>CM053769.1:515175929-515202825 GCA_028658325.1 Potorous gilbertii
GATACAGATGCCTTGACTCCTATGTCTTTACCTGATGGTAAGCATTGTTCTTCCTCGTCAGAGAGGAAGGTTGGAATCATTTTTTCAAGAAAATAACCTTCTATGGTCTTAGTTTTTTTTCCCTTTTCTGGGCATTTTCCCAGCCAGTTACTTGACTTCTGAGATTCTTCTCCACCCCTGCCTAGATCCACCCAGCTAATGCTTGGTGTCTGAGATTCATATGCTGCTCCCCAGACTCAGGGCTTTTGGTGGCAGGCCTGGCTGCTATTCAGGGTAAGATTAGATCAGGTTCTCAGGTGGGGGCAGGGCTGCCTCCCAGGCTCAGTTCCCTCAGGGGGTTTATGCAGAGACCTTTTGTAATGGAGCTGCTGCTGAGCTCCTACCTGCTCCAGGAGCCTCTAGCAGCCGGCTGCCTCTGCCTCTGCTGCTGCCTCTGTCGCTGCCTCCCGAGGGGGCATGAGTCCCAGAGACACCCTGCTCTCCTCTCAGCCCGTCTCTGTCACTGACCTGTGCATCTGTGGGTGGATGAACCTTTGTGGCTGCTGGAGATTCCATCCCTGAAGCCTGCTTGGATCTGCTCGCTCCTCTCAGTGCCGTGTGGCTGGGGCAGGGCAGGGCTCCCCAGGGCAGGGGAGGGCTCTGCTCCTGTTAGTTGCGCGATGGACCCTTGGAATCCGTTTTTCAGGGCTCTCTGGAACAGAAATCTCCTTCACTGTGTTGCTGCACGGCTTCCACTGTTCCAGAATTTGTCAGGAGTTCTTTTTAGATGAAATCCATGGGCTATGGGTTCGGAGCTAGCATAGGTGAGTCTTTCTACTCCATCATCTTGGCTCTGCCCCCTCCATGGAGTGTTTTTTGAAACAATATTTACTGAGAAAAAATGACAAAACAATAAAACTCTGAGAGTCAAATTGTAGACACTTGGACATACAGATGAGCATAACATTTTTGTGCGTTACTCTTCAGTCTACAGTTAACTATCCCCCTCAAAAGTCCAGAGGATAAAGAAAGGCGCCAGCATTTTGTGGACACAAATGAACTAGGAGTTTAATAGTACATGGGAAATTGTTCCTGTGTCAAGATATGTGGGTTTTTCCAGAACATATATGGTGCAAAAATACCCAAGCAGTTTATTCCAGGACCAAGAGAATGAAAGATTTGAAGTTGGAGAAGAGATTGATAATTATCTAAAAGAGGAAATAATTAGAAAATTTATTTGTCCAGTCATCTTTCAGTTGTGTCTGACTCTTTTTAATTCCATTTGAGGTTTTCTTGGCAAGGATACTGGAATTTCTCATTTCTTTCTCCAACTCATTTTACAAAGGAGGAAACTGAAGTAAACAGAGTCAAGTGACTTGCCCAGGGTTACACAGGTAGTAAATATTTGAGGACAGATTTAAACTCATGAAGATGAGTCTTCCTTACTTTAGCTCAACACTCTTTCCATTGCACCATCTAGATACTCAAATCAGAAAATATATGGCTTAAAATCGAGACTGGGTAGATACAATGATTAATAAGCAAGAGCAGCATAAAAATACAGTATAGATAAACAATGGTATATATGAAAGAGTTGAATCGGAGGTCAGGAAACCTGGGTTACCTTGATACCAGACAATCTGCTGACACCCCTTAACTGGTAGTAGTATGATGACTGTTCTACTGAGTTACGGATGGATTCCACAAAACAAAATTTATCTTGTGGAAGACAAAGTTCTCATACTGGCGAAATCATAGATTTTTATGCATGTATATGTATGTGTGTATATATATATATGTATGTATGTGTGTATGGATATGTGTACACACATATGTGTGTATGTCCAAAAAGTTTAAACCTAATATTATGCTTCATTTGTTGCATGTACAACCAACTACAGCCAAAGACAGATTAAAAAATATATAATTATACTCTCTTTTAAAAGTAAACCAGACTTTTTTTAAAAATTGACTTTAAGGTTAGTAAAAAAGATCAGTTATTCAATAACTGATTTTTTTTGTTAATTACACAATTGGTGATAACATATAATATTCACTATCATATATAAGTTAATAATTAATTCACATAGATTTTTAAAAATGTGATTAAAAATGCCTGATTTCAACTTAGATATTCAGGAATATCTTACTATTGCTGCTTAAAGTATGAAATCCCTGCATAGTGAATATAAAACACGAATCATTGGTGTGACCATTCTCTACCAGTGGACTATGCCTTTTCCTGTATTATTGCATTCTATAAACAATATAGAATGTTAGAGAACTTCAGAATCTCTGATTGGAATCAGTGTGATTCTGAGTCTGTGAAAGCCCAAAGGAAATGTTGCAAAGTGGAAAGGATGCTGCATTTGTAAATCAGTGAATACAGTGTTGACTCTTGGGTCTGTCACTTAGCTGTATGTTCTTAGAAAAGTGGTTTAACCTAGCTGGTCCTTAATTCCTCACCTGAAAAATGAGATGTTTGACCTATATGGCCTCTAAAGTTCCTTCCAGCTCTAAATCTATGATCCTACACAGCTACAGTCTTCAGTAAAAGCTGGTATTGGGTAAGATCTATAGGTTTTGAATGTAGATACCATGTGTTTCACAAAGATAACAGATTATTAAATTTATGCATGCCTTTTTTAGAGATATACAAATAGATGAATGGATAAGTTTTTAAAAATACATTTATTAAGGCCTTTTTTTTTTTTTTTTGCACTTCAAGCATTGTTGAGCGTTGGGAGTGTAAAGAGAAAAAAAGTCAAGCGACCTTTGTTTTCATGGAGGTTACCCTTTAATTGGAGGCTATAACACATTGATGAAAGGTCAACTACAAGGCAGATGAAAAAGTCCCAGAGTCCTAAAGGTACAAGTGGAGTGGATGAAAAGGCCCAAAGTCCATTGGGATGTAAAAAGTAGGACACATGACACTGATGGAAACTACAGGACCAGTCAGTCAGATGGTCAAAAATGGAAGCCCCTAAGAGGCAATGGAATTGCAAATGGCTGAGGTCCCACGTCTTCCTTCCCACTTGGTAGGAACAGATTTGTTGACACCCATTCCAAACAAAAAATAGAATACAAGTAATTAACTATTGGAGGTGACATATTTAATTGGCAAACCTGAGGAGAACCTAAGCTAGAGAAAGGACAATACTTCCTTTTAAATGCTAAGATTGACCAGAAAAGGGAGATATCCATGTTATTCTCCCTAGAATTATGAGCTATAAAATAGAAAATAAAGCAGTTTTCTGGTCAATTGTGAAATTAATGTTGTGAGTGAGGGATGAAGGCATTTTAAAAAAAGGGATAAGATCAATGTTTTCCTGTCTCAATCCTCTGTATATTCAGAAACAAACTTTAATACCAAGTTCTCATCTACAAAATCTCAGCATTTCTGTCCACAGTTATTAATACTACCCCTTTTTAATAACCATTTTCTTCCTGGCCTTACATCCCTGCATCTCTTGCAGGAAGTTGGAGCTCTAAAATTGGACCCCCTCTGGGGTTGGTGCAGAACCAGCAGGAGCTCTCTTTGGGACCTGGGCAGGGTAGTCTAACCCATCATCCTATATGCCAGGTATGATGATAATTTTATAAGTAGTAATTAATATTCCCAAATTATGGATATAGTTTTTTTAAAATAATCTGGTTTTGAACATCTCTATATCTGTCCTATAATTATAATGCCCTTTTTAATTGAAATAAAAACAAAACTAGAAACATGTAGATATACATATTTTTAATTCATTGTTTAAAGGAAGAGCTAAACCCCTAGAAAAACTATCTTGTATACATATATAATACTGTATATGCATATGTATATTTAGAGATGAGGTGACCTAGTATATAGAATGGTGGATTTCAAGTTAGGTTAATGAGTTAAATTTCTACCTGTGACAATAATTATGTGATATTCTCAATTAAGTCACTTGACCAACATGCACAACTCTTTGGGGCCTGAAAGCATGAGATTTAAAGTGAAAATGCCTGCATTCAAATCCTACCTCCCCTTCATAGTACCTGTGTGATATTGGACAACTCAACATCACTTCTCTGTCACTCAATATCCACATTATAAGTGGCCAATAGCCTTACCTGGACCTAGGAGCAAATTGTATGGGTATCCTCATATGGACTTTATCATATGTGTATTTGATATCTATTTTCTACACCCTTAATCACCATTTGTCATCCCTTAGACGATTAGTGAATATCTGAGCAATATTAGGGCTTAGTCACACTGCTGCTTACCAGATTGGAGCAGCTAGGTGGTGCAGTGGAGAGCAGAGCACCAGTGCAGGAGTCAGGAGGACCTTAGTTCGAATCTCACCTCAGACACTTGACAAGCATTAGCTGTGTGACCTTGGGCAAATCACTTAACCCCAATTGCCTTCTCCTGGGCCATCTCCAGTCATCCTGATGAATGTCTGGTCACTGGATTCAGCTGACTCTGGAGGAGAAATGAGACTGGTGACCTGCACAGCCCTCCCTCACTCAAAACAAAGAAGTGCAAGTCATGGCATTATTTCTCTGACAGCATGGTCTTCTTCGGCAACGAAGGACAAACACACACACTTACCAAAATAAAGCTACAAAATAAGAGTCAAGTTAAAGCCCTGCTGAGACCAGGTTAAAAAATCCTGAATCCATTACAGACTGAGGAGGTCATATGATGGTATTCATTTGTCATGCGTGTTACTGTGGAGGCTTAGGTTAGAAGATTGCTTGAGTTAGGGAGTTCTGAGCTCCAAGATGGGTAAAGTTGATCAGCCATCTACAAGAAGGCTGGCAGAAATATGAGAATCCCTTGAGATTATGGGGCGGGGGGCGGGGACCAGTATCTAAAAGGACCAAACTGATCTAAACCAGACGTGGAGTAAGTTAAATTTCCCATGCGGATCAGAGGTAGAGTTTGTCCATGAGGATTTATTGCATTGCCAGCCTGAACAAGGTAGAGAGACCTTGTTTCAAAGAGAAAAAATAGTAGAAAATTCTTTTTTTAAGCAAGAGGAAATGCTTTTCTTCTCTTTCTCACATATCTCCACACCCGTATTCACAAGTTGAGCACCATCACTCCCTTAATAAGAAAGGACCTGGAATTTCTCTAACAGAAGGCTAGAATGTCAACTTTGGAGGGGGGATCAATGAAGTGTTAGACAGTTAACCTTTTTTCTAGGACATACTCAATGTCTGGAATTGGCTAAAATGAATCATCTTTGCACTCTTCTCAAAGCTGCTAAAAAGGCATGGAAATTCTGACATTAAAACTGGGCCCTTTCTCACTGACTAGAGTTTCTATTTGAGGAATGAAACACTCAAAAATGTGAAGACATTTTTCTTCCCTAGTTTCAGTTTTCTCATATTTAACAAATGGACAGGAAGTGCTGAGTGGGAGAACAAGTTGAATAGTAAATGACTGGCAGAAAAGTACCTCTTCCACCTTTTTTTCCCTTAATTGTGGTTTCATTATTATAGTTAAGGAACACCCTTGACTTATGCAAAATGCTTCCTTCTCTGAAAATTATAGGTTTATGAGTTATTAATCTTTTTAGTATTGTAGGCAACTTTGACAGTTTGGTATAACCTATGAACTTCTCAGCAGAATACTGTTTCTAAATGCACAAAAAGGAATGTTTAGGATTATAAAAAATTCAGTTATGTTGCAATAAAGTTTTATACACACATATAAAGTTCAGAGACCTCCCAGATTAAGAAAGCCTGTGATAGGTGCCTGAGACACTGAGAGGTTAAGTGACTTAACTAGAATCAGTGTTTATTAGAGGCAGAATAGAACTCAGATCTTATCTGGTAGAAACAAACACAAAATTAAGTTGCCTGAGTCCTCATGGACACTACCTTCCCACTGGACCATAATTACGTATCATTCCAGAAGAAAGAGCTTTGTTTGCATTTTACCCAATTTATACCTTGCTACAACTTCTATTTAACCATTTTCAGAAATCTGTAGTCTTAGTAGAGTACCTACGCTTTTCACTAGTATAAAGTACAATCCATCTTTGCCTGGAAGTCTGCTGTCTACCCATTCAGCATGGTTTAGTTATGGTGGGCAGAATGCAGGATTTGGAGACATGAAACCCAGTCCTGGTTATGCCACTTGTTGAGTATATGACCTAGGAAAAGTCATTGGACCTCCCTGAACATCATTTTCCTCAGCTGTAAAATGAAGGAGCTGGGCTAGATTTCTTAGTTTTCCATGTGTTTTTTTATTGGCCAAGGTGAGTTGGTTTCCTTTCTATGACTATTGTAGTGAAATTCAGTTTAGCAGCAGAATGCCTAGTCTAGATGAGCTTTCATCTATAGGACTCTGATTTGTACCTTTTTTGACCTAGTAATTTTGGAAAGTATAATTCAGTTTGCAGGATCTGCCACTAAGAGACACATGTTTAGGTAGCTAATTCAGCCAAAGGAAACCTCATTGCAGGGAGTCAGACAGCCACAGTCTTCATTATCTCATAGTGTGCAGGTAATATATTTTGGGAAAACGTAAGCAACTTGCTCCTGGCTTTGTATTCACACTTTCTTTTATTAGGCACTGTTCATTTCACATGCTTTGACTACTTGACACCTATATTGTTCTGAGCAAAAGCAACACATTAAAATAGATTTATTTTTCTTAAGGACGCCATCAACACACATTTCTTTACATCATGTAATCCATTGAATAGTTGCATGCCGTTATGTTTCAGACTCACTGCTGGTTCCTTCTTAACCTAGCATTTCTTTATTTCTCCAATGCCAATTTCTTTTTGCACTTAACTATTTTCCACAATGCAAAAGACCCAGATGTTCAAATTTATGCTTCCCTTCAAGATACAAAAAGGTCTTAGATTGCTCCCACCATACGCACTTTCCCTCTCAATAAATGTCTGATCAATAAGAGTCAGAATTTGTCATTCCCTTTCATATACTCTTGTTTGTAATCAAATTGATTCCATTTTTTCTCTTATACAGGAAATCCCATATGCTATCCTGTAACTCTGCACAGACAGTTCCCAAAGTCCTAAATATTCACCTTCCTCATCTCCATCACTTAGAATCCCTAGCTTCCTTCAAAGCACAGCTTGACAGTTCCACCCTACATGATGCCTTTTCCTGATTCTACATCCTGTCTCCCATAATTAGTGCCTTTTCCCTATTACATTTATTCTGTATAATTTTGTAGACATATTATATTCCTGGAGTGGAAAGTAAGATCCATGAGGACACAAATCATTGATTTCTGACATTATATCTCCAGTAATTAGTATAAGACCTTGTAGATAGTAGGCACTCATGTGATATGCATATGTGTGTGTGTACATGTATACATATACATACGTATACATATATGTATACGTATATGTGTATCTACCTACATACACACTTTTTCTTACTTGAAAGCAAAACTAATCTCCAAACTAGACTCTTTTGCTCATAGGTAAAGGAAAGCGACCTGCTTACCCACTTGGATTCTTCCCAGTAGAAATGTTAACAATTGTAATTATCACCATTACGCGGTATGTTCAATTGTACAATCAATATAATTGCCAAATGGAAATTATACAATAAATATAATTGCTGCTTTACTCCTGTGCAGTATTTCAGTGGCACTTCACACTTATTTTGTCCCTTAATTAGTAGCATGTGCAATTACAGTACTGTGTTCTGTGCTGGAACTGGGTAATTTGCAGGAGTGGGTGGAGGGTACAGTAATTCTAAGTGGGACCTAGTGTATTCTCTGCAGTGAAATATTTTTTGAGAATGCCTTTGTACTGGGTTAGACCTCCCTGAATAGCAGGAAAGTTACTGTTCTATGGAAACTCATTCTATTGGCTTTCCCAAGAATGTCTTTCATCTCTACCTGTCAGAATCTGACTCATCCTTTAAGGCTCAACCATGATGGCACCTCCTTTGTGAAGACTTCCCTGAGTTCTACAACCAGATGGAGCTGCTCCTTCCTTTGGCAACTCCCAGCTTCTTAATATAGTCATATATATCCAAAGCTCATTCTTTTTAGTAAACATAATCTCTTTGAGGAGAGGGTCATGTCTTATTCATATTTGTATCCCCTTTATAAAACACAGTGGTTGATTTTTAAAAACATTTAGGTTGAAGTGAATGCATGTTGGCTTAGGATTACTCATGTTTCAGAGGATTCATTTGGAAGTCCAGTACCTAGGCCTGGGAAAGAGCATGATTAGAAACAAGAAAGCGCCTCCCTCCTTGTAATCTTCCTTTACTGTAAGCATTCACACTTCTAGAAATGTGGCGACAGAACCAAGGCTAGAGGTAGTACATGGAGGCAGATGCCTAAGCACAAGATATATGAGGATACATTGAAGGACTTTTTTTAAATTTTACTTTCTTGTGCAACAATTCTTTTGTTTCCTGGTAGAATACTCTTCTGTCATTGACATATAAGAATTTATTCTATGACTTCAAATTACATGTATTTCAGTGATAGATCAAAGCTTCCAGAGAATATGAAAAATAAAAGGTGTACAATTGTCTAACCATGGCTAGGTGTGTATATCTATATCTATATCTATAGCTATATATATATATATATATATATATATATATATATATATATAGTTTTACTGTTGTTGTTCTTGGGAAAAAAATCACTGTTAATGTAAGAGCCATTTCAGAACTGTAACTTTCATGGTTCCATAGTGCTCAATGGATCAGTCCAGTATCAGGTAGAGTAAGAAGCCAGGTGTAATAAAATGGAGGTCATAATGTAATCACATTACATTGACTCAGACATTCTAGTTTCTAATCAAACTAACCTATATGCTGTTTTTTTCCTGCATGATATTCCAAATTCTAACCCTCTCATGTCTTTGCACATATCTGCAACGTACTCCCCCCAGTTTTTATCTCTTAAAATTAATAGCGCCTTTTCCACTGTTCAAATCAACTGTCACCTGCTATATGAGTACTTTCTTGATTCCCCTAGAATGTAATTTCCCTCATATTTTTGCATGTATTTTATGTAACTAAATATGTATATATGCAATCTATGCATGCATATGTGTACATAAACATATGTGTATGTATATATGTTTGTATAAATATATACATATGAACATATATGCATGTGTGTATGTATATGAGAGAGTGTTTATCTACATTTATACCAACTTACATGTTTATATATTATTTCCCAAAGGAATCATGGAAGGCAATGACTCATCTTTGCCTTTATATCTCCAGTGCTTAGTAAATTACCTGGAATATAGTAGGTAAATGTATGTAGATTAATTGGATATATGTAATAACACATATGTTCATAAGTAAGTTACTTAACTTAACTAGACCTCAATTCCTTCTCCCTTAATACAAAGGAGTTGGAATAGATGATCCCTAACATCCTATTCATTTTCATAGAAATTTATGAGGCATCTACTACATGCAAGGCCCCATATTTGTTCACAAGTCTTTCAAAAATTCTTCCTTTCTTAATGATTGTTTTACCATCAATAAGCAGTATTTTGAGTTTAGATGCTATGCATGTTATGACTGAGTACCGAATGTCTTGATTGCAGTACAACATAGTTAACTTTATAAAGTAGAAGAGAGATTATGCAATTTTCATTAAATAGAAGTAGGAAAGATGAAGGCTGTATTTTCCAGTGATGCAGGAATGACCAGCTTTGTAATGGCCAGACGCCCTCTCTCATTAAGTCAGAGTAGGTTGTCATAGGGATCATCAGGATGGCTTTGATATACCACAAGCTATTGGAGAATGGTGATGAATCAAACCATCCCTGCACTTGTTTTTGTAGTGCCTTAAAGCCTGGAAAGGTGAAGGTTGGATTTAGGACAAGTCCATGGAATATTTGTAGCATTTATGCAGCTCAGGGTCCCTGAAGCCCCAGTAGCTGAGCAAGTGTGCAGTGGCCATAAAATAAGCATTCCATGCCTTTATCTCCTGATCACAGCATGCTGAAGTGTGGACTCTTAGAATTTTAGAGTTGGAAGGGACTTTAGAGATGATCTAATCCATTTTTTTTATTATATCCATGAGGATTCCAAGATGTATTTAGAGAATTAAGAATATGAAATATCACATGAGTAGTGTCAGAACTAGAAATAAAATCCATGTCTTTTGACCTTAATTCTAGCATTCATTTCAATATAGTCAGTATGATATAGGGAATGGAATGTTGGACATGGAGTCAAGAATATGCATTTAAATCTTGCCTCTGATATTATATGATCATGGATATATCACTTCAATTTTGTAAACTTCAGTTTCTTCATCTATTAAATGGGTGTAAGGATAACCTCAAAAGATATTTGTGGGGGTGAGACTCTTATTATATAACATGTGTATTAAAAACATGAAAAGGTTAGTTATTAATTACAATGATGATGACAACCATTCTGCTGCCTGGCTTGCAGGAGGCAATAGCAGGAGGGAACTGGAGGTTGGCTGATATAAATATAAGAAGACACAACCAGTTCCCCTGACATTTCCAATTAATTAGGCTAATTTATGAGGCAAGATGGGGAAATATCACAGAGTACATAACTGTGTGAGAAGGAAAGTGTGCTTCACAACCCCCTCCAGCCCCCCCCAAAATAATGAAGATATAGAATATAATACAAAATCACATAATACTAGCTCATATTTAAATGACTCTCAGGTTTATCAAATACTTTACAAATATTTAACCCAACGAGAACTCTAAAAATTAGATATTTTTATTATCCACATTTTACAGATGAGGACACTGAGTCAGAAAGAGATTAAGTGACCTCTCCAGGATCATTCAGCTAATAAGTGTCTTTGGTGGGATTTGATCTCACATCTTTTTAAGTCAAAGTCTTGTGCTTTTTAGCTACCCTTCCCTCCTTTCTTTATTTGCTCCGTTCCTCTTATTCTAACAATTACAATAATAGAATTTCATAGTCAGAAGGAAGAATCTCCTACCAAATGCATGAGTCCAACTTGTATTTGCCCTGACATATGAAAAATTGAAAACTTCCAGCAAGAAAGCCTACAGACTGTATCATCTGGAGGAGCTTATTCTATTTATGAGTAATACCTCTGATCATGTTATTCCTAATAGGCAGCAAAAACTTATTTCTTTGTCATTCTCATCTAGGACTCCTAATTTTAAACTCTGGTGAATATATTCAATCTCTTTTTTACTACATTCACATAATCATAATTCTGTTTAAATTCTTATCACTTTATGTTCCTATGATCATTGTTTACATTTGTACGAGAGGCATTCCGTGGTTCATTTTACACTAGTCAGAAAAGTGTTTCCTTGAGTTTGCCTTTGTTAAACTTTCTGCTAGGAATTTCAATAAGTTTTGACTTATATTCCCTGCAGTAAATATATGTCTCTGAGCAAAAATTGATTTTTATCGAAATCACCCTTTCCTTTTATTATAGCATACTAAGCTTGGATAGCAAAACTGCACAGATCTTTCATGTAATATGGAAAGTAAATGCAGTTTTGACATTTAAAATCTTTAACTATGCTGTAGTATTGAAATTTGAAAGTATCAATGAGACATGGTTGCTTGTGTTCTAGTGTACAGCGTCATTATAAATAGAGGCCATTTTCACAATGATTTTAATATCAATTTTCAACACATATTTATCTAACCCAATATTTATTTTCTATTATGCCTAATGTTGAATGAATATTAGGGAAAATAACTGAGTACAAAGTACAAGGTTCAGGTGAAGAGTAACTCCACCAGACAAAAATTAACTGGTAACAATTACTATTGCTACTCACTTTGACATGGGGAGAGCAGATATCACAATGCTAATAGTGAGGTAGAATAAATGTGTGACCTCTCTCCTCCATTGTTCCACAATTCCATGAACAGTATACAGAGAGTTGATTGGGATGCACCCTCAGAGAAGGACCAGACCTACTAAGAGATCAACTCTATATAGAGTCTTTCAACAGAGAGCTGACATGGCACTGTAGCAGACTGGCCTATCACCATTGGGTCAGTTGGAACAAGTCAATGGAGTTGTTTGGGCCATTGGGATGATGGTATTCTGTGAATTATCTAGTAAGGAATGATGAGCATGGAGCCAGGATGCTAAATTCTAACTGTGCCATAAACCAGCAACTGGAGATAAGAAGAGGCAACATGTAGGTTAAGGCTTATTATGCATGTATCCTAAGAGGTAGGAGCGAAGCAGTCAAAATATGTTTAGATAAAGCTAGGTCCTGCACTCATGGGGATTATAGTCTAATATAAGTATATACCTTTGCAGAAAACTATAATGAATACACACACACACACACACACACGTATTGCACAATAAGCATTTACAATTAGAATAAAGTGAAATATGTTGAACAGACTTATTTTTCCCCTCAAAAATGTAGCTCCAAAACCTTGTTTTACTCTGCCCGTTTCTCACTATCAATAAAGCTGTAAGTACATGTTTTTGTTTGTTTCAGGTAGTTGCATATACTGTATCTTGAGAATATAGAGTCCTTTCTGGTAGTTTAGTTTTACAAATAGAAAAGTCAGGTTTTAGAATAGTTGTGTATTCCCTCAACTATATCATAGCTTTAAGTATCATTTTGTTTTTCCTAAGAGATTTAGAAAAAAATCACAATAAAAACTACTTAAATCAAAAGAAAAGATGTCTAGGTTGCTACAAGCCTGTCAAGGTTACCAATTCAAATTACCTGAAGACTATCAGACAACATGGAAATGATGACAACTGGAATAAGGGAACATGTTTCTTCTGAAGTATTAGCACATTCACTAATCTCTAGATGTGACTTTGATAATTCAGCAGTATTAGACATATTCTGTAATTCAATTCGGTAAATATTTGTTAAATACTATGTGTAAACCTTTGGTTTAGACTAGTGATTCAGCAGTATTAGACATATTCTGTAATTCAATTCGGTAAATATTTGTTAAATACTATGTGTAAACCTTTGGTTTAGACTAGTGATTACTAGAAATGTAATTTCACTGGAATAGGGAATACACAGTGAGGAAATTCCCTCTACCAATGCGAATTGGCATCTACTCTAATTTATAATCTTAGAGTATTCACTGAGGCACCGGGAGATTAAAGGATCTGCCTACAGTCATCCAGGATGTTTCTAACTCTTCCTTGGTCTGAAGCCAGATCTCTATCTAATACCCCATGCTGCCTCTTAGGGTAGAGAAATGAATGCAGAAATTAAATGGGCCCTGCACTCAAGTCCTTTGCAGGTTACTGAGGAGAGGGGATCCATATACATGAAGATAATTTTTTGAAAAGGAATTTGAAGAGTAAAGAGTTCACTAGCAGATGAAATCTACAAGTGTTGGGTGCAAAATTTAGGAATTCCAACAAGAAAAGGTGAGGAAGGAGAGTATAAACAAAGAGACAGAGAGAAAAGTACAGGCTAAATCTGGAAATTGTGCTTCCTTAAATTTCTCTGTAAAGGTTATAAATCCCGTGATAGGATCTACTTCATTAACTGGATACAGTGCCCTGTGTCTCCTTGTGTATGAATATGAATTTCATGCAAAAGTCAAGCAAGGTAAGAGTGTAAAATGATGGCCAGGTGAAAGTAAGGGCGGAAAACCAGCTCAGGAGCCAAATGACAAATAGAGCCATTAAAACTAATGGTAGAAATGGGAATAGTGATTGGCTAAATGTCACTTGGCCTACCTCCGCAGACCCAGGAAGCAAGATAAATCCCACATTGCAAAGTCTTTCCAATCACAAAAGGTCAGAGTTGGCTCATTTCTGCCCTAACTGTAATGAGCAGGTCATGATGTTAAAGGCATATATGGAATTCTCAATATAATTAGCACATTAATTGATGCTACCTAGATGTAAGGCAGACAATTCTTAGCACAGAGAGAATGAGACTTTCCTTCTAATGGGCAATTGGAATCTCACTCTATCAGCTTTAAATTCAAGTTTGACCACAAGGGGAATAAATTTCACCTTGTTCCCAGAAGCCTGGCATGTATTGACTCTAGAGGTGTATATGCCATGATGACCTCAGATTAGCATCAGCCTAAATGGCCCTTAGAGCATCAGCTGAGCTCTCTCGGGCCTCCTCATAGACAGTATTAATACTCCAGGGCTCTAGTTAGAGTGATCACCATGTGTTCCACATGGCCCTGTGCTCAGCATTGTGCCTTGCATATAATAAGGATGAAATAAAGTCTACTTTGACAGATTACCATGCCCATTTATAGCAAAAATTAAGTTCAAGGTTTTAGAATAGTGAGAAACAAAGACAGAGGCACTTTTAGGCCATATAATTATCCAATTTCGTGTGGGATTGACTTTAATGTAACTATCGAATAAATGGAGAAGCTTTGAATAAAAAATAATTGAATAACTATATTTAAATATGATCATCCCTCACATCAACTCATACCAACATTATATTCATTTTATGTTATTCTGAGAAGGGAGTCAATAGAATCCACAGAATTGCGAAAGGGATCCATGATGCAAAAAGTTTTAAGAACCTTCATTATTTAGATCTAGGCTATAAATAAAAGTGTCACGGGGATTTTTTTTCTTTTTATGTTGTGCTGTAAACTACATTTAAATTGCACCAACATGTTTTCATAAAATGGAACTGTTGCCTTCTTTTCTATACACATATGATTGAAGTAAGTCTTAATATGACTTTTGTTTTTACAATACAGATGGATTAAATACTTACTATATGCCAGGCATTCGTTGTGTCAAGCCCTGGAGATAAAATTAAAGCAAATAAAACAATCCCTGCTCACAAAGAGTTTACATTCTAACTGTGAAGACAGCACACAAAAGGAAGGTGGTGGAAACCGAGAACTTATCATAACTACAAAGCTGGCCTAGAAAAGTCTGGGGTAAAAAGGGAGTGAGGGAAGTTCCACAGGCAGAGTTCTTTCTCAGGCAAAAGCAATTGGCGATAATGGTGTGAGTCAAAATGTCATGGCACTTTTAAAAGGAATTAGAACTTCAAGGGATATTAAAGCTCCATGAACTTCATGAACTTGTCATAAAATTTTAAAAAGAAAAACACTATAATGTTCGTCTCCATTTCCTCACCACAACTCATGCCTAAATATTTTGAAATTTATCTTCATCACTAAACTGAAACTGAATAGTCAAATCTCAGTTATTAGGGAACATGGGAATCATCTAATCTAGCTTGTCCCCTGAAGAGAAATCTCCTCTTGAGCATATTTGACACGTGATTATCCAGCTTTTGCTTGGCCCATTCAGTCAAGTGACAACTACCACTTACTGAAGCAAACCATTCTTCTTGAGGACATATCAAACTGTTAGAAAACTCACTACACACTACATCATGCCCTAACCCCACCTTGAAGGATCTTGTACTCATTGTATGTGCCTGCCTACCGCACAAGAACAAATCTAATGCCTATTTCTCATGTCAATTTCTTCCCATTAAATCTGCTCCTCTCCCTAAATTTTCTTAATGCTACTAAGATTCTTTCAAAGTCACAATAGTATACTCTTGAAATCAATATGAATTTCCCTACCTCTTCATCACTCCATACATAAAAATAATCAGTCTCTTCATTATCTTACATCTGACCATGCCCTAACATTCTCGTCACAAATACTATAGGTTGAATATCTTATCTCACTGAGACTTTTGTAATAATCTCTTGACCTCTAGCTCCAGTAGATTCCCTTTTGATCTATTGTCCAGACTACTGCTTGGATAATTCTCTTAGTGTCCTAAGATGATTGCATCACTGCTTTATTCATAAAGTTTTAATTGTTTGTTCCCAATTGCAACCCAAATAAAATACGTATGTCAGATTATGCGTTTCAAAGTCCTCCCCAATCTGGCTACAATATCATGTACAGGCTCAGGTTAATTATATCATTCACAAAATCAAACAGTTGGACTAAATCCTTCCAAGACCCCTTCCAAATTTAAATCTATGACCCTCTGATCACACTATTTCCTTCCTCATATTGTATATTCCCATCTACTTGAGTTATTCTACAACCAGGCCTCTCTGATCTGTTTGCCTTTTCCTACATCTTTCATGTCTAGAGTGGACACCTTGTTATCTTTAAGGTCCATTTCAGATTCTACTTTCTTCATGAAATTTTCCCTGATACATCTAATGGTAGAAAGTTCTTGTTCTCTGTGTGTGTGTCTCTGTCTTTGTCTCTCTCTGTCTCTCTGTCCCCTCTCCTCCTTCTGTGTCTCCCTCCATGTCTCTCTGTTTGTCTGTCTCTTCTTCCACTTTCCCTGCTACCATATAATAAGGCATTTAATAAATACTTGCTGAATCTATCTCATTGTCATTATTCACATTATTCACATTTAATTTCAATTCTATTTTAATTCTTATTTCACAAAACATATAATTACACATAATTATTTCAAATAGAACTAATAAAAAAACTGTCTCAACTCACTGTTCATATCTAATTCATTGTTGAATCTTGCAATATTTTTGTCTGAACATCTCTTGCCTATGCTCTATCCTCTCCACTTACATAGCCACCAACCCAGTTCAGACACTCATCACCTCTCACTTGGATTATGGCAACAACCTCCTAATTTTCTATTATTTCTTACACTTTTTCCTGATTTTAATCCATTCTCTACTGAATAGTTAAGGTGATTTTTCTAAAGCATGCATCCAATGATGGGATTCTCTTGCTCCAAAATCTCCACCACTTCCTATGATCAGGATCAGATATAATTTTACTTTCCCTTGAAGATCCTCACAACTTGGTGCCTTCCTTTTTTAAAAATTGATTCCCTTCCATATATACTGGGATCCAGTCATACTGACTTGCTATTCATACAACATTCCATCCCCTCTTTCTGTGCCTTGGCATTGGTTATTTCCTATGCTAAGCAATCTCTCTCTTCCCAGCTTAGACTCTTAGCATTGCTGAGCTTTGAGTTCCAAAATTTTTGCAGCCATTCTCTTTGTGGTGGCAAAATACAGGATATTGCAAGTTTGTCCATCAAATGGGGAATGGCTGAACAAGTCGTGGTATGTGATTATGGTGGAATACTACTGTGCTATAAGAAATGATAAACTTGTTGATTTTAGAAAAAAACAAATGGGCAGACTTGCAGAAAATAATGACAAGTCAAGTGAAATTAGCAGAACCAAGAGAACCTTGTGCATAGTAGCAGCAATATTGTTGCTTTAAGGGAATAACCTTGAACAAATAAGTCATTTTGACTATTATAAATTCCCAAATTAACTGCAAAGGGCATATGAAATAAGATGCTATCTGCATCCAGAGAACTGATAAATAGGATTATGTATAGAATGATCACATGTATGTGTGCCTGCACACATATTTGTGTCTAATAGTAGCCATATCTATAGCAGTGAGGGAGGGAAGATAAAAAGAAATTGTATGACACCTTTATTATATATTTAAAAGGAATAGCAAGTTGCACATAATAGATTAACAGTTTCATGTGCAATCTTCTTTTTTCCCATTATGTTACAGAAATGATTGTTTTATTTCATAAATTAAAAATATAATTTGAAAAATTCTTGAGCTCTTTAAGACTTAGTTCAAAAATCACCTCTTTCAGGACGTCTTTCCTGTCCGGGAGATAGATAGATAGATGGATAGATAGATAGATGGATAGATAGATAGATGGATAGATAGATAGATAGGTAGATAGATAGATAGATAGATAGATGGATGGATGGATGGATGGATGGTGCATATTTAGACATGACTGAAATAACTGAAAAATGACAAAAATATAATATAATAAATACGATATAACATGTCATAACATAATTTAATATAGTATGCTAAAATATAGTTATAATATGATATAATATGATCTAATCATTGGACCTAGAAGAAGTTATAGAACTAATAAGGATGATGATGATGATGACAATGATTATAATAATAGCAAAAATATATTAATTTACGACCAAAAAAATCTTTATAAATATCTCAAATGATTTTTGCAACATTCATGTGAAGATTATATATCTGTGTGCATATGTATATATGTGTGTGTATGTGGGTATATATACACAGATAGATAGATAGATAGACAGACAGATTTCATTTTCCCATCTTTAAATATTAAGCATTGAAACTTCCAGAGGGTAGGTGACTTACAAGTGATCACATAGCTAGTAAGTGTAGGACACAAGATTTCAGCTCTAGTGTCAGTTAAGATCCAAGTCTAGCACTGTCTTTTCACTAACACTTATTTGAAGAATGAAGCCTGTGTAGAATTCTTTCCAAGTCATATAATTTGATGTTGCAGGGTCCACTGAATATTTTCTATTCCTGAAGCATGACTCTTCTCAGTAAGTGGTCTCAGCCTCATCCTCAGTATACTACTTCTCATGGAACACTTACAACCTTGCCAAGTAGCTCATTCCATCTTTAAATCACTTCAATTGTTATCATATTTTTTCACTGTGCTAAAATTTGTCTCCCTATTGCTTCCATTCATTAGTTCCAGCTCCAGTTTCTCTTGTCAGGCGGAACAAACAATCCCTCTCAATCACGATAGCCCTTGAAAGGCTTTTTTTTTCCCCTTTTAGATTCTCTCTTCTTCCTCCTCTTTATTTCTGTCCCCCTTTTCCTCCCCATTTTATCTCCTTCCCCCTCTTTCTTTTTCCTTTTACATCCTTTTTCCCCCCCTTTTTCCCTTTCCTCTCACTTCTCTCCTCTCTGATCTTTTATTAAATTAGCATGCCTTGATCTATTTTTGTGATTTTTTTGTATCCATTCACATTCCTGATCATCTTCTTCTGGATCTAATCCAGTTTGTCATTGACCCTCTGGAAATTAGGTAGAGAGAACTGAGTGCGGCTTTCCAAATGTTGTCTGACTGGAGCAGAATGCAGTGGGATTATCATTTCTCTCATTCTGGACACTATATCGCTCTGACTGGAGCTTTAAATTGCATAGCTAATGCTATATTAAGAAGAATAACTTCCCATGGTTGTGACATTAAAAGCATTCTGCTTCCAATTTGGAAAATTGCTTAGCTACCTTAGTAAAATTCACCGAAAATGTAAAGGGGAAACAATGAGATTATTACCCAGAGAGACATTGCATTCTATGGCTGTCTTCATGAATTTTCAGCCTGCATATGGAAGAAAAGGAAAGATTGACAATTACTATTCTTCGGCTATCAGATCAAAAGACAGATTTTGTCTTCAGTAGAGTTATTGGGAAAACTAAGATAAAAGATGCTAAGAAAGAGCTTGTAATATTATTAAATCTGTTTTATTAATAAGTCAATAGGAAAAAGATTACCACTAGGTATAAAACTCCAAAATGCCACATATTTAGATGCATATATGTATAATGAGTGTCTAATTAGGAGTGTATACATGTGTGAATGCATGTATATCCACATACATGTGCATCCCTAATTACAGACTTAAGAAGATATATATATATATACACTCAAGAGTAATTGAACTCATTATACTAGTATAATTACATGGTAATTACAAATGCATATACATATATACACACAAACACATATGTGCATATATTTACTACCATTATTAGTTTGTGTTAATAGTTATAATAATAAATTTTAGGATGGTAGACAAAAAACTGAAGATTCAAAATATGGATTCCGTTATAAAATGTGTGCTGGTTATTTTCAGTAATTCAGCTTGGTCTACTGTATTTCATTTGTTCAACTTGTTGCCTAGTATGACACAGAGATCTCTTAATGAAAAGAGAAGGATAATTTATAACTTTGCCTATAAATACTTCATAGATATGGATACTAGAGGGTACTAGAGAACTGGCTTCTTTTAATCAGTTTTAAAATGGTATCTGAAATTCTGTTTATATTATTCATTTATATAGCCATTAATTTCTACAGTTAAAGGTGCCTATTAAGTGGCAGTCTTGGGATTTTGGAATGATTTCTAGGATTTTATCTCACTGTTTTAATCTTTTTGTCAGGACAAGGAAGGGGTTAGCAAAATTGTGCAAATGTTAGTTCAACCTGCTTATATTAGAACAGTCTGAATTAATCAGGTTGGAAGTGTCCAAATAGTAGGATCATTTGACTGAGAGAGGTTGTATTTGAAATGACGAAATAATCAATATTCAGTATTAAAGGCATTCCCTTTTTGTGATAAAGGCTTGGCATTCAAAGAAGATTTAGGAGGTTGTCTGCCTTGGAGAACTAAATGGGCCAGGGGAAATAAAGCTTGGAAGTGAAAATAAAATAAAGTACTAAAAAAACAAAACAAAACCAAAACACAACTATTTGTGTATTTTCACTCCTCCCTAGTTGAGTGCTGAAGGCTGGTTTTTGTTTTTTTGTTGTTTTCCATTTCACTAGTCAATATTCCCTAGATGCCTCAGGGAGAGTTTCTTGTATAGTTAAGTTACATTGACATATTAGCTAAGAAAACCAATACAACTTGCTCAGAAATAAATTGATACATGTTCTATTAGTTTATTTTCAATCCAGCTTATTGAAGCTAAATGGTAAGTTAGATATGGGTATATTTATAATATCAACATTAGCTATAGGATATGATCTGGAATAGTATGTAGAGAGTATTTTGATAACACTGAAATGGTAACTTGATCTTTTTTATTGTTGGAAGAAAATCTATACTAGAGAGAGGAAAAAATAATTGGAAATAGCCATGCATATACAATAATTGAAATTATGGAAGAACATATAACTTCCTATGACTCTGGTGCAAAGTGGCAAGGATAGAATGCTCGTAGTCTGACTTCTGGTAGACTATTTTTCTGCTTTTTTAATTAATAAAGACTGAAGAATTGACAAGATTGAATTAGACAAAAACAAAAATTGTGATACATTTAAGTACATTGTAATTTTTAAGTTCTTACATAAAATTTGATTTAGATTCTCTGTGGTTCACTTTCCGTTAAATTAAAACTTCTACTCTGCTATCTCATTGTGATGAAGAAGGGATTCTATGGTTTTCAAGATGTTAGGAGCAGAAAATAAACTCTGGCAGGTCCTAGAAAGACAGAAAGGTATTGAGGATTTTGAGGGTTGGCTTGATAATGTCATAAATGCCTATCATCCTATGACAATCTTAGCTATGTCTCAAGATTCTCTTAGCTAGATTTTCTAGAGCATAATGAGTTTTTCATTCTCATGAACCTCAGAGTTCTAAGTCATAAAGGAATTTTGATGGGCATCAGTGGTGGCAGAAACCAAACTGACATAAGATCTCTGAACTAGTAATAATTAAGACCTTGCCATATCTGAGCAATATGGAACCCATTAGAAGGCATTTTTTTCCAATTTATTCTTCAATTCAGAGAACATAGACATTAGTTACTTTTTAAATCCTGGTTCTTCGTTTTGTCTACCACAACAAATGCGCAAAGAAACGAACAGAAAACGTAGACATCCAAATCTGCACCTCAACTTACCTGTCTCCTTCCATCAATTCTTGTGGTCAAACAAATGGACACTGCAGCCCCTAGATCTTTGCCCAGGCAGTGAAATAAAGCTATGACTATTTGTAGGTCTCTCCGCAAGGTTCTCCATGGCTCTTATTCATAAGCTTTATGCTTATGAAGATAGAATCTCGAAATAAACAACTTCAGAGGCTCATACTTGATTCAGAATCACCTCTACTTGAAACAAACGATCATCTAGTTCTCACCGGAAAACATTTGTTGAAAAAAATCCTGCTAACCCTCAAGGTACTTTGTAATAGATCCAGTTGCTGAAAAAAGGAAAAAGGAAGGGAATAAGTATTTATTATATACCTACTCTATGTCAGGCACGATGCTAAGAAATTTGCAGCATCTAATTTGATCTTCACAACAAACTTATGATATAGATGCTATTATTATTGCTGCTACTTTACAATTGAGGAAACAAAGGCAATAGAGGTTAAGTTCCCTTACATTAAGCCTAAGTGTGAATCGTTGTATTTTCTGCTCATTTGTGATTGGTGCTGTGGATAGAGAAAAGTACTTGGAATCAGGGAGACTCATCTTCTTGAGTTCAAATCCAGTGTCAGACACTTACTAGTTGTATGACACCGGGTAAGTCCCTTAACCCAGTTTGCCTCAGTTTCCTCATCTGTAAAATGAGCTGGAGAAGGAAATTATAAACTACTCCAGTATCTTTGCTGTGAAAACAACACAAAGACCAAACAGAACAATTGTATTCCCTTTTTGACAGAACAGATGTTCAAATACTCAAAGATAATTATCATGTCTTCCCCAAATCTACTATCTTTCATGACAAACCTCTCCATTTTCCTCTTAATAGAAATATTCTTGACCCACAAGGTCCAAGAGGGCTTGCCTTCTGGTGTTCATGAGTAGATAGAGTTGTGAGAGACCAGTCAAAATGTCAGGGTCTTTTGCTTTTCCTTAAATGGCTCAGGAGACAAGAGATTAAAGAATCCTTATCCAAAGGGCAGCCTGATGATGGAGATCCTGGAGTAGAGTCTCACTGCAGCTTGAGGCAAGCCATGATTTCTTTCAAAAGAAGTCAGTAAGTCATAGTGGGAAAAACCATTTGGAGTAGATTGGGCAAGAGACATTAGCCCTGAACGTTAGAATAAGTACTCAGGGCTTAGGAAGGAACTGACGGGGACCAGTGGTAGAGGTCTTTTCCCCATTCACTCCATCTATTCACTATTGAGTGATTCACTCTATCCAGAAATAGCTGTGTTATTATTTATATATTATGTATATGTATATATATATACATACATATACATAATATATAAATATATATCTTATATTTACAAGACACATAAATAAAACAAACAAAAATTCAGATAAGTCCCTCATCACAGGCAAATTCTACTGGAGTTGACCATAATGACTCTTCCAACATAGAATGTCTTATCAACTCTGTTCCTAAAATAAGGAGGTAAAAAGAAACAATTTAGATTTCCACCTCATCCTTATGCAAGAAATAAACTATGGAAGGATGTGTCATTGAACAGAATATCAACGCAAAACTGGGAAGCGACAGCCCTAGGAGATACAATTTCAAATGCTAAAGGGAACCCCTTTGACAAAAGTGGGGAATTGATCTTGGGAATTTTTGGATTTGAAAAACATGTTTGAATTGAAATAAAAATTAGCATTTCTTAATATAACATTTAATCTTCTAGAAGAAGCTGAGGGATATATTGTTTGAAGTTAATTTTGTTATAGAAATGCATTTGTTTTCCTACCTTTGGGCATGTTAATCAACTTTGCAACATATTCTAAAAGTTCATTCTATTTTTTTTCTCATCTATTGCAGCAGAGAATTTTGTTGTTTGGGGGATTCAATTAGGCCTGACACACCATTTCAAGAATGTACAATAAGCACTAGCCAGCAGACAGCAGCACTGTGTCATCTGGGCCAATAATATAGGGTCAGACCTAGTAGTTTCTCTCAAATGGCTGTGTTGAGGAATCACAGGTCCCAGTAAGAAGCAAGCAAGATTCCATGTGCAAGAATCTTAACCAGGATTACTAGTTAACAGAAGGCTATAAGAAGAGAATTTTTGGAAATTGAAAGTGCAGCAGTATCTTGACATTTTTGCACTGCAAAATTATTAGGGTTTTGGCTATGGTTCATGATGCTGAAAAAGAGGATGTACAGCTGAGACAAGCAAAGCTGAGCGAGGTGAAGTGAGATGAGGTTTGGAGCTGAGATATCTGAATCGAAAAAAGATGAAGCCAAGAAATTGGGATAATTGGAATCCAGTGGCAAAGATGCAGTGTCCAGTGAAAAAACATGAGTCTATTGGGTTCTTTAACTTGGTGGGATTAGTAGAGTTGCCACTCTCTTAAAACCAATAGAAATTTGAAAAAAAAAATTGTGTTGTCAAACTGTATAAGGAAACTAGATGCTTTCCCGAGAAGCCATTATTTTGATGGATGATCTTTGAAAAAAGTTGGTTATCGAGAGTTTTGACTTTTCAAAGCAGTGCTGTGAAATTCAGCCTTTCCAGCAGGGAACTGAGGAATGAACTTCCATTAGAAAGGGATTACTCTAAATAAGAAACATCATAAGTGGGTTCAGTAGATATGCCAGTGAAAGATCACTATCTTGAAAGAGATAACATTATAGGAATCTTCAATATATTTCTGCCTGTTATTTGTGTTTAGTGTCTCTCATCAAAAACAGTCAAAATACATTTTGAATACAAAATAAAAATAGCAAGATAGATTCAGCTTATACTTATGAGTGTATAAGGCCAGAAAATAGTGTTTTACTTAGGATATTTGAAGCAGTGGAGGTAAAATTAAAGATTTCAACCAATTGGAATAGTTGAAAGGTAAATAGTTATAACTTTTGATGACTGGTAGAAAAATGGGGAAAATAATCTTCTATTGTTTCTTTTCTTCATTCTATCTCCATAGTTCTTTTTATTATTAAAATCAGGACAATTGATTTAGGCCAAATCTTTTGGACTTTCATTCTCACTAAGGTTCCATGTTGCTAAAAAAATATGCAAGTTTAATTGAATTAAGTTTAGATCCTTTAGTTTCCCTAGGTAAGAAACAACTCCCAGGTAGTTATAGATAAACAGTGGAATTATCAAAACTTAGGCAGCAGAAAAAGGGAGAAATATTCACCATAATTGTTCCATAAACTAGCCACCACAGTGTACATTACCATTACATAAACTGTATATTAAGTTTAAAATCATCAACGGTTGATTATTTTGCCAAGGGATTTCTAAGTTTATTCTAATTGCTATGTAAGCAATCTCATGAAAAGATTTGCCTTATGCCCATCGATTCTGCAGCAATGTTGGCATAGGCTCTATACAGTGACTACACTTGTGATTTCACTTGTACAAGGAGTTTCTGGGTGAGGGACACTTAGAAAACTGAGAAATTAACTGACTTGCTTAGGGTAATACAAATGGAAATTTCAGAGGAGGGGTTTGAACCCAGGTCTGAACAATCTACTCTTTAGTTGCTAAACACATACATATTGTATGTGTGTATGTATGCTTTTGCAAAAGTTTTGGGGGAATTTTAAACTCTATTTATGTGCTAATATGAATATATACACATATATACCCTCATGTATATTTGAGTATGTATGCAAAACATATTTACTATTCAGCCTAAAATTACCTTTCCTGCAAACTGTGATGTCTGCTTTTCCATTTGTTACAAATGCCTACAAAATTACTTTCTATACAGTGCCCTTTGATTGTGGACCTTGAACTCTAAAACTATCTCAGCAGCCTTTGCACTTACAAATTTCATTTTTTTTGCCTTATCAGTTGCCTTTCCTACAATACCAGAAGGATCCAAACCTTCTTTTCTGTGCTTTCCTATTCCTCTCTGAAAATTAAACTATATCATTCTTGAACAGTCAGTAGACATACAGAAAGACATAGCCTATTGGAGTTGAAGTCTCCTTCAATTTATATTGGTATAAAAATTTATAGGTTTTTTTTTGCCTTAGTTTCTGTATCATCTGATAGAGTGCCTTGAACATTTAGCTTGAGAAACGGTTTAGGGTATTTCACCATTTTACATGATGACACTGAGGTCCAGAGAGGTTAAACAACTCTCATAAGGTCATCCAGTGGCAGAGCTTGTCATAGAACCCAGGCACCCTGACTTCTGGTCTTAGCTTTGAATTCCATTTCCTATTGCATTTAAATGTTTCTCTGCCTCTCTTTTTATTTGCAGCATAGTGCCTGGCCCATAATAAGGTCTTGATATCTTTAGGACTTTCAGGTCTTTTTCTCTGCTCTGTCCTTTCTTTCAGGGGTTGTCTCCAATCATTTCCGTGATAACTCTGAGAGAAAACAGGGGTTGTCTCACCCTTTCCTTTTCTTTCGCCACAGTTTTGAAAAGTCAGATCAAGAAAACAATCATATAGTAAGTGTCTACTAAGTATTAAGGATATGTACTTGGTATTCAAACAAGAAGTCAAGACATGGGCCAGACAGAAAACGTCTTGAAAAAGGTAGGATTTTGGCTGAGACTTGCAAGAAGTTAGGAAGGTATAAAGTTGAGAAGAGGAAAGAGAAAGTTTCATTCATGAGGCAGAGCCAGAGAAATTGTTCGGACTCAGAATATGGTGTGTCATGGAAAGGGATGGCAAAGAGGCCAGTGTCACTGGATCAGATATTATGAGGATAGGAATGAACTGTCAAAAAAAGTGCAAAGATGGGGGGGGGGCAAGCTTAGGAAGAAATTTAAAAGCACTTTACACATAACTGATTGATTGACTAGTAGATTGATGGTGGGCCTACAAAAGGTGAAGCATATTACCAGCCATGGCTTATGTGCCAATAGCAGCATCATCAAGGACTTGTATGACACCCCAACATAATTGTCAGTCATTGAATAAGAATGTGGGGTAACAACTATGCAGCCAACAAAGAGTGAAGATGGTGATGATGATATTGATGAGGAGGAGGATATAAAGGGTTAAAAAGGAGGGATAGGAAGGAGAAATACAAGGTATAAAAAGATGATAAATTTATAGGTTTTTGTTTTTTGCTTTGGTAGCATCTGGTAGGAGTGCCTTGGACATTTAACTCATATAGAGACTAGTCCTATAATTTCATTGGTCTAGGTAGGTCGCACTGAGTGGTTTCCTCTACTAATGTAGGATGGCACCTCTTTTATAGCTTACAACCTTTAAAAGATGACTAAAGCACTGAGAATTTAAGTAACTTGCCAAAGGCCACACATTCAGGATCTGTGGAAGATGAGATGGTCCTAAATTTTCCATGCTCAGCTCTCTCTCTGCTATACTATGGTGCTTTGTGAATAATAACAACAGTTAATGTTTATTTAGTGCTTATTATGTGCCAGGCATTATGCTAAGCCCTTTGAAGTTATTATTTCATTCTATTTTCTTTTTTTATTATTTTTTTAATTTTTATTTTATTTATTTATAAATGTTCTACAATCACTTCCTTAAAATTAAGATTTTAT
>CM053769.1:515203325-515234612 GCA_028658325.1 Potorous gilbertii
ATTAGCCTCAGTCTGTTCCATTCTAATTTTGAGAGAACTATTTTCTTCAGTGAGCTTTTGAACCTCTTTTTCCATTTGGGTAATTCTGCTTTTGAGAGCATTCTTCTCCTCATTGTCTTTTTGAACCTCTTTTGCCAATTGAGTTAGCCTATTTTTCAAGGTGTTATTTTCTTCAGCATTTTTTTTGGTCTCCTTTATCAAGGTATTGACCCGTTTTTTATGCTTTTCATGCATCTCTCTCATTTCTCTTCCCAGTTTTTCCTCCACCTCTCTAACTTGATTTTCAAAATCCTTTTTGAACTCTATCATGGCCTGAGCCCATTGCATACCTATTTCAGATGTTTGGGATTCAGAGGCCTTGACTCCTATGTCTTTACCTGATGGTACTCATCAGAAAGGAAGGGCAGAAACATCTGATCACCAAGAAAGCAACCTGCTGTGGTCTTATTTTTTCCCCCTTTTCTGGGCATTTTCCCAGCCAGTTACTTGACTTCTGAGATTCCTCTCCACCCCTGCCTAGATCCACCCAGCTAGTGCTTGGGATCTGAGATTCAAATGCTGATCCCCAGCCTCAGGGCATTTAGCATTGGGCCAGGCTGCTGTTCAGGGTAAGATTAAAACAGGTTCTCAGCTGGGGGCAGGGCCGCCACCCAGGCTCAGTTCCTTCAGGGGGTTTATGCAGAGACCTTCAGTAATGGAGCTCCTGCTCAGCTCCTGCCTGCTCTTGGAGCCTCTCACAGCTGCTGCCTCTATTGCTGCCTCCCGAGGGGGCCTGAGTTATGGAGACACTCCTCTCCCCTCTTGGCCAGCTCAGAAGTCTCTCTCACTGACCTGTAAGTCTGTGGGTGGAGTGACCCCCGTGGCCATCGAAGATTCTGTCCCTAAAGCCTGCTCAGATCTACTCCTCTCAGGGCTGAGCAGCCAAGGTAGGACTGGGTTCTGTTCCGGTCCCGTGCACGACAGACCTTTGGTAAGGGTTTTTCAGGTCTTTCTGGAACAGAAATCTCCTCCACTCTGTTGTTCTTCACCTCTCAAGAATTTGTTAGGAGTTCTTCTTTACAGATATTTTATAGGCTGTGGTTTCAGAGCTAGCGTAAGTGTGTCTTTCCACTCTGCCATCTTGGCTGCTCCGGGATTAGTTTATTTTTAAAGGTGTTATTTTGTCCAGAATTTTTTGTGTCTCCTTTAGCAGGCTGTTGACTTGCTTTTCATGGTTTTCTTGTATCACTCTCATTTTTCTTCCCAATTTTTCCTCCATCTATCTTACTTGATTTTCCAAATCTTGTGATTTCTTCCATGATTTGAGACTATTGCAAATTTATTTTGGAGGTTTTAGATGAAGAATCCTTGGCTTTCACATTGTATGTTTTACTCTTCCTCATCCAAAAGGATGAAGAAAAATGTCTGTTCATCAAGAAAGTAACCTTCTATAATCTTATTGTTCCCTTTTTTGGGCATTTTCCCAACCAGTTGCTTGACTTTTGAATCCTTTGTCAAGTGGAGGGTATACTCTAGGGACCTGTAAATTCTCAGTTCCTCCAAGGTGACAAAATCAAGGGAGAGGAATCTCCTGGCCTGAGCTCTGGTCTAGGAGCAAGCACAAGCTTTTTTGCCCAGGATCCTCTCCAAACCCTCCATCAACTCCACCATGACAGTGCTCCTCCTCACCCCAGCCTGCCACTGTGGATTGAGATCCAGATTAGTCTCTCAAATCCCCACTGAGGGCTCCAGGTTGGGTTAGAGTAGGATCCTACTCCCTTCTCACCCAGGTGAAAGAACTTTCTCACTGACCTTTGAAGTTGACTTTGGCGTTTGTGGGTTGAGAAATCTTAACCAGATGCTACCTGGGATTCCACACCCCAGCCTACTCCAGTCCTGTTGGAGCCCTGCTGCATGGCCAAGGTTGGTCTGCACTCTCCTCTGAGCCTGGTCTGATAGACCTTTCCTGTCAGCCTTCCAGGCTATCTTGGACTGAAAATTTCTTTTAATCTGTCATTTTGTGGCTTCTGCTACTCTAGAATTTGTTTAGAGTCATTTTTACAGATATTTTATTGGCTTTGGGGGTAGATCTAAGAGCAGGTCCATCCTTCTACTCTGCCATCTTGGCTCTGCCCTTATGGACTTCTTTTGATGATGATTTTAGCTGACATAAAAAAATTGTTTTATTTGTTAGAAATAACTTATTTTTCCTCTCTTTAGTACTCCAGTCTTTGTATTGTTTTCTTTTCCCTGAAAATGTTTTTCTTCATTAAAAACTGAAAGTTCTAGTGAATATTATTGTAATTTATTGTGTATTTTTTTGTATTTGCGTATGCAAACTATCATTATATTTGCTCTTTATTTGCTTTTTCACATACTTCCATATGAGTAGGGACTATTTCATTAGTTTAATTTCTATCCTTAAGACCTAGCCCACTGTGTGATACATTTTATGTATTTAATAGATACTTCTTGATTGCTTGAATCAGCCATTCAAGGTCACATCACCTGGGTTTGATTTTGTTTCAGATTTTTTATTTTATTTTGTTTACTGATCTTCTCACTATTCTTCCAATGTCTGTTAGCCTCAGTATAGAGGAATCAATAACAATTGCTCCATATGCCAGGTTCCTCTGCAGCAGGTCTCCCCTTATTTTCTGATATTTTACAGCATTATTTTGTCAGTTCTTAATATTTTTATTTTTCAGTTATTCTTTACACTTCAATTCAAGTGAACCTATTACATTATGGGCTTGAAAGATCCTTGAAATACTTGGCTTTGCTCCACCAGCAGCTGCTGCAATATCTCTAACAGTCATTACAATGTACTCTTTAAGAGCTACACATTTAGCATGCATCCTGCCTTCCATTCTTAAAAGTTACATGGGTAAAAACAGCAGATGGAAGCAATAGAAAACATGCATATGATATGAAATCTAGCACTGGATTGTTAGAGAAGTAACCAAAGAGAAGAAAACCAGCTCAAACTACTATCATCTAAGTGAGCTTACATGTTCTGAGTCATTTTAGTGTCAGTACAAGCAACACACTCACACATAAACAATTACTGCTGTCATAAAACTAAACCATATTAGAATTATTACTTATCCAAAGAAATTTGGAAAGCTCTGTACTACTGACTTGTCTTCAACATGATATTAAGGTTCTACTATATCCAAAGGGATATAAAACTATCCATTTCCTTTACGTCATACCCAAAAGATCAAAAAAAAGGGAGAGAGGAGCCCTATTTGCACAAATATAGCTAGAGTAACTCTTTTTGCAGTGGTAAATAGTTAGAAGCTGAGGTGTTGTTCTCTACCAATTTGGGAGTGGCTGAAAGTTGTGGTATGTGATTGTGATGGAATATTGTTGTTCTAGGGACAGTTAGTTAAGAGAGTGGTTAAACTACCAGGCCTGAAATCAGGAAAACTCATCTTCCTAAATTCAAATCTGACTTCAGACTTACTAACTGTGTTTCCCTGGGTAAGTCCCTTAACTCTGTTTGCTTCAATTCCTCATCTGTAAATCAAGCTGGAGAGGAAATGACAAACTGGTTCAGTACCTTTGCCAAGGAAGATCCAAATGGTATCACAGAGTAAGACACAACTAAAAAGACTGAACCACAAGAAGAAATGATGAAGGAGAAAGTTTAAATAAAAACTTGGCAAATCTTATATGAACTAATGCAAAGTGAAGTGAGCAAAACCAGAACATTGTACACAGTGACAGCAGTATTGTTGTAAGGATCAACTGTGAAAAACTTAGCTATTCTGATTAAGACAACAATCCAAGACAATTTCCAAAGGATCAATGAAAAATGCTTCTCACTGCCAGGGTATGAACTGATAAACTCTGAGTCCAGATTGTTTTTTTTTCACTTTATTGTATATGTGTGTGTTTTCTTTTGTAACATGGCCAATAGAAAAATATGTTTTTAATGATTTCACATATATTCTCAAAGAGTGGGGAAATAATGAGAGGAAAGAAAAGAATTTGAAATTCAGTGTTTAAAAAATGAATTATTTTTAAAGTGTAATTGGGATATAGTTAATCAAATAAATAAAAATATGTTTAAACAAAGATTATATTGGAGTTGTAGTTTTAAAGAATTTTTACTGCTTGTAAAAGTTTTGATTGCCCTTAATATTGCTATTCATATAATGATAATCCTGAAGTGAGACTTTACATCAAAGTTCTCCTTTGTTTTATCTTGTATGTTTCCTCTCTCTGTATAACTCCTTCTCTGAGGTAGTTAGATAAATATAACATGAGGACAGAAGTTCAGGTCCTATATGGATCAGTTTACTTCACTTTCTATATTGATAGGTTCTCTGTGTTTCACTTTCCATGATCTCATATTGGTCTACATATATATTAGAAATAATGTAGGTTATGGAAATTATCACAAGGCATTGATTATGGATACATTAAGTTTAGTCCTTGTTCTTCTACTAGCTCATTACATAACCTTTGGAAAGTGATTTTCCTTTGTTAGAGTACTTACCTTCTAGTTGCAAAATTCTTTGATCCTTTGAGATATATGAACAAATAGGTGGCAAAGTAAATGGAATGTCAGACCTGGAGTAAGAAGGACTCATCTTCCCGAGTTCAAATCTTACTAGGTGTGACCCTGGACAAGTCATTTAGCTCTATTTGACTCAGTTTCCTCATCTATTCAAAATGAGCTAGAAAAGAAAATGACAAACCACAATAGTGGTCAAGAAAACACCAAATGAGGTCATGAAGAGTTAGACATAACTGAAACAACTGAACAACAACAATTTTATACACACTCATAGGTAAAGTTGTATGTGTATCTGTATGTATGATATCCATCAGGACACATGTACATATTATATGAAATTACATTATATGTACATGAAACATACATACACATGTATATGTGTGTGTATCTGTGTGTTAATGTATATTGGTCATGAGGTTCAAAAAACATTAAAATATTTTGCATTAAATGTTTAAGTTAAAGCTAATCTTCTTCCTTGCCTGATAGCATAATTTAGTTTATATACCCAGCTGATGACGTCAGTAACTCTTTTTTCATGCATCTGAGACACATTTTATTAACTCTTGACTAAGAGAGATATTGCTGAGATTTTACCATAAACCCCTTTTTGCTAAAAAGACAGCTAAGATGCAGAGTTGTTGACTAAACTTCTGTGATCATAATTCAAGGGAAAATCCACTAACAAAACTAGTTATTATTGATTTAAGATGTGTTTAGGCTTCACTGCCTTCTTCAATGTATGAATGACTGTATCCTTATGTGATTAGTTATGAGGTTTTAATAAAACAGTTCCAAAATAGTATCTTTTAATCAAATAACTGATAAGTCACTTTATGAGGGTCCTATTATACCCAGGGTATTATAAAATAAACCTTATTAAGACATTTCTTTAGTAGTGGATATAAATCCCATAATCTGTAAATGATCCAGTCATTTGCCTTAGAATTGACAATTGGGAAATCAGGCATAATTAAAGAACCTAAATACAGCATGAAGGATGACTGCTTCTGAGGAACCAGGAGGTGGAAAAAATGTGAGAAACTATCAAAAGACGCTTAAAACACACATATATACATATATGTGTATATAGTATCTGTCAATAAAGATATCATTTGATGATATCAGCTGATCCAAAGGATTTAATTACCATCTCTATAATGATGATTCTCAAATCTTCCTAACCTGCTCCAACCTCTTTTCTCACCTCCTTTCTCAAATCTCCAACTATCTTTCAATCATCTAGAAGTGGATGTCCAATATACATCCTAAATTCAATTATGTCCAAAACAAAATATTGAGTTCATTGTAAAGAGCACCACCACCCTCACAGTTCATTAGGCTCTCAATCTAGTCATCCTAGAATTCTGACTGTGTCTCCCTCCTCTCTCCACCATCACCATATCTAAGCTGTTCCTAAGGTTTACTGATTTCATTTTTGCAGCATATATTGCATGAGTCCCCTTCTCTCCTCTCACACTGCCACAACTCTATTTCAGCCTCTCATCACCTCACAAATGGATTATTATGGTAACTGCTCATGTGTCTGCCTGATTTGTCTCTCCCCACCCTAGTTCATCCTCTATTCAGCCCCTAAAATGACTTCCTTAAAGTGCAAATCTAATCATGTCACACTCACCTACTCAAGAAATTCTAGTGTCTCCCTATTACCTAAAGGATGAAATACAAAATTCTCTCTTTGACATTCAAAACCCTTCATAACTTATCTTCTCCTTACCATTTTCTTCATATGCTTCACTCCCTATTACATACTCTGTTCCAGTAACACTGGCCTCCTGACTGTCCCCCAAAAAAACAGTCCATCTCTAATCATCAGGCATTTTCTTACCTTGTTTTAATTCCCAACTAAAACCTCACTTTTTATTGCAAGACTTCTCCAACTCTTCTTAATTCTAGTTCCCTTACTCTATTAATTATTTCCTATTTATTCTGTATATGGTTTATTTTTCTTAAATTTATTTTCATGTTGTCTCCTCCATTAGATTGTAAGCTCCTAGAGGGTGCAGGCTATCTTTGGCCAACATTTATATTCCCAGAACTTAGCACAGTGCCTGTCATACAGTAGGCATTTATTACAAATTTATTGATGCACACACATACATGTACATGTGTATATGTGTGTATTTATATGTGTATGTGTGTACATTTTAGAGATATGTGGAGATTATACATATATGTATTATATATATACATATATGGAAATTATACATAGATATGTGTATATACATGCACCTTATCTATCTGTCCACTCGGATATAATTATTAATGGTAATACTATGAGAACATTCAGACTTGCCCTTTCTAATTCTGGCCAGTCCCATGTGCTAAGGGTCCCTTGGAGATAATGAATATCCTGTATACTTCTGGAGACCTAGTGGCTCAGCACCAAAAGACGTGAACTCTCTTGAAATAGTAGAACTAGGTAAGTTGGTGACTCAGTGACTCTTTTTAAAGGAAAGATAGCTTTTATCTCAAATAAATTTGTTTCCCCCATATCACAAATAATGTGTTCTTTCTCTATACTCCTCATGTTCGGGTTTGGTGGCATGAGATATGCTCTTTCTAAAGTGGAGTAAGTGAATTCAACAAAGACACCTTGTTCCTGGACTCCTAGCTGCATTTTTCACTTTTATTTTCTTTCTTGGGAAGATGATCAAATATAGTTCTTGAGGTAGATGAATCTAGCATAAGAGGTTACCTTATTATATTGTTGGAAGATATTGGTTCTAATGATTGATGCTGACTAGGAGTAAGGGAAATTTCTTGATTGAAAAAAAAATGACAACAAAAGGAGGAACCTAAACCTCTAACCTGGCTTGCCAGAACAAAGGAACTTTGAAGAAGATAGTGTAGAGGCAAGGAGAAATATAAAATCCCAAATCAGCAATTCTGCAAACTGCAGGGAATGCTATGTGAAGTGACATCTTTTTTTTTAATCTTTCAATGAATGCTTTGAGTTATGACTTTTAGCTGTGTATGTGTGTGTGTGTTGTGTGTAAGAAATAACTACCCTATGCCTGATTCATATTATACATTGAATGTCATTTTAATCCTCCTATTAGAGAGGACCTGGACATGAGCCAAAATACAATCTTTAAGGAAATCACACACACATACACACACACACACACACACACACACACACACACACACACACACACACCAAATGTACACAGTATATAGTTTGGCATTTTATAAGCCAAAGCATAAACAAAATGGAGGAGAGCTTAGCTCCTCTCATTATAAGCTTAGACTTCTATAAAACCGAATCTAGTATGAGAAATATGCCTGGAACCAGATAAGAAGGACCACATAATGGAAAAAGGAGATGAAAAAGTGACAAAGCCCTTTTGATCTAGTAGCATTATTAGATTTTTGATCGATTCATTTTAGTTGAACATGATTTAATTCTCAAACAACAGCAATTCCCATTTTTATAATGTCATACTTTTTTCAAATACTTTCATCATAACAATCCATTGAAATATTTTGTTAACATCTCCAAATTACAGATAAGGAGACTAGGACTCAGAGAACCAGAGGCTTTATATGTGCATATACATATAGATAAACATACATATACATACATATTTTATGTGCATAAATATATATTGCTATAGCTAGAGATAGATGGATAAATATAAAGATATAGAGATAGAAATAATATGTATGATCATATGATGGATAATTTCTGGGTCTCTGGACATACATATACACACATACAAATATTTATGGACATACACATATATGCACATGCATATTTACCTTATATAACTTCTTAAAAGAGAAAAAGGATTTATATGTATTTTTTATACTTACATACACACATATATACATGCTTATATATTGTATATATAGACATATATAAGTGTATACTTAAATATAAAGTTTATATGTGTGTGTAGATATGTAGATGTGTGTATCGACACTTAAGTGTTATATACTGGAATAAAAACAAAGTGTTGAATATAAGCAAACATAGCTATAACAGCAATGCTGCAAATACAGAAATTAAATAAGATACTGTCAATCCTCTGAATGAATTTCAAATCTCATGGAAGGGGGTAAAGTATGAACAACACAAGTACACATACACCTACAATGAAAATTAAAGATGACTAATACTGAGGAGAGAAAAATACACACAAAATTATATGAGAATTTGGAAAGAGAAAATGCTCAGACAGGTAGTTATGTATCATGACTAAAGTTATAGGTTAGTGATGAGTAGACCTGGGTTTGAGTCCTACCTGTGACATGAGTACTAACTCCAGAACCACACAGGACACTCTCACTAACTGATGACCCAGAGCTACTCACTTATTCCCTATAAACTTCAGCTTCCTGACTAGTAAAATGAAAGGGTTGAATTAGAAGTTCTCTAATATCTCTTCGAGTTCTAAACATATGATCTGTGATACTTATATATGGGGAGAATAAGAATATATATTTTAAAAGGAGGTGACATTAAAGAAGAAAAAATATTTTTAAATAATTTACAAGCAGATCTATCATCTCTGTATATATGCAATTTTTGTGTTTATTTTTAAATATATACATTTTGAAATAAATTATGAAAACATTTTCATAATGCATGGTATATTTAAACCTATACATTATGTGTATAGATATATTTGTGTATATGTGTGTGTTATCAGTGAGTGTATAAATCAACACAGATACACATACACACTGCTTAGGCTTTGGAGCATATGATCAGCCCTGTACATCATAAAAGGAATATCAGCAATGATGCCAAGAACCGAAAAGAGAAGGGGGAGCTTGGAGAAAAGGATACCAGTTACTAACATACAATTTAGTCCAATGGGAGCAAAGAAAGATCCATACAATTACAACTTAATTAAAATATACTTTAGAGTATGCAGGTAGCCATACAGTGTTATCATAAGAGGCTTATATAAGAAGAAATCTCTTTAAATTTGAGGAAAGCAGGGAAGGATTCTTGAAGGAGAAATAATCTAGGCCATAAAGGATTTCAGTAAGCAGTAATTATCAAAAGACCCTTTTAGGAATGTCTGATGGTTTGGACATAAGCATAGAGTCAGGAAACTGCAAAAAATAAATCACTCAGTGTGCCATATTGTGTTTGAAAAATCATCATGTGGAGGGCCTTGGCAATTTAAATTCTCTAAGATAGTAGATGGCATAACTGTAAGCAAACACTTTCTCATGTAGCTTTTTCTTTAATGTTTTTCCCTTCTATCATGACTGTATGGAATGTAGGACTTACTCATCCTTCTTGCCCTAGGTTAATTTGTAATCTCTACATATAATAAATGTAAAATCTTCCATCTCTACAGTGTATCCTAAGCTATCAAAGCTTATGACTACACCTAGAATTTTGGGGGACTTTCTATTTTTGTGTGTATGTGTATATATATGCAAGGAGAGAAGGAGAGTTGTACTGGACTATTATTACTCAGACATAGGTATTTGATAATTCAGGGTGTTTGAATCAGTGAAAATGACATATATACATATATACACATACGCACATATACACTCATGCATATATGTATGTATGTACACATAAGCATACATATATACATATTGTGGATATATGTGTGTATACACATTTATACACATATTAACTGTCAACCTGAAAATTTGTTCAAAGTGACAAACAAGCCAGGTGATACTAAAATCCATATTGTTTATTCCCTTAAAGCTATCATATACATGCTCATGGAGCCAGAAAGAAACTTCTGACTGTCTGATATAAGGACGACCAGGCTTAAATCTATTTTAGGACAATACAAGGATGTCTGTGTCCCTCAGATTTATTGTCTTTATATGTATTTAACTATACCATGAGAAAGAAGTTTTCTTAATTGAATAAGTTGTAAAAACAGTAAGATAAGGAGTAGACAAAGTTTAAATTGAAATTACAATCCAGGGTATCTGTGTTTTCTTTACCATTAACATGCCATAACATAGTATGTGTCCACAAAATATTAACATATGGAAAAAAGTCTTGTTTTTCAAGATAATGTCTTGAGTTACAGGTCTCATAAAAAGTGATGTCAGTCATACTTGATTTGTTGATAGTGGAAGATGTGTTCTCTGAATTTACTCAGAAAATAAAGAAACTGTTAGGTCCAGGCTCTTCTTCTGGTTAATAAATTCAGACTCTGGCCCTTATTAAAGTCCAAAAATGATATTAAATGACTATCAGTACACATACACACATATGTGGGTGTATGTATGCATGCATATGTATGTATATACACACATATATACACATACATATACATATATGAAAGTCCATCAGCAAGACAAAAGGCAAAATATCTTGAGATAGCCTGGAATGTAGTAGATGGCCTTGGCCTCTCTAAATTAAGATATTTACCACATCTATTTGCCTGAGGCAAATCCATTCAGTGAAAGACTAGGTAAGAATTGAGACAAATATATTTCTTATAAACAATATATTATTGGACACTGCTTTCTAATGTATTCTCCTTTTTTTTTAATTTTATTGGTGAATTCATCCCATTCATATTCATACACACACAATATACATATATATATATATATATATATATATGTATAGTATGTGTGTATTCTTTTTGTATTCTGTAATGAAAGGGAGTGTGATGATCACATCAGCAAGAAGTTTGGGATCATTAAAAGATATTTACTTTGTTCCAGAAGCAATCAAGCCAAGCTGTTTTTCGCCTGTTCAGTTATCAGTCAAACTCACCATCTTTTGTCAGTGTTTATCACATTCATGTGTGCACAGGCATACACACACACACACACACACACACACACACACACACACACACACTTACACATACACTTTGCAACAGCATAGATCCAGGATATCATGGGCCATCATCTGGAAACCAGAAGATCAAAATGAATAGAATGGAGACTGTGTATAGGGAATCATTGTAGATACTTCAGCACATAGCTAGGTTTGATCTAAAATAATGCACCATCATTTCCACTTACTATCCATGTATCCGTTGAAAAGTTAGCTTTTTCATGTCCTAGTTTTTTATCTGTAAAATGATTGGTTTGGTGTAGATGATCTCTATAATACCTTACAGTCATAAAATCTATGGGTTAAATTCTTCATCTGTAACATGGGAATGATTATTTGTTATGATGAATGCAGAAGAAATTGCAAAGAACAGACATCACTGTTTACATATATGTCAGTTCTTTGTCAACTGTGTCAATTCTGGTAGATAGGTCCTGTTGGTGCTAGGTCTAGTCAAAGAATGATGTATTGCACTTATCTCCTGACTTGAGAACTGTCTTAATTTGAAGGGTAAGGAATGAGAAAGGATAGCCACTTACTTATTGCACAAAAGAAACATGCAGGAACTATGTGTCATTTACACTGGTGCAAACACTCCTGAATCTACAAACACCTATCTCTCAATAATAATACTCCAGTACAATCCTCCTGGTAACATTCACCCTGATGGAATTAAGCAGACCTTCCCTGAGACCAAATACCTTTTGCTTGGGCAGCCTAGGGGGTTGATTATATGTGTGTGATTCAGCACAAAACATCAATTATTAGTAGCATTAGGAAATGAGCCAATAAAAACCAGGAATAGCAATGCAGGCATATTTCAAGTTTTGGCTAACTGTAACAGGGAAATCCTATACCATAACATATAGGTTGTGACAGAGCCATAATTGAGAATTCTTACATCTGGGGCAAGTAAACTGTAGAATTTGTATACCTAGTGCTAGTAGGAAATAAACGTGAGAAAAAGCAACCTGAAACATTGCCTCATTTCAACTAGGGAGGCAAGGGAAGAGGTAGATTTGTAAAGAGAAAACCATAGGGTGAGGTTGTTGCTGGGGTTTGGGGGGAGGGGGGGAGAGGGAACGGGGGAAGTGGTGTAACCCATCTTACCTGGGACAGCTGCCATGGAAAATAAAATGTATTATAGTAAATAGCTTTCACTTTTAGGTAGTTTTAGGTAGCTAAGTAAATGCTAAATTCAGACGTTTCTAAACTTCTAAAAGACTGAAAGTTCTATTTTTAAATTTCACTTACCTAGAGCAAATCCCCAATTGCCCTGTGGAAGTTTTAGCTCTGGATTGTTTAAGTTATCCCTGGGATTCAAAGTGGGAAAAGAAAATGAATAATTTAAAGCTTCTAAAGTGCAAAATAATCTGTTTAGGGTCCTCTTCCCCTCTCATTCTGTTCTACAGAAGTGCCTTGGACCAAAGTGATGGCTTTGAATCAAAACAAAAGTATTTAAAATGTTTCTAATTTTATCAATGGAGTATTTTGTATCTACATTTCTATGGTGAAGAGAAAATTGTTGCTATTTAAAAAAAATATATATTGATGGCTCCCTCCCATGTAATGCTCATAGTGATCATTTGCCCTCAAACACCCCCAAAAACCTGATCACAAAATATTTTATCTGAAAAGCAAAATTCCTTAATAGGATGACTGTTCCTGGTTTTACATGCCACTTTTGTATTTTGCTGGTTGTTAAAAGAAAGGAGGGATACAGGTGGATTACCTTCTAGTATATGCTGTCAACATAATCCATGGTAGACTTTTTAGTGAATTATCAACTGCAGGAATAAGGGTGATGAAAAAAAAACCACATCTATTTCCATAAATGATTAAGAGTAAATACATATTTACTCCATCACAAAATTCAGCAGATCATGTTTTTAGCAAAATGAAAGAACCACAGATCTTCATTTAAAAAACAATAGTACAGAAAAATTTACAAGGAGCTTAGGTGGGGATGGTGTTGGGTATTCATGCATTCGGTATTTTTTCCTCTAATATGTGCAAAGCAACTTAGGCACTTAGGAAAAATTCAAAGATAATTTAGACTTGATCTCTGCTTACACAGAACCTATAATTTAAAAGAATGGGTTTGACATATATACAAATTCATAATGCTATACAATAAGCACAGAAAAACTACAAGGCAGATTATGATGCAGCAAGATTTTATATGAGGCACAGAATACTATATAACAATAAAAATAGAAAATATCATTTCCAATTTTCCTTCCTCGATTTCATTGAGATAGCCTTTGAGCTGGACCTTGACATATGGTGGAATTTTAGAAGGGGGCAGGGGAGAATGATAAGAGTAAATACACACACACACACCGCATATGAATATGATGCTGGTTAAAAGTTTAGTTAGAGAATAGAAATCTGATTTGGCTTCTCTTCTTTACTCATTTCACTGGAAAGGTCCTATTTCTCTATTACTTGTAAGTAGATAGGCAGGTGGTTACAGAGATCTTAAGAAGTCTGTGTGAATGGGCTTGAAGGAAGAAGCACAATCCTATATGCTTCCTTCCTAATGATCAACCATCTTGTGCAAATGCATAAAACATCTGACCCACCTAGGGACTAATAGTCCTCTCTGCAACTCAGCCCTCCCCCCAGACTCTTCCCAGCTGTATTTGCTGGTACCATTCTACCCACAATCTGATTATCTTTTTGTTGCCACCATCAACCCTACACTCACAACAGTTGTTGTTTTTTAATTGTATAGTTTTATCTGTCAGAGTATATTTTGTATTTTGTGATATAAAAGTATTCAAGCAGTGATGCACATTTCATTCCAATAGGCAAATCCTTCTATGTAAGTATTTTCAAAGGTAATAACAACAGGAAAGAAATGACAGGTTTTAAAAAGTATAAAAGATACTCTGTCCTAGGATACTTCAAAATGACTATATTTATAAGACACATGGTAAAAATCTAGCTAATATCTCTGTTCACTCCCTGGGAAATACCAAGAAAAGTGTGAAAAAAAAACAAGAACCTGGATTTGGGAATGTGTATTAAACCCAAATTGTAACAGATCATACTCATAACCTTAAAATAGAAGTTCTTTAATAAGACACATTTCTCAGAGTTGAAAAGAAGCCTTGCAGGATTTGTTTTCTTACAGTTGAGGGTAATGAAGTTGAACTTTTCAGGTGATAGTTAAAATATTAGGTGAGCTGGTTTATTCTTTAGTGGTTTTTTTTTCCAAATCATTTTCTATGACTAATTCAAAGTTGGAAGACCCATGACTCTTAAGCAAATGAAATATCTGTCAAAATTTTAGGGACTATTTATATTCATCTCCTAATTTTTACTCTTTTCTAGAGATTACTAATTACATTTATGTCAAGCTAATTAAATAAAGCAATTATAGTTTACTTCCTCCAGTGACTTTAAATGAAGAAATTGTGTATTTATATAGACATTAAAATGATAGTTTATGCCATATTTTATGAAGTCTCTTAGTAGGGTAGTATAGTAAATAGAGTCTAGTCTGGGAAACCAAAATACCTAGGTCCAAGACCTGCCTCTGACACAGATTTGGTGTCTGGATACCAGCAATCATTTGATCTCTCAGTGTGCAAGGAAATCTGCTAAGATTTTAAGTTGCAAAAGGCAAGATCTGCAATTGGTTGAAGGAATATCTATGTTGAGATTTCACATTGTCTGATAAAATGAAAGGTCTTATTCAAGTCTCCTTCAGAGAAAAAAAAGTACCACAGGAACCTAGTATAATGTGACTTTAGAGTGCATTCAGATTATGATTTGATACTTCTAAAGAATTATGCTGAATTTCCAAAAGGAGTGTGATATAAAATGTTCTTACACTTTATAGATGCATTATAGTTATTAAATGAAGCTCTGATTCACTCCCACACCAGTGTTTTCCTTAAAAGAGCATCAGAACTAACACCTTAAAATAAGGTATTTTTCAAAGATTGTATTTATTTATTTTATTTTTAATTTATGGAATAAAACAAACATTTCATAACAGTATAATATAAAGATAATTTTACATGAAGCTGCAAATCTATTATGTATAAATTGCAATTACTTTTAAATATATAATAAAATTATCATGTAAATTTCTTTCTTTTTTTATCTTCTTTTGTTTCTCCCCCCACCTTGGAGATGGCTACTTTTAGACAGACAGACAGATAGATATAGCTAGATATGTAAAATTATTATATATATATATATATATTTGTATTTACCAGAACATAAGGTATTTTTAAAATTTTATGTTGAGTCATCTGAAAATGAATGCCAGAAACAAAATAGATTAAAGAAATAATAAAGTGTTTTGTTTTGGATTATAAATTTTAGGTGGATTTAGAACTAGATGACTCATTTTGATCCAGTGGCAGTTAATGAAATGAAAGCAATATGATAGTATCATGAATAGTGAATAGAGGTGTGTCAGTGTTGGAATTCACATTTTGCATTTGACATATCCTACTTGTATGTGTACGACCTAATTAATCTCATTATCTTCCAAAGCCATATACAAATCTCTAAAATGGTAAATAAGTTGCCAAACTATAGATGGAGTGGGGGAAATACCTTTTTTCATTAGTTTGCAATACAATGAGCTCATGAATGTGAACCCCCCAAAAAAATAGCCTAGAGAATTTTCTCTAGTGGAGGACCATGTGGATTTGTCTTTAGATCTATTTTATTTAATATTCTTTCTTGGATGAAGGTGACATGTTTATCAAATATCTAGATGATAAAAAACAAGAAGAAACCACTAGTACAAAGCATTGAGGGCCCATCCTCTCTGGGAGAAAAGGACTAAACTATGGAACCTAAGGTCCCTATGAATTATAATATTTTATAATTCTCTATGTATATAGATTATAGCAATTAACTTTTAAATATCTGTACATTAATAACCATCAGGCATAAATAAATAAACAATAAAGAATACAGTCTTCTATAGAATGAAAGTGATTTCTATATTACTTTTGACTTGTCTTCTAATCTACACAGTTTAGATTTAATTGGTCTTGTTTTATATCACTTTCATATAAGTCTTTACCAAATTTCTTATAGGAATATTTAACACATATGGGATCATAACATCTAAGTGAATTTATAGTCTATAATTATGCTTTTGGGTTGGGGGGACACATGAGTTCATCATGTAAGGAACTCCCAGGAAACAAGTCAACAGCTCATTTGTAACATGGTTACTTAGAGCACCATATTAAACAGGCTATATTTCTCCTTGTAATAAACATGTCATATCACATCAATCATAATTATATCTTGTTATATTGTAGTTATATCAAAACATACATAATGGATAGAGCAGTAGGCTCAGAGTCATGAAGGCTTGGCTTTACTTCCTTTGATACCCACTAGTCCTGTAAACATGGATACGTTATTTAATCTCTGCATCCCTTGCCAATCACTAAGAATTATCACCTAGGTCTTAGCCATATTTTAGAACTGGAAGTTATTCTGCACTATACCTATTTTGTATCTTCTTCATTGAATCGTTGTTCTGGATTGATAAAGGATTATTCTGAATTATTATTATTTTGCAGTTATTTTTTCAGGTGTTTGTATCCCATCATGTTAGTGATTCCGACATGCTGGTTATATGCAAGTTAAAACAGATGCTTGTGAAAAATATTTGAATAAATAGCATCTGTAATTTCATGAGTAGATGTAAGTTTCTTGAGGTCAGAGACTTTCACTTTTATCTTTATTTTCCATACCAGGCACAATGAAGGTATCTAAGAGTTACTTGTTAGTTACTTGATTTTTGAGTATTCTCTTCACTAACAAAGAAGGCAACCCTTTGACCTATGAGTCGAAAGTCTTCATCAGTTGATGTGGCCCCACAGTATCATCATCTGACTGTCAGTCTTTTGGTACTTCTTTTGTCATCTGAAATTGGCTTTTCAATATCGCCACTTGAATGTCCCCAAAGTATTTCAAATTCAACACATCCAGAATGGAATTCTGATTTCTACTTCTGAATCCAGATTTCCTCCAGATTTTCCTGTTTCAGTGAAGCGTACTATGATCTTTCTAGCAACTATGTTTAAATTCAAAGTCAACCTTTATCTTCATTAATCCCTAAGTAACCTATCTGTTGGACCATCAAAGTCTCTCTCCCTGTCTTTCTCCTTCTTCTGTTAAGCATATGAATAATGCCTGAGTTCAGGTCCTCATCATCTCTCACTTAGACTATTATAGTAGCCTCAATTCATTTTCCTAATTCTAGTCTCTCCCCTTCCTGATTGATCCTTCATTTAATTCAACAAACATTTATTAAATGACTTCTATGTACAAGGAAGAACTAAGAAAAATTATTTTCCTAAGGCAGAGACATATCACTTCCATGGTCAATAATCTCTTCCAGGAAAAATGTAAATTTCTCAGCATGAAACTTAACATTATCTACAATCTTTATCCAAACAACCTCTCTAACTTTATATGATATTACTTCCTTACAAATTATCTCTTGAGATAATGTATATAAAATGTTTTGCAGTGCCTGAATCTATATAAAAGTTAAATACTATCATCAGCATCTTCTTTCACACATTGTAGCAAAACAACTCTGAAATAAACATTTTGCTTCTCCATATTTGCACAAGCTTGCCCTCCCCCAATACCTAGAATGTACTCCTTCCTCAAATCCACTTATCAAAAACCACCTGAGCATTTTCTGACCTCCCTCATTGTTAACTGTCACTTTCTCTCCCTTTCTCCCTCTCTCTCTCTCTCTCTCCCTCTATCTTTCTCTCCTCTACCTCTCTTTCCCTCTTTCCCTCTCTCTGTCTCTTTCCATTTCTCTGTCTGTCTCTTTCCATCTCTCTGTCTCTGTCTCTGTCTCTCTCTCTCTCTCTCTTTCTCTCTCTCTCTCTCTCTCTCTTCCTCTCTTCCCGTAAGATTGGGTTAAGTGACTAGCCCAGGACCATACAATTAGTCAACATCTAAGGTCCGAATTCATGTCTTGTTGTCTCCACGTCTAGCACTCTATTCTTTGTGCCAGGGTTGTTTCTATTCTTTCAATCAGAAGAATAGGACTTCCGACAAATTTTGAGTAATTTAGGACTTTATTTTTTTTTCTTTCTTTGTGTGAGTCTATACACAGGAGTAAAACCAGTATGTAATGTGTGTGTGTGTGCCTCTCTTTAACTTTTTTTTCTGACTTCATGTCAATCATTGTTAAGTAATATTTTGCAACATAATTTCTTAATAGAATTTAAAAAAAAATATCCTCTGGAATTATACCTAGCTAGTAATGTTACCTTGATGATTACTTGCATAAAACAATGATTATGAAAATCACATCCTTTGGTATTTTCTATTTAAGTGGGTCTTAAAATTGAATTGCTTATGCAACCTGCTGATAAAGAGAAGCATTTGAAAGTTTGTTAAAGGATAGACTTACATATATAAGATTATTACTGCAGTATAGTGCAGTTCTATTTAAATGCAAGGGAATATTAAGCAGATTAACCCCAGAAAGTCTATGAAATCCAAAAATTCTTTATTTGTCTCCTCATTCTTTTCTCCCATGTGAATCACTACAATGTTGATGCTTTCAAGAAAGCGTTAGAGTATTATCATTCAGAATAATCAAGTTGAATCAACAAGCAGTAATTAAGAACTTACTATGTGACTAACACTTCTCTAAACTCTGGAAGAGTACAAAGCAGAGCACAGAAAGGAATAAAAGACTGAACATGACTGGCCTGGTTTATATCCTTAAAATGGAGTTTCTCAGAAGAACCGACCTATCAGAGAAAGGGACCAGAAAGATGATATGATCTTCTTGGTAGAAAAGCCTATTGGATCATAGTGGAGAAAGAAGTCTGAAAGGTGAAGAGTAGAGCCCAGAGTGAAATGAAGGCATGAGACTCATCTTTAACATTTAATATTCCAATTGAATCTATGAATGTGATATAGTTTAGAAGCATTGACACTTATTACAGGAATGAATTAGTCACATGGTGGCCCTCCATTGTGTAATAAAGTAGCACCATGAAATGCCACCCATGTTTGTCCAAGGCCATATAAGATATACTTGTGTCTCTGCCCAGAATCAATGTTAGGCTCTCCTGCCATCCCTTGATACTCTATTTTGCCCTACTGTCTCTTTATATAAGGTATGTCCCATGTCTGGAATTTTCATATTTCTGCCCTCTCCTCCTGAATTACTTCCTCCATTTAGAACTCACATCAAAAATTATCCCTACAGAATTGTTCTCCAAATTACTTTGAAAAATATACTGAATATGTATGTGCATATGTGTATGTGTAGATAGATAGATAGATAGATGGATAGATAGATAGATAGACAGATGTAATAGTTGCCTTGAATTAATTCAAAATATTGTCTAATTCTCTTGTGGAATCTTTATAAATGAAGTAGTCTTTTCTAAAATATTACTTAGTTATTTTGAGTAATATTTAGAAGGTAGCACCTAAAACCTAGGGCCAAAAGAGTAATAGAGGGAGTATGAGCACAACCCAAGAAGAGATTTGAAAATACTCATCTTCCAAAAAGTCATTTGACAAGTGTTTAAAGTTTTATCCTATAGAGCAAATACTGCAATGATTGCCTTATAGATGAAACTCTTGTCCTTAGACTTGAAATCCTCTTTCCAAGTGTATTTTAAGCAAACATTTTAATTGGAACTTCAACTATGACAAATTTACATTGTTTGCAACATGGTATTGTCTGATATGATGTATTTTATACTGCATCATTTATTGGAGACTCAGCTCTTCTAAATTGGGTTAGAGACATTAATGAATAACAAATATATTATGTGAATCATCATATGACAAGGACTGAGTAGGTAATTAAGTGTCCTTTAGTGATATATGGGGACCCTGATATAATATGATTTGCTATCATTTCATCTAATTTGACAAATATTTAATGTGAACCTAATATGAGCAAGGTTGTTTGCTAAACACTAAGAACTGCACAATTGAGTAAAATATTGTGCCTGGCCCTGAAGAGATTATACTTTGTTTAAATGGTGGGAGGGAAATGATATTTGCAAAATAATTAAAGATAATATAGTTTTTTGTGTAGTCACACTAAAGGAGAAGGGATTAGTTTTTGCTAGATGCTTTAGAGAAAATTGAATGGAGAAATTAGCATTTGAGTTGAAATTTGAGGTATGTCATTTCTTATTCAACAAAGGTGAAGAGGGAAGGATAATTTCTGGCATGGATTCTTGTGTAAATAAATAACATAGAGATAGAAAAGCATAGGATATGTTGAAAGGGGGCAAGTAACTTATTATTTCTGGAATATAGGACAAAAGAAGATATAAGCTTAGCCTAGGAAAAAAGAAGTATACATATAGATTGTAGTCACCCTTGAATACCGGTCTAATGGATATAAGGAGTGGCCACCTAAGTTGTAACAACTCACACTTATCCAAAAGAGTATTTGGACCCATACTGTCTAGGCTTGATTGTTCACTCCAACCTGCTTTCAAGGTGGAAGGTCTCACTTCCTAGTGAAAGATCACCCCACACAGAATCAAATCCCTTCAGAGTTGTAGAGAATAATGCTACTTTAGGGAAATAAACTGCCTCCATTCCACAATCTAACTTTTGAACCTCCATTGTTGTATTACTATATCTCTGCTTTCCATTGGTACTAAGGGAAGGTAGCTAAGAAGTTTCTCAAGGTGATGTTTTGGGGAAAGTTATTGACTGGTACTCCATTCATATCCTGAACTCTAGTTTTAGTATCTATATAGACAGAAGCAGAACCTGATAGCCTTTAGTGGTTACAGCTTTTTTAGTCTGTCTGTACCAGCATAGACAGAAAGGACCAGCCTTTTTCTTTTTTTTTTTTTTTTACTGCTTCTCTGGACTCTTATCTAGTATAAGGCTGTGATTCAATCCTACTATTATTTACAATTCTCTTGGCTCATGTTATCCCCATTCCCATAGGATACTTCTTTCTTTCCCAGCTTCCTGTGACCTGAAAGGATTACTCACTCAAATACAGCATACAGAACATTTATTGAAACAAACACATTCAAAGTGAAAGCTACAGCATTAAACCCTGCCACAGCTTAAATAAGTCAATGCTACTTATGTTAGGTCAAGTTTACAACTTCTACCCCTTTCTCCTTAGACTGAGCTTTCCCTTTCGTCTCTGAGATAAGTGTACTCCAATTGTCTTTATGGAGAGGATGTTGGTCTCAATAGCAAAAGTTAGCAATTAGCTTCTCCTTTTGCTTACCAAATTCACAGCTTGTACCATACAATTTCTTCACACTCAAATACCTAGTTCCCTGCTAGGCATGTTTTCCATCAGACATTCAGATACCTCAACTATCTACCCTGGGGCATGCTGGCATTTTTTTCCCTTCACCATAGAGTATGGAAGAATAATTTATTTTTCCCCTGAAAGTAAAAGGCACAGATGACCTATTCAATAAAATTAAATGGAAGACAGCATGATAATTTCACAATTAAATCATTAGAGACTTTTTCATTTAAAAAATCAAGTAGGCATAAACATATAACTATATGAATATGTATGGGTATATATGTTTGCATGTATTATAAACAGGCATATATATATGCATACTATTATTTTCTCAATTTTGCAACTGAGAAAAATGAGGCAGATAAATTAAGTGATCTGCTGGGGGTCACATATTTAGGTAGTGTCTGAGGCCACCTTTGAACTCAGGTCTTTTTCAGAGGTCCCATGATACATTTACCTATCTTCCTTTTTATATTGAAGTTTTATGATATGTTATATCTATATCATTGACTTAAATGAATGACTCAGTATATGTTACTTTATTTTCTACATATATGTTTGATCAATACATTCTTTAAGTTTCATAGTTGTAATTCAGAAGAAATTATTTAGTTACTAATTAATTTTTTGATTTGTTTTAAAATATTAACTTGTTAAAATATTAACAATGATTAAGCATCATTGTTACTACATTCATATGTACATACATATATGCATGCATATATATATATGTGTATCTGTGTGCTTCTGTGTAACACAAATGTATATAAATAATAAATATATTATATATATAACACAGATACATTTTAGTATATACAAAAATATAATATATATTTTATAAAACAATTGCATATATAGTATACATATACACACATACATAGATGATAGAAAGACAGACAGACAGACAGAGAGATTGATAGATATAGCTATACGCCTAAAAGATTTCTGAACGTGCTGACATATTTATTTATGAAAATAGAAGCTTGGCAGAATTGTTTCCTTCTGAAGTCAGTCTTGACCATTTTCATGGTCCTCAGATGTTGTTCTTTCAAGGACTGGATCTTTCCTGATCCATTTCCCTTTATTCCTCTTATTAATCATAGCATGCTTGATGTGCATTTGTTGAGGAAGCTCTATCATGCTTTCAGATTTTCTTTCTCAAGGAAACAGTACAAGATTAGTTCTCTGGCTGAATAAATATTACCTGAAGTAAAAACACAGTAAACATATGGAAGCCCTACTTCTATCCTAGTGCTAAATTACTAGAGACATTGACTCTTCCAGCTCTCAAAATTATCATTTCCTATTGAGTTACCAGTGGAATAAATGATATTCTACTTTCTTGCCTTGAAGATTTAATTGAATTAAACAAATATTTGACAAATATTGTGCAAGGGTCTATTCTAGTCATCACAGATGCAAAGATGGAGGAGAACATAGCCCTTCTCATCTCTACAACCCAGTAGTTTATAGTAATAAAAATGAAATCTTAAGATGGACATAGGTTTTTTTAAAGTTTTGTAAAATACTCTGAAAAAGTGGTTTCTAAAGCAGCTTTCCATATAGTGCAAACTAGTAATAAGTACAAGTACATAGATACCTATAATACAAGTGAATGATAGAGTTCAAAGTAGAAAAGAGATGAATGACAGAGACTAGAGTCATGATTTCATTAAGAGAGAAAATTCCTACACAAAGAAACAGCTCTAAATTTATGGGTCAGCACTTTCTCTGTATACAGTCTTTTAGAGATTATATGGCACAGTGGATAAAGCTTTGTGCCTAGAGTCAAAAAGACTTATCTTTGTGAGTTCAAATCCAGCCTCAGACACTTACCAGCTGTATAACCCTGGTAAAGTCACTTAACACTATTTGCCTGTTTGTCATCTGTAGAATGAGCTAGAGAAGGAACTGGCAGACCACTCCAGTATCTCTGCCAAACAAACAAAATGACTTAACAAAAACAACAACAATACAGAATTGTAGAGTTAACTGAGAGACCCACAGCCATGTGGCCATTAGGTGTCTGAAACAAGACATAATGCAGAAATTTCTGACTCTATGTCCACTACACCAAACTGGGATTAAATAGATGGTCCCTAAGGTCTCCTCCAATCCTGAAATTCTTAGATCATTTTAAAGCAATGATAGCTTGATTGAAATTAGATAATTCACATTTAATAGTTTGACCAGTGGAAACATTTTTCTGGACTTCCTTTGGTTATAAGATATTCTTTATAACTATCAAAGTAGTAGGACTAGAACTTGATAATCACCAGGATTTTTTTTCCTACTTTCATTATTTCTAATTCTAACATATTGTTTATCTAGTGGACAGAATTGTTTTATTTTTTAAAAAAAATAGCAAAAAAAAGCTTATCCTAAGTATGAGAACATTTATCTGTGGGTGTTCCTTAGGATTAAAAGAAGGCTCTGTCCCTCTCCATCAGTATGTAGACAAGAATAGAATGTATGTATATCAGGCTACTGTGCCCACTTGGAATTAGACATTCTGGTTAAATTTTCCATTCCTCTATGAATTAATCACTCTTCAGTCTCCTTTGCTGGATTTTCATATAGCCTATACTTGCTAACCATGGGTATCCCTCAAGGCTCGGTCCTTGTCTCCCTATAATTCTGCCTCTATGTACTTTCACTTCATACCCATCACCATGATTCAATTATTGTCTTTCTTGCAAGTATTATCATATCTGTTGATCTAACCCTGACCTCTACTCTCATATTATCAACTCTTTAATAGACATTGAACTAGATGTTCAGTGCATATCTTAAAGACAATATGTCCAAAAGAGAAATCATTGCCTTTTCCCTAATACTCTATCATTTCCTGAACAAGACTTGACCAGTGAAAGATGACACTTGATTTTTGAGTCCTGGCAGCTGGAATGATAATGGTGGGCTCTATAACAAATAGAGAAGTGAATTCTTTTGTTGGATAGATTACAAGTGTAAAATCCTTCATTGTATATGTAAGGCAACTAAGGCCAAAAAAATTTGTGTTGTGCCCAATGTCATACCACTAGTAAGTGTCAAGAACAGGGTTCCAAACTAAGCCCTCCTGAATCCAAGTTTGGCATTCTGTATACTTGTCCACTGGTGTTCAACAGTTGCATGACCTTGAAGAAGCTACTTTAGCTTTCTTGGTTTCAGTTTCTGCATTCCTAAAGTGAAGGCTTTTGAAGAGATGATCTCAAAATTCCTTTCCAACTTGTAATCTATGATCCTGTGAATATAGATCTCATTTTCTCATTTTCCTTCCAAGTTCTGTTCTTCAATAAAGCCTAAGTATCACTTGAAGATTTCACATCACTTTGAAGCCCTCTTCCCCAAAACTTTTTGTACTTTCTTTCACAATCCTTGGCACATTGGGGGAAAAGGAAAAGTTGGCATACTCTTTGCTCCTGTCCATAATGTGGAATTTTGAATTAGAAAAAATGAAGTTCATATTCTATCTCATCTGCTTAATTCCTGGGCACACTGGACAACTCATAAGCTGTCTGCACCTCATTTTCCTTATTGGTAAATTGAGAGTGTTTGACTCTGATGTTTGTGGTGACTTCTAGCAGTGAATTTATTTCCCATGATGCTGTAATCAAATAATATCACTCAGCAACTACCTGTCTTCTTTTAATTTTACTCCATCTTTTTAACATATTCATTGTTGTTATCTATAGTTAGCAATATGGAAGACCTCCTCCCCCGCCAGTAAGTTCTCTAATTTACAGTCTTCTCCAACCTATCTCAAAATCATCAAATACTCTGAGCTTTTCAACATTATGAACAGCAATGAAAAATGCTCATTTCCCTCAAGCATGAACCCAAGTGTACTCTCTCTTTCCCTGTGCCACTCAACTCAATTTGACCCAGATGCTGGAATTACTGCTCATAGTTCAACCAAATATGAAAGTGAGAGTCATGGGTTGTAGTCAATTTTGTCTTCTGAACATCCAGTTTCTCTAAAGAACATTTCTAAAATAGCTTGAGCAGATGGAATAAACAAAATGAGGACATTGGGGTCCAATTTGATCTTGTATCCTTCAGTAAACAGAACTTGAAGTGCCAGAGAACTAAACACAAAGAAATACTAGATTTCAGGGAACTGTCAAATACCACATATAAAGCCTAGACTAGATTGAGGCTGTTTTTAGATCATTCCAAATATCCAAATCAAAATGGAAAAAAGTCATTCCAGAACTTGGATTTTGTTCTGCATGCTGATGAAATTCAGGCTATTTAATCAATCTATGGGTTTGTGGTGGCCCTTTGCTTTTCATCCAAAGTGGGCTTTATGTCTGCATGATCAGAGGCTTTTTTCTTTCCATCTGTTTTTCCCCCATCTTCCTTTATTTACATTTGATTTTCAAACATATTTTTCTTCCCAAAGGTTATTTATGTTATGTCCTTAAAGTTCACATAGTTTGTGTCAAGGCTTTTGCCTTTTGTTTAAAGGTATGTGTTTAAATGTTTTAGGAGAATCCTTCTGTAAAATGTTAACCAATAGCTAAAAGGAAGATTTAAAAAAAGAAGAAGATATGAGACATGGGTTGACTTTTATTAAAGATTTGTGAACAAGCTTTGGATTCATTAAAAGGGGTATAACTTTAAGTCATAAAAAGAGGACTTGCTCTTCTCTACTCATTCTCTTGTTATATGAGATATTATTTGTAAAAAACGCTTAGCATGACGCCTGTTGTATAACAGGCACTGTATTAATCATGAAAATAATAAACAAACATTTATTAAGCATCTACTATGCATTGGGAACTATGTTAAATTCTAAGAAATAATACAAAGGGGGTAAAAATGAATTCATGCCCCCAAAGAGCTTACGTTTAACGAGAGAGACAGCTTTTAAACAAATATGTACACAGCAAGCTATATACAGGATAAGTAGGAAAAAATTAAAAGAGGGAATACAATAGAATTAAGAGAGTTGGGGGAAATTTCCCAGTAAAAAGCAAAGATTTTAGTTGGGACTTAAAGGAAACTAGGAATGTTGATAGGGAGGGCAAAGGAGAGAGTGAGTGCATTCCAGGAATGGGTGGCAGCCAGAAAAAATGCCTGAAGCTGAGAGATGGCATGTTTTGTTCATGGGCATTCCAGGAGGCCTCCATCACTAGGTTGAAGAGTATATGTCAGATATTAAGGTGTAAGGAAATGGGGACAGTAGAACAGAGCTAGGTTATGAAAGGCTTTGAATGCCAACAGATAATTTTGTATTTGATTCCAGAGGAAAGAGGGAGATACTAGAGTTTATCACAAGTACTTGTGATTCCTTTCTCTTCCCTAGGCAAACTACATCTGGATTATTGTGCCCATTTCTATTTGCAACAATTAAGAAAACTAATAATTTGGAGTATATGCAAAGGAGGGCTGCCAGGATGGAAAAGGCTCTGGGACCACACCCTACAATGATCAGTGTAAGGAAATAAACGTTTAATCAAGACAAGACTGTGGATAGGAGGAATCATAGAGGTTCACTGCAGGGATTTCATATAAAAATGGGGTAGATTACTATTTGACCCTTCAGCATATGATCAGAACCATGTGGGAGGTTGATGATTTTAACCACTGGAATTTTCATGTCAGATTGTTCAGTCACAATATTCTAGATTTAGAAGAAAACATCAAAACCCATCTACTCCATCCCATTCTTCAACACAAATTTCATAAAATGCCTGATCTATGGTCACCAATCTTTGTTTTAAAGCCTTCCGAGGAAAGCCTTACCCAACTTTTGGAAAACACTAATTACTAGGATATTTTTCTTGATTTCAAGTCCAATGTCACCTAATCATAAGATACGTGGAAGGAAGCAAAATATGCTTGCTTTGAAAACTGGACAGGTAGGAAGGGGTAAGATTATGAAGAACTTTAAAAGTCAAGTGTAAGGTTTTTTTTTTAATTTGAAGGAAATCAGAAGGCACTAGAATTCGTTGACTGTGGAAGTGACATGTATAGACATGCATTTTATGAAAATCATGTTGATAGCTAACACGAAAATGACTGGAGTAGGGAATGACTTGTGCCAGAGAGACTCACTAATAGTATTTTGCAATGAGGTGAGAGGGATCTGCAACAGAGGGGTGTCAGTATCAGAGAGTAGGGATAGATACATACATACACACACATGTATGTACATATACACACATAGATAGATAGATAGATAGAGATATTGGAAGGTATAATTGACAAATTTTGACAAGTGATTAATTGAATATGAGGGAAAAATATTGAGAAGTCAAGGATGATCCAAGGAATAACAAAATCAGGGGACCACGTGTGAAAGTTTCCAGGGAAATCATGCTTTTATGTCATGTACCATCTCCATCCAATATACCTTTCTCTTCAGATAATATCCTGAAAGTCTCATCATTCTTTATTCTAATGCATTAGCATAGCCATGTGCTCAGACCTATACTACCCTGCCTCAGCTCCGATTATTTCCTTACTTTGTTACTGGTATGTTAGAGCATGACTTTAATACAAAATAGTTAAGTTAGAGCATTAAATTTCTTTCTGGTTATCAATATTGAGTTTTAATGAGAAAAAATAGTCTTTACTTTGTTATCAGGGCAATGGTCATTGATGCCTGAGATGTGCACGCAGCTAAATGAAAAACAGTAGAGCTGGCATTCCTTCTGGTTGGCCAGCTGAGAATACTTTGATTTCTTTTAATGTTTAAATTGATTAGTGGTGGGTTTAGATATTTTCAAAGGCTCTTTTGTTTAAGTTGTGAATTGGTGATTTTAAAGGATGGTCATTAAAGTGTACTGCTAGGCCACCTGGGTTAATGAGGCAAATCTCATTGGCTCAAACACAAAATAAAATCAGATTAGCTTTTATATTAGCAGACCCTGGGCACTGTCTTCTTTATTCTTCATGATTCTTGCTGACAATTTAAACTTTGCCTTTGGGATTAAGTTTTACAGCACTGTGAGCCTCTGGCATAGAGAGAGAAATACAGTCATGTCTTCTTATTCCTTCAGAGAGTCTCTACTTCTTGACACAGAGATAGCCCTTAGTTCTCAAGGTCAATAGCAGGGGAGCATGAGAGCTGGCAGGCTCTCCCTTTGAGCATGGGTCTATATAGCCTAGAGATCCATCCAGGTAGGTTTAATGGATCTCGTCCAATAGTATAGGATCCTAGATAAGGAATTACTTTGGTCATAGCAACTGACAAAGGCCATCTCACTATGATGCTAAGGAATTATGCACATGTGGAGGAAGTACTGACACTGATAAAATCATGGATGTTGGAGGTATTGAAAGGGATTCTTCAAAGAGAAGATTTGATTTTACTGTGACTTTCACAGTGTGAAAGTATATACTTCAGATATCTCCCAAAAGATGTTGTTAAGTGATAGGTTGGAAGGAATGTAAAAGAATATAGGGAGAGTAGTTGTTAGCTATCCTTATCCTAACTGTTCCAACACTAATTAGCTGTATGAGAATATGCAAACCAGATGATGGAGTAGGACAAACCTATAGAAGCTCTCCCCTCTTAACTCATAAAGTTTTAAAAATAACTTTAAACAAATTCTAGAGCAGCAGAAGCCACAAAATGGAGGAGTGAAACAGGCTTCTAGCCCAAAACAGCCTGGAAGGCTGACAGGAAAGGTCTATTATACCAGGCTTAGAGTGGAGGATAGCTTAGCATGTGCCTCAGGGAACAGAGAGGACTAGAGCAGGCTTCAGGGCATGGAATCACAGGTAGTAGCTGTGGTCCTCAGATTTTTCAACCCCAAAATGCCAAAGACAACTTTAGAGGTCGGCAAGAAAACTATTTCACCTGGATGAGAGGGGAGTAAGATCAGCCCCAGCCTTGGCCCCAGGGCAGTGGCAGCCACTGAAGCAGCAGCATCCACTTTTGCAACCCTCTGCCTAAAGACTCTGGGGGAATTGAAAGACTGATCTGAATCTCAGTCTTGAGTGGTGGTCCTGGGGCAAGGAAGAAGCACTGGTGTGATAGAGCTAGTGGTGGCAGTGTAGAGGGAACCCTACTCTCAGTTCCAGGGAAGAAAAGAATGCTTGTGGTTGCTCAAATACCAGAGCACAATCCAGGAGAGGAGTTAACTACTCGCCCTTTATTGTGAAGAACTGAGAATGTATAGGTCACTAGAGACATCTCAGAGAACAGCTACACAAAACCTCTGAAGCCTAGGGTAGTATACCCTCCACCTGACAAAGGACTCAAAAGTGAAGTAACTGGCTGGGAAAGTGACCAAAAAGAGGAAAAAATAAGACTATAGAAGGTTGCTTTTTTGGTGAGAAGGTATTTTCCTTTATCTTTTTGGATGAGGAAGAACAAAGCTTACCCTTAGAGGAAGACATCAAAGTCAAGGCTTCTACATTCAAAACCTTCAAAAAACATATGCAATGATCTTAGACCATGGAAGAGCTAAAACGGATTTTGAAAATCAAGTAAGAGAGGTGGAGGAAAAATTGGGAAGAGAAATGAGAGTGATGCAAGAAAATTATGAAAAGTTAGTCAACAGCTTACTAAAGAGACCCAAAAAAATGCTGACGTAAATAGCACCTTTAAAAATAGACTAACTGGGGGAGGAGCCAAGATGGTAGAGTGGAAAGATACACTTATGCTAGATCTGAAACCACAGCCTATAAAATATCTGTAAAGAAGAACTCCTAACAAATTCTGGGGAGGTGGAAGGCACAGAACAACAGAATGGAGGAGATTTCTGTTCCAGAAAGACCTGAAAAACCCTCACTAAAGGTCGCACACGGGCCCAGAGCAGAACACAGCCCTGCATTGGCCACACAGCCCCGGGAGGAGCAGATCTGAGCAGGCTTCAAGGATGGAATCTCTGGTGGCGGCGGGGATCCTTCCACCCACAAGCGCTGCAGGTCAGTAAGAGAGACTTCCGGGCTGGCCAAGAGGGGAGCTGGGTGTCTCCATAACTCAGGCTGCCTCAGGAGGCAGCAGCAGAGGCAGCAGCTGCCAGAGGCTCCCAGAGCAGGCAGGAGCTCAGCAGCAGCTCCATTACAGAAGGTCTCTGCATAAACCCCCTGAGGGAACTGAGCCTGGGAGGAGGCCCTGCCCCTACCTGAGAATTTGATTTAATCTTACCCTGAATAGCAGCCTGGCCTGCTGCTAAATGCTTTGAGGCTGGGGATCAGCATTTGAATTTCAGATCCCAAGCACTAGCTGGGTGGATCTAGGCATGGGTGGAGAGGAATCTCAGAAGTCAAGTAACTGGCTGGGAAAATGCCCAGAAAAGGGAAAAAAATAAGATCATGGAAAGTTGCTTTCTTGGTGAACAGATGTTAGACCCTTTCCTTTCCGAGGAGGAGGAACAATGCTTACCATCAGGTAAAGACATAGGAGTCAAGGCCTCTATATCCCAAACATCTGAAATAGATATCCAATGGGCTCAGGCCATGGAAGAGCTCAAAAAGGATTTTGAAAATCAAGCTAGACAGGTGGAGGAAAAACTGGGAAGAGAAATGAGAGAGATGCAAGAAAAGCATAAAAAACGGGTCAATACCTTAATAAAGGAGACCAAAAAAATGCTAAAGAAAAAAACACCTTGAAAAATAGGCTAACTCAATTGGCAAAACAGGTTCAAAAAGCCAATGAAGAGAAGAATGCTTTCAAAAGCAGAATTAGCCAAATGGAAAAAGAGGTTCAAAAGCTCACTGAAGAAA
>CM053769.1:515235112-515253695 GCA_028658325.1 Potorous gilbertii
GAAATATAGTCAGTCTTACCCAACACATCTATAATGGAAGTCATTTGCAAAACTACACAGATATGGCCTGTATTGAATTGCCTGCCTTCCCAAGGGAATGGGTGGGTAGGGAGGAATGGGGAGAAGTTGGAATTCAAAGTTTAAGGAACAACTGTTGAGTATTGTTCCTGCGACTAGGAAATAAGAAATACAGGTAATGGGGAATAGAAAGTTATCTTGCCCTACAGGACAAAAGAGAAGATGGGGTAAGGGAAGGGAAGGATTTAAGAAGAGAGGGCAGTTTGGTGATATGGGTAATTAGAATGCTCAGTGTATTGGGGAGGGGGGAAGGGGACAAATGGGGAGAAAATTTGGAACCCAAAATTTTGTGAAAATGAATGTAAAAAGTTAAATAAATAAATTTATTGAATAAACAAACAAAAAAATAAAAACAAATAAAAATAAAAATAGACTAACCAACAAAAGAGGCCAAGAAAGTCAAAAAGAAGAATACTTTCAAAAGCAGAGTTGGTCAAATGGAAAAGGAGATTCTGATACTCACTGAAGAAAATAGTTCTTTAAAAATTAGAATGGAGTAGATGAAAGTTAATGGTTTTATGAGAAAATAAGAAAGTATAAAACAGAAACAATGAAAAAATAGAAGAAAATGTGAAATATCTCATTGGAAAAACACGTGACCTGCAAAATAGATTCAGGAGAGATAATTTGAAAATTATTGGTCTACCTGAAAATCTTGATCAAAAAGGAGCCTAGACACCATCTTGCAAGGAATTATTAAAGAAAACTTCTCAGATATTCTAGAACCAGATGGTAAAATAGAAATGTAAGAAATTCACTTGTCACCACCTGAAAGAGATCTCAAAAGAGAAACTCCCAGAAATATTATAGCCAAATTCCAGAGTTCCCAGATCAAGGAGAAAATACTACATATAGTCAGAAAGAAACAGTTCAAGTGTTATGGAAATATAATTAGAATAACACATGGTTTAGCAGCTTTTACACTAAGGGATCAAAAGCCTTAGAACATGATATTCCAGAGGTCAAAGGAGATAAGATTAAAACCAAGAATCACTTACTCAGCAAAACAGGGCATAATATTTCAGGGGAAAAAATGAAATTTCAATGAAACAGAGGATTTCCAAGCCTTCTTGTTGAAAAGATCAGAGCTGAATAGAATATTTCACTTCCAAATACAAGAATCAAGAGAAACATGAAAAGGTAAACAGGAAAGAGAAGCTTTAAGGAACTCATTAAATTTGAAATGTTTACATTCTTACATGGAAAAATGTTATTTGTAACTCATGAGACCTTTTGCAGTTTTAGGATATTTAGAGGGAATAACTATATGTGTATGTGTATGTATACATACATAAATATATGTGTGTACACATATTTAGATGTGCATGGGTATGTATGCATGTGTACATTATATGTATGGTTATGTATGTGTACATGGGTGCATGTTTGTGTATGTTTATATGTATGTGTGTATATGTATACACACACATACATAGTCAGAGGGCATAGACTGAGGCAAATATGAAGGAAGAATACTTAAAATAAAATAAAATTTACTCTTGAGTGGAATGTAGTAGGAGTAAGAGAAAGGGAGAGGTAGAATGTAGCAAATATTCTCACATAAAACAGAGAATAAAGAGCTTTTACAATGGAGGGGAAGAGGGACCAGATGAAAGGAAAGAAGTGAGTCTTACTCTCATCAGATTTGGTTTAAGGAGGGAATAACACACACTCAACTGGATATGGAAATCTATTTTACCCTGAAACAAGGCAAGTGGGAAAGGGATAGGAGAGGGAAGATAATAGAAGGGACAACAAATTGCGGAAAGGGATAATCTGAAGAAAACACTGTTGTGGGAGGACAGGTCAAGGGAGAGAATAGAATAAATGAAGGGCAGGATAGGACAGAGGGAAATGTGGTTAGTCTTTTACAACATAACTAGGGTGAACGTGCTTTGCATTATTACACATATATGACCTATATCGAATTGCTTGTTTTCTCAATGAGATGGATGGGGAGAGAGGAAGGGAGAGAATATGGAACTCAAAACTACAATAATGAATGCTAAAAATAGTTTCAGCATGCAACTGGAAATTAAGATATACAGGAAATGGAGTATAGAATTCTATTTTGCCCTACAGGAAGATAGAGAGGAAGGGGGATGGAAGAAGGGTGGGTAATAGAAGGGAAGACAGACTGGAGGAAGGGATTGATGGGGTGCTTGCTCTCCTGTGGTGCAGGGTGGGGAAAGATGGGGAGAAAATTTTGTATTCAAATTCCTGTGGAAGCGAATGTTGAGAACTGTAAATTATATAAAATTTTAAAAAAGAGAGAATATGCAAACCATTGATCTCTAAGCTTCAGTTTCCTCACATCTGTAAAATGGGGATAACAATGCATGTAGCACAGGTAGGTCCTCCCAATTATTGTCAATGGTGAATCCTATAAAATGTTCATTTTATCCAAATTTACACTGCAGGCTTCCATTAGGCATCAATAAATGACCATGTTTTACATAATCGTAAATCTGAATAACTGGGAATTTGAACATGTGATTACTTCAGAGGATTTTATACTAATGAAGACTTAGATGTATCTAACTCACCAGGTTACTGTGTGAATTTGGTGAGATTAGGTATATAAAATGATGTGTAACCTTTAAAGCACAATACAAATGTAAGTTATCACCATTATTTGCATTTTTACACTATTATTATTACATTATAATATATATTATTACATTATAATATATTATATATTATTATTACATAATAATAAAGTTTCTCACATTTAAATTTAAATTTCATGGAGTGCTTTATTCCTGATAATCATATGAGGTAGGATATCCTAGAGTTGTTTTTTTTTCTTTGTTCAGTCATATCCAATTATTTCTTGACTCCATTTGTGCTTTTGTTGGCAGATAATGGAGTGATTTGTCATTTCCTTCTCTAGTTCATTTCACAGATGAGGAAACTGAGGCAAACAGGGTTAAAATGACTTGCCCAAGGTCACATAGCTGGTAAGAGTCTGAGGCTGGATTTGAACTCAGATTGGGTCTTTCTTACTTCAGGCCCAGCACCCTATGTAGTGCTCCACCTGGTTTCCTCTGCTCTAGTAACATTAGTCCTATGAAAGTTGGAACTGAGGGAGATTAAACGGCTGAATGACAGTGCTGACCCGAACTCATTTCTCTTTCTTCTATTACCTTTTGTGTATTTTTCTTATGCCTTTATACTTCTCCCTAAGAGATCATTGTATCTTTAGGGTAGGCCACCTCTCTTTCATCTTGAATGGCTCTTCATGGGTAATATAGAGATTTCAGAAGTTAATGTGTTGCTGGAAAATGAGAGTAGGTATTGAAGAGTGAAGATCTTGGTTCCAAATGAACAGCAGAAGGAAAGCTCTTAGAAAGAAGCGTAGAAGGGGACACAGAAAAGCAGCACAGGGTTATTACCATGTTGATATAATATAAACTTGAAAGTAATTTGTATAATAGAGATATGTCATTTCATGTATAATTTTCATTTCCTTTTCTTCTTTGTATATAGTTATATTTTTGATAATAAATATATAGTGAAAATATTTTAAATAATATTTTGATATCTCTTTTTAATATCCTCAGAGTTTCCTCCATTGCTTCCCCCTCCCTTCCCAGAGAGTTGTCCCTTATAATACATAGTATTTTAAAGACCAAAAAAAAAGTAAATTAAAAGAAATCTAAGAGGAAAAAATAGGATAACCGATTAATAAAAGTAGAAAAATGTGAAAATGTGTGTAATGAATAAAAATAGTTTAGATAAGCTTTTTGAGGGCAGATCTTTTTTCATTTTTTCATTATATCCTTGATGATTAGCACAGTGCCTTTTACTTACTATTTGACAAACGTATGTTAAATTGATTGTTGCATTAAATTGAGTCTTGACCCTAATTACTTCCTAATTGACTGGAAATTCAGTAATAGCATTTGATCCTTATGCAATCGGTTAGTAATGTGAATTAATCAATTTAGTGTTTAGTGTTGAAAATTGCTTGTTTTGTGTATTATATTATTATTACTCCCTAAGCATGAAGGTAAGGACCACATTTTATCTAAAATACGTATCTCTTCTCCAGGGGCTATCAATTTTTTTCACATAATAAACATTTTAAGTAATATTTGCATAATAAGTTCTTAAATTAAAAAATGAACATTGTCAGCAAGAGGAACCTTACAAACTTCCAAGGTAACCTATCCAGTATTTCGATGGTATAAATTTCTTCATGCCCATTTCTGTGTCCATATAAATCCTAGCCATTGGTTCTAGTTCTACTTTTTGGAGAAATGCAAAATACTTAATGATTTTTCACATGACAGTCCTACAAATTGTTGAAAATAGTTACTTCATTTCCTCTAAGTCTTGCATTTTCTAATCTAATTAGGCTTAATTTATCTTACTGATATAGTAAACATGGAATTTAAGTGACTTATCCCTTCCCCTCCACTTCTATCTCCCCATCCTCTTCTTTCTTCTCTTTCCCTCTCTGTCATTTTTGGGAACCAGACTATACTCTGTTCTCTTTAGCTATTGAGCAATTGAAAGCAATCAAATTGTGTATGTCTGTCAAAGTTAACGCATATTTAAATTTAACTTTAAACCTAAAATATGGGATATTGTACTTTCCTACATTAAATTTAAAAATTTGGGTTTAGGTCATCATTATACCTAGACACTTGCTTATTCTGTGTGTAATAGTTTTCTATTATCAGTACCTTTAATAAGTATGTTTTCATCTAGGTCATTGATAGCGATCAGGATTCCATTGCTTGTTACTTCTCCTCCAGGTTGAGTTGACCGTATTAACCATTGTCCTTTGGTCATGGATTTTCAACCAGTTATCACTTCATGTAACTAAGGAGAATTGCTGGTTACATGATATACCAAAGACATGTGATAAAATGTAAGGAATTGCGGAAATCAGTATAAAGACTATGAAAGTTTCTTACTTAGTGAGTCTTAGCAATGTTATCAAAAATTAACGGAAGTTGGTCAGGGGTATTTTCTTAGGGATTCCTTGCTGGTTCAGTGTTCACCTCTCGTTTGTCTTTGATCTGTCAGAAAGAGCAATGTCAAGACTCTATGTTTCTAATTCACACTTGTATCACTGCCATAATGGGCATAAGTAATTGACACATATTACTTTGCATCACTTCGAAATTGGATTCTGTCAGATTCAAACAAATTTTAAGATCATTTTCTGCATAAGTGTTGTTCCCTCTCCCAAAATATCAGGTTCCACATCTCATATTTTGTCCTTGGTTTCATAGATATCCATCAATTCAACAAATATTAATTGCCTAGAAATGCAGAATGTTGGACATGGAGAATTACATCAGATTATTTACATATATGCATAAAATAACCTACTTTACAAGCTAAGTTTACTTTATGCAACAAATTATTTGTCACTTTTAAACCTCCAGTAATACTGTAAGTACTGTATTATGAAAAAATTCAGAGTTAAATATGATCTCACCATGGCATATTTATGGTCCATATTATATTGGCCAAGGGTAGAAGATGAAATACATATAAGGAAGAGATAACAATAACAGGTATATGCATAGTTATCATTTTAAAGTTCCCTCTTTGTTTCTTAGGTATTACATAATTAGGATTTGACATTTATACATTTGACAATTGAATTTTTTTTCAAATTACATTCCATTATTATGCCATGAAAGCTTAAGAGATGTGTCATGTAAATTGAATTTACTTGTATTATATGTCAAGTTTATATGTGAGAAAATGGGAACACAGATTTACAAGCTAAGCAAGGATACTTATTTTCTTTATCACACTTATTGTTATTCAGTTGATTCAGTCATGTTTGACTCTTGGTGACCCCACTTGGGGTTTTCTAGGAAAATAAGTTTTCATAAATAATGATAATTAAACCCAACACATTATGAGACTTTGCAGCAAAGCTTTTGGAAAAACACATTGGCTTTAATTTTCTTGCATTTTTTTGTTGAATTATATTAATTTCTCTCATATTACTTTAATAAATTGAATCTATTTGCGCTGAGGGCTAGGAATAAAGAAATAAAAGAAATACCTTAAAAGGATGAATAGAAAATTGAAGATTTCATACTAAAAAGGTCTTCATGGGGGACTAATTGAAAATAATATAACAAAATATGATCTCACGAGGTACCACTGAGATCGTCATTCTACAACACTTTTACTTTGGGCTAGGATTAATATAGGACAAGTATTATGGAAAATTAAAGTAATTCTGACAAAATGATGATGAAAGAAGAGATCGAGTTATTTTTGTCATTTTTGCTTGCTGTTTTGTGTTAATATGGGGAGGTTGTTTTCATGGATCAAATTTACTAGCAAAATGTTTTCATTTCCATTTCATTTGACCTTCAGAGAAGAGTTCTCTTGGAAACCATCTCTTTTTTTTTCTTTTATAGATTTAGTTTTAACTCAGGATAGATTTATTACAAATATTAAAATGAGTACAAACCACACCCACCACATTATGTACAGTAGCAATGACTTGCATGTATACTCATAATTTGATCTTGATCCTTAATCCAAGGATTCATTCTATATACCTTAAAATCATAGAGGATATCTGAGAATATCTACTTATATCCATGGGACCAATCTTCTTATCACCATCCTAAGAAATAGTTTTCCATCATTTTTTGAACCTTCCCCAATTATTAATGATTTCCTGTCCCCAGAGGCAGTTGTTCCATTTTTGGAAAGCTCTCTTTCTCCTTCTTGGAAGCTGTATTAATGGAGACCAATGATCAGCAAAAATGGTCATAACATAGCATGAGGTTAGCAAGGCTAATGCATCTTTGCCATCTCTAAACATCTTTTGTTCCTCATCAGTATTGTCATGTTGGAGTGGCCTTGAAAGTTCACACTTCAATTAATCTGTCTTTTAATACATGTATATGGAATTCATTTGTACAAGGCTATATTAAGTACCTACCGCATGTCTTGTACTAGGTTAGGTCCTGGAGATGCAAAGACAAAAACAGTCCTTGTCCTAAGTATTTATGTTCTACTGGGGAAAAGAAACACGTATATAGAAAATTAAATGCAAAATATATGCAAATTAGTTTAGGGAGAACACTAACCATTGGGGGAGGTGATTAAAAAGACCTTAGCTAGAGAAGTTGGTATGTGAAAGGAAAATCATTCCAGTCATTGAGGATATAGCCATAGCCTATGGAAAGGAAAAGGGATGGATGATGGATTGTCATGTACCGGTTAGCAGAAGGATTCCAGTAGGATGTGACTAGAATGTAGAGTCTATGAAGGGGGTTGCTGAAGTCTCTTGTGCCTAGAAGTTTCCAGAAAAGATCAGGATCTGAGAGAGTAATACTACTTCCACCCTTTCTCCTCCTCTTCGTTTTCCTCCTTCTTTTCATCCTCCTCCTTTCTCTTGTCCTCCTTCCCCCTCTTCTCCTTCCTCTCTTCCTCAGCTCTAAGTTCTTTTAAACTTCTGACAAGTTAACAACTTTTAGCTAAAACGTTTTTCATTTCAAGGCATTTTTAGTAGAACTGGAACAGCTATGTTCAAAAAGAATATTGAACTCAGCATTTTCCCCAGAATTATGGGATTCTAAATACTTCACCCCTTAAATGCATACATAGAATATTTTGGTCTGTATGCCTGTTTTTCTCTCATAATGACTTGGCAGAAATCAGCACTGTATAATACCACCCAGAAGGGAGCAAAAGTATGAAATCTATGCCATCATCCCTGACCTTCTCAATTGGTCTAATCACTGTATTGTGGGCATTTAAAAGTTATATGAACTATAGGCTGACTAGAGAAAACATTAAATATGCTATTGAAATTACAATGTGACCTGCCTATCTGTGAAGATGGAGAAAGGATTATCAAAAAAGTAGTACTTATTATTTATTTCCAAACAATAGATAAACTCTTTGGGAAATTTATTGATATATTACAATTTCCTAATTTTCCATTGTTTTTAAAAAATAGGAAAAAAAATGTAATACCATTATGAAAGCCTGGATCTGAGTTCAGATGTTGACATTGGTTGGATGGGTTAGCCAGAGAGAGAAGAGCATTTTCTCTTAAATCAGGTTTATACTTGTCTTCATACTCCCCTTAAGAGAATAATGAGAAAATATAAAATGGAACACTCTGTGCTTTCTACCAAAAAGTCATTAGATACACATATTCAAACTTGAATTCCGCTTCTTCATCATCTTTTATTTTTCTTCTCTTCCAATGCTGATCCATCCTCATAACAGGCAGTTTTCATAGTTGAGAAAATTCACAGGTGGATTTGATCATTATCGGAGCTCGTGAAGTCAGAAAAAAGTGATACCTGCTACATTGTAGTCACTATCATGGACGTTATTAATTCACATAATTAATTCTGTGCAGGATGAGGTCACCTTTAATTTTTCTCAATTCTAGCATATTATTCATATTTTCTCAGAGAGAGTGGAATGGAACTTGATTTGTGCAGTATATACAGTCAGTGTCCATTAGGGAAACTTGCTTAAAGTAATTGAGAATATAAGAATACTTTTATTCAGTATTTAACAAGAAAAAGATGAATCTATTTTTCTGTGATGAGACCAAAAAAAATTAAAAGAAAATTCATTGATTTTAAAAATATTCTAAGCATATCAGGGAGTGTTAAAATCATTCTTGAAACTATTATGCATATGTTGGTGAGGAACCTTTAGAATCTACTATTCTAGCCTCATCATTTTACAGATAAGGAATCATTGAACCAGAAAACTGAAGTGACCTGTCCAAGGTCACATAGTGAGTAACAGAGCCAGGTATTGGAATCAATCCATCTCACTACATTGAGGAAGTTTGCAACTTTTGGATCTGCTTAAAATGAGATTCATTTGTAATTATTTTCATTCTTTTAAATGTCCAAAAAAGTTTTCTATAGCTGTTTCTCTCTGTATTCATCTCTAAAGTACTCCTATTTTCCTAAAACATTGCTAGTAGGATTGTGATCCTTTTCATGATTTATTCCCCTTCCCAAGAGCAATTTTGTATCCTTTAAAGTCTTCTGCCTCCTATGAACTTGAAAAGAAATTAACATAGTATTTTGATGAATTACCTCTTTTCTCATTAGACTAACCTCATTTTTCTATAGAGGGTCTTCAGTGACTTTCAGATGTGAGAACAGTTCAAGTTCATGAGTAAGTTCAATTGCCTGGGCAGAACAGTATAATTCTTTTCTAACTATTTATTAGTCATTGGCTTTGATATTATCACATTTGCATCCTGAAGCAAAACTTCTTAAGTGGGTACAGCTCACTAATCTTCTTTCTTTATGTACTTCAAAAGTCCTTTTCATTGTTAATAGACTTTATTCTGCTTCTCGTACCATTTCTTTCTTCACTTTTCTTTCTTTTAGAGAACATATATGTATGTGTCTATCTATATATTCTTTTTGAAAAGGCATACATATATACATGTGTGTAGTATAAACTATATATATGCATATATATGTTTATATACTATATATAGTTTATATACTATATGGTATATAAACTCTACATAGTATAAAATATAAAATTTATTATTCTTAACTATTCCACATATCTATTCTTTCCCCTAATTTTCAACAGTCTCTAAATCTTTGCTTTTAAATATAATCATTTTGTAGTGAGGTTTTATAAATTCAGTTTAACAAACCTGGAACATGAATTTTATGTTAATTCTCTATTTTTTTTGCACAAAGCTATAAAGCTATATTTTTACTAAAGAAAAGAAGTCTAGGGAAATCTAATATCTCACACTCCCTCCCGCAGACCCTATGTTGAATTCCTTCCAAATTAATCATTTCTAAAGAGTTATTTTTCTTTTACTTTTAATTTTGTTTTCAGAAAAGGAATATATGCCAGTATTGTTCACAAATAATGGAGTATCAATGAACTGCTCTTGAAAAGAATAGTATTTCTACTCTATAATGTAGCCTAGAATTGTTTTAAAAGACATTATTTAGCATCATGCTGCTGAGATATGTTGGACTTTTTATTGTTTCATTAAAAGCAAACAAACAACTTTGAGACAGTGTTTCAAGGTAAACTCTAAAATAAGACATAACCTTCAGCACTAAATATAATAGAGGTCATGGCAAAGTGAAAGACCTAGGCTGACAACCTTTCTGAAACTCTATGTAGTTATCTTCAAGTCTTTTATCCTCTCTAAACCTGATTTTTCTCTTTTATAAAATGAGAATAACACTATGTATGCTGATTCTCATAAGGTTTTTATGATGATCAAATGAGATAATATTTTAAGTGACAAATAAATACCATAGTTTTTATTATTATATCTGTTATGGTATAAGAGTCATGGTCCTTGACAATAATTACTGTTTATGTGACTTTAGATAAGATATTCAACCTCCCTAGGACTCAGTCTCCCAATCTGTAAAATGGAGGGGTTGGACCCCAATAGATTCTAAAGGCCCTTTCAGTTTTAGCTCCATCATCTTTACCCATTTTTTCCCCTGAATTTCAAGACAATGTGAGGTGGGAGCAATGCCATTAAAAGAAAAAAAATTATTTAAAGAGATTGAAATGACATGTACCTTACCCTCAGAAAGACAAAAACAACATACAAAGCAAAGCAGACAAAATGTAATTATAATGGTGACAGGAGAGGAGAGAAAACTGTTCCTGACTCCTCACAGGCATACAAGCTTATTTTAACATACAAAAAATCCATAATTGCCCTGACATGGATTTTCCTTCCACCAAATGGAGAAAATAACCCCTTAATATTCACATTCATGAGGCCCTATTATTGAATGTATGCACTTGTATGTACAGACATCACCTGAACATCAATATTCTGGAGATAACTATACCTTTCTATGTAAAGCTTTCTATATAAACCTTCCCCAGCATAGCTCTTAAGTACCCAGAAACATCGACATGATACAAGAAATCATTTCAGAAGGATTTTGGTATAGGAATCTAATTGTGTGGCACCACAATAGGGGTGTCACTCATGTAATTCATAATTTTTATCTAGTATCACTTTGTGCACCCAGAAATCCACTGCATATTTTCTCTGAATAAAACAAGTAAATTGCATAAAAAAATCTTATTTTAATTCCCCTTCTCTTTCAGTTTAATAATTTGTGATTCAGTTATGATTGAAGTAGATCAGCAAATCACTTAGCAAAAATATTCATGTTTTTCTTCTAATTAAACAGTATACATAAATTAACCCTTTGAGAATCATAAATTAGGAATTCTGACACAGCTAAGATTTATATATAATTTTAACTGGAAAATTCATTGAAGCAAAATAAAATTGCTAGAGTGTCTTAAGACATCATGCTTGCAAGGGTTTAGAATATTTCCTTGACCTAAATTCATCTTTTCTTTCACTAAAGTTTCCAAAGGAAATTTCAGAGTTGAACTCTTAGATTGAGTGAATTGGTTCAGCCAGAAGTAGATGATAAAGTTTGTTTCCCAAAGGAAGTTGAAATATTAAGCAGGTACATTTTCAGAAGAAAACCTAAGATCTTGCCAACTTGAAGTTTCTGTTGCCTGTTGGAATGGAAGGTCCATTGGAATGGAAGGTCCTTTTCATTTTAAATTCTTCGTATTTTATTCCTTTTCGATAAACAAATTGAGTTTTCAATGACTATAATTCCATATGATTGTCTTTCATGATCATGAAGTTAGAATATATGATAGAGATCAGGAATGAAAGGGCTATGTCTATGATTGTTGCTTTGTAGCAAAGGGATCTAGCACAATGCTTAGCACATGGTAGTCACTTAGCAAGCATTTATTGATAGATTAATGGAAGTTTCGTATTTTTTGTTTCTATAAACATTTTACCTTATAATTTCCTTTTCAACCTTTTTTTGTGCTAAATATTTGGCAGAATCTTAGCAAAAACTTAAATCATCTTTAAAGCATTGAGTTGATCAAATTCTTGTCTCTCTCTGGGGTACTGATTCTCTCTTGAATTTGGAAGAATTTAGTTTGTTTAGAATATTGACTATGGAACACTGATCTCTTTCAAGCATTCTGTTTCAGAAGATACCTAATAGATTGTTTGGAAATATCTTACTAGATATAGTAATACCTAGATAATAGATTGCCCTAAATCTTCTTACTTGGCTCCATTGTAGAGATTTATCATTGCTATTCCTAATGCTGTTGTGTTGTTACCTTAAAGAAAGAGGGTTGAAATAAATGGTATTGAAATGTTCATTTCATAGCAATTAATGATTGCATGCAATAATGACATTTGCTTTATCAGTGGAGGGCAGCAAGTAGAGCTAGTAAATTCACATGTATGATTCCATGGCTTCAGAGTGAAAGTGATGTTTTCCCCAAGTATAATTTGTGATAAAGGAAAGAACTGTTGTCATCAAGTTTGAGGACAAAGAAGGATATTTGAATCTTAGAGCACAGCTGTAACAATTTATTGAAATGAAAAAAATTGAAAATTGCCATTAACAGGTCAAGTAGTTCTTTTAAATAATAGGTAACCTCTCTTAGAGGAAACTAAGTGACACAGTGAATAAAGCACCAGGTCTGTAGTCAGGAAGATTCCTCATCTTCAGTTCAAATGCAGCTTCAGATAATTACTGGCTTTATGACCTTAGGCAAGTCACTTAACTCTATTTTACCTCATTTTCCTCATCTGTAAAATGAGTTGGAGAAGGAAATGGCAAGCTACTCCATTGTCTTTGCCAAGAAAACCCTAAATGGGTCATGAAGAGTCAGACACAACTCAACCACAAAAAAAATCTCTCTTTCCCTCTTCTGCATTTGACTAACACCAGAAAGTGGTTCAAATGGAAGAGCCATAGGAAACTGACCACCAATCTGAAAAAAGATCAGGTAGCAAGTATCAGTGATGACTTTGGAACCTACATCTTAACTACTGTATTGAATTTTGCTTCCTTTACCCCCTCTGACTTCTTTTTGAACGTGTTGTCAGTTATCCAGATGAAATATCAGATCGTCTTATAGGAAGAAAAAGTCTACTGTGATTTAAAAACTGCAGCTTCTCCTCTCATTGAGTCCATGACACTAATTAATTGTTGTTGTTTTTTTAAATAGAGAAAGAAAAGGTTTCTTCTTAAGGAGATGTTTGAGAATTCAGAGAAAATGTGTTCTCAAATCCATCTGTCACTTGGAAAACCTTTTGCTATAAACTCTCAGACTCTGAGATAGGGAACCTGTAGCCTTAAGGCCACATGTGGACTCCTAGGTCCTGGGGTGTGGCCTTTTGAATGAGTCCAGGTTTTACACAACAAATCTATTAAGGTGATTTGTTCTGAGAAGTTTTGATTCTGTCGAAGGGACACACTTAAGCACCTAGAAGGCCATATGTGGCCTTGAGACCATAGGTTCCCTACCCCTACTTAGGTGAATATCAACTATGCAGTTAGGCAGATATCCTATTTATAGTACATAGTAAATGGAAAATGGGTCAAAAAGGGAAAACCAATGAAAATCTTTGTATACCACGTTATTATGTAAAATTCACCAGAAGACTCACTCTGGGAGAGGAACAGGATTATCTTACATTTAAAAATCGTTACATCATTTCCAGCTTCTGAAAGTAATGATGATAACAAAAGAAATCAATGAGTTAGCAGTTTGTTGACGTGTTTGTTAGGCTGTCTAGCAGTCATCAAGATCAGATTGTTTTTTTTGTTTTCAAACTCTGACTAGGCAATAAGGACATTTATCTAAATAATGCTTTGTTTCTCATAACATCAACAAACATCTCAGGGAGATTTAACTAACAGAAAATTTCTTATACTTGTCAGCTGATTTCTGCTGGCTGTCTTGATTTCTTTTATAAAGAATCAAAAGTAAAATTGTTTTGCATTAGTAACATTGAAGAATGGGTAAATGGTTTTCTGAAATCACATTCTTTTGACAATGAACAAGAAGTGAAAGATTATTAAAACCGAACTCACATTGCTTTCTCTGCATACCCTAAACAGATATGAGCATGGCTGTTTTAAACGGTAAATCTTGTGTTTTGATGCGGTTGATGAAATATGAAAAATCTTGACAAGATAATTTAATGCTTGACTAAATCAATGGAATTTTGTTGTCTAGATGAAGAATAAAATCTTTTGTACCCTTTGATTACAATAATCAACAATGGCTCTCTTTTTTAAAATTACCACCAAAGTAGAGAAAATATATTTTTGTCTTGAATCTGCATTTGAAAGGAAAAATGTTTTGTAAAAACAGTTTAAAGGAATTTAAATTATTTAATCTGAAATAGAAATATCTCCTGATTTACTTGGTAGTAGCTTTTGATGAGTTGAGGCAATCCAAGAAGGTCAAAAGAGGGGAAAGGCACAGATTTATTTTATCAATTAGCTATTAATTAAATATAGTCAAAAGTGATGCTTCTCCATTACTTAAAAGCCACCATTTAAAAAAAAATACTTAAATTGCTAATGGCATTTTCTCATAGTTTTAGACATCCCTGAAATTGGGTATTCTTCATCTTGTCTAGATACTTTTTCCTCTCAGTGTCTTCAGGAAGTTGCCATCTCCCATTTGTCTTCCTATTTGTTTAATTGACTCATCTTCATCTGATTTGTAGAATTATCAACCATGTTCTTACCTTTCATATGTGGAGATACATTTGGTTTCCATTCTGAGTCCTATCTTCTTCTCTCTCTACAACTTTTGAGTAATTTCATCAGATCCCATTGATTTAACCATCATTCTTCTGCAGATGTCTCCTGAATCCAATGCTCTACACCTACATTTCCAACTGCCAGTTTGACATCTTTATCTGAGTATTTCATAAGCAATCCAAGCTCAACATATGCAAAGTGAAACTTGCTGTTTATCCCCCAAAACCTTCTCTTCCTGCTTGTTCTCTTTCTATTGGGTGGAACACCATTTATCCAGTCACTCAAGTTTGGGTCCAATGGCTTCTCAATACCGTTAGAATACAATGAAGGCTAATCTGTCAGACTTTTAAAGCCCTTCCTGTCTCATTACATCAATAAACATTTGTCATGTCCCTACTATGTTCCAGGTGCTATGCTAAGCACTAAGGTCACAGAGAAAGGGAAAAGATAATCCTTGTCCCCTGAGAGAATGCAATCTAGTGAGGGAAACAAAATGCAGACCCAATATGTACAAACTCTATACAGTCTAAATGGATAATCAGCAGAGGGACAGACAGCACTAGAAATAAGAGGGATGAGGAAAGGCTTCCTGTAAAAAAGTGGTAATTTTGCTACAATATGTCATTTTAGGCAAACTATACTTTTCTCTTCCTCACATGCTGTATGTTCTAGTGAAATCGTTTTACTGTTTACCACATCTGATATTACATCTTCTATACCTATAACAACCTTGCATAGACTATCGCCAGTTCCTGAAATGTTCTGCCCTTTGGTAAATCATTTTTCAGCCATGTTTGACTCTCCTCCATATAACCATTTGAGGTTTTGATTGCAGAGGTATTGGAGTGGTTTGATTTCCTTCTCCAACTTCTTTTAACGATGAGGAACTGTGGCAAATAGAGTTTGTCTAGGGTCACACAGTGTCTAAGTATCTGAGGCCAGATTTGAATCCATGAATGTAAGTCTTCCTGATTCCAAGTCCAGCACTTTATCTACTGTACCACCTAAATGCCCTGCTAACCTCCTAAATCTCCCCTATATCCCTTCAAGTATCAGCTAAAACATCACTTTTTTCAAGAGATCTTTATAGATCCCCCTGGGAATTATTTAAATCCTACCATTTATCTCTTTCTATTTATTTTGTATTTATCTTGTATTAATCAAGATACAATAATTAGTTTGTTTTAAGCATAAAGGGACAATATAAAGGCATCCAAGTTCCTTTTGATTCCTTCCTCTTTGCCTTTAGAAAATATATTTTAAATGAAAAATTCTGAGTTCAAATCATTCCCAGTTCCATAACATATAGGCATAAGTAGACCTCTCTTCCTAACCACAGGTGTATTTATCTCTAGTTAATTTCTGCTCTGTATATGGTCGGGGCAAAAATTCAGTTTATTGTCAACATTTCAAGAATAAAATAGTAGATTACTTACTTATAAATACATAATCCCAAGAGAACATTTAGGAAATAGCTGAATTTTTCTGATAACTTCCTTCAGTTTGGGTCTTCCTATTTCAGGTACCTAAAGAATCAACATCTCTAACCGTCTTTCTCATCTGTCATAGTTCTGTCCTCTCCTTCCTGCTCAAAGAAATGATGTATCATATGTGCTCTAAACATTTAATCCTCTCATTTTCTAAGTTCTAAGGTAACATGTCTTTTATATACATTATTTATGGTATGATCCAATGTTTCACCCAACGCCTTTGATTAATTCAAGAAGACATAGAGGCCTTGTTTATATTCAGTTCTGATTAATTCAATCAAAACATGTGCTAAGTCAAGATTCTAGGGACAAGTAAGGTGACTTCATCTACTCTGACATATTACTATTTCATAAATTTTTATCCCATAGCCTGCCCCTCCAGGACAATGTGAAGTGAGGAAAGGTGATATATTATTTTTTATCTTTGTACACCTAGTCCCTAGCACTGTACTTAGAAAATTGTAGTCACAGAATATATGCTTGTTGATGGTTGATTAATTAATCAGTTGACTGCTATTGTGTTGATGTGTTTTCTCTCTCCACTGAGACAGATAACAAGTTTTCTAGGCCATATAGGCAAAGAGGGTCTTTATGAGTTGCTATGACTAAAAATTTCCTCACTCTGTGCCCAACCTAATAAAAATCCTCTTTGGTTTTGTTTTTTGGTCACTACTAGAATTACAGCCATGCAATACATCATAGTACCTGTATGTAAAAGCTACACAGTCTAGTAGGACCTGTCAGAGTTTAAGGTCAACTGGGAAAGCCTTTAAGGCTAAGTACAGATCCAACCTGATGGAAAGCCCCTTCATTTTCAGATGATTAGACTAGATGAGTCCTAGAATACTGGTCATTCCTTTCTTCAGTCAATCCCTGACCTATCTGTAAAATATTACTCCTGAGATAGCATCTCCTTCTTGATCAATCTCATCTGAGTGCTTGGAAGGCAAGATATTTCCTCTTATACTCTCTGAGATCAGACTAGCTGTTTAAAAAGTAAATAGCTCCTAGGGAGATTTGTTAATCAAAGCATCCCTGTCTATGGAATTCTATCTTACATAATTATACAAATTAGAAAAATAAAATAATTACTCAAGTCATCATATTGCCATCACAGGTTAGATCAATATGTCATGTAGTGTTTGGACTAATTTTGTTATCCAAGTGCCTTGGTAGATAAAGCTTCTTATGATTTTCCATCCCCTCTGATTCAATAAAATCTTTGAGAAATCTGTTTCTTTTTGAATTTTGCTCATCAGTTCTAGCAATACAGTTTATTAAGTATTATTCATTGACTTCTTTAAAGAAGCTTTTTAAGGGTTTTCTGGTTAGTAACAACCCAACAAATAACCAAATTACTTTAAATTATTTTTGTGTGTATATGTGTGTATTTCTTTATAGCTTATGTATACTTATCTGAAAACATTTTGTATCTTTCCCTCTAATCCACTAATAGTCTCTCTCTCTCTTTCTGTCTCTCTGTCTCTTTCTGTCTCTCTGTCTCTCTGTCTCTCTGTCTCTATCTCTCTGTCTCTCCTTCTCTCCTTCTCTCTGTATTCTTGATTCTTTAAAGAGTGCTTCACACAAAAAAATGTACTTAATAAATGTGTATTGATTGAGCCATCTTTTCTCTCTTGTTGGTATAAAACATGCAGCTTTTGAAAAATAAGCAAGGGGCTTACCCTGAAACACTGCAACTGTATATGCGGTACCATGCCTACAGAGATGGATCAGGAAGACCCGAGTTCAAGTGTTGCCTCAAAAACTTACTAGCTGGGTGACCTTGGGCAAGTCACTTAATCTCTCTCTTCCTTATTTTCCACAACTGTAAAATGAGAATAAGAATAACGCCTGTGTCTCATTATTATTGTGAGACTCTTGCTTTGCACAATGCCGACTATGTATTAGTCCTTTAATAAATACTTGTTTCTTTCTGTTCTCTTCCCCCCATCCTATTGAATCATAGACTCACTGCTAGTAGAATATAATTTCCATCAATCAATAAACGTCTATTAAGAGTCTCCTAGGGGCACCCAGGTAGCACAGTGGACAGAGCACTGGGTTTGGAGTCAGGAAGATTCATCTTCCTGAGTTCAAATGTGACTGAGATGCTTGTCTGTGTGACTGTGAGGAAGCAACTTAACCCTATTTTCTTCAGTTTCCTCATCTGTAATACTAGCTGGAAATGGAAGTCGCAAACCACTCCAGCATCTTTGTCCAAAAAATGAAATTAAGCTTTGAGAGAGAAATATATTAGGAGGAGAAGGGGAGAAATGAAATGGGGCAGGTTATCTCTCATAAAAGAGGCAAATAAAAGACTTTTCAGTGGAGGGATAAAGAGGGGAGGTGAGAGAAAAAACATGAAGCTTACTCTTATCACATTCGACTAAAGGAAGGAATAAAATGCCCACT
>CM053769.1:515253795-515270966 GCA_028658325.1 Potorous gilbertii
ACACTCTTGGGGAGGGACAGGATCCAAAGAGAGAATAGAAGCAATGGGGGGGCAGGATAGGATGGAGGGAATTATAGTTAGTCTTTCACAACATGACTATTATGGAAGTCATTTGCAAAACTACACAGATATGGCCTGTATTGAATTGCCTGCCTTCCCGAAGGGAATGGCTGGGGAGGGAGGGATGAAGAGAGGTTGGAACTCAAAGTTTTAGGAACAGTTGTTGAGTATTGTTCTTGCAACTAGGAAATAGAAATACAGATAATGGGGTATAGAAAGTTATCTTGCCCTACAGGACAAAAGAGAAGATGGGGTTAAGGGAAGGGAGGGATATTAGAAGAGAGGGCAGATTGATGATAGAGGCAATTAGAATGCTCGGCATTTGGGGGTGGGGGAGGAGAGAAATGAGGAGAAAATTTGGAACCCAAAATTTTGTGGAAATGAATATTGAAAAGTTAAATAAATTTAAAATAAAAAGAAATATGCATAATCCAACCAAACAAAATCCCACATTGACCACATCCATATATTCATGCCTGTGTTGTATTGTAAGTCCATCACCTTTCTGGAAGGAGATGATATATTTTCAGTTCTCTGTACTTAGGTTTTCTCATTTTATTAATCAGTTATTAATAATCATTTTCTTCATCAGAGGTTCTGAAGCAGAGCTGTCAAACATGGTTGCCAGATTAAAATGTAATTGGGAAATATTTAGCAAAATAAATAAAATAAAAACAAATACAACACACACACACACACACACACACAAAAGAAAACCCTTGATGGGGTCACAAAAAAGTGTGACACCACTGAAAGGACTGAACTACAGCAAGAACCTACTATATGTTAGGCACTGTTCTAAATGCTGGGTACATTTTGGATGCTGGAACCTCAGAGCTGCTTTTTGGAGTCTGACATTATCTTTCTCTTTTTGAAGGATGCCATCATGATGCATTGAAATACTTATGCTTCTATCCTCCATATTCCCATATCTTCCCTACTGAATCTCCCTTCAAGCCACTTTTTATATCTGCCTAACAACACTGAATGTATTCGTTCCCTTGCAAATAGCAGGGACTATTGAATAAAGTGTGAGCTCTCATGCCCTTCACAAGTATCTGAGAATTATTACTTTTGGACCTAGGAAAAATGAATAACGAGAAAAATAAGTGAATTTTAAAAAATCAATCATCATTAGTTAAGATGACAGCAGATTAAACTTAGAGACCTGGACTTGAAGTCAAGAAGACTTGGGTTCAAGATATGCTTCTGTTAAATACCATTGTGCCTCTGAACAAGCTCCTGAAACTATGTACTTGCAAAGGAAGCTTCTTTACTTCATTCCTTTTACTAGGTCTGAACCACAACAATGACAAAGTCATATAATTGAGTGACAAGTTAAGTGAGTGAACCTTGGGTTTTATTTGCCCTTGTGTTTATTCGGAAATAAGAATGCTATTGGAATGCTTACTCACATCATAAAATTATTCATGTAAGGGTGAGAAAAACAAAACACTCATTCATTTCAGACTTAGTACTACTGCACAATAATAAAGAAAATTTCCAGACTAAGAAATTGAAACTATCCTTTATTTTTCTTATATCATTATTTGAAATTTTAAATATGGCATAAAACTCGTTAAACTTTTCTAACCATATATATGTGTACCTGTGTATGAGCTTGTGTGCATGTGGGTACTCTGTTGTCATACCTAAGGTCACCATGAGTGAAGGACCTCATGCCTTATTTCATTTCAGATATCTCAGAAACAAACAGAATATTAATTCTGGCTATTGACCTTTTATAATCTCTTTGTAAATTTTGACAGCCTGTCTGTGGGAGGAGACATAGTACTTTTAGAACCTCTACTTTGCCAGCCTGGGTGCATGTCTGGTTAACTATGTCCCCCTGGCCAACTATAAAGATAAAATGTAATGAATGTGGCGTTTCTCTCAGTAAAATAGGCAGTCATTTCTTCAGAGAAGAATTGACCTACCTCACTGTAAGTGAGATCACGCAGCTAACCCATTGTTTATACTCTGTCTCTGTACATTGCTTTAAGGGCTGAAATAGAAGACAGATGTTGTAAGACACCATGGTGTATTTGGTGACCTCTATGAAATCCTAATTATCTGAAGAGAAAAATATATATTTAGGTTCATTACCAGAGGTCCATGTGGATGCCCACAGTAATCTATTGTGCTCAGATGAAAATGAACTTTTACATGACTTCCATTGTACTGAATCAGGCTAAGTGTTCATTAAGCTTCCTTTGTGATGAAGGAAGAAAAAAAAACTTTTCTCATGCAATGTCTTTTTCTTCCCAAATAATTGGTTTTCATGGTAATTCTTAAATTAGAGAACTTAAGAACAACAACCTGAATAAAATTAATAAAATTAACAAAGCAAAGATAAGGAGTTCTTGAATATGACAGAACCAAAATGTTGGAAGAAACATCTAAGTTCTTTTAGTCTAACTTGTACCTGAACTTGGATGTCTTCTAAAATGAAGCTGCCCCATAACTATCCAACTTTTTTGCCTGAAGCCTTTCAATTTAAGAAAAATGCATTGCCTGATAGGCAGTAATTCTGATTTTGGATAGTTTTAATTGTTAGGATGGTTTTCCGTCTGCCTAACATAAGTTTCCATTGGAAACTTTCATTGTTTACTGCTCTCTAAGCCAAGCAGAAAAGAAAAGGTATTTTCTGTGAGAATTCTTCCAATACTCCAATACAGGTATTACACTTTCCCTCCCTCACTTGCCTAAGATTTCTCTTTACTGGAATGAATTATCTCTAGAACATTGACCTAGTCCTCATCATACCACAGTCTCAAGGCTCTTCACCCATTTGGCTTTCTGGACACTACTCCGCTACCCAGAACTGTCCCAGGATGGACTTCATTCCCATTCTTACATGTAGACCCCCCATAACATTGCCCAGTACTCTATATGTGGTCAGATCAGGGCAGAGAACAAATAATGGACTATTCCTTTCCTAGCCTCATAGACTTTGCCTCTCAGAACAATTACCAAGTTAATTTTAAACCCAGATATAATTAAATTTTTTAAATTCCACTTTATCAAATTTAACCCAAGCTCTAGCATATCAACATCTTTCTGTACCTGATTCTTATGACTTTGATATTAGTTATTCCACCTAGTTTTGTACTATTTGTAAATCTGAGGAGTAGTCATCACTGCCTATATCCAAGTTATTGATAAACACCTTCATATCAAACACCTTGACAATTGATCCAGCACTTCTCACAGAGCCTGACACCTAGTTGGCTCTTAATAAATGCTTGTTACCTAATTGTCAATCAGTGGTAATTGTGCTTCAGTGCACTGAATGAGGCCTTTTCTGATCCTACTCTTATTTGATAGCACTTGCTACCTCAAAAAGAAGTAAATTTGCATTTATTTTTATACATTTTGTACCGACTTAGCTATGTATATATTTTTACCACACACTGCCCTACCCCCACCCCATAAGTTTCTTTAAAAAAGGAACAATTTTTATTTCTGTCATGTATTCCCAGCCATCAATGTAGTACCTAGAACATGCTTAATACAAGATAAATATCCATCCATCCACTTATCTATCTATCTATCTATCTATCTATCTATCTATGTATTTATCTACCTATCTTCTATCATCTATTTGTCTATCATCATCTGTTGTCTATTACCTAGTTATATTCATTCATTCTTCTATCTATCCATCTACTTATCTATCTTTCCATCTATCTTTATCTCTATCTATCTATCTACTTATCTATCTATCTTTCCATCTATCTTAACATTAGTATTACATCCCAGGAGCTTGGCTTTAAAATCCAATTACTGCCAAGTTTAACATGCACTTAGCTTTCCTTAGAGTTGACTATTTCCTGCAGTGAGCTGTTTGCTCCATGTTGTCATTCAGGAGAACTGACATTTCTTCTCATATTCCTTTGAATAAATGTAATTGAACAGCCTGAATTAATGCCAGAGAGGTTTTTGACAAAATTAATGTGCCATGTTCTAGTGTAAATTATCTGGCAGGCAAAAAATTCATCCTTTCATGGGTAAATATATATTTTAAGTCAGTAACTTAAGCTCTGTGTACAACATGAATTGTGACTGAAATTAGTTATAGTTAAATAAAGCAAAGAACAAAACAGATGCATAAGGGGAGAAAATGAAACAAACCTAGTTTTGTTTCATTTTGATTTTCTTTTGGGGGGGTGAGAGTCTACATTTTGCTACATTATGTTTTTCAAAATGTCCCTAGAGATAGTAGTCAACTTTCCTCATCATATTTATTAATATGCTTTTTAGTGTTTTGGCAGGGTCGGGGGGAGGGCAAAGTTAAGTTACTTGCTCAACGTCACACAACTAGCTAAGTGTCTGAAGCCATGTTTGAACTCACGTCCTTTTAACTTCAGGGTGGCTCATTATCCACTACAATACCTAATTGTTCCATGTGTTTTTTTCATAAGATATGGGCTAACACTTAAAAATTTACAGTCCCCCAAATTTCAATGATTCCACTTCTTCGAATCAGTTTGTTCAATATTAATGTGTTATAATTTGCCAAGTAGATGTCAGAGATGGGTCATGCAAAAAAAAAAAAGCTTAGTGGCTTTGTTTTCTGATTCTTTATTTTGCCAACAATAAAGACTGGAATCATGTCATGAGACACTTCCTAATTTAATATAAATAATGTTCTATCTGATGCAGAGGAAAAAAATTACCTACTTTGACCAAAAACGGTCATATATGCTTAAGAAGTGAACGCAGTGTTGTCATGAAGATGAGATGACAATGAAAAGATGCTTTGCCTGTGATTAATAGTTGAGATGACTGCTAGTCAGACAAGGTTCTGCAAAGATGAATAGTTTAATCCCTTCAACTTTGAATTCATACTGGAGATACTATAAACAACTTGGCTTAATCAGCCCAAGCCACAGACTATCACTTATTGGAAAAGATAATATGCTTTGTGTTTCTATTACTAAGAGTTCCACAAGTTCTTTTTTGAGGGTCACAGCCCCTGTGTCTATTCCTGTAGCCTTTTCCATGTTTGATTCATCCGTTACATCTGATTACTACGTCTGAAATCTCAAGGGAGATATTTTCTTGTTTATTTTTTTAACTAATCCTCAACTACTACACTTAGATTCTTTTGGTATCTTAGTTCTTAATTGTTTTTTGGTCAACTTCTTTATAGGATCAAAATTTCTAACACTTTAATCATTTCTCTCATATTTACTCTTTTCCAGTCCATCAATCATTTTTTTTTTTTTACAATTTTTGCTTTGGACTTGCTTTTATTCTCGTAAATACTTCTTACAATGTGAACATCTCAAATGTGTAAGGTGTTTCAATCAAGGTCTTGGTCTTAGATTCAATGGCAGATTGATTTGTGTGTATGTATTATTTATAAGGTCCGCTAGGTGGCACAATTGGTAGACCACTGGGCCAGGATTAAAAAAGACCTGAGTTCAAATTCGACCTCAGAGACTTACTAGCTGTGTGACCCTGGGCATGTCATTCAATCCTGTTTACCTCAGTTTTCTCATCTATAAAAGGAGCTGAAGAAAATAGCAAAGCACTCGAATATCTTTGCCATGAAAAACCCCAAAAAGAGTCATGAAGAGTCAGACACAGCTGAAATGACAGAATGACAATATGTATTATTTAACTGATATGTATCAACATCGTATATCTTTCAGAAGTACTCTACTTGAGCCACCTGGGTTATTTAGCTTGTGAAAGACTTTAATGCTATTCTGTCTAGTCAATTATTCCCCTTTTTACACACAATTTTCCTCTCCTTTCTAATTTTGACCATTCTTTCTAAAAAACGTATTTTAATATGCTTTTAAAGTGATATGCCACCTAAATAATTCTGAGTCCCCATAAGATCAAATTCTAGAGATTTTAGTAACTACAACTTTTTCCATGAGGTCATTTATTTAATTCAATCATTTTCATGGAAACTGTAGAAATATCTATAGCCTTCTAGAGTGAATTTGATGATTTGCTCAGCACCAGATTCTGTAATAGAAAGGGTGGTAGGGAGTGAGGGGAGGAGTTAAGCATTGATTTGAATTAAAGAATGCTTTGATGCCTACAGTATGTAAACCTGATAAAATTTGTTATTGTATATAAGAAAAAGTTCTTTCTTATTTTCAAAGAAATCTTTAAAAAAAAGAGAGAGAAATTCCTGGGTAATTCCCAGAGTATGGAAGAATACATTCTTGGTTGTGATAGCTGGTTTTCCATAAACAGCAACAGCTATCATAGACACTCACACGTTAAGAAAGGGCTGTAACACATTTTTTTTTGTTAGTAGCTCATTTTCACCAGTGGTATATAAGGCATTTTTACAGTTCTTTCCCATTTTCCCTTCAGACACACTTTGAAAAGTGACAGATTGATGCATTTTAGAAAGGAGCAGAGTGTTTAAATAATGAGTCAGGAGCACAAATTGTTTAATAGGGATCGTTATAGTAAATAAAGGAATTTTTGTTCTGTGCTATTCAGCAAGAATCAAATCCCCAGACATCTTTAAATTAGAACAAACATCTAGGCTCTGATGTTAATAAAAGCTCCCTTTTCGATTACAATATGTATAAACTGCAAAAGAAAAAAAATACCTCATGTTGGCTTGGGGCTCCAGAGTATGCCCATCTTCTCTGATTTCTCAGGCCCTATCATTGACTTACTACTATGTTTTTTTTAGTTAATGCACAGGATTTGATGGCAACATCTTCACTTCCTAATCTGCATGTTACCAATGACATCATAAACCACTGAAAAATAATTTCTCTCCTCTAGGCATCGTTTTCAGAACACAGAGGGATATAGCTGAGTTACATCTTCCTGATGTGGCTTTTTCACATTTTTTTAATTCCACAACATATACATTCCTTGTCAAGGCAGTGACAGAGACACCACATGCATCCATTTGAGAAATATCGGTACTAGATCTGTTCCCTAAGGCTTCACAAAATGGGACAAATATCAAATTCTCGGTTCTGTGATATATGCACTATTTATTTTTGATAGATTGGGTTGTTGTGCAGGGATATGGGTGGATTTTATTATTTTTTGTTGTTGCTTTGGCTGTATTTTTAGATAAATAGCTAAGCCCAGTGATGTATCCAGTTTTTGTCTTTGTACTTTCTTTATGTTCTCTTTTGAAACTTATCTAAGACAGGGGTTCTTAACCATTTGTCTTGTGTCTTGGGCCCTTTGGGTGGTCTGGTGCAATGCATGGATCTCTTCTAAAAATAATATTTTGAAATGGATAATATAAAATGCAAAAGATTACAAAGGAAAGCAAATATATTGAAATATAGCTAGTAATAAAATTTTTAAAGGTTCTTATAACCCAAGTTTTAAAAATTCTTTAACCAAGAAAATGTGCAAGAAAATTCATGGGTGGCCAGTTTCAGACTGAGTAAGCCCAGGAATGGAAAATGAGAGAACAATTTCCTAGCTGCCTTGGCAGTATCTTTTTTGTTGTTGTTGTTGTTCTTATAATTTGTAGAATTCATTAAGGTAGTGATGATTTTTTTTTGTTTGGAACTGGACTCATGATTTTGTTGATTTAGGGAATTCCCAGTGAGGAAATTCCCTGTAGCAATGCAAATTAGCAACTTTATTAAAGCTTGCAGTCTTCAAGAATTGTCTGGGTTTACTTGAGAGATTAAGAGAATTTTAAAGGATCACATGGTTAATATCCTTTGGAAGCAGTACCTGAATCCCCGATTTCCTGAGTCTTATCACAGTCTACTATCCAAGACACCACAGATACCTTAGTGTTGATAACTTTAAACCGAAGATTTGGTGGTGTTGTTCCTCATACAGACTGAATGAGATACGAAAAATAAATTCCTAAATCTTGGTCATCTAAATCTTTGGTATTTATTTTTACATAAATATGGCCAATCTTTCAAGCTAGACCCTCAATTAGTTACTTAATGGTACAGAACCATCCCTAGCTCTTAGTACCATGTTTTTTACCTCGAAAGTTTTCATGAAATATTTATTATTAACAACAAAGAAAGACAGGAGGAAGTAAGGGTATTTGCAAAGAAAGATAACTCAAAATTGGTTATGAGTTCAAACACAAAGAGAGAGAGACAGACAGACAGACAGAGACAGAGAGAGACAGAGACACAGAAAGATTGAGACAGAGAGGGAGAGAGAGAGAGAGAGAGAGAGAGAGAGAGAGAGAGAGAGCTATGCAATTCTATAAAAAAGGGATGTCCAGTAATATTCACCCATCTCTCATTCCATTATCTCTGGAGGATCTGGAAGATGGATTAATGATGTCTCACCTCATCAAAGCAGCTATTGGACCGCTTTAATTAGAGTGATTTGTTTGCACTGTCTTTTTGTTCCATGAAGTTATTATTCATTTTGAGGATGACAGAAAGAAATTGATCCAAATGTAGCCTAGGCACTTACTTGCTACATGACCCTGGACAGATCACTTAACCTCTGTCTCTGCCAAGGTCCTTATGTATCAAATAATATGGTAATACGAGCATCTAAATCCCAGGGTTTATATGAGAGTTAAATGAGATTATAAGTGTACAGATATTTGCAATATTTAAACTTTATAGAAATGGTAGCTAGCTACGAGTAATAGTAATGGTGGTAGTAGCAGTAGAAGAAGAAGGAGGAGGAGGAGGAGGAGGAGGAAGGGGAGGAGGAGGAGGAGGAGGAGGAGGAGGAATAGCAGCAGCAATCAGAGCACCAATAGCAATAGTTATCCTTATTCTTGTAGATTAAAAGTAATCAAACCTATTATACCAGCACTCACTGCATTAACCGACTCCATAGGTCAAACACACAATGTGTTTAAGTCTTACTCATCTTTGCAAAATTAATTTGAAAATTAATATTGATCTTTGCCAAGTGTCAGTCTTTCAAGTAAACCACTTAGACAAGGAAGAATCCTTTAGTAAGTGGTGCTCCTGAGGTCTGGGATAATATGTTTCTCCAAATTGTGAAATAAACAGTGAATTACCCACCTGATAGGACCTGGTGTGTTATTTCCAACATTCTATGGACATAACAATGAGCTGGGTGTTGAGAAAGATTTTTCAAGGCTTCCATTATCTTTGACAGAATTGTTTTCCCGGTAGGTGAATTCCTGTAGAATATCGCCAGTTCTCCTAGGGGAAAAAAAATCTTCTAAAACATCAGAGTTGAATATTTAGGAAAACTTAATTAATGATCTTGGAGAATTATGACTGTGAAGAATGAGTATCCAGATGTTCTTTACTTCAAGTAATAGATATTTTAACTTTTCTATATCTAAGTTTAATTAGTACTTTTGACTCCAAGACAATATTTCTACCAAGATAACACCCCCATCCCCCACTTTCCTTCTTACACTAAAATATTTTCATGGAAATTTCATCCATTATTACCCTTGGAATAGCAGCCTTCAGAGTAATTGCTCTAGCTGATAATCTATCTCTCTGCATATTTACCTTGAAATGAACATCTCCTAATTCCCTATAGCCACACTCCTTTCAGAGCTTCAGTTTATGCCCTTCTAATTTTGACTATGTTTTGACATTTTCAAATAATTATATAGCATCTGCTGAGCACACGATCACTCAGAATTAAAATGCTTCAATTATCACCCCGGTCTTAATTTCTGTGGGTAATGACTCTAAACTTAGTTTTCCTGATCTCTTCCTATTTGTCATGTCTGCCCTTCGGATGCCATTTCCTGGTGTGGTTGATAGGGTTGCACAAATCTGAGTGTAATAAATATTGCATTGTTTCTAGAGTTAAATGTTTTTCTATCAGTAGTTTGTTGAAACATCAATATTTTATTCTATCATACTATAAGACAGCTTTCATCTCAGAAAGAAAGAATTTTACAAATGTAAGACTTTTCATCTCCTATGAGTAATATGTAAGAGTCAGAGAGGTGTACTGGATTTTAGTACTGAGGTTAAAGTTTTGAAGACCTAGATTCAAATCCCACCCTGAAAGTGTACTATCTATGTAATCCTGGTAAAATTCCTTATACAAGTTCCTAGAAGGCATCTTTTGAGTCATAGACAGATTGCACCTTCTTTGATAAAGAAAGTTCCTAAAGGTCAGGATAATGTCTGAATAAATCAGAGATACTGAAGTATTTACAAATGGGTAACATGTAGCCTAAAGTCATTAAGTTAGTAAAAGAAGTTTTTGCCTTTATTCTTTGATCATTTTTTAGCATAAAAGTCCCAGAATTAGTTTTTATTTTCCCACCAATAGAAATGTTAATTACTATGTTTTTACAGTCATAAGAAGTATAACTGTTTAGCATAACTCTTGCACATCTTAGTCATGCTAATATTTTGTTGCCTTGAAGCAATAGGAATCAATATATTTTCCTAGTCCAGCAGAATACTTATAATTCTCTTAATGGCCTAGATCTCAACTTTTATTTTGCCTCAGTCTACAGCCTTATATTTACATTATATCTGACCCTTAGTTCAGTGCAGTTTTTTATTTCTTCTCATTCTGTGGTGAAAACAGAAGAAAAGCATAAGGAATCTTATAATTCCCAAAATGTTTCAACCATAAAGCATTATCTCAAGTATTGGTACTGTAAATATTAGATCTTTTTCCAGTGATCAATGAGTCAAAATCATAGCAATATGGATGTTCTTCATATAAATGAAACCAGAGGTTTAAAGTTAAGGAAGTCACAGTTAAATAAAAGCCACAGTTAAAGAATGATTCAGAAATCCATTTTTAGAGGCAAATGAAGGAGTAGAATTTTGTTTTTAGTATTGTCAAAAGAAAATAAGAAATGTCCTGTAAGAGGATAAATAGCTATTTCACCACATACATGCTAGGATAAATAAACACAAGAAAATAGAAACAAAAACAAAACAATATAACAGCAATATAACTACCATTAAAATCATTGCAATTTATTTACCAGTATCCATTGCAAGGTAGTCATGAAATTGGCTTTAGTTGATTTATTTTGGGATTAGACCTAGGATTGCATTGGTATGGGAAGGTAGAGAAAAATCTAGGAAGAAGTTGATGAGACCCTTCAAATGAACTCAATACATAGCTTAATATTTTGTGACATAAGACTATTTTATCACCATGGACTACAGCCAAAATATTTAAGAAATTATGCCTCAGAATGAAGTAGTAAAAGACTTGTGAACTACACAAAAATCCTATGCCCATAAATGCTTTCTTCATTAAGAGAGTCCAGATGAAGTAGAGATGGCAAGCACCATATTACTTCAAAGGAAATGAAATTAATGGTTTTTATAGAAATTTACTTCTGTTACTATTAAATTTTAACCGTGGGCTAAGTACTTATCATAACGATGAAGACAAAAAAAAATACATAGACACCACCTCAGGTAGTAAAAATTTCCTTAGTAAACATGGAAATCAATAATTAATGACGTGAAAGTCCTCTCTGAATCAACTGTCTCTTCACAGAGTCAGGTCATCTAGTAGTCAAAATACTGATCCAAATAATTACTAGGTTAGAAGATTAAAAAAAATATACGATAAAATGTATTTCTATGCAATTATTAAATTATCTGAGACTATATAGTTAGATTCTTGGAACTGAAAATGAGAAATGAATGAAGGAATAGACATGAGCATAGCTTATCACCATTTCCTATGCAAGTATAAATTTTATAGTGTGGAGTACTTATTATTATTACAACAAGGAAGTCGAAAGAGTTCAGACATTGCTTTGTTTACCTAGTAATTGATCTTCTTGAAAAGTACAGAGAAAATGAAAGCTAATGGCAATATTGGTTTTTAATATTAACTTGTTTGAGAAATATTAGAGGAAGCAAGTGGAAGATCATGACTACTATTACCCCATGAAAGTTTAAAATGGTGGGAAAATGAGTTTAAAGACGGCTCAAAGGGAAAAAAAATCAGGCCAGGTAGATCATCTCAAGTGGATTTAAGGATAACATTATGAGGAAGAAAAGAACAAGAAACATCATGGAGGAAATTGTTGATCAATTCCCATGATATATAAAAGAGAAAGATAAGCAATTAGACAATATAAAAGGGGCAAAGAGTACTTTAAATCCTATTGGACCTTATATGCCTACTTCCTCATTTCTAGTTTCTTAATGGTAATAACCTTCAAGTGTATTGAGGGAATTATTGATTGAGATATGAGGAAGAAATATCCAAGCTTGTCAAAAGTTATCAACTCTACTATTTTAAAATCCTTACCTATCACAAAGTCCTGTGACAATAGGTAAGTGATGAAGAAGCAGGTGTAAATATGCTGGGAGCTGTAGTCACAACCCTGCATACAAGTGGCTGTGGCCATAGGAAGAGAAATTGACTAATTATAGTAAAATACCACCTTAAAAGTTCTCCCTCGATAAGATTTCTCCCATGTACATCTCATGAAGGGTTATATGTAAGATACCTTAATAGATGCACTTAATTTAATCTTTGAAATGTTAATATAAAACATGGAATAAAATTGTAAAGCCTACATTTACCCAAGTATGTATAGGCCTACATAAAGGAGGATATCTAGCATATACTTAAAAAGAAAGCTGGATGATCTCTTATATAGGATGATGATCTGTTCATCCTCCAACTTATGGGTAACATTGGGCCGATTGCATCAATACACAAACCACTTCAAATTCCTAAACGAGATTATGCCTATTAAGAAAATACTCAAAAGTTCTCACACACAATTACAAGTGAATGGAGATCTTTTGTCCATAAAACTATATGCTTTTGAATTAGCATCCTATCAATCTGACCTATCAGCACAAATAAGTTAGGCACCAGAATTGGACAACATTTTGGTCCTGTAATTGAAGGGAAAGAAAAGATAGATTTAAGTACCATTTATAAAATAGGGTAGTATTATTAAAAAACCCAAATTTCTCCCTAAAGCAAAATACCTCTTCTTAATTGTAACATACTTCTGACTGTACAATATAATAAAAATGATGGAATTACAAATTCAACAAGGTTTCAAGTCATAAAAAGAACGATACTGAGGCAATGGTAGGGCAATGGAAATGGTTGCAAAAATCGGTTTTATCACAGTGCCCCTTACAATACTATGGGAGAAATGGTGAGAAAAAATAGAACTATCCATACATATATATACATATACATACACATACATATGCACCCCTATACACACATACATACACATATATGTACATATGCACATCTTTTCTTTTCTGTGTTTCTCTAGCTCTCTCATACATTGTAATTTTTTCTTTAAAGCAGTAGCTTTAAAGCTATGATTTTCATTCCCACACAGAGAAATAAACATCTAAGTTTGTATTGTATGCATCTATGAAGGCAAATATTTAGTTCAATTCAAATCATCAAGTATTTAATGTGTATCCATTATGTGCCTAGTACTGTAGTAAGAACTGTGAGAAAAAGTTCTTTTTAATCTCACTGGTGATTCAATATTTTCCTTCATGAAATAAAGAATAATATAAGGCAATTTATGCCTATGTGCCTATGTAGAGTACAGGTGATTGTCAGAGAAAGAGTCAAGGGCAGCAGGACAAGTCCAAGAACAGTGTCCTCTGAGTTATCCTTATTGACCTGCCATTAGTTATGACAAATACATCCTGTCTGACCTTACAGAAGCCTAGTATCTATGTGCAGCAGGCTCCCATTTCTCCTTAAATCCACGAGTCATATTTTGTTTTGTTTAAGCTCAGAAAAAGTTCATTCATCTCCCAGAGGTTTTTTTCATGATTTCTTTATCCTGAAAAAAGAATTTCATTTCTTTACTTCCTCATGTTTCTGCGCCTAACATTGCTCGAATTGATCTTTCATAAATGTCAGCGCAAGAAACTACCTTCTGTTTTCTGATCCTGGTGAAAGTACACATTTTAAGCAAGAGGAGAGAGAGTAAGGAGTGGTTCTTCTTGCCTCACTTGTTTCTGCTGCTGGATTTGTGTTCTTTTATTAGTTTTGACTACATAATCAGTAAATTTAAATAAACTGATGGATAGATATCTAGCTTTCTAATTTATTCAAGCAATTTATACAAATACATCATAAAACCCTGCATTGCTATTTAGATAGTGAAATACACATATGCCATACTTCTACTGTGTATTAAATCATATAACATAATTGTTTAGTTTATTTTTTATGATTGAAGTTAAATTTAAGTAGAGGCTAGCATTTTTCTTCTCTGTGGTTTTGTTTAGCCTATTGGTTCTATAAGAATATGATAAAATTCAACTTGAATTTCACCTGAAATAAGCTATAGCAATGTAGATATCCATAGCTGAGTCTTAAAAGGAACATAAATATTGATTCCCCATGGGGATAAAAATTAGACCCTTTGAGGTAAGAACTTCCTATTCTATGATAAGATTTGTGGGTTAATATATAGTGCACTGGATGATAGGTATAGATAAAGAAAAATATATGAAAGTGATACTGAATGAAGAACAAAAAATAGTAAAAACGTAGACTAAGTAGTGTTACTGATGATATGAGGATGAAGAGATAGGAGAAGTAACAAGGCTTAGTAGATAGAGGGCCAAACTTGAAATCAGTAAGAAAAGTGATTCATATTCTGTCTCTGACATAAACTAAACCATGACCATGGAAAAGTCATTTAATGTTTTAGAATCACAAGACAACTTTCTAAGACTTTAAGTAACAACAACAACAACAAAAAAGTTGCTGGTTGAGTGTTTGGTTATTGTCGTTTATGGCTAAAGAGCATCAAAATGACATCATATGTTAGGTCAAGTTAGAGTGTGTCCAGCTGTGGCTGATCAGACCAGTATATGCTCAAAATGCTCTCACACAGATCAGGCACAAAAAGTAAATGTGAACATTTGGGATAGATTCTTTAAATTTGCACATTTTTCATTTCTTTTGAGCTACAAAAAACTCACTAACTGCATTAGTGAAAGGAGTTTTCCTACATCAAGAAAATCATATTAGGATATCATCAACATCACCACAGTAAAAATAAGGAAATAATATTGAAAACAAAAACATGAGTTCAGAAGGAGACATGAAAATAAAAAAGGATGTGCATGGCGTGGCTATATTAAAACATGTATCTGTTTATAACATTGTAAATAATAGAGTTTGGTATCAGCTATGATATTAAGTTTTTATTTGTGTACTTGAATTTTCTTCTGAAAGTTAATAGGGTTAGGATTTTTTCCCCGTAAAGCAGTAAGGATTTGAAGTGATAACTTCTAGACAGATGACCTGATTTCCAGTCCAGGATCTAGGCTTATGAGCTATTTAACTGGGGATGAGTACTAACTTCTCTCAGTATTTATTTTCTCATTTTTCAAATGGAGTATAATGATATTCACTAGCTATTTCACAGGATAGTGATGAAGGAAGTACTGAAAATAATCTGAAAATCAATGTAGGGAGGAGGCTACACTTACTACCATGTAATAGTGGATCCATTAATTACCTTACAAGAGATTGCGAGCCTATTAGGCAATATGAAACATCTAGATTTTAGTATAGGCTCTCTTACTTTTAACAACATTCAGTGACTGTGCAGAAACACTTTAAAAGAAAATTACTCCCTTATTACCAGTGTTCCCAGGTTCTCCAATCAAAATGGCACTATCATGCTTCATTTTACAAAATATACTGAGGTTGGGGGAGGAACCAAGATGGCGGAGTAGAAAGACTCACAGATGCTAGCTCTGAACCCACAGCCCATAATTACCTATAAAAAGAACTCCCAACAAATTTTGGAACAGTGGAAGCCATGCAGCAATGGGGTGAAGGAGATTTGTGCTCCAGAGAGCCCTGAAAAACCGATCCCAAAGGTCCGTCACACACTGGACAGGAGAGAAGCCCAGCCCTTCCCTGGCTGTGCAGCACAGAGAGGAACAGATCCACCAGATCCAAGCAGGCTTCAGGGACAGACTCTCTGGTGGCCGCGAAGGTCCTTCCACCCACAGGCACTGCAGGTCAATGAGAAAGATATCTAGATGGGCTGAGAGGGGAACGGGGTGTCTCCATGACTCAGGCCCCCTCAGGAGGCAGCAGCAGAGGCAGCGGGCAGCCAGAGGCTACCAGAGCAGGCAGGAGCTCGTCAGCAGCTCCATTAGGGAAGGTCTCTGCATAAAACCCCTGAGGGATCTGAACCTGGGAGGCAGCCCTGCCCCCACCTGAGCACTAGAACTTAAGCTCCCATTGAATAGCAGCCTGGCCTGCTGCCAAAAGCCCTGAGGCTGGGGAGCAGCATTTGAATCTCAGACCCCAAGCACTAGCTGGGCAGATCTGGAGGTGAGGTGGGGGTGGACAGGAATCTCAGAAGTCAAGTAACTGGCTGGGAAAATGCCCAGAAAAGGGGAAAAAAAAATAAAACCATAGAAGATTACTTTTTGGTGACCAGATGTTTCCGTCCTTCCTCTTTGATGAGGAAGGACAATGTTTACCATCAGGTAAAGACATAGGACTCAAGGGCTCTGTATCGCAAACATCTGAAATAGATATCCAGTGGGTTCAGGACATGGAAGAGCTCAAAAAGGATTTTGAAAATCAAGTCAGACAGGTGGAGGAAAAACTGGGAAGAGAAATGAGAGAGATGCAAGAAAAGCATGAAAAATGGGTCAATACCTTGATAAAGGAGACCCAAAAAAATGCTGAAGAAAATAACACATTGAAAAATAAGCTAACTCAATTGGCAAAAGAGGTTCAAAAAGACAATGAGGAGAAGAATGCTTTCAAAAGCAGAATTAGCCAAATGGAAAAAGAGGTTCAAAAGCTCACTGAAGAAAATCGTTCTCTCAAAATTAGAATGGAACAGATGGAGGCCAATGACTTTCTGAGAAACCAAGAAATCACAAAACAAAACCAAAAGAATGACAAAATGGAAGAGAATGTGAAATATCTCATTGGAAAAACAACTGACCTGGAAAATAGATCCAGGAGAGACAATTTAAAAGTTATGGCATTCCCTGAAATAAAATGAAAGCCAGGATCAACAAAAGAGCCTAGACATCATCCTTCATGAAATTATCAAGCAAAACTGCCCTGATATTCTTGAACCAGAGGGCAAAATAAGTATTCAAGGAATCCACCGATCACCACCTGAAAGAGATCCAAAAAGAGAAACTCCTAGGAACATTGTGGCCAAATTCCAGAGTTCTCAGGTC
>CM053769.1:515271466-515329548 GCA_028658325.1 Potorous gilbertii
CATTCGACTAAAGGAAGGAATAAAATGCACACTCATTTTGGTATGAAAACCTATCTTACAATACAGGAAACTGGGGGAGAAGGGGATAAACAAGGTGGGGGGGATGATGGAAGGGAGGGCAATGGGATGAGGGAGCAATTTGAAGTCAACACTCTTGGGGAGGGACAGGATCCAAAGAATAGAAACAATGGGGGGCAGGATAGGATGGAGGGAAATATAGTTAGTCTTACACAACACGACTATTATGGAAGTCATTTGCAATACTGCACAGATATGGCCTGTATTGAATTGCCTGCCTTCCCAAAGGGAATGAGTAGGGAGGGAGGGATGGGGAGAAGTTGGAACTCAAAGTTTTAGGAACAACTCTTGAGTATTGTTCTTGCTACTAGGAAATTAGAAATACGGATAATGGGGAATAGAAAGTTATCTGGCCCTACAGGACAAAGAGAAGATGAGGACAAGAGAAAGGAGAGATGGTAGGTGAGAGGGCAGATTGGTGATAGGGTCAATTAGAATGCTCGGTGTATTGGGGTGGGGGGAGGGGACAAAAGGGGAGAAAATTTGGAACCCAAAATTTTGTGAAAATGAATGTAAAAAGTTAAATAAATAAATTTACATTTAAAAAAATAAAAAATATATACTGAGGTTTTTGCATAAGCAAAGTATCTGTCGATACTTCTAAGGCATCTGTACATTGATTGGCTAATGGTTTCTGGGGAGTTTTATAATTATATGGTATAATGACCCTTACTATATATAGCGCATGAATAGCTAAACACTCACTTGACTAAGGGGCAGCGAGTGTAAATAACATGGCTATTAGTTATGTATTCTGATATCTTTTTAAGCAAATCTGGATTTTGAGATGCAGTATGACATAATGGACAATGAGTCAGTAGACGATTATTAATTAAAACTTAGTATTTTCTGAGCTCTAGGGTCACCAAGAAAGATCAAACAAGCTTTTACCCTTATGAAGCTCACATTCTATATGGGGGAAATGACACAAGAGGAAGAGATACAAAATGTTGCACCATGACATACACGAGGGCCTGCTATCATATTTTCTTTGATTTACCTTTCTAAAAGGCAAGGCAACTTTTGAGTGTCAACAATTACTTTAATCGAGCACATTATCATTCATTAAGTTTAGGAGGACAAGTCAGCACCCTAAACTTCAGAAAAAATACCGAGAAATACAAATCAACAGATAGTACTACCAGCAGACTGACATATCAACAGACACATAACCATCTGACCATACATACACAGTTGCCAGAGAGGGAAGCACCAATATCTAAGTTTTCAAAACCAGGGGACTTCTGGGCAGTTGCCCAGAGTCTCATCTGGTGAAACAAACACTTTCAATCAGTAAGCCCCCAAGGAAAACCTCACCTCAGAGTACTTACATGTTTTCCAGAGCCAGAGGACATCCTAACTCTTGAGAACTAGCACCTTATTAACAAAAGCTGTGGGCCTTCCTACAAATCTTACCTAATCAAACTCCCCTTAATGGCCAGGCCACCAATGGGGGGTTGGGGGGAAAATCTCATTAAGAAGCAAAATTATATTAAGAATAAGCAAAAATCCATTATAGATGTATACAGAACACATGTAAGATTATTTCAGAAAGGAGAGTATTAACTGACTGACACATGGGAAAGACATAGGTAAGAGGTGGGAATTTAGGAAATTTGGTTAAGAGATGGAGGGGGAAAAGGAGAACCTTCCAAAGTAGTGACAAGGGAGATGAAATGTGTTTTAGTAGGAGCAAGTAGGCCAAAGTAGATGATATACAGAATGAAAAGACAGTAGTCAAAAATAAGAAGGATGGACATACAGAACGGGGTCAGGTTGTGAAGAGCTTTAAATACCAAATTATCCTCAATAAAAAAGCATTTATTAAGAAAGCACTATGTAGCAGACACTGAAGTAAGTCCCAGATATACAAATAAAGACAAAATCAGTTCTTGCCATCAGAGAGCTCACAATTCAATGAAGGAGCAGATAGACAAGTAGGTAGGTACAAAGAACGTACATTTAGGGTAAATTGAAGGGTATCTCAAAAAGAAAACACTAGTATTAAAGGATACTGAGAAAAGGTAGGCTTTTATCAGAGACTTCTTGGAATCTAGGCAAGGCAGAATGAAGATGGAAATGAAGATGAGGAGGGAGAGTTTTATAAGCATGGGGGATAATCCAGGGATAGCAAAGAATCCAGAGGTGGAGAGTCTTGTGTGAGGAACAACATGGAAGACAGTGTCACTCAATCATAAAGTACATGAAGAGGAAGAAATTATCAGACACATGGGAAGATAAGTAAGGGACAGATTATAAAGGGCTCTAAACACCAAAGAGAAAACTTCATATTTAATAGCATGATAACCAGGAAACATTGGATTATTTAATTAGGTTTACAAGACCTTTGCTTTAGGAAAAGCCCCTTTGCAATTGAGTGGAGGATAGAATGAAGTGGGTTGAAACTTGAAGGTGGAACACAATGGAAGGCTATTGAAATGGCCTGGGCAAAAGGTAAAGGGATGCTGAACTATAATGGCGTCTTTATGAATGGAAAGAAGATATATACAAGAAATGTGAAGGTAACAGATTACATATGTGGAATTTGTTACAAGGAGTTGAGGATGATGATACCCTTCATGGGAGAAGATAAATTTAGAAGATAAAATATGAGTTTAAAGACTATCAGTTCTGGTTAGGCGGATATTTTAAGACCAAAATGCCTATGGGATATTTGATCTGGATTTAAGTTCCATTGCTAATACTTACTAGCAATGTGAATATGGCAAGTCATTTTCACTTTTGTAGAATAAGGGAAATAATATATATTGTGCAGTGCATAGAATACCAGACCTGGATTCAAGAAGACTTATCCTCTTCAGTTCAAATATGACCTTAGACACTTTCTAGCTTTGCAACACTGGGCAAATTACTTAACCCTGTTTATTTCAGTTTCCTTATATGCAAAATGAGCTGGAGAAAAAAATAACAAACTACTGTAGTATCTTTGCCAAGAAAACCCCAAATTAGGGGCAGTTAGGTGGCACAGTGGATAGATCGCTGACCCTGGAATCAGGAGGTCCTGAGTTCAAATCTGACCTCAGACACTTGACACTTACTAGTTATGTGAGCCTGGGCAAGTCATGTAACCTCGATTGCCTCTCCCTCAAAAAAAAGAGATCATAAAAAATCAGACATGACTGCATAACAAAAACAATTTCAATAGTACTTACTTAACATACTAGGGATGGTGACTTAGCCATACCAGATCTTAAATTGTATTACAAAGCAGCAATCACCAAAACCACTTGGTACTGGCTAAGAAACAGAGTATAGATCAATGGAATAGGTTACATACACAAAACACAGTAGTCAATGATTATAATAGTCTACTGTTTGATAAATCCAAGGACCCCAGCTTCTGGGTTAAGAACTTGCTGTTTGACAGAAAATATTGAGAAAAATGGAAAATAGTGTGGCAAAACTGGACATAGACTAATGCCTGGCACCATATATAATAATAAAGTCCAAATGGGTACACAATCTAGGTATAAAGACTGATGCTATAAACAAATTAGGGAAGCAAGGAATAGTTTATTTGTCATACTTATGGAGAATGAAGGAATTTATGACCAAACAAGAGATAGAGAACATTGTGAAATGCAAAATGGATAATTTTGATTACATTAAAAATGAAAAGTTTTTGCACAAACAAAGCCAAAGCAACCAAGATTAGGAGAGAAGGAGAAAACTGAAGAATTGTTACAACGAGTGTCTGTGATAAAGGTCTCGCTTCTAAAATATATAGAGAACTGAGTCAAACTTACAAGGATACAAGCCATTCCCCAATTGACAAATGGTCAAAGGATATGAACAGGGAAGGTTTCAAAGGAAGAAATTAAAGCTGTCTACAGTCATATGAAAAAAATGTTCTAAATCACTATTGATTAGAGAAATGCAAATCAAAACAACTCTGAGATACCACATCATACCTATCAGATTGCTAACAGGAAAATTATAAATCCTGGAGAAGATATGGGTGATTTGGAACACTAATTCATTGTTGGCGGAGCTGTGAGCTGATCCAACCATTCTGGAAAGCAATTTGGAACTGTGCCAAATGGGTTATAAAAATGTGCATATCCTTGGACCCATCAATATCATTTCTAGGACTGTATCCCAAAGAGATCATCAAAATGAGTAAAGGATCCACATGCACAAAAATATTTGTAACAGTTTTTTTTTTGTGGTAGCCAAGAACTAGAAATCAAGGGAATGCCCATCAATTGGTGAATGGCTGAACAAACAGTGTTCTATTTGTGCTATACTATTATGCTATAAGATATGACAAACAGGCGGACTTCAGAAAAGCCAGGAAGACTTATATGAACTGATGCTGAGTGAAGCAAGCAGAACCAGGTGAACATTATACACAGTAACAACCTCAGTATGAGAGAACTGTTGATAGACATAGCCCTTCACAGCAAAGCAAGGACCTAAAACATTTCCAAAGGACTCATGATGCAAAATGCCATCTACATCCAGAGAAAGAGCTACAAAGTCAGAACACAGAATGAATTAGACTATTTTCTCCTTTGTTATGTTTTGTTTTTCTCTTGGTTTCTCCCATTCATTTTAATTCTTCTATGCAACATGACTAATGTGAAAATGTGTTTAATAGGAATATAGATATTATATATATATATAATATATATAATCCATATAAGATTATATGCTATGTTGTGGAGGGAGGGAGGAGGAAAGAGAAGAAAATTTGGAAATTATGTGACTGTTAAAAACTGAAAACAAATAAATCAATAAATTTGGGGGAAAATAGTACCTACTTCACAGAGTTGTGAAATTATGTAGAGTGATTTGCAAAATTGAAATTTTATGTTTCTCTAAAGACAAATGTGCATATATGTAAATAGATTAGACAGAACATCCATGGCTTATGCCTCATGGTTCCCTTAAAATTATAAACAATGTCAAGATGACATCAATAAAAGCTAGCATTTGTGTAACCTTTAATATTTACAAAGTTCTTTAAATATGTTATCTCATATGAAGAAAAAAAAGTTATAACTACAGAACTGCCCATAATTTTCTAAACTTTGACAAATGTGAACTTAGAACTCAACCACTTCAAGCCCTTATTTTAGGGATGTGAAGGCTGAGGAGAAGTGACCTGCCCAAAGTCAAATAGGTTGTACATGCTAAATGTGAGAGTTGGATTCCAGTTTGCTCCAGTTCCAAATCTAACTCTTTTCATTCCACTATGAGTCATTTGCCTGTAATGTTATTTAGCTCTAACTAGGTTGAGAATGTGAAGGTAGGTATTATACCTCCTTTAATCCTCACTAACTAATCACACAGAGAGGCTGTCATCAAATATTTCTTGGTAGTGGTTGTCTTCTCATTTATAAATCATTCCTTCACAACTCATTTACTAAATGACTTCTATGTGAAAAAAACTTATATTTGATGCCAGAGGAGATGCAATGATAAGTATTGTTTCCTCCATGTGGGTTCAAATCCAGCCTCAGACACTCATTCTGTGATGCTTTACGAGTCACTTAACCCCCATTTTTTTTAATTTCCTCATCTGTAAAAAATGGGAACACAGTGGAGAAAGAAATGGTAAACCACTCCATAGCTTTGCTAACAAAAGACTACAGACAAAGTGCGTGGTATAGTTAGACACAACTGAACAACAATAACAAAAAAAACCCCTTCCTAATGCAGTTTATATTCTACAAGTGAAAAATAATATGCCATGTGTCCTGCCACTTGTTTATTTTTTTAGTTGAATGAACTGAAATGAATATAAGCACTAAAATGTAGTATAAAATTTTACATATGTATGATACAAGTTCATAGTCTTTTGCAAGCCCTGAAGAAGGAAAGACCATTTCTAGCTTTAGGGAAATAATCTTGCAAAGATGACTAAGGATTCAAACCCCAAAGTGAAAAGCTGAGGGTACTTTGGACCAGCCTACCCTATAAAATGACAGCATGGAGGACAGAGATTTGGTTCCAAACACTACCTCTGAAACTAGCTCTAAATCATAAAACCTTACTGAGCCTCAGTTCCCTCACATACAGTGAAGGGACAGATCTATCTTTTCAATTTGTCTCATGTTTTTTATTAGTTTGTTTTGTTTTTATAAGAGTCCAATGAAACTGTCCATAAGAAATACCTCATAGAACTTAAAAATCTGGAATAAATTACAAATATTATCATCAAATAGCAGAAAAGGGACAGAAATATACAAAGAATGAAAAATATTTTTGTTAAGCTGAATTATATGACTTATAGAGGGCAGTAATATGAGATAAGAGTAGAAGCCTGTGGAAACAAATGATTGTGGAAGACATTGGCTCATAGATGGCAGATTAGAGTGCTTAGATTTTTATTAAATTGAATAAGTAAGGAGAAAACAATGATTTTTGAACAGATAACCTGAAATATTAATTTCTAAGGAGTTTGGTGTACCATGTTTATGGAATAAAATTGCAAACTTGGGGAGCATACAGGAGACAGTAAACCAGCATGTGGAAGGCCTCAAGGCATTCTATCTTGTGACGGGCTGAACAACTGTTCCATTTGCGCCAAGAGGAAAATTTAATCTTGATGTCAAGGGAGAACATCAATCATCATCATCAGCATCATCATCATCATCATCATCATATCTGCCTAGAAATTAGAACACTCCAAAAAAGTGGAATTAGCTGCCTCTTTCTGCAAAGACTGGATGAATGTTCTTCATATATTTTGCAGAAGAGATCAGGTTTGGGTAGATTGCCACTGGAATCCCTTGAGATTCAGAAAGTCTTTAGTGTGTGAAGATTTATCTGAGAACAGCTTAAAACATAAAATGGAAGAGGGAGAGACTGAAGACTTGGAGAAAGCTTTGGAAGCTGTTTTACTGGTCTAGACATATGGTTATGAGAACCTCTACTAGTGTGGTGATAGTGGGGATATCCAGCATGGGACAGATTCAGTATTTTTTAATGGATTACATAGGATCCCAGGAAGAAAAGATTTCTGCTTTTCCACGTGATTGATAAATAGGAATATGAATAGGAACCTACCTGTCAGAGGAAAATCAACATTTATAAAGACTTAATTGAATTGATATTGCAAGGCTAGAGCAAGTACACAGAAATAAATTGCCTTGTTATTCTTTTGAATGACCATTTTAACCTGAAGAAATGTAAAAATCCAAGAGGGAAACTGGACTTCCTGAAACAAACTATTGCAAGAAAGATGAGGTTTTACTTGACTTATATACTTTCCCCATGAAGAAAGGTACCATTATATTTTCTTTTTCCAAAAACCTAAGATTAAATTTTATGCATGAGTAGACATTTAACTAATGGGTGAGTGGATAGATGAAGGATGAATGAAGGAATGAATGGAAAGAGTGAATCAGCACATTAAATAAACAACATCTAGCTTTTACTATGAATTCCTCTCTCCATCTGCATCTATACTTGATTTTAACTCACAGAACAAGATGCCACTAGGCCAAGTACACCTGGGCTCCCCCCTTTCACTTTTCCATCTTGTTTCGTGTATGTGTGTATGTGTGTGTGTGTGTGTGTGTGTGTGTGTGTATGTGTGTGTGTGTGTTGTCTTCCCCCATTAGATAATAGGCTGCTTTAAGGCAGGTACTATCTTTTTCTTATTTTTATGCCCAATGCTCAACATGGTGCCTGGCACGTGTAAGCTTAATAAATGTTTATTGAATTGAATTTACTGGAGGATTTTCCCCCTCTTTATGATTTTTGACAGTGTAAAGAAAACTCTTTAGGAATTTTGTCAGTGGCTTATTCTCATTCAAATATACTTGGAGGGAGTAAAAAATATGCTTTTAAGAAAGTAATTAGAAATCCATTTTTTCTTAGTACATGCTCTTCTGCCTTTATGGTATTTCATATGGCAAGACCATAATTTAATTAGTGATGATACATGTATCCAATAGTTTAACTGCCCCCCATCTCCTGTAGCCACCGAACCTGCCCCTAAATTGGCAGTTATGGTTCCCTGTATACATTCCTATGGAGAGGTAATGACTTCTGTCTGAAACCAGTGTTTTAATGAAACAAAGTGCTGAACAATGTCTCACCAGCGCTGCTTTGATAAAATGACATTTAAAACTGTAGACAGTGTTTAAGTAACATATACACGAGCCCTTTGTTTAGGGACCTGGGGATCAGTAAATGCTGGGTATCTGCTTGGCTTGAAGAAACCATACTGTTTCATATTAATTTGTTGGAATTAAATCTGTTACTATGAATGGGGGAGTTTTATAGAGATATAACACAGTTTATAAATCTCCTCTCCCCCTTGACCCCTCATAATCTCTCTCTCTCTCTGTTTCTCTCTCTCTCTCTCTCACACACACACACACACACACACATACACACGCACACACAAGCACAGATGTGACTTCAATTTCTTGTAGCTAAAATTTCCTGAATCTGAGGAAATATAAATTTGTATCTGAGGTTGTGCCATTGGAAGATGAATACAGAGAGTACTAGATCTGAATCTAGGACAAAACTCAGGGAAAATTGAAGAGTGAGCAAAGTTTAACCCTTCCTTTCCAACACATCCTACCTTTTCTATGACTTTTTGCCCCTTTTCCACTTGGAGTAACTTTTCCACTTGTCTCCCATTTGACTCCCTCAGACAGTCTAAGGAAAAAACCCTTCCATTAACGACACTCACAAGTAAGGGTCATAGTTTAGTTTTGGACAGGTTGACTAGATTCAGGTAGAGTTGGTTCTTCTGAACAATTCGTAAATATTTCAGTATTAATGTGCCTTTACAATGTAGTTTAGTTTGTTAGAGTATCTTTTTGTTTAGTTGTAGTTTAAACAACAGCTCTTGTTTTTACATAATCTTTATCTCCCAATATATCAATCTTATCTCTCTCAGTCAAAAATCAAACCTATTAACAAATTTAAAATTAGTAAACAAAGCAGTTTAGCAAAACCAGTCTTCAAAACTTGACAGTGTATTTAGTGTTCCATAGCCAGAGCCATCCAACTATGTGAATTAACCAGGTAGATGTGATTTCGTATTTATCTCTTCTTTAGGGTCAAACTCAGTCATTACAAATTTATGTAATTTCATTATTTATTACCTAAGTCTATTTTCTCTTCCTACTGGGTATCCCTCCAAAAAAGAAAAAGAAATCCTTATAACAAATATGCCGAGTCAAGGGACATGGCGGCATTAAAAAACAAAACAAAGCAAAGAAAAAGAAGGGAGAAATTAGGTGGTCCTGTGAGTAGAGCACCTGCCCTAGAGTCAGGAGGGCCTGAGTTCAAATCCAACCTCAGACTCTCAGACACACTTACTTTCTGGGTGCTATCGGTCACTGCGTTAATCAGAGCTCTTACGACTTTCGTGGTTGTTTGTCTTTACAGAATTATTGTTCATTATTCTCCCAGTTCTTTTCATTTCATTCTTCATCAGGTTATAAATGTCTTTAAAATTATTCCTTTTTAAAATATCGATATTGTAGTATGAATTGTTTTTGTCCTACTCACATAATTCTGCATCAGTTCTTACAAGTTTTTCCATATGTCTTTGAAATCTTTTACTATCTCCCTTCTTATATTCTCACTCCATCATACTCAAACACAACATTTTTACCTCTGTTTTAGTCAGAAGGGACCTCAGAGGCCAACTATGCCAACCTTCTCATTGGACAGATGAAGAAACTGAGGTACCGAGGGTTTGTGTGAATTATATATCAAGTGACAGAGGTGGGATTTGAACCAAGGTGCTCTAGGGTCAGTGTTCTTTCTGCTATGTTATTTTATCACCCTCAATGGTTTCATCAGATACTAAAATGATATGATAGCATGGATAAACATATGGTAATGGTGAAACTGACTCAATGACTTGGATATGCTTATATGGGATAATTCAGGAGCCATGTTACTCTTTCAGCAAATTTAAAGATTATATTCATTTGTTGTTATAGCTATCTCTCATAAGAAGAAAAAGATAATTTCCTAACTATTTTTAAATTGTATCCAAATGTCCATCCAAAACAAAGGTTATTTCCAGTCTTCCAAAGCACTTGATTTTAGGTTCCTTTCAAGGGGCACTCATCAGTTTTACTTAGCTAATAACAGTTGTTTGGTAAGAATCCTGTTAAGAGCACTCAATAATTTTATTTCAGGCCTTTGAATACAAAATACCATTAAAACTAGAAAACTAGAAAATACTCCCCTTGCCCCAAAATTAGAGTTGTTTTAATGTACCCAATATTGTTTGTGTTGATCTGTAATTTGACATTTCCTAGTGTCTATTCCATGGCATATTGAGCAGAAGGCCAACCTTCAACATTGGAAAGAACTGGATTTAAGTCCTGTCTCTGATGTATACTAGCTATGTAACCATGAGAAAATCATTAAACCTCTTAAGTTTCAGTCATCTCTCTTAGAAGTTTCTTAAAATTTGCTTATCTACATTACTGAAGGGAGTTTCCTTACAGGTATGAAATTTCATATTAAATATTTATAAGCACCAGGAGTTCCTTAGTGGTTTGAAATACTAGGTCTGGGTCAACAACATAAAATCCCTTTGTCATAGAAGATTCCCACAAAGTACCAGATAACTTATATTGTTGATGAGCAAAGTAAGCTTTGTAGTTTTTTTATTATTTTTTAATTCCACTTAATTTTCATTTATTCTTGAATTTATTTTTTTTGCAAGAGGCAGGAAAAAATGAAATTATTGAAAGGAATTCCAAGAAGACTAGTTACTTATTTTTGTGGACCCTTGCATGCAATTGCCTAAAATTATTGAAATGCATAATTTGAAAATGACAGCATTGTTAAGTATGTTCATTTTTTATTACTTTAAAAATCCACATAGAAGCTAAAATTTTCAGTTTACTTTATTCCCATAGTTTAAAATACATTCCCTTTGAGGTGAGGGGTGGTTTTCTATAATTGTGACCTTAGAATCTTGGATATAGGATCTTGCACAGAGGAGATACTTTGTAAAAATTACTAGATTTCATTTTCCAACCATAAAATATTGAAAAGGAGATTTCAGTTTGTATGATAATGCATTGACGCTGCTTTGGTCTCCTATCTTTTTGGAGAAAAATACAGCTAAATGAATATCATTCAGCCAAAATCTACTTTTTGGAACATTAATAATTCTCCTCTTAAGACACCAAAGTAAAAGATATTCCAAATATTAGGAGAGCTTTCTAAATGCTAACTCTGGTCTTCTACTGGCAAACTAGAATATATGAAATTACATAGGGGACAATACATATTATAATGTAGTGGACTGACATTCTGAGATCATTCTTAGGCACCATCTCAGTTCATCACCTTAATTGCTATCATCACAACCACAGTAAAAATTGATGTCTGCACAATGCTTAAATTTTTACCCTATATTTGTTTATTTTGGCTCAAAACAACCTTGTAAAGTTTTTGACAGGCTTTTCAGGTAGGAAAAAAAATGCATCTCTGAGAATTAAGTAATCTGCTTGCAGTCACACAGAGTCAACATCAAAGGCAGCAATGTCCCTGAAGTCAGAAGACCTGAATTAAAATCTGACCCCAGACATTTACCAGCTGTGTGACACTCTGGGCAAGCCACTTAACCTCTGTCAGTTAGAGTTTCCTCATCTATATAATTATATTATTATTAGTTAGAAAATCAGTCTCATTACTTCATCATCATCATCAATATTATCACTTTGGCTTAGAAAGCAAAAAAAAAATCGACATGTGCCTTTATGTCTGGACATTTGTGTATTTGTGTGGGTATTTTCATATAACCTATGAAGATCAATGCTCACTCTGTGATTTCGTTATTTTAGGCAGCTCTCAGATAGGCAAGCTCCATTATTCAATGCAGATGAACACAACAGATCAGTCTTCCTTGTGCCACCATGAAGAATTCTGTGGTAGGGTGAGCCTAAGGACTTTCTTTTAACACTTCTATACTTCTCCAGATGTTGCACCCCTGGTCATTGCTGATTCTTTCCTTCAATTTGGAGAACTTGCTTGATACCCTTTTGAATATAAAACAGCACAAAATATTGACCCATTTCTACATGCCAATCAATGGTTTCCCTAGAAATCTTTGTAGGACTAATCACAGGCAATTATAGTGTTGTTGGAAAAAAGAGGAAAAGAAGGGGGGGCATTATCTGAGAGCTAGTTGGATGGACATGTAAAGGTCATACCCTTTAATTTTTTATTAACAAAAAGAGTTGTCAAAATGTCAAAAACCACTGAAGCTCAAAATATATCTGGTTCTATTTTTCTTCTTTAATAGTTGCATATGAATTTATTTAAAACCCTGACTTATTAGGAAGTTGCCAATATGTCAAGGATCTGTGATCTTGGGTAGGGAAGCTCCTTCTAGCTATTCTGATTTCAGTGTTAAATAAGTTTTTAGTTGCTCTCTGAGGCTTAAGAATTTGAAGTGACCTATCCAGGGTCACACATTTAGTGTTAGACTATATTTGGATCTATGTCTTTCTTATTTCAAATCCAATACTCAATCCACTACCTTCTTTTAGTGGAGTTAAAGCATTTAACTGCTAACATTGTTCTGTGGTAATTAAAAGATGCACCTTCTATTTTTGCCACTGACAAAATAGGAAGAATTCATTTGTTAGAGCACATATAACCTAGGAAATCACATACTACTTCACCCATTTCAATATAGCATTTGACCTACTTTAAAGTAGGTTCTATTTAAAATCTTGGTGTTCAGAAAGGGAATAACTTTAAAGCTGTATTTAAATGCCAGTGAAATGACATGATTGGTAAATTCAAGTAACATGCAAACCTCCCATTGTTAGGTGAATGCTTTGGTACCATTATCAATTCAAGGGATGTTTCCTTTTCTTGTCCTCCTTTTCATATCTACTTTTTAACACACTACTTATGACAGAGTAGGTTCTGGATACTTACTTAGTGAAATCTAAAGTATTAGGCCACCAAGTTATATTGGGCAAAATTTAAGGCCCTACTCATGTTTAAATGCATTCCTCTCTTTCTACTTCCTTCCTTCCTCCCTCCCCAAAAAACCCTATCTGTCCTCACTGACAGAACACACACACACACAATATTTGAGTTCTCATGTTTCATAGATACACAATTGCACTAAACAAAAAGTATTTTAAAAAACTCTCAGGCCACTGGGAGGCAAAAGATTTTAAATTGCTTATCCAATCCAAAATATTACAAATACTATAAAAATATGAAGACTTGGGTACTCTGACCAATAAATAGTTTCACAAAACTTCCCAATATGGTTCTTTATATTGATGCTGGATGGCACCCTGTTCCCTAAATTATAGTTCTCAGGAAAACATATATCTGTTCACTTTCATGCATATTCAGCAAAAGAAATTCCAATATTTTACTGTGATGTCTAGAACTAGATTCTGGATAGGGCAAAGTGATCTTTTCCCCTGGACAAGTTACAATCTGTTTGTTCTGTATTTTGAGGTAGATTTATTGGCAAACCTTAACTGAAAATTGCTTCTTTCTAAGTATATCTTGTTAATGACTCTGGAGTATGAAAGTAACCCACTTAGATATTTTCTCTGAATCAGTGTGGTGGAAGTGGTCAATTTCTGATATTCAATATGACCTACTTCAGACACCTTTAGATACCTAATTTAACTATCATCATTCAATTCAGTTTAATTCATTAAACATCAATTGTAAGCAAGCCATTGTACTATATTTGAAGCATATGAAATTAATGACGAGTTTGTATTTTGGAAAAAATAAATATGATTGCCAAGAGAGGTTTCAATAAGATTAATATGTGGAAGGAGTATATTCCAGGCATGGGCAATAATGACGCTATGGGAATGTAGCAAAATGAAAGATGCATGTAAATATCAGAATATATATGGCTTGTAGTATAGTTTGGCTGTAGTGCAAAACCAATGCCAGTTTGGTATTCAGTATAAGAGACCTTGAAGAGGAATAATTGGAGACAGGGAGACCATTTAGGAGACTATGTGAAGAACCCAGGTGAGAGGACATTAAGTCCTGGTCAGGTTAAAAAACATCCAGCTGGAAGTAACTTCAGGCCGTTTAATGTTGTAGGCCAACTTTATTCATAAATAAATAAATAAAGCCCTAAGAGCAAAAGTAGGGTATTTTGACAGACGTTGCCCAGCAGGCCATTGGAGATGTGAGTGTGGAGATGGACATAGAGACACGGGAATGATCTAATGGGGTAACAAATAGTCATGGACATGAGGTTTATGGAAGTACGGAGAAAGATTTGTGATGGCTAGGCAAGGCCTGGTTATATCAATAACAAATTATGAGAATTTGCAGTAGATGTATATTTTACTTTTAAGATGTATGCTTCAGCCTTCCTGATTCTTAAAGTATTTCTCACTGAAAACAACTCTCCTAAAGAATTGTAATGTACTTGGATGGATAGGTAGACGGACAGATAGATAGATAGATAGACAGACAGATACATTTCAAATATCTGATTCTCTCTATTTTTTTTTAATTTTGGAGCAACTGAATCAAAAAGAAAATTATTTATTTTTTTAATTTATTCATTCGTTCATTTATTTATTTATTTTGAGTTTTCAAAATTCATTTCCACAAAATTTTGAGTTCCAAATTTTCTCCCCATCTCTCCCCTGCCCCCACCCCAAAATGCCTTAGATTCTGATTGCCCCTTCCACCCATGTGCCTTCCCTTCTAACTTCCCTCCTTTCCCTTATCCCTGTCTTCTCTCTTGTCCTGTAGGGCAAGATAAATTTCTATACCCCATTACCTGTATTTCTTATTTCCCAGTTGTATGAACAAACAATTCTCAACATTTGTTCCTAAAACTTTGAGTTCCAACTTCTCTACCTTCCTCTCTCCCCACCCAACCCCACTGAAAAGGCAAGCAATTCAATACAGGCTATATATGTATAGTTTTGCAAATGACTTCCATAATAGTTATGTTGTATAAGACTAACTATATTTCTTGCCATCCTATCCTGCCATCAATTTCTTTTATTCTCTCTTTTGACCTTGTCTCTCCCCAAGAGTGCTTACTTCTAATTGTTCCATCCTCTCATTTGCTCTCCCTTCCATCATTCCACTACCTTGCTTATCCCCTTCTCCTCTATATTCCTGTAGTGTAAGATGGATTTTCATACCAAATTGAGTGTGCATATTATTCCTTCCTTGAGCCAAATGTGATGAGAGGAAGCTTCACTTTTCCCCTCTTACCTCCCCCCTTTTCCCCTACCTTGGAAATGCTTTTTGTTACCTCTTCTATGAGAGATAATTTGCCCTATTGTATTTCTCCCTCTCTCCTCCCAATATATTCCTCTCTCACCCCTTATGTACATATATACATATGTGTGTGTGTGTATGTGTGTGTGTGTGTGTGTGTATAAACCCTCCAACTACCCAGATACTGAGAAAAGGTTCAAGAGTTACGAATATTATCTTTCCATGTGGGAATGTGAGCAGTTCAACTTTAGTAAGTTACTTATCTCTTTCATGTTTACCATTTCATGCTTCTCTTGATTCTTGTTTATAAAAGTCAATTTTTTTTTCAGCTCTGGTCTTTTCATCAAGAATGCTTGAAAGTTCTCTATTTCATTGAAAGACCATTTTTTCCCCTGAAATATTATACTCAGTTTTGCTGGGTAGTTGATTCTTTGTTTTAATCCTACTTCCTTTGACTTCTGGAATATCATATTCCATGCCCTTTGGTCCCTTAATGTAGAAGATGCTAGATCTTGTGTTATCTTGATTGAATTTTCACAATATTTGAATTGTTTCTTTCTAGTTGCTTGCAACATTTTCTCCTTGACCTGAGAACTCTAGGATATGGCTACAATATTCCTAGGAATTTCTCTTTTTGGATCTCTTTCAGGACATGACAGATGGATTCTTTCAATATTTATTTTGCCCTCTGGTTCTGGAATATCAGATCAGTTTTCCTTGGTAATTTCATGAAAGATGATGTCTAGGCTCTTTTTTTGATCATGGCTTCAGGTCTCATAATTTTTAAATTATCTCACCTGGATCTATTTTCCAGGTCAGTTGTCTTTCCAATGAGATATTTCACATTGTCTTCTATTTTTTTATTCTTTGGTTTTGTTTTTCAATTTCTTGGTTTCTTATAAAGTAATTAGTTTCCATGTGTTCCATTCTAATATTTAAAGAACTATTTTCTTCAATGAGCTTTTGAACCTCCTTTTCCATTTGGCTAATTCTACTTTTTAGAGCCTTCTTCTCCTCATTGGCTTTTTGGACCTCTTTTTCCAATTGGGTTAGCCTATTTCTAAAGATGTTATTTTCTTCAGCATTTTTTTCATTCTCCTTTATCAAGGTATTGACCCATTTTTCATGATTTTCTTGCATTGCTCTCTTTTCTCTTCCCAATTTTTTCTCCCCCTCTCTTACTTGATTTTCAAAATCCTTTTCGAGCTCCTCCATGGGCTGGGAATATTTATTTTGGAAGTTTTGGATGCAGAAGTTTTTACTTTTATGTCTTCCCTTAATGGTAAACATCATTATTCCTCTTCTGAAAAGATGGGAGAGAATACCAGTTCCCCAAGGAAGTAACCTTCTATAGTCCTTTTTTTTCCCCTATTTTGGGCATTTTTCCAACCAGTTATTTGACATTTGGGTCCTTTGTATAGTAAGGTATACTCTGGAGACCTGTAAGTTCTCAGCTCCTCAAAGGTCATGCAATCAAGGGAGAGGAGTTTACTCCCTGACCTGGCTTGTGGCTAAGAATGAGATCAGTTGCTCAATTCCTCCAGGGACTTTAGGTGGGGGCAGGGCTGCCACTCAGAGTGAGATTGAGATCAGCTGCTCAATTCCCCCAGGGGCTTTAAACTGAGGCTCCAACAATGGAAACTGGCTGCTTCCTGCTGTGGCCAATGCCACCCAAGCTGCTGCCACCTGCTGCTGCTGCCACCATCACCGCCACCTAGGGCCAGGGCCAGGGGACATCTCTACTCCCTTGTCACAGAAGTCAAAAAGCTCTCTCACTGACCTTTGAAGTGTTTTTGGCCCCTGTGGATTAAGGGATCTGTGAACCCCCACTGCTGCTGCTGGTGATTCTGCCCCTGAGCCCTGCTCCAGTCCTGCTCCTCCCAGCTCAGCATGGCCAAGGCTGGGCAAAAGATCTCCCCTGTTGGCCTTCCAGGTCACTCTGGGCTGGAAATCTCCTCTACTCCATCGTTCTGTGTGTTCTGCTGCTCTAAAATTTGTTGAGAGTCTTTCTTTACACATATTTTATGGGCTATGGAGGGAGAGCTAGAGTATGTGTGGCTTTCTACTCCACTACATTGACTCTACCTCCAAAGAGGAAATTCTTTATGAGATCCTAGAGAACACTGTATTACTTTCAAAAAAAGAAATGAACAGGTGGAAATTGAGGGGGTGTTGTGAGACATTGTTAGAAACATTTTTCCCTAAAAAATAAAAAAAGAACCAAAATGAACAAACAAAAATACCAGAAACCTAGCTGTATAAGTTGCTACTTTAGAATAATATATTGAACTTTTTTTTTCCAAATTGCAAAATGTTTAGTAGAAATCAAATAGTGATGACAGCTCAGTGCCCATACCTACTAATGACTGCTTCAGGGAATCCCCTATGTCTCATTCTCCCCACCTGAAAATGTGTCGGCAAGTATAAGTGGAGCTCTTCCTTTTATGAATTAGTCAATAGGGTTTTCTAAAAGACAGTGGAGGCAAACTTACATTTTGTCTTCAGACCTTTATGTGAAAATACTACTATGGAAAATTAGACTGTTGTATGCATAATTTAACTTTAGGCTGTCTAAATTTCATTGCAAGGCAAATTGTTACCTAGAGGCATGTAATTTGCATATGGATTTCAGTACCACCTACTGCCTATTGTCCCTGGTGTTCTTAATGTCTTTTCCCCCACTTTCCCTCTAAATATTCTTCCTTGTACTTTTAATGGATGATTCCAGAATTGTAACTAGATTATTAACTGCCTAGTCATTTAATTTCTATTACTGAAACATAGCGAAAAAAATTTTTAAAAGGAAAAAATATCATTGACTCAATGTATAACTCTTCTTTCTCAAAAATATACCCCATGGCACTTTAGAAATAGCATTTTTCTGTGAAATATTTTCTTTACATGGTCCTCATTAAAATGTAGTAATGCTAGCGTGTGGGATAAAGGCTATGAACTACTGGTTACAGCTGATTATAGTCAGGGGTGGGGAGTTAATGTATTCTATTGTATCTGACTTCATGATCCCATTTGTCAGTGGCTTAGGATGTGAGTGATCAGTGGGCTATCTGTCCCAGTTGTTTGGGGCTTTCTTGCTTTATCATTCAGTGAGGAAATCTTTCTCTCTGCTGTGGATTTGATAACATGAGTTCTGCTGCATGCTATTCCTTCCCAGATCAATGTTTAAAAGCCTTTCAGGGCATAGCTAGTGACATATGAAGGAAGAGCCCAGGGAAACACTCTACAGATTGCTGTTCTAAGATCTCATTTTTCATCAGATCATTCTTTTTTGTGTGTGTGAGGGAAACATTTTTTAGAAGGAGTGCATTCTGGGAAACTAGACCATAATGGTTCATTCAGGCTAGACTTTAGATTTTATTTTTAGAGAACTGATGAGAACTGAAGAAGAAAATAATTGTTGATAAACTGTATATGATTTTGTTGTCCCAGTGATCAAATAATCCAAATAGAATACATAGCTATATTTACTGCAAGCAATTTTTCAGGACAACAATGAGAAATTCTCAGATCTGAGTTCTACAGTTACTCCGGACCAAAAAAAAAAATTGTATTTTTTTTCTAGTAGCAAGGCAGCACCAGAATGGATTCTGCTATACTAAAATTTAATTCTAATAGCTAGCATTTATGTAGTGGATTAATATTTGCTGAGTATTTTACATATAATCTCATTTATTCATTACTACAGTCTTTTAAGGTGTTACGATTATGTTTGTGAAGAAACTGAGGCTGAGTGCTATGAAATAATTTGTCCAAGTCACACAGTTATTAAATATTCAAGGCAGGTTTTGAATTCAGGTATTCTTGTCACTAAATTGAGTATTCTTTCCACTATGACACTTAGTTGCCTAGATTAGTCAGACTTGGATTACTTAATCCTTCTCCTGCTGCTTATTTGATGTGTGACCCAGAGAAAGTCACTAACCCTCTCTGGACTTCAATTTATTGATCTGTAAAGTAAACATAAGAATAACACTTCATTCTATTCAATAAACATTTAAATGCCTGGCACTGTGCTAATAGTTTTGAGATTCCAATGATGAGGTAATGCTGGCAAGGTACTTCACAACTGTTTAAACGCTACAGAAATATCAATTATTAACTAAACTATTTCTGAGCAGTCAACCTTATTTTAAGAATGGGTGTATCTCACTCAAAGTGAGATTGCTATAGGGCCTTGACCTGAAAGGACCAGGGTCTCACATTGTATCCTGGGACATCTCCAGCCATCCTGATGAATATCAGACCACTGGATCCAGATGTCTCAGGAGAAGAAAGTGAGGTTGTTGACCTTGCACAGCCCTCCCTCACTCAAATCAAAGTCAACTGCAAGTCATGTCATTGTCTTGATGTCATGGTCCCTTTTAAGAATGAAGAAAGTGATGAGTCCCCACTTTGTAATGGCTAAAATATTAGAAGGCATCAGAAAACCTGGGTTCTACACCTACCTTGATCACACTACTTGTGTTACCATGGAAAGTCAAAAATCTGCATCTTATTTTCCTCACCTATGAAATGTGAGTTCAATGTATTAAGTCCTCTTTATGTATAGAAAAGTGTAACAGGAACTAGAGATACAGAAACAAAAATGGAAACATTTCTGCACCAAAAAAACTTATGTTCTCCTGGGGGTGGGTGAGTCAATAAATTTTTTAAAAAAGCAACAAGGACATGCCACATATAATTTAAAGAAAGTGGTAGGATGGAATGTTGAATAGATTTCTAGTCTTAGAATCAGGAAAACCTTGGTTCAAATGTCACATTTTTTTTTACATTTCCCAGCTGTGGGACCCTGGAAGTATCACTTATTTTTTTTTACCTCAGTTCCTAATTTACAAATGAGGCAGTTAGATGTCCTCTAACATCCCTTCCAGTTCCAAATCTATGATGCTGTAGTTGTGATGTGCCTTGATTAAAGGAATGCCTACACTGAGATTCATTCATATGGAAGGAATCACAGAGACTTCACCTACTCATATAATTTAAAAGAGAGAGCAGTATAAACAACTGAAGGTAATAGGAATGATTTCAAAGACAAGATGGCATATGAGCTGAATCTTGACAGAAGTCAAGGATTCCAGAAGCACAGAGAGAAAGTGTGCTCCAGTTATGGGGCATGGTTTGAGTGAAGGTTCAGACATTGAAAAGGGAATGTCAAGCACTAGGAACAATTAGGTTAGAACATCAAGTTCCTGAAGAGGATTAATATGAAATCTCTGGAAGAATAGGTAGTAGGAACTTGAAAGTTGGGCTAAGGATTATTGATTTTATACTAGAAGAAAGAAAAACCACTGAAAGGCTTGAGACTCTTATTATAGGCAGAACTACATCTCAAGAACATAGCTTTAGTGACTATGTGTAGGACAGTAATTGGAGACAGGAAAAATAATTACGAAAGTATTATATGTGGTACTCTTGTGTTTTGATGAGGATCTGAAATAGGATGATAGCTGTATGTATATGGGGTTGGATAAGAGAGAAAAGTCTTGAATGTCATGAGAATGTAAACCTGAGTGAGTATAAAAAAGATTGTGTACACAACAGAAATAGTTGTTAGAAAAGGATTATGGTTGTTGGAGAGAAAAGAAAGAGTAGGATAAGATGAATTACATTGTGGGCATTTTGACATTGAGATGATGACTAGACAGAGTTAGAGATGTGGCATTGACTTCCCGAGAAAGATTAAAATGGAATATGTAAAAAAGAGGTTTGTCTACATAAATGTTCTTGTTGAACCCCTGGAAACTATAGAGATTTCTTAGGGAGAGTGTATAGACTGAATAAGAAAAAGTCTTTTTTGTGTGTTTGCCCTTCGTTGCCAAAGAAGACTGTCCATCAGAGAAATAATGACATGACTTGCACTTGGCTTTGTTTTGAGTGAAGGAGGGCTGTGCAGGTCACCAGCCTCACTTCTCCTCCAGAGCCATCTGAATCCAGTGATCAGATATTCATCAGGATGACTGGAGATGATACAGGATGAGGCAATTGGGGTTAAGTGACTTGCCCAAGATCTTACAGCTAGTGAGTGTCAAATGTCTGAGGTGAGATTTGAACTCAGGTCCTCCTGATTCCAGTACTGGTGCTCTATCCACTGCACTGCCTAGTTGCCCCAAGAAAAAGTCTAAACTCAGGAAGGATAATATACTTTCTATAATAAAGTAATCTCTGTATATCTAAGCAGAGGCTAAATCATAGGTTACATAAAAAATAGGCTACAATTCTAGGAAATCCTAATATTAGTTACTACATATCCTCTTTGTGTAGGAGAAAGAAGTCTATAAAATTGATCCAGCATTTTCAGGCTCCTCTTTGGCATACTACTTCAGTAGTCTCTATATAAATGTGGGTTTTGACAGTGGTAAAAGAATATATAGCAAATGGAGAAATGATAAATACAAAGTGGAATAACTACACTTCCACAAAGTATGTGAATTGAGGGAGATTATCACATATTTCCATCATCATGAAATGTGAATTCAAAGATCTCAGGCATTGCCACATTTACCTGTGTGAATGGACATGATACCAAAATTTTCCATAATGACAATAGTGTCTGATCCCATATAAATGGCTTTTTATTTCAAGATTTCAAGGATACAAAACTTGGGTTAAAAAAGTAGCCTATGGCAAATAGATCCTAAAAAGAGAGTCTTCAGTTATGTAGAATACTGTTCTCTATATATTCAGTCATGCTCTCATATTCAGGTTATCTTTATTAAGCCAGTATACTGCACATGTGCTCAGTGAGGATGCATTTATTATGAATTCATTAAATTATTTATCATTGGATGTAATGAGCATTAGTAACCTGAGGAATATTGTTCTCAGCCTTGAATAATATGTGAATGGGTCTCTGTCTATTGGAACAGACTTTTCTACCCATCTTGCTTATTATGCCTTTATATAATTTGGCCTATCTTACACTAATACTTGACTAGTCACTATATTTATTGGTATACATTCTTCCTCCACTGATGCTAAGGATAACACATAAATATTTTGGAAATTGCTATGAAAAACCCATGAGAAATCTGATCTCAAAAAGCGAGTAATATTTGATCTCTTGTCCTGCATCTTAAGTGTACTGTCTTTGTGACATCAAACAATTCAATTCATTTCTCAGTACTCTAATCACCTCCCTTTGATTATAAGTTGCAGAGAAGGTATTGAGGTGCATTGGTATAGGAGCTTCCACACTTAGGAATTCCCACATATAAGAATTCCCTATGGTAATGAAATTCTAAGTCTCCTCTGTATTTATATCTATGGGTATCCAAGTAGGCTAGACTGTTTTGTAGATAACAAAAACAAAACAAAACAAAAAGAAACCACACACACACTCAAAGCTTTTCCATATTGAAAACCCTCATATTCTATCTAAGCCTGAAATCAGCCAGATTACTTTCATATGATAATAGAGTTATTGGAATATGAGATATTGGAGGACCATTTAGCTTTGAAATAAGAAACTAACACATGATTGGTTGTTTTCAGTTCTTTTGTTTTTAGGCAAGTCACTGCAAGCATGTGGGAACAATATTCTATATTAGTAAAGATTTCTTGTTGGAATGTACTTGTCACAGGAAAAATTTTTATTCAAATGCCTGTATTTCTTCAAAATTTCAAAATAAGAGTTAATTTTATAGATGACCTGATTGATGGAAACAAAGTTAACAAATCATGATATCAATCAATCATTAGAATGTATGAGTGTGTGTATGTGTGTATGTGTGTGTGTGTGTGTGTGTGTGTGTGCGCGCGCGTATGTGTGTGTAGTCTTTGGTTAATACCTATTATATTGTAGGAGAAGTAAAATACTGGAAGCTAGTGATACAAGTTTACATTCTAATACAGAATATTATATGGAAGCAATGTGTCCATTTATATAATTATAGAGATTAAGGATACAATTTGAAGTCACTTCTTTTTAAGATTGCATTTATATCATTGATGCTAGAAGTGACCATTGGACCTGATTCCACATTAATCTGCCCTTGACCTGTTCCATTTCCTACCTATACTGGTCCCCTTTGCTTTGATAACCCATTGGCTCCCCACTTCTTAGGGCTAACAATATTGATGTTTGACTTCTGCATAACCCACTGTAGCTCACAACTCCTGAGCTCAAGTAATCATACTAGACTCATCTTTCCTAGCAGCAGGAATTATGAGTTTGCCACAGCATCTAGCTGAATTCACTTTCTATGATAAATGGAAATATGCAATCATCTCTCCTATGTCATATAATCTTCTTGTTGCACCTTCATCTCTCATCTCTCTACTTTTGCACAAACTGCCCCCCTCTCTTCCCTGAAATGTATCCCATACTCATCTCCACCATTTTGACTTTCTAGCCTCTTTAGAATCTCACTTCATCTTCCACCTCTTACCTAAGGCTTCTCCTGAGCAACCCCACAAAATAGTTCCCTTCCCATGGAATTGCTGTCCATTTTTATTCAATATGTATTGTTATATTAAAATAGACTAAAGTATCTTATAATGTCATTACATATTGTATTATGTATCATAATATATTATATACTATTATTTTTATTCACTATACATTCTGTATATACTTGCACATATTTGCTCTGATGGAATGAAGACCTCTTGAACTGTTTCATTTTTGTCTTTCCAAATTCATAACTTTCTGGCATATAGTATTTCCTTTATAAATGTATATTGATTAATGAAAACAGTTGTAATAGAAAACTTCCCCCAAAATAGTACCCATAATACCTGGAGTGTTTCATATTTGGTTATTAAGGAAAGAGTGAGGCAGACTTGGCTGAAAATTTACCTTTAATTCATATCTTCACATACCATAAAATATTCAATCTATTTAAAAAGAATGCCTCTACTTCGTTGGCTTAGGGATCTCCACTTCTAGACCATTGTAATGGTTCTGCATTTTTCCTCCTTGTATTCAAAAATTAAATAAGACAACACCACAGTGGAATGTGGGGGTTGGGAGGGTAGAATTATAAAACACTGAGAAATGGAATGTTAAGCATAATCTTTGTGTTTGCTAATTATGTTCAGAAGCCATTTAGGTGGTAAAAGCAACGTGTGTTCTGCTTTCACTCTGTTATGAGTGCCAAAATAACCAATAGCTTCTACTGACCAGTTTTCTAATCCCATTATTTTTTATGAGAACTCTACTTTCATATACACATCTTCCCATGAAGACCAAGAAGAAATAGAAAACAGAACGTGGTCAATATGTGTTCTCTTACTCTTTCTAAGCTGAAGGTCCATCTCTTATTTTCCTGAATGATTTGTGATCTCATTGGTACCTATGCTCCATTTGCCGTCATCTAGCAAATAGTAACTGTTACATAGGTAGCGACACATCTATTGCTTTCTGATATGGAACGTTCCTCCTGCCTGGTCTTCCTTCTTTCTTTGTAGCTCCATTTTTCCTTGCCAGGACAATTGCTTGTATTTGTCACTCTCTCTAATCTTCCTCTGGTACTAAACACTATCTGAATCAGAGACTAATGATGTGACAAGGTTTATGACAGCTGTGGCAGTGATGTGTTGTCAAAGTATTATGAAAATTTCATAGATAAAGGATATTGCATTCCTTAGAAAGAGACTGGATTACCTATTAGAATAGTACAATAGACAGTGAAAAGAAATCCTTCCCCTCTTCAGTAAGCAAGCTTAACATCCTTATGACAAATATGAAGTCCATATGGAAAGTCTATACAATTTAACCTGTTATATAATTATGATGAAGAGTACACAAGAAAGGGAAGTAGGATGATGAAGGGCCCTAGGTCTAGGTCAGATAAGGATCATGTAAAGCAGGGTGTCATATACCCTGCTTTTCTGTGTGTCATATACCCCTTTGAATATTTGACACAGAGTCATTTTTACACATGACTGCTGGTAAATTTCTATGTTTATATGTGTGGTGATTGAAAATGTTCAAGAGACATAATTTCTGGTTAATATATATATATATATATATATATATATATATATATATATATATATATATACCCTTCAAAGTGTAGGTATTCTCCAGGGTGAGAGTTAACCTTGATTGGTTAACAAATAATAAGAGAATGAGTATTAAAATGGGGGTTTGAGAGTAACATCATGTCATCATCTTGGGCAGAAAAACTATCTCTCTACACAGAGCACCGTCAACCTTGGGTTATCTATTCAAAGAATTTACACCCCACCTCACCTGAGCAGGTGGAATTTTAACAAAAAAACTAGTTGAATCTCATTATTAGCAAGGTCCTTCAAGGGACTAAAGTTTCAAAATCAGACTTTAGACAAAAGGGAACTTTGGATCTTCCCAAATCATTGATTATTAATAATAATATCTCTCATTTGTTGCAATTTTTTTTAATCTCAGTTATTGGAAGGGGTAGAAACCATAGCAGCAGGGAGGTTATTAAAAGTAATTAAAATAGATCATTAGAATAATTTTTTTTAATTCACAGAAAGGAATTAAAGGAATAAGCTAACATAAAGAAGCATAGAAAAACAGGACAGTTTTGAAAGTAGTATGTAGAATTTATTATATACACATAAGACTTGCAGTTCTTTGGGAGAAAGCAGGGAAAGGGATACAGTGGCAAATTTTGATGCTATAAAAATAACAACAAAAAATGTTTTAAAATGGAAAGACTTGCATGAACTGATGCTACGTGATTTGAGCAGAACTAGGGGAACATTGTACACATTTACACCAACACTGTGTGATGACCAACTTCTACAGTCTTAGCTCTTTTTGGCAGTGCAGTGATCTAAGATACTTCCAAGAGACTCATGATGGAAAGTGCTATGCACATCCAAATAAAGAACTGTTGAGTCTGAATGCAGATTGAAGCATATTTTTTTCTTTCTCATAGTTCTCTTTTGTTCTGATTCTTCTTTCACAACATGGCTACTATGGAAATATGTTTAATATGATTGTACATGTATAACCTTTATCAGATTGCTTGCCATCTTGGGGATTGGTAAGGAAAGGAAGGGGAAAAATTTAGAACTCAAAATCTTATAAAGTGATCATTGACACCCGAAAATAAATAAATAAATGAATGAACAAAGAAATAAATAATTTTTAAAATGTATTCTGAAACAAAAGCCAGGCAACATGAAATGGAATTTAAAGGTTTCATATTAGATTTTCTCTTTGTGTTCTGTGTGTTTATGGAAATATTCTCTTTTTTGTGATTCAATTCAGGGGTAAAATATGATTGAAAATTTAAAAGAAAAAACCCAGTGGTAAGAATGAAAAAAAAGACAACTTTCTTCCAAGAAAATCCAACTATTTTTGCTTAAGTTATTTTTCAGCATTATTGACTTCCTTAAGATTTTAGGGAATTGGTAAAAAATACTAAACTCAATATTGATATGTCATTGCTTAGTCCTATAAACTTAGATTTTTCTGTTTAGAGCTTTTGATATATGAGTGCTTGTTTACATCACTGCTCTTGGCATGAGGTTATCAATTCAAGGCACTCAAGTATAAATAGGTAGGTTATTAATCTTTGTGTGTCCTCATGTTATTCTTAGGAAAATATAGATTCTCTGGTCCAGTAAGGAAGATGTATTCATGATAAGTAATTCATAGAAGAAAGAAATGTGTCAATTACTTTTCTATGCCTTTATATTATGATATTATGATTCTACTTATCAGAATTTGATGTTATCTATTAGGATCACATTTACAATGCAGGAAACACATTTGTAGAAAGTTAAAACGATCTAAATGGATGCTTCTTTCCATTCCTGGGGAGGGGAAGGAAGTAAAAGAATCTTTCCTATTAAGGTAACATTACTCAGGATAGACTATATGACAGATGATCAACAACTATCTGATGGTACTGAGTCAAGTCTGGTGCTGTGTCCACTATTCCCCACTAGGCTATTCTTTGCTGCAGAATAAGAAAATAATACAGGAAATATTTTTTTCTGTTATTGAAAGTTTTAATCCAATTTATATAATTATTATTCTTTATTGTTATATGAGATCCTAAATGATTTTCCAATTCAATCTCTATAAACTATTTTGATAGTCCTTGGTTATCTTAAAACATCACTTAGACTACTCATATGCATTTAGCTCCATTAGTCTTATCTCATAAATCAATGCCTCTTTCTTTTAAATATCTCTCCCTCTCTTCCTCATTCCCTTTCCTTTCAACTCCTTCTCTCCTGTCTCCAATGTGTGCAGCATATGTAGCATCCCCTACATGAATACTGTGCCACAGATTGAACAGATTCTACTTGACCCCAGAGGACAGAGAAAGTACTAAAAGTTGAAAGTTATAGGGTGGTAAACTTCATGAGGATTGAAAATAATACCTCCATTCAATTCAGTGCCCATTTTAAGTACAACCTACAGTTAATAGACTGTGCTAGGGATAATGCAATTAGTATACCAAAATGAAAACAAAGGATACTCTGTCCTCACAAATCTTATGGTTGAACAGTAGGACTAAGACATTTAGGAACAAGTACAATGAAAATTAGAATGTGATGAGGACAAAGGAATGGAATAGATAATGTATTAGGTGGAATAGAAGGGAGAGATCACTTTCAACTAAGTGATTAGGAAAAGAGACAGAGAGGTGACTTGAATGCAATTTTTCAGTTACACATAAGTAAAGGGACAGTTCAGTGGGGACAGGTAGGTGGCATATCAAATAGAGTATTGGGTCTAAAGACAGGAAGCCTTATCTTCCTGAGTTCAAATCTGGCTTAAGACTCTTATTAGTTGTGTGATCCTGGGCAAGTCACTTGACTCTCTTTGTATCAGTTTCCTCCTCTGTAAAATATACCAAACCACTCCAGTAACTTTGTCAAGAAAAGCCCAAATGAGGTCACAGAGAGTTGGACTATATAGAAGTAAACAACCACAAAACTGAACAACCACAAAAAAGGAAAATCCAGTGAGGTGGCAAACAGAGAATGCAATTGGGGAATGTGGAGTAATGAAAAGCAGTAGAGAGAAATAAGGTTGGGAGTGCTATCTGGAACCAGACTATGCTGGGTTAAGTTTGTTCTTGTTGATGTTTGTTTGTTTTTTAATGTTTTATTTTCCCTTGTGGCTGAGGGAATCAACATTGTTTGAGTAGAGGAATACCAAAGTTTAGCATATAATAACAAGGAAGATTATTCTGGCAGCTGTATGAAAGAAGATTTTGGGAAGAGAGAGAGTAGAAATAGAGCAGGGTATCACAATAGTCTTAAGTGTGAGATAATGAGAATTTGCACTAGGGTGATGGTGGAATGTGAAGACATAAGGACTTGGATATGAGATGGGAGGAGGAAAAGAATCAAAGGTAACTCAGAATTTTTACGGTTGTAAAAATAATAAAAATGAAGAAGTGTGGAGAAGGGCCAGTGTGTGGGGAGATTAATAAAACAACAAGCCCTGAAGTTTTCACTTCACATTTGGCAAGATATGATACTAGATTATGAGTATAAAACACAACAACAACTGAAACAATCTCTTCTGTCAAGGACCTTTGTCTAGCCTTGGGGTAACATCTACGCTCATGACCTGGAGCCTTTACTGGTATGACTGGTATGTGTATTCTGAGACTACTATCTAAGGTTAGCCAAAGACATGCTTCACTCCTAGCCATTTCCCCAGGTGGGTCTTTTCCAATCTACATCCTATATCCTCTATCTGTCCGGTTCCGAAAATGTAATAAAATTACTATCATTTTTCTTGGAAATTTTTTTCATTCTATTCTCCTATGATTCCATGCAACAAAATATCCTTCCTTAGTCACCTGTATGTGTTTTCTTCATTCATTCAGTTGCATTCAATTTTTTGTGACCCCCATGGACCATAACATGCCAATAATGTCCACGGGGTTTTCTTGGCAAAGATACTGGAGTAGTTTGCCATTTCCTCCTCCAGTATATTAAGATAAACAGAGATCAAGTGACTTGCCCAGGATCACACAACAGCTAGCAAGTATTTAAGAGCAGACATGAACTCAGGTCTTCCTTTACATGCCTAGTGACCTATTTACTGAGTTATTTAGCTGCATGAGCAGTCTCTGTCCATTAGAATGTAAATTTCATGAAGAAAGGGACTATCTTCACTCATTTATTTTTATTTTTTTAATTTATGGGCTTAAAGCACAATGGTCGGCACATTGTAAGCATTAAAATGCTTATTGATCTACTCATGCAATATAGTGTTGTTTTTATTGGGGGGGGGTTCATTAGCAGCTGGGAGATCAGAAAAGAATTTGTGTAAAATTAGGATATTTCAAAGAATTAAAAATCATTGCAACATAGAATTTTAATGGGTGCCAGAAGTCATTTTGTCTATTACACACCTAAGCATGAATCCCTTCTCATTCTTAATGAGCTGTCCCAGGTATGTAAAAACGAAAGGAAGAAATACAGAGAAGAAGAAAATAATTAACAGAAGCAAATGCTTTAGAGGATGAGAAAAAATACACACATATTTAAATTGCTTGAATTCTCTTTCTTAAATTTGGAAATGAAAGACCATTGGTGTAATTTGAAAAGAGAAATTTTAGTAGAATGGGATCACAAACCAGATTTCTGGGGACTGAGGGGTGAGTGATTAGTTAGGACAGAAAATTCAGACCATTTTATTTACATGTTTAACAGTGAAAAAATTAGAATTAATGTGGGTGATTTCTTCAGAACTTCCTCACCCACATTTTCCTCTAAACCCTTCAATTAAACATTTAACATAGTATCACAAAAATATATAGTAAATAATGTGTTAAAATCCAACAGAAACATCTCCCTACTTTTTGTTTTTGTTTTTGTTTTGTTTTGTTTTTGCTAAAAGCAAATCAGCTAGGTGGTACAGTGCATAGACCACTGGGCTTGGAATCAGGAAGATTCAACTTCATGAATTCCAATTTGGTGTGAGACATACTTACTAGCTGGGCAAGTCACTTTAACCCTGTTTACCTCAGTTTTGTCTGTAAAAGGAGCTGGAGAAGGAAATGGAAAACCACTCTAGTATGTTTTACAAGAAAACCCTAAATGGAGTCACAAAGGGTCTGTAATGACTCAATAACAAAAGCCACTCCCTAGGCTTCAGCTTTCAGAGGGCATAAATTGATACATCTCAGTTTGCTATCTTGTTTATCCATCAATCAACAAATATTTACTTTATGTATGCCAAACACTATACCAGGTGCTGGGGATACAAAGAATTGAACATCTCTCAAAGCTATTTGGTTGACATTCAAATTTAGCAGCTCAGAGCAGCGCATTGAGGGACAGACATTGGAGGATAACTTCCTTGTCTCAGGCTTAAGGTCTGATCCATACCAGAGTACCAATATCTGTAAGGTGCTGCAATGGAGCACTGAGACTATGAAACAATGAAACCACACCAATGTGATTTCTCATTGTATGAATCACAGCTAGGTGCACATGTACATCCTTAACAAATGGAAGGAAACAAGAATTATTTAAACACCTACCATAAACAGATGGGCAGCTAGGTGGTGCCGTGGATAGTGCAGGAGTCAGGAGGACCTGAGTTCAAATCAGACACTTGACACTCAGTAGCTGTGTGACCTTGGGCAAGTCACTTAACTCCAATTGCCTCATCCTGGGTCATCTCTAGTCATCCTGATGAATATCTGGTCACTGGATTCAGATGACTATGGAGGAGAAGTGAGGCTGGTGACCTGCACAGCCCTCCCTCACTCAAAACAAAGTCAAGTGCAAGTCATATACAGACATTTTGCTACATATTTTACGAATATTATATTTGAATATCACAATAACTCTCAAAGTTAGGTACTATTATTATGTCCATATTACAGTTAAGGAAACAGAGTCAAGTAGAGATTAAATGACTTGGCTACGGCCAAACAGCTAGTAAGTGTCTGATACCAGATCCCCCAGCACTCCATCCATTTTATTACTTAGTTGCCAACGGCTTCTAAGTGATAAAACTATGTCTGACTTACTATCTGAAAGACTGACATCAGTATGAACAAGAACAATGTTTCCAGTTAATAGCTGGCTGTGTGAGATCCAGATAAGGTCTGTCTCCAATCTCCATATCCATTTTCTTTTCTCTCCTTTACATTTTTCCCCCAAGTCTATCCACTGTACCTTCTTGCTATTGGTCTCCCAGTATATGTATTTCATTTTGAGTTACTGGCTAACATTCTAATAAATGTGCAGATGATGAATCAGAGTGATCACCACTGCCTATTACATCTTCAGGTATAATATGGCGGGTCAGTCTCTTGACTCTGTTACACTTCTGTGTGTTTTGTGCTCCTATTTAGTGACAGGATCCTTAAACATGAAGACTACCATCTCTTTCAGCACAGGTGTTCAGTTAATGATATTATCTATCTGGTTGACTTCTCTCTTATACTGTGGATTTCGGAGGGTGAGGAGTGATATTAGGGAGCTTGTACTTGTCTCTGAGTCTGAGTTTGCTGAACTAGGAATGTCTTATGACTCTAGACAGCTATGCACTATTATTAGAAGCTGTTGAAATTCCAGTTTCCCACTCATGCATGCCCATCTCCTTAAATGTCAAGTCCAAGTTCAGGACCCATGAGGTTTGGCTTGGGTTTAACATTTCAATTTATTGATTTTTTTTAAAGATTGCTCCTCCTCCCATTTTTTAGTTTTAGAATATCATGGATACTTGTGGTGATGTTCATTTAAAATGATTTTAACTGGCTGGATTGTCGAGAAAGAAATTAAGAAGAATCTAATGAACCATGTGGCTTTCCATTGACATTCCCATGTCCTGTCTAACACAAGTGTAATGAAGAGTGAAGGATAAAACTCCTGGACGGTACAACCACATGCATTTCCAGAGGTGACTTTTCCTAGTGCAAAGAAAGAAATGTCAGCTCTTTCCACATTTATTTTTACCGAGGTATTTTTAGAGTGGCTCCTTTTCTCCTTAGTTTGTATCAGTCAGTGTGATCCTTTATTCAGGAGATGAATTATGTTTTTTTTTAAGTTTCTTTAAAAATGTTTTTAAACCTATAGATGTTCCTGAGAGAGAACAAATTTAGGTTCATTTTTCTATTCATCCTGTTCTTTCTTATAGTCCTATTATGTTATTGAGGAGTATAAAAGGTCTTTTGCATTAACATTCATACCGCAGGGTTGACATTTTACTTTCTGCCAAAGAATATAGTAAGCGGTAAATAATTGCTTACATTGTTAATTATTATTTTTAAAAAATATATTTTATATGTGCACATTATTAAAATTCCAATTTGTGCAGATTTAACCTAGACCAGATTAAATAAGGGCTTAGGAAACTACAGAATATGTTTAGTGTCAATAAATTTTTATTACACACAGTGATGCTCTATTAATGAAACAGGTATACAACATACACCTAAAATGTGTTATTCATTTGATTCAGTCACCTCTGACTCTGTGATTCCATTTGGAATTTTCTTGGTAAGATACTGGAGAAGTTGGTCATTTCCTTCTCCAACTCACTTTATAGATGAGGAATTGAGGCAAGCAGGATTAAGTGATTTGTCCAAGGTCTTACAACTAATAAGGGTCTGAGGCCAGATTTGGATGCAGGAAGATGAGTATTCCTGACTCCTGGCCCAGTGCTCTAATTCATAGCGCCACCTACCTGCCCTGCCTGTAAAAATGTGCTTCATCCTAAAGCAGAAACTATCTGGAAGCCCTTATTACACTTGCCTACTAAGCAGATACACGTCATTTGAAAAACCCCATTCAATGAGGGTAGGGACTCACAAGCGGACCCAAGATATTATTATAAGTAGAAAGGTTTTAGGCTTGGATTATTATAATTTATTGAACTTATAATAGCTCCTAAAAGAGAAAAAGAAAAATACTTGGAAGGTTCACTAGGGCATCTAGGTGGTACAGGGGATAGAGTGCCAGCCCTGGAGTCAGGAAGACCTGAGTTCAAATGTGACTTCAGATACCGACTGTGTGACTCTGGGGAATTAACCCTCTTTGCCTCAGTTTCTTCTTCTGTAAAATGAGCTGGACAAGGAAATGGCAAACCTTTCCAGTGTTTTTGCTAAGAAAAGCCCAAAAAGGGGTCATGAAAAGTTGGACTTCAATAATTGACTAAACAACAAATTGGTTTCTCTTAAACTCTTTCCTGAAAAGAGATCTAGTAAATTACTGGGATGGTTTTAACTCAGTAGGTCAAAGATAGAAAGATAGTAATTCTGTAATAGTAATAAGTCATAGAGAACTTACCGTGCACCAGGCACTGCTCTAAGTGCTTTACAGTTGTTATCTTATTTGATTCTCACAAAAATCCTGGGATGTGGGCGCTATTATCAAATTCATCTTATAGGTATGGAAACTGAGGCAAACAGAGGTTAAATGCCTGACCCAGCATCATACAAGCTAGGGCTAAAGGCCACATTTGGACTTATTTCCTCCTAGGTGCAATACTCCTGCACTGTTCCATACCACTATCTCAATTCATAGTAGTAATTAGTGGCAATAGTAAAGCAACCATTACAATAAATAAAAACAAGGAATCAAAGGGAGTGACTATCCATCGGGAAATGATTGAACAATACGTAATCTGTGAATGTCATAAGATATTTTGGAACCATGAGGAAAAGAGAATGAGGAATTCTGAGAAACATGGGAAGACTTAAATGAAATGAGTCAGTGTGAATAAGCAGAAACAGGAGAATCATATACACAATGCCCACAATTTAAAAAAAAACCATCCTCAGTGCTGAATAGAAGTAATTGCCCATCTTGGTTATAAAAAAGATGAAGAATTTTCTCCCTCTTTTTGGTAGGTATCCCTGTGTCTTTTGGTTTTGTTTAACTCTTTTTGTTTGGCTACAAAGGAATTTATAGTATTACTTGGGGGGTAGAGGTGGTGATTATATATAGAAATAACTATGATGTAAAATGCAAAACCCATCAAATGATTGATAAATTGTTTTGCTGTGATTATTTACATATTTTGTTTATTGTTAAATATTTCCCAATTATAGTTAAAATATAAAATTCACTTAAAAATATTTCTAAATTCTCTCACTTCTTCTCACTATTCATCCATTCCTTGAGAAGGTAAGTAATATCTGGGAAGTCATGCAAAGTATCTTTCCATATTGGGCATGTTGCAAAACAAAACACACACATACATGCACACACACATACACACTCACCAATCCAAGAAAAAAATGAAGTGAAACAAATATACTTCATTCTGCACTCAGAGTTCATCAGTCCTCATGATGGAAGTGGATAGCATTTTTCATCATGAATCCCTTGGTATGATCTTGGATAAATGTCTTGATCAAAGTAGCTAAGTCTTTCACAGTTAATCATCCTTAAAATGCCCTATTCAATGTGAGTACCTACAAAGACTTTGGCCTAAAGGGCCCAAGGTCTCCCAGTGCATCCTGAGTCATTTCCAGTCATCCTGATGAATATCTGGTCACTGGATTCAGATGGCTCTGGAGGAGAAGTGAGGCTGGTGACCTGCACAGCCCTCCCTCACTCAAAACAAAGTCAAGTGCAAGTCATGTCATCATTTCTCTGATGGCATGGTCTTCTTTGGCAATGAAGGACCAACATGTTCCTTACAATATTTCTTCTACTGTGTGCAATGTCCTCTTGACATTCACTTTGCTTTGCATGAGTTCATATATGTCTTCTCAGGTTTTTATGAAACCATCCTGCAGGTCATTTCTTAGAGCATGATCAAATTCCATCACAACCATATACCACAATTTCTTTAGTCATTCCACAATTGATGGACATATCGATTTCAATTTCTTTGCCCCTGCCAAAAGAGATTCTATAATTATTTTTGTACTAATAGATGTATTCCTTTTTCATCATTTTGATATATAGACCTAAAGGGTATGCAGTTTTATAGCCTTTTGTACATACTTCCTAAGTGTTTGTTCTCCAGAATGGTTGAACCAGTTCACAACTCCACCATCAGTGCATTAGTGTCCCTATCTTTCCACACTCCTTACAATGTTTTTCTTCCTTCTTTTTAATGGAATGCTTTTAAATATGATATGATTATAATATAACATAACATAACATAATATAATATAATACAATATAATACAATGCAATATAATGTAATCCTTTCTTTAAAAAAATTACTAAAATATGGTCTGTGTAGTTCAAACCTAGTCCTGAAGATTATGGCACTGAGGCAGATCAGTAACATGATACAGAGTTATGCACATTAAAAAGAATTGTATTTGAATCCTTTCCCAGACACTAACTGTGTGATCCTGGCCTAGACCCTCATCTTTAATTTACTCATCTATAAAATGGAGTTAATAATACCACCTATCTGGGATGATCAAATGGAGTTACATGTATTTTGTAAACATCAAAGCACCACATAATGCTAATTTTTCAATTGTTTTTCTAATATTTTACATTCTGATTGTCTCCTAATATGGGAAAAGATAATTCTGAACATAGGGAGTTATGTGAGCAAAAACAAAAAGACAAGTAATTTTGGAGCTTATCATTTGTCTGGTTCATATATTACCTAGTGAAGAATGATAGAAGATTGAAATTGACATGCATGATTGTAACCTTCATTTGCTTATCCTGTTTGTCAACAAAAGAAGTTGGTTAACTTTTAAGTGTCTACTGTGTTCTCTAATGTTTAGAGTGGTGGTAAGTACTGGGGTTACAAAATTAAATGCAAAAGATAGACTGTGCTTTCAGAGTTCAGGGGTAGAAGCTTCTACCTAACAGCATCAAAGAAATATGCTGCCCTTCACTTGCAAATCATTTAAACAATAATCCTTTTCTTGAAGACTTGATGGACTGCTCCGAGAGCTTTCTTTTATCCTTTCCAATCTGGTCTTGAGACTTGAATACCTTATTATTCCCCCAGTCTATTGAATATACTTATCTCTGATGGATATAACTCTCTCACTATCCATTCCTGTATAAAATGAATATTTTATCTTACTACTCTTCTCCCGGACATAAACCATGTTTTCCTCTCCATCACTTGGCTTTTAAGCTGTTTCCTAGGCCTGGAATTCTATTCAATTGCATTTAATTCAGTGTGCATTTATTAAGCACTTCTTATTTGCAAAGCACGGAGTGGGAGTGGGGGAACAAAGACAACCTCTTCCTCTTATTTATTAAAATTCTACCCAACCTTTAAAACCCAATTAAAATGTCACTTATAAGTCCTTCTCTGATCCCTTTCCAAATCAAGTATAATCCCTTGTACCCACTGCACTCCACATAGAATTTATGTTTCTATTTCTCTAATGAACCTGTTTTTAGTCACCTATTTTTTTCTGTTTTTCTCTAATACAACTCATGTGGACTAGGATATGCCTTACTTAAACTTGGTATCCCTTCCAATATATTACCTTATTGTCCCCCAGGAGGGGTCTACTAAGTAGAAACAGCATGACATAGTGGAAAGAGAACTAAATTTGAAGTCAGAAGACCTATATTCAAATTCCAAGTCAAATACCTCTGTGACTTTAGAGAAGCTACTCACCCTTGATATGTCTGATTTCTCCTCTGTTAAAAGGAGAGTTTGGCTCACTGTGATCCCTAAAAAACAAAACAAAATAAAACAAAACAAAACTCCCATCTCTTCATCCTATAATCCTTATTTGAAATCCTTGTTGAGATTTTTTTTTTTGGTATGGTCTTTACTTGTGTCTCCAAGTAGGAATCAGAGATCCATATTTTTTTTTCTTTAGTGCCTAGCACTGCATCTGATATTACTAGGCACTTAATTAGTGCTTAACTTTAGTTTTATCTTAATTTACTTTTTTGTAGTCATTGTGTGTATTGTTCTCCTGGTTCTGCTTATTCACTTTACATGGGACTATTCAAGTCTACCCATGTTTCTCAAATTTCATAATTTATTCATTTTCATAATTCAGTAATGTTCATACATGACATATTATTGAGCCATTCCCAAAAAGATACATATGTACTTTGATTCCAATTTTATTTCGCTTTTGTGTTGCTTATTGTTATGTGTTACTTGTTCCCTCTAAATAATTCTTGTATTCATTCTGTATATATGTAGTCTTTCCATCTTTCACCCTTCATGGGTAATATGGTCAGTAGTTAAATTATTCTTTAGTTTGTGTTTAATTAAATCGAATCAAAGCTTTTTAAATGGGGAATAAAAAAACCCATCCCAGTAATTTACCACATTACTTTTCAGAAAGAAATTTGAAGGAAGTAAAATGAATGAGGGATAAAAACAAGGCTAACAGCTCTTAGAAGCATGAAGCTTCCCCTCTTAGCTAAATCACTTAATCCCAGAAGGTTCAAACTAGCAGAATCATATGAGTTCAACTAGGTCAACCACCTTTTTCACAGTGTAGTAACTATGGCACAAAGGAAAGCTGCCACACAATGAAAAGGAAGGCCATCACATTTATCCTACATAGAATCTTTAATTCTCAAACATAATATATGTGTTGTTCTTAATACTCTGATTAACCTCTCTAGGGGCTACTGTATGTAAGTGAAATCTTAGACAGGGGAGTATCTTTATCTACCATAGACTATCACGGTCTTGACACGGTCATGACATAGTGGAAAGGGTCACAACAATTTACCACTTGCTTCTTTCTTCTCAGATATTCTATTACAGAATCTTCAAATTAAATGCATATGGTATATGTATGCATGTCTATAAAATATATATATATATATATATATATATGCATGTGTCTATGTATATATAAGTATGTAATATTATATACCACATAATTTAAAGTTTACATAATTTGAAGTTCACATATATGTATGATCTAATCTGATGATTATTTAACAGAACATCTAAGAAGTTATTGTGAAATTGTTATGTTCCCTTTAAAAGACTTGATTTCATACACATATGTATGTGTGCCTATGTATACATACACACTAGTATATACATAATTATTACCTTTATTTTTCTTTTGTAAGTCCTTTAATTTTCTAAAGGAGAATGATGTTAATAGTAAATGTGTTTCTAAATACTAGAGTTGGAGTCAGGAAGAACTGAGTCATCAGGCAACGAGCATTTATTAATTGCTTATTATATGGCAGCTGCTGTGCTAAGTGCTGGAGATTCTCCTGTCCTGCTCCATCCTCCCAAAAAGTAGTCTAATACATGATCTTCTCCATGAAGAAACATATCCTAATGGGGGAATATATAAAAACATGTGCAGGCAAGATATATATACATATATATATATATATATATATATATATATATATGTATACATGATGTAAATGAAAAAAAAACACAAAGGAAAGGTATTAACAGTGGTAGGGAATGAGAAAGGATGCTACAGAAGGTGAGATTTTAGCTGAATTTTGAAGGAAGCAAAATTATCCAAGAGGTAGATGAGAGAAGGGATGGTGTTCCAGGAACTGAGGACAGTGAGGAAAATATCATGGAGTAAAGAGGGAAATTGTTGTGTATGCAAGGAATAAGAAAGCCAGTGTTACCAGACCACAGAGGAAAAGGTAAGGAAGTAAAGTCTAAGAAGACTAGAAAGGTAGAAAGAAACAAGGCTATGAAGAATTTGACATGCCCTTACATTGAATCTGGGAGCCAATGCAGTTTAATAGTCAGGGGAGGGCGGTTGACATAGATCTACACTTTTAAGATAATCACTTTGGCAACTGAGTGGAGGATAGACTAGAGTGGGAAGTCACTTGTGGCAGGAAAGTGAACCGGAAGACTATGGTCTCTGAATTTGGAAAGAAGGGGATATATGAGAGAGAAGAATGAATTCCGGCCTCTGGAACTCAGTAGCTGTGTGACCCTGCCAAGTAACTTCTTTTTTGCTTGAGGCGGCTCCTTAAGACTTACCTGCTTTATTCTACCCTGACAGAGGAACACCTCAAGCTCAGCATCGCAGATCCTTTGCCTTTTTTCACATATGTACATAACATCTGGTAACTGACCTGCTTGGGTCTCATCATATTCCGTATTAATTATTATTATGTCACCATCATCCTCATTACAGAAAACAGAAAGAAGCAAAGTAGAACCTGGCAACAGCCCAACTCTCTTGGGCCTCCCCTTCCCCCACTCAAATGATCTTTTCCCTATACCTGCTTCATCATTGTGTAAAGAGGTGGAGGGATGACGCAAGTGAAAGATAAGTGTGAGTTTTAGGGACAGTTCTTTGTAACACCCTCCTCCTATATTTGAGGTTTGATTTATTGGATTGTTTCTATAAAAGCAGTCTGCTGCCCAAAGGGAATCATAAGGAAGCAATAAGGACAGGATCGGGGATCATTGATTTCTGTAGAGTCATGGTGTTCAACCTTTCACAGCTGGGGAACCACATTACCGTGAAATAGAATTTCAGCTAGCTGCAGAATTAATCAGCTTTTGCAGCTCTCATTTTTGACTAAGATATTGTCTGTGTATTTTGTGCATGCTCTGTTTCCGAGATTTGTGGCATATACCATGCTTCTTCTCCCTGTGACATCCTGGCTCCTCCACCTGCCTTTTAAATGCCCTAGGGGAGGGGGGCAGAATAGGGACTTTGTGTCCAGGTTAGTTTTCTTCATTCTTCATACTTTTCCTCCTTCTAAATCCATGTCTCATCCTCTTAGTCACACTGACTACCTCCATCTCCAAGATACAGAGGATCTTTGCTAGGTGCCAAAAGAAAGTTGTTAGCCCATTTTCATAGTTTTAATGTTGCCTATTCTATTTAAATGATAACATGATCAAACTGGTGTCAGATTATCTTTCCAACCTGATTATACACCACCCCTCCTATTCTTTACATTCTTAGCCAAACATGCCTATTTGCAATTTTCTTTACATGACATCAAATCTCCTTCATCTGCGCTTTTGCTTTCTTTGCCTCCTCTTATCCCTAGCTGCCTTCAAGGTTCATCTCACGTGTCAACTCTTTGAAAATGCATTCCTGATTTTCCCCACATGTGACTATCTCCTCCCCATAAAAGGAGAGGAAAACCTCCCAGTATTTTAAATTGTTCTGCATTTAGCAATCAGTGAATATATTTTGTATCTCTCATAGAAATCAAGTTTCTTGAGGACAGAAACTTTTATATCTCTACTTTCTAGCATTATAGTGCCTGACATATTGTAAGAGTTTAATAAATAGAGTTTAATAAATACTTATGGATGGTTTTAATGCATGTAGGGTCCCATATTCTTTGATGAATCATATGTCATTTAAAATATTTATTTATTTACAAATTACATATTAATTAGATATTTAGTGTTTTTTTTTCAAAATAGTTTGACTAGAGCAATTTTGAAATTTATCCAGACAGGAAATAATTTTCTTGATTCATGAGATTTAGAGAAATCCCAACTTATACTACTACGGAATTTAAATAAATAGATTTATATATCTGTCCCCAGCAACTGAATCAAGCAGTGACTGCAGGATAATATTCTGCATATTGAAGTTAAGTACTTATTTTCTTGAAAGGTTTTACTATGATGCTTATCTATCTATCTAATTGTCTATTTATTTATTTTTCATGCCCAAAGAATCAATAGCCAAGTTAATGAAATAAATTTTCAAATCTGAAAGTCAAGTTTACAAAAACTGTTATATTTGGGAAATGTATGCAGTGAAATCTCTTTTGGGGGAAATACAGGTCTTAGAAAATGGAGGAGGGGTTTTTATTAGGGATTTTGGAGAGAGTTGTGATTGATGGAAGTATAGAGACTCTCCCATTTTTCTTAATGGCTGAAATCTAAATTAAAATTAATTTTATAATAATTAACTAAAGCAAATAACAATTCTGTCTTTAGGAACTCAATCAATCATTAAAGCAGTAATAATTGATTAAGCACCTACTATGTTCCCGGTACTTTGTTAAACACTGATAATATGAAGACAGAAATGAAATATTCCCTGGTTCCATGAAGCTTAGGGTTATTTGAGAATGGCAAGGACAAAAGTGTCACCATTAGTTTACGTAATTGAGGTGGAGTAGAGGGGTAGGTCATGCGAGTTAAGAACTGGGATGTTAGAATGTTTTAAGGAACATCAACATGTATGTTGAAGTCCCTTAATATTAGGAAAACAGTTGAGGTGGAGATAAAGGCTATTAGATTAAACTTCCACTAATAATTTTGGGACACATGTATCTTTACTTTTATACAAGTTTTATACAATCCTTGAGCATGAATACTTCCTACCCTCGAGAAAGAACTCACTATTTCGTGATATATTTTATTTCACATTCAGACTATCTTAACTGTAAGAAAGTTTACATATATATGTGTGTGTGTATGTATATTGACTAAGATTCCAGTTTTTATAGCTACTATTCATTAGTCCTAGAAAATTAAATTAAAACTATCTTCAACATATGTGAGGGGCAGATCGAGATAGGCTTCCTTTAGGAGGCAGATCTTTACGTTTATTCTGAAAGATGATTCATTCAAAAACGTAGAGATGAGGGGAGAGTAAATTCTGATAAAGGGAATGATGAAAGGCCAGTCTTTGAGAGATAAAGCATGGAGTGTCATGGATAAGAAAGAGAAAGCTGGTCATTTTGGCTATAATGATCCATGTGTGAAGGAGAGTGATGTATAATTCACCTATAACGATAGGTGTAAGGAAAGTCTGAAATTTCAAATAGAGGAATTTGTTGTACTTTCTTTCAGAAATGAGAGGTCGTCATTGGAGCTTCTTGAGATTAAGAATGATTTGATCAGATCTGGGCATTGGGAACATCACTCCCTTGGTAAACTCCTTGAGAACAAAATATTTGATTTCAGGAAATTATTAAAACAAATGTTTATTGACTTAAAGGAACTTAATGAAAATATTTATTGACTTAAAGGAACAGCTTAGGGGGAAAAAAACCTTATTGATGACATAATATTATGGGAGACTTCAAGTTATAGGAATGCCATGGAGAAAGGGGATTAGGCTTTTTTTTTGCATTCCATAAGAAGGGAAGACACAGGCAAATAAATATACTGAAGATGCCACTAACTATATTTTATCACCATATTAAAGAAAAGTCTTCCTAGAAACTAGATATGTTCAGAATTGAATTGAGCCCAAACAAAAGATGATGGAGTATGGTGCTCACCTCTTGGTTGTGTGGTGATAAACTCAAGATGCATGATGAAACATAGACGTGGACAATATCAGGATTTTATTTTGCTTGACTATGGATATTTGATGATTTTTTCTCATTTAATTTCAACGCTGGAGTGGGGATTTGTAGGAAGATAGGGAAGTGATAGAGGAATAGGTATACCAAAGGAAAAAAACAAGCAAAGTAAGAAAAAGAGTGAACAAAAATATTAAAACTGAATAGAAGAGAGTCAAAGATAGGTCAATGGAAAACATAGACAAAAAGTAGAGACAAAACAATTCTAAAAAATACCATGTTGAATTTGTTATATACTTGGAAAGGGAAAAAAAGTCATTTATGATGCATATTTGTTGCTGCAAAGAAAATTCTATTTTTCTATTCTGTTTCATACATAGAAATAATCAGCTTATTTGTATTAAATTTCAGAAGAAAAATACAATTTTAAATTTACAAAATGGTGAGCTGCCATGAGAGTAGCAAGTTTCATTTCATTTGCAATATTTAAGTGGAGGCATGCTACTATTTTCCATACTGTAATGGGTCATACTAGATGACCTCAGAGATGCATACCAATTTTTGGACTACAAGGCACTATTCACAAAAACAGGATACACAAATCCAAGATAATACAATGACAATCCTGGAGGAAACTAATGCTAATTTATGAGTAGGTGATTGTTTTCATATTTGACTGCTGTGCATTTGTTATGTCTGGATTTCTATGAGAGAAACATGTTTGGTTTTACAGCATACTGGAAACTATAGGAAATTTGGTTCAGTAGAAACATCTTCAGGCTTGTCATGCCTTGACTATGGCTTCCCAAGCCCCAATGTAGTGTGTGTATGCATGTGTGTATGTATATATGTGCATATATACATATATATGCATGCATGTATATGTATTGTGTATATATACATATGTGTTGTACACATATGTGTATATAGGTGATTAATAATTTGGTGGATATGTGTTGATTTATTGATTGATCTAAATCTTTGAACTAAATAATAGGGTTAGATGTGTACTTTTATACTCTGATTTCCAGAAGGTATGCTCATACCTCAGGTCTACACATGTTGAGGGAAAACAAGATAATCATCTTCTCCATTTATTTGGGATACTCTACTCAAGGGCCTGGACAATCACTAAGGGAATTCAGGGAAAAGAAAATGAGATTTAAGAAAGGTAAAATGAATGATGTATGGAATAGTTCATGTGAAGGGATTTTTAGAGTAATGTAAATGTTTTATGGCCTGATTGCTTATTCCCAGACCAGGAGGTTGTCAACATGATAGATGCCTCAGTGAATAAATACTTTCTAAATTGGTATTTGAAAAGAATGAGACATCTTAGGGTTAAAATTGCATTATTTATTTTCTGCAATTTTATTCAGCAAATTTTTTGACCTACTTCTCGAGCTCTTTGGTAAGAAAATATTCTGTGAGGAGCCAGGAATTCTTTCACCTGCCCTTCTGACTTTGATTTTCATTGGAATATTGCTTGTTATCAGCTTGATATTAAGCAGCTTTTGACACATTTGCATTTTCTGTTTCTTCCATGTCAGTATTTTGATATATTCCATCTATGCCATTCTCTCTCTCTGTCTCTCTGTCTCTGTCTCTCTGTCTCTCTCTCTGTCTCTGTCTCTCTATCTCTGTCTCTGTGTGTCTCTCTGTCTGTCTCTGTATCTGTCTCTCTGTCTCTGTTTCTGTCTCTCTGTCTCTGTCTGTTTCTCTCTCTCACTCTGTCTCTCTCTGTCTCTCTATCTCTGTCTCTGTCTATCTCTGTCTGTTTCTCTCTCTCTCTCTCTCTCTCCCTCCCTCCCTCCCTTCCTCCCTCCCTCTCTGTCTCTCCCACAACATGTGTTTAATTGTTTAATTCAATATGCCCTCGTTTAGCTTCTACTATGGTTAGCAGTGTTCCAACTGCTATGGGAACACAGAAAAGAAATAAAAGATATAGGGTCTGTGCTCTAGAAAGAGTACACAATTTATGTTGTGTTTACACATGTGCTTTGTAACTTTGCTCTTAGTGAGAGTGAATGTCCCTAAGATGTCCTCATTTGTTACAGCAAATGATAGATTTCATGGGGCCATTTTGCTTTTCTTTGAGATTACGTTGGTATAACACAGAATCCGTTATATTAATGCTTATCACATATAAATGAAAAAAATGTATTTTGGAAAATGCTTGTAATGCAGCATCTAAATTTTGGCTCTAAAAAACTCCCTCTTTGTCTCTCTCTCTCTGTTTCTCTCTGTATTTGTCTCTCTGTCTTCTCTTTCTCCTTCAATGTAAAATGTACTATTATTTAGTGTAAAGTGCATATTTATATATATATGTGTGTGTGTGTATGTATATATGTATATGTATATACATATGTATATGTATATATTCTTGCACATGTTTATACATATTCATATATAAATGTATAAATATATACATGAGTCTGTATATAATGTGCATGTATAAGTACCTATGTCTGTAATAAACACCAGAATTTTGCATGTGTGTGTATGTATATATGTAATATTAAACACTGGGATACAAAGACAAAAAATGAAAACAATTATTTCTTTCAAGAAGATTACATTCTAAGGAATGTAAGGAAACAATAGATGGGCATACAGTTATAAGAAAGTTTTCTACTCCTCACCCCTTAACCCTGATTAATACAGTTGCAGAAGCTTTATATGTCTCTATTGAATTTATCAATAAAACTATAAAATATATGTGAACAAATCATTAATCAAGAAGGAGTTAGATACTTTGGTAACTGGATGAAATTAGATAATAGATGAAATGTTTTCTGAGTAATTAAAAAAATCTAAGACACCTCTACAACTACACTTACTATAAGAAGGCAGTTTGAAATCTCTCATTCTAATAGGATATTCTAGAAATAGGTCAGTGTAGTGATAGTCAATGTATTTGTCCTTGGAGGGAGAATCAAGTTCTCTCTCCTCCATCTCTCTTCCAATGAGGAGTTGATTTTGTGAACTATGAAAGGTCAGATGTTTTGGATTTCCATTTGGACAGCTAACAGTTTCACTGGAACATCAGTGGATGATGATAGTGTCTGCATTTGGAGTGAAAAAAACACACCAAGGAAAAACTAGTCATACTAATACAACTTTAGAACTATATAAATGCATAATTCTTGGATACCAGGAGACACCTCTACCCATAGGAAATTTATGAGGATTCCACAAAGGCAAAAATGTCTTCTAGAAATCAGAACTTATGAGTTTACCATTATGCCAAATCAGATGTAAAGAGAAGCTTTCTTCTTTACTAATCTGAGGTAGCCCATTTCTAGCTCTCTTCTTTTGAGAAGTGGAGTCATCAGCTTAGTTACTAGGTCATAATGACATAGCCATTTCCATTTTAAATACATTTAATGTAGACATTTTAGTTATCACAGAGAAATTCTGCCTGAACAAGGACTTAAGCAGAGTCTCCCTCCATAGTTTCTATCATGTTGTTTTTATCTACCTCTCTTGTTTTCATTCCCACTGAAACCACTTAGCAGAGGTCCCCATTACTACTAAGCTATTTTCATGGTTTTCTAATAGGACCTTTCAACTGCACTTTCTTCCCATCTCCACTCCATCCTTCCTTCAGGATCCAGGCACAGAGTCAGTTATAATATTTCTCTATCTAATCCCTTGTATCGGCTACATATTGCCTATTGACTCTGTTATGTAATCTTAGGCAAATCATTGAACCTCTCTGGACTTCAATTTCTCACTGGTAAAATGAGAAAGTTGGATGAGCTAGTCTCCAAAATCCATTCCAGCTCTAGACATATGAACTTTTGACTGACACCGGAATTAACGTATTTCTCATTTTGATAGTACCCTGCCTTTCTCACCTTAATTAATACCATTTCTATTCTGATTTTTCATTCTTTAGCCTTTAATGGCAAGTAAAATAGGATCTTTTGCTATTTTTGTTTTGGTATAATCAAGATGTAAAATGTCTCTCTTTGAGTGTGATGGAGGAGGGTCTTTCCCACCCATTGTTGGGCCTGGGAAGGTTTGTAAGAAGGTCCATGCCTTTTGTTAATGAGGCACTAGTTCTCAAGGGGTATGATGTCCTCTGGCTCTAAAAAGTGTATAAAGACTCTGAGGTAGAGTTTTATTTTGGGCTTAGTTTTATAAGAGTGTTTTTTTGGCCAGACAAGGACTCTGGGAAGCTGCTAACCAACCCCCTGGCTTTGAGAACCCAGATGTCATGCTTCCCTCTCTGGTAACTCTGGTCAGATAGCTGGGATCCAAGTGTCTGTTGAATTCAGGCAGAGGAAGCCATGTCTGTGGATCTTTAATTTCTCTGTATTTTCCTTGAAGTTCAGAGTGCTGACTCCCCTGAAATAGGTCAATGATATCTGTGCTTGGTTGAAGTATTGACACATATGCTTGATGAAAGTGTTTGTTAACCCCTCAAAAGTTGCTCTCCTTTTATGAATGCTGACCTAAGAACCTGTGATAGCAGGTCACCCCTGTGTTTGATGGAATGTTTACTGATACATAGCCAAAGAAAAATTTTCACCCTCCATCTTTGTGCATTCACTACTTTCTAACATCTATGCCTCTGCTCATGCCTAGAATGCTCATATTCTACTTCCCTCATGTCTCTGCTTCCTAGAGTATTTAGTTTCTACCTGTCTAGCAAATCTCATACTGATTCTCCTCTAGACTTTGTTGTATTTCCTCTGCATAATCAGTAATCATTTTCGATCTACCAACAAGTATTTCTTAAGTGATAACTGTGTGCTAGACCTTATATTGGGTAAACCTAAAACTTCTTGACTCAAAAACTATCCTGATATCTACTCTATTGTGCTGCCTTTTATTATATGTCACATTTCCCAACTAAATAACAATGTCCCATAAGGATAACTACTAAATATATTTTAAAGTCTGGATCTTCCTCATCCTCTATTTATATCATCACCTTCACTATAAATTATTTCCCTGTGTTCCTTGGCTCTGAAAAGTGAGTTTTTGCCTTAATTTGCTGAAGTTCAGGCCTACATGTCACTTCTGGGGCCACTCCGCTACTTACCTATTCTGTTCCTAAGTCATTCTGCTCTGAATGGTGAGTTTTTTGTCTAATCTTTCCTTGGTAACCACTCTATTTACCTCATAACTCCATACTGTGCTGTTGCTTGCTGCCCATCAATGGTCTCCTATTTTCTAGTCCCTCATTAGGATTGAATTCTCCCATTACAATATAAATTCCTTGAGTGCAGGGACTATTCTACTTGCATAGATTTATATCTTCAGCAATAAGTACAGTTCCAGGCATATAGTTCATCCATCACCTATCTCTCTGTCATCGATATTTTAATTATCAATTATATATCATTTATTTATATTTTCCTGTATCGATATGCTATTTTACTCTCTGTCTCTGTGTCTCTCTGTGTCTCTCTATCTCTACATCTCTCTCCCGTTCTCTCTCTCTCTCTCTCTTTCCCTCTTTTCTTCCCTCCCTTCCTTATACCTCCCTCCTCTCAGTACTTTGCTGTTTCATGCCTTCATATATCAAGAATTTGTCATTCTATTGGAGGGGGTGCTCTATCTATTAACACTGATCACAGCTGTTTTAGGCTTAGAAAATAGTCTTTGTGAACTGCTCAGAACAACACACATCACCCTCAATCCTATCTAATAATGGATCTCTCCAGAATTAGCAAGGTTAATTGTCAGACAGTCCACTACTGAATACACATAACAAGCAGCCAGTCCAGTTTGGTAGGCTATATTACAGGGAATAAATGCTCTGCCTAGACAATCTTCTAGGACCCAAGGTCACACCACATTCATAAAGGAGGGTTCTACATACAATAGGCTCTTACCAAACATTTGTTGAATTAAATTTAGTGATACATGTGAGCTCTCTTCACATATATGTGTATACACATACACACATACACATATATATATTCATATATAGTTTATGGAAAGAGTTATTTTCATATATAATATGCATACACCTATACATATGTATTACGTATAGGTGTATATATACACACAAACATACGCAGAAATATGTATAGAGGATAAGCAAGAACATTATTGGAACACCTCAAGTTAGAACAGCCAAAGACAGAGAAAACAACATTACTAGATAAATATATATATTGAATATATGTGTGTGTGTGTTTAAAATACATTTTTTCAAAGGATATTTTTGCATGTGGTAGAGGGACCTGAGTCAGCTATCCAAATGAATGACAAAATGGAAAGGGTAGCCCCTGCTTGTCTCTTACACAGTGATCCTGAGTGGCATCACATTGCCTGAATTTGTCAGCAATCAGCTAAATCTGTGTTTGGACCTGTACAGACATGTATCCTTCATCTCCAAATATGTATTTGCTTGGGGACTTCTTATAAGTGGGATCGTGCAATTGGATTTTTTTAGCTTGCACTGTACATACCACATGGATGGCACATGTAACTGAACATAATATACTTGATATAATATCTATTTTAAAAAAAGCCTGCATCAGTAAAGGTGAAATGTCACTGATTTGCCCAATATACCTGTAAGCAATGCATGTCCTCAAACATGTCTCTTCAACAGAGGATTAAAAAAAATCTATAAGTACTTAATGAAAAACATTTCAGAGAGGTCTGGCAGATATATCAGACTAATGGTATCAAATGCAAACAGCAAAACCATACATAAGGATCACTGTCAGCCACATATTGCCTTATAAAAGCCCATATTGACAATATGTATATTCTGTTGTATTTTATTTAATTTATTTTTTGCTAAATATTTCCCAATTGCATTTTAATTTTGTTTCCTCTATAATTGAGCATGTTGCTGGTGGATGTGACCACTTGTTAAATACCTCTACATTAGAGGAGAGAAAGCAAAGACTTGAGGCAGATGAAAAGAAGAGGTGAGTGACATATGGGCTGGGACAGTAATTATCACTTATTCTTCCATTCCACAAAGCCTAGAAGGACCAGTGACAAGCATGCCTTAATGCTGGTGCTCTGTTATGGTTGCCTTTTCCCTCTTTATTCTGGGCAAGCTTTTATTGAATCAAATCCTGTTGTAGACCACACTTGGAATGCTTATGGTCCCCTACGAGTCAAGAAACTTGTGATCTGCCAATTCAAATATCACTTTTATTTTCTAGTTATTTACTTGGGTGTGTTTTTCTTGGAAGCTGCCTCTTTATGTCTGGGTCTAGGAAATTGTATATGATATGTATATTAGGTCAGAATAATGTACTTAGGAGATAACTCATTTATCTGTCACTTTACTTGAAGGTACTTTTTTCCCAGTATGGCACTGACAGGGAGTTGGGAAATTGATCTGAGCTGGTGAGTTTATAAAGAAGAGATTTCTATTGACGACAACTGGCTCCATATTTGTTCTTTGTACAAAAAGTGTCTCTCTGTTGTCTATCTGTCTATCACACATCTATCTATCTAATAATCTATCTGTATTTGTATTCTATACCACCTGAGAGAAAAAAAAACAGACTTCAAAATACCAATAAACTAGTAATTTTATATTAGTATCTTAAAATTTCTAGAATTATTTTCTCTAATTTAATTATGTTTATTCTTATTCATGATTATTACAGCTACTCCTGCTATTATCATTCTATCTATTATTTCTACTTTTGCTAAAAATGTCGTATGTAACCAGACAAGAAATGTTTGTACCAGTCAATATTTGAACATAATACATTATAATTATTTTTCAAACCCCATGATCTATATTATTTGTTCTGAGAGATAACTGTACGTCTAAAAATAAAGAGGACTAATGATTCCTTAGTAGTCTGGCCTGGTGTGTTAGATACTTATTCACTCAATACTTTACTATGCCAGTTACTAGAATTACAGTTTGTTTCCTTCCCATCATTTAACCCAACTTTTCTCTTACTAATAAACTTCTTAATGGAGCATATATTCATTTTGTTTCACATGATCATTCATTAAATAAGCACTTATTCAAGAAATCTTATCTGAATTCTACACTAAAGAAGTGACAAATTCCTTATTTATTTAATTAAATCTCCTACCTGGGATGCTTATAGTATCCAATGAATCAAATAATTTGTCATCTGAAAATTCAAATATCACTTGCTGTTTTCTAGTGGTATATTAGGGCATATTTTTTGGAAGTTGCATCTGGGCCTAAAGTAAGATATGGTCTGCGTATTTGGGTAAAATTGGGTACCTTTGGAAGTAATCCAATTTAATGACACAGCAATTAAAAATAAAATATGTACACACATATTAAGAAGACAGGGACTTAGTGAGGTTAGCTCGGTCAAAAGGTATTTCCTAAGTCTTTGTGTGAATGTCAGGCAGTGTGCTAAGAATTAGCTACACAAAATAACATAGTGCCTTGATTTAAAATAAAATTCTACCAGAGAAGACAATACATAGATAACTATTAGGTACGTTACATGCATTATATGTGTTTAAATGGAAGGTAATTTCAGAAGGAAGGAACTAGTAGCAGCTGGATGGGGGTACTGGGAAAAGTCTAAGAGGAATGAAATTTGAACTGAAAGTCATGAAAGAATCCAGGGAAGCCAAGTGTTAGAGATAAGGAGTGAGAATAATCCAGGAATAGACAACAGTAAATGAAAATGAATATAATGATGTATGATGGGTTAGAAGTGGTGATTATGAAAAAAAAATTTAAAAAATTTAAAAAAAGAAATGGTGATTATGCCAATGTTGCAAGATCACTGAGTGTATGGAAAGGAATAAAATAATAAGCATAATAAAATAAGACTAGAAAGTAGGAAATGGCAGCAAAGTTGCAAAGGGCTATAAAGGTGAAAGTGTTTAATAATTGCTCCTCGAGATAACAAGGAGCCACCGGCGTCTATGGAGTTGGGGTGAAGGGAAGTCAGACCTCAAACATACACTTTTGGAAAATCACTTCAGCAGCTGAATAGAGGAATTTAAAGTGGATACCAAAGAAGCATTATTTATTTTTTTTACACAGAAATTCCTGTCCAATTTCTCTCTTCCTCCAACTTTTCCCAAATTCTCAGTGTGTTTACCCTGAGCACTCTAAACCAGGGAACAAGGTGAACGGGAACTCTTTGGGCTTTTTGTTTGAGATGACCAACCTTGTGGTAGGGGAGAAGCAAGGGTGCAAGGGTTGTTCTATGAGTGCCTAGACTTACCTTCTGGTTAAAAGCTGTTTAGTCAAATTCAATCCAGACAACTTCTATTAAGTGCCTACTCTATGTAGAGTTTGTTGTGCTTAGGGATGGAAAACATAGATAAAATTGAGTCCCTGCTCTCATGGCACTTACATTTTCTTTAGTCATTTATAGATGAGCAAAACTTCCTTTAGCTTCTAATCTCCTAAACTGAAACCTGAAAGGTAGGATTCAAAATAAACATCACCTTTGATAGGTCGACAAATATTTTGTGTCCTTTCTCTTAATCTCCTTTTCTGTGTAACTCTTCAAAACACTCTGGACCTGTATGCCCCAGCACCTCATGATGAAGAGACTACATTGTAAGTCCTTACTTGAAGTATTTTTCACTGTAGGTGGCACTTCTTGGAAACTAGAGTGATAGAGAAGGAAAGTGAAAAATACTAGAAAGTCTAGATGGAAATTACCTTTGCCACCAGTTACTCTGGGATCTGTGTGATTCAATCTCTCATATGGTTATTAGAGGTAAGGGATCCACAGAAAAACTAAATTTGGGAGTAGTGAAAGAATATAATACAGATTACCCTGTAATTCTCTTCTACAATTTTAAAGTCAACGTATCAAGAGAAAAAGACAGATCAGCTGGTGAGTAAGAGCACTATTGAATTTTCTGCATCCAAAAACAGTGGGGGAAAATCACAAAAAAAGACATAAATTTAAACTTTCCATTTAGAACCATCATTGCCAAAATAAGTCCATTTTCACTTCCACCTTGGGAATAATGTGAGAGTTTGCTTAATGCTAGAGCAGACCTCTTTAGAAGAAATATCCCAACCTTGAGTTTGGCAGGTGTGTAATGCAAATTTAATAACAGTCCTTTTTACATTTACTGCAGGAATTGATTATTATGGTTTATAGAGAGAACTGTCAGTTCTCTCAGCAGCTGCTTGATTCAACTGAACTTTTGAATTATTTGCCAAAATCTCTCTATTTCTCCTATGCCTGCAAAATGAACAATTGTCTGATCTTTGCAGCAGGGAGACAGTGATCTTTGGCTTCTGCAAGCTGAGAAATGGTTTGTTTTCCTTTCAAGCGGCACTGTATTCTTAAATTTTTCTTGACCATTAAATATTTTATAAACCATTTTCTTGCTGCTGAATGGCAAATTCTAATCAGACTGCAGATGTATGACATAAACGACAGAGTTGCAATCTCTCTAAGGTGTTTCAATCAAATGATTTTTCTGTTCCTAAATCTCTCAGATTTTTTATAGGATTTTAGGTTACTGCAAAATTTCTTCTTTCTAGAAAATGCATTCTGCAAATTCTGAAAAAAAAAAACAGTAAAATAAGCACTCTTTTTCCTTCATCTGGGTTTGATATTTATTTTACTTTCTTTCTGCTAACCATTGTTTTTCATGGTCTTCATGAAAGCTACCCAGTCACCTTCACAAATGGTCTCCCTTAATCAGATCTAAAGTTTTATGACTTTATATAATGACAGTGAAGTTCTAGGATCATAATTCAGAAAATAGTTGTTGTTAGTTGTTGGATTTTTATGGGGGGGCAGGGAATTAAAATAGATTGTTTATTTTTGCTTTTTATTGTGTCCCCATCACTTGACACAGTACTTGGCACATAATGGAGACTTAAGAAATATTTGTTGACTAGATGATTTAGGTGAAAAATCAATGAAATCCTGATCTAAGAATCATTGCTTTACATGTGTTTGACTCTTTTATTGCCTAAAAATGTGTTAATAGATAATGAGGGAGATTTGGGGATAATTTCCACATAGTGTATATCAGTCTAGCTCAGTAAATTTGAACTAGATAAAGTCTTCCTGAGCCTTTCTGAGTCAGGAGACCAGAGTTCTATTGAGGGTGTTGATCTGGTGAATGTTTGAAAGGAAAACAGAAATACACACTTTCCCAAAGGAGTTTGGATTCTCCACCCCTCACCATGAAGCAAAACTAAGGAAAAGTTTGTGTTAGAACACAAATAATCATTACATGATGTTATACTTGAAAAATAATTGAGTAGACTTACTCCAGCCTACAAGACAGAAAAGCCAAGAAATTATGGAGTTCTAGAACTGGATGGGGTGTTGGACATGGCTTAGTACAAATGACTTGCTTTAATCAAGTTTATCTTCTACTTAAAAATTGTGGCTCCCTATTACCTAGGGAATAAAAGTTGATGTCCTTATTATGACTTTTAAAAATACCCAGAATCTGGTTTCTACCTCTCTTGCTGACATAACCTCATATTCTGTTCCATGTATTTTATATTCCTACCATACCCTTCCTCCTTCCATTGTTTTTTCTTTTTCTTTTCTGCCTCATTACATTCACTACTTCATAGATTTAGACCTAGATGGTACCTTAGAAGTCAACAAATCCCCTCATTACACAGATGAAGTAATTGAAATCCAACTGTTAGATTGATTTGCCCAAAGTCACGTCAGCATTAACAGGAAGGACCAGGATTTAAGCCTCCACCCTCTGACCCCAAAACTATTACCCTTTCCAATCTCCCCACAACTTCTCCTTTTCTTGCATGAAACAGATTTTTTTTCCTTACTCAGTCACCATTGGTTCAAGTCTGTAACTTATTTCAAGATTCAATTCATGTACTTCTTCCTCCATCAGGCATTTCCCTGACAAATTTCCTGGATCCTCTCACAGTTTCCTTTATTTACACTCAACATATTTTTAAATATTGTTTATTTCCATCCCTATATTTGTGCTACATTAAACTATAAACTCATTAAAGGCAAGGGTCATAGATTCAGGAGTCAAAGGAAACCTAGAAAATATTGGGAGGATTGCATTGGGAAATACATTCCATTTAAAAAACAACATATTGATTCAAATATATTTTAAAAAAATAAATATAGCCCCACTTTAATTTTGATAGATGAGTTGTGAGTTGCCCAAAAAGGCACGATTAGTGATAAAGGAAAGACCAGAATTTAGCTTACTCTTTTGATGTATAGTCTAATGCTCTTCCCTTTATACCACAGCAATGTATATTCTACAGCTTGTTCTTGAAAAAGTGATTACAATGCACTCATATATTTATATCCAATTTGATTTATTTATTTATTGCAATAGCTTACATAAGATATTGGTTGCTCTCTTTGATACCAGTGATTTGATAATATTGTCATAAGAGATAACAGACGTTTTCTATATATTAGTTATTAGGAAAACAACTTTTAAAAAGTTAGTTGAGAAAAAATAGTAATTTTTTATGGCAGAAATTTATTTAGCAGACAGCTTTTATCCCTGTTTTTTAAACTGTACATTCTATTCCCATTCTAGTACTTTGATTTGGGTAACATCTCCTCTTCTACCATCTTCAGTATATTTCCCTGCCACAGCATTGACTCTTTGCTGCTAGCTCTCAGATATTCTACCCCAAGGAAGAAAGACATTATCTGGGACTAACCTAGTAATCTTATTAAGAATGACAGTGTGTGTGTTTGTGTACATGTGTGTATGTGTGTACATGTGTGTGTATGTGTAAGATCTCAAGACTTAGATTGACCTATGCATTCCTAGGATAGTAAAAAATGTTAACATGTACTTAAAGAAAACTGAAGCTATGAAAAATATCCCTTCCCTTTTCCTTTCCCTTTCCCCCATTGGATAATGAAGGAAATGGAGAATTCGAGCACATTTATTTAAATATACTTTATAAATACCAGAAGTCTCAAACATATAGTGTCAATGGGGATGTTTAGTATCAAGTAAAAATCTTAATTGGCACCTCAGAGAACAAGGAATGGAAGAAAATAAATGCTATTTGATGCTCCAGAGAATTGGAAACAAGGAATGTCCTTACAAAGCTCCAAGAAAGTAGTAGACATATAAAATCCCCAAATGGCAGGAAGTCAGCGAGAAAACCATTGATGACATCTGACAATGAGAGTTTAAAAAGTACATTTTTGGATGACAAGAGGTCAGCAGAAACTAGAAGCATTCTTTTCATTGTTCCTTATTAAGGGAGATAGTATGATGTGCTTCATGATCAGATTGTCTTTTGAAATAGGTGAGTTTATTTAGCCTAACAGTGGAAAATTTTGAAGGTTTTCAGAAGGTAAGGTCGTTCTTGAAGCATACAATATTTCTTGGCCAAATATTAATTAAATAACAAGCTTAAGAGTTCTGACTGAATTCAAGAATGGGATTATGTAATTGTTGACCAAAATGTGAAACTTTCAATTTCAAATGGTTATTGGGCCAGAAGGTTATCAATGGTGGCCTCAGAAACTGTTGTAAATGAACACAGATGTTACAAACAAATTTAAAAGCAGACAAATGTGACAGGTGGGTTAAGTGAAAATAATATTTATTGAATTTGTGAGAAAATGAGCTCTAATCTTTCAGTTATAGCACAGAAATGGGGTCCAGGAGTCACTTTTATGACATTGCCTACAGTATGCTAGCACAGGCAAAAAGGCCAACAAAATAGTGGTTATCAAAAAAAAAACAAACCACAGGAAACCAAATAGAACAACCAATGATATAAACTTTATAAATCACAAAAATTCTCACCTGGAATATTATTGGCAGTTCTGATTTGTGTGCATCAACATATCATACAGATTACCAAAAACTCAATGAAGAGTAACTAAGCATTTAAGGAACAGATGTGCTATTGTTTGATTTAATCCTGTAATTTATAGAAACTTAGTTGTGACTAAATTGCAAATGGGATAGATGATTTGATCATCAGATGCTAACACTTTTGCAGACTTACTGGAGTAATGTTAAAAGGACAAAAATATTTATTTTTGTATAACAAATTATCTCATAAAATTTATTACCCCAAAGTGTAAAACACACACACACACACACACACACACACACACACACATAGACACACATACATATATACCATGTATATGCATTCTTGTGCACATAGATATGTGCATATGTACATGTGTGTGTGTGTTCTAGGTACCACAGGAGTTAGTTGCATTTATGGATGTTTGATCTATAATATTAAAAAAGTTAAATCTACAGTATTTTATTTAATATTGATCTACAATATTAAAGAAGTTAAAATAGTAGAGTATAATTTTCCCCTATTAATGTGAATAAAACAAAGGTATAATTCTCACCTTCTTAACACTGCTCTTTGATGTCCTTCTCTGAGAAGGAGGAAAGAACCTTGGGTCTATATGGGAAAGTGGGGTCTTTTTATTAATCTGCCCACTGTTAAAATAATTGACCAATCCAGTGTATGGTGGAGTAAGAATGACCAAAAAATCCAACATAGTTTACTGAGCAGACATTAAATATTCTTTTTTTCTAAATATAAATTTATTTATTTGACTTTTTACATTCATTTTCACAAAATTTTGGGTTCCAAATTTTCTCCCCATTTGTCCCCTCCCTCCACTCCAATACACCGAGCCTTCTAATTTCCCCTATCACCAATCTGCCCTTTATTCTATAATCCCTCCCTTCTCTTGTCCCCATCTTCTCTTTTGTCCTGTAGGGCCAGATAACTTTCTATTTCCCATTACCTGTATTTCTTATTTTCTAGTAGCAAGAACAATACTCAAGAGTTGTTCCTAAAACTTTGAGTTCCAACTTCTCCCCATCCCTCCCTCCCCACACATTCCCTTTGGGAAGGGAGGCAATTCAATATAGGCCATATCTGTGCAGTATTGCAAATGACTTCCATAATAGTCGTGTTGTGTAAGACTAACTATATTTCCCTCCATCCTTTCCTGCCCCACATTTTTTCTATTCTCTCTTTCGATCCTGTCCCTCCCCAAGAGTGTTGACTTCAAATTGCTCTTTCTTCCCATTGCCCTCCCTTCCATCATCCCCCGCACCCAGCTTATCTCCTTCTCCCCCACTTTCCTGTATTGTAAGATAGGTTTTCATACCAAAATGAGTGTTCATTTTATTCCTTCCTTTAGTCGAATGTGATGAGAGTAAACATCATGTTTTTTTTTCTCATCTCTCTTCTTTTTCTCTCCACTAAAAAGTCTCCTGCTTGCCTCTTCTATGAGAGATAATTTACTCCATTCCATTTCACCCTTTCTCCTCCCACTACATATCTCTCTCACCATTTACCTTGATTTCTTTTAGGATATGATCCCATCCTATTCAATTCACTCTGTGATCTCTGTCTCTATGTGTGCATGCAGGTGTGTATGTGTGTGTGTGTGCACCCATGTGTACACACGTGTGTGTGTGTGTGTGTGTGTGTGTATGGGTGTGGGTAATCCCACCAACTACCCAGACACTGAAAAGTTTCAAGAGTTACAAATATTGTCTTTCCATGTAGGAATGTAAACAGTTCAACTTTAGTAAGTCCCTTATGACTTCTCTTTGCTGTTTACTTTTTCATGCTTCTTCTCATTCTTGTGTTTGAAAGTCAAATTTTCTTTTCAGCTCTGGTCTTTTCATCAAGAATGCTTGAAAGTCTTCTATTTCATTGAAAAACCAGTTTTTTCCCTGAAGTAGTACACTTAGTTTTGCTGGGTAGGTGATTCTTGGTTTTAGTTCTAGTTCCTTTGACTTCTGGA
>CM053769.1:515330048-515384655 GCA_028658325.1 Potorous gilbertii
CATTCTTCTCCTCATTGGCTTTTTGAAACTGTTTTGCCAACTGAGTTAGCCTATTTTTCAAGGTGTTATTTTCTTCAGCATTGTTTTGGGTCTCCTTTATCAAGGTATTGACCTGTTTTTCATGCTTTTCTTGCATCTCTCTCATTTCTCTTCCCAGTTTTTCCTCCACCTGTCTAGCTTGATTTTCAAAATCCTTTGTGAGCTCTTCCATGGCCTGAGCCCATTGGATATCTATTTCACATGTTTTGGATACAGAGTCCTTGACTTCTATGTCTTTCCCTGATGGTAAGCATTGTTCTTCCTCATCAGAAAGGTAGGAAACGTCTGGTCACCAAGAAAATAACCTTCTATGGTCTTTTTTTTTCCCCTTCTCTGGGCATTTTCCCAGCCAGTTACTTGACTTCTGAGATTTCTTTCCACCCCCGCCCAGATCCGCCCAGCTAGTGCTTGGGTTCTGAGGTTCAAATGCTGCTCCCCAGTCTCAGGGCTTTCAGGGGCAGGCAGGACCACTATTCAATGTGAGCTTAAGTTCTGATGCTCAGGTGGGGGCAGGGCCACCTCCCAGACTCAATTCCCTCTGGAGGTTTATGCAGAGACCTTCCATAATGGAGCTCCTGCTGAGCTCCTGCCTCTGACTGCCCTCTGCCTCTGCTGCTGCCTCCCAAGGAGGCCCGAGTCATGGAGACACCCTGCTCCCCTCTCACCCAGTCCAGAAATCTCTCTCACTGACCTGAAGCTCCTGTGGGTAGAGGGACCTTCGCAGCCGCCAGAGATTCCGTCCCTGAAGCCTGCTCAGATCTGTTCCTCTCCGTGCCACGTGGCCAGGGAAGGGCTGGGCTCTGCTCCCGTTCAATGCACAACAGACCTTTGGGATCAGTTTCTCAGGGCTCTCTGGAATGGAAATCTCCTTCACTCTGTTGCTGCGTGGCTTCCACTGATCCAGAATTTGTTGGGAGTTCTTTTTACAAGAAATCCGTGGGCTGTGGGTTCGGAGCTAGTATATGTGAATCTTTCAGGCATTCAATTTTCAAGGAATTGATTTAAACTCCTTCTCAAAGGCCTTTCCCTCTTCTACTCCAATGATATCTTTTAATTTATTGTTATCATTGTTATTTTTTTAACTAAAATATCATATGTTGTCTATCATCTTTGAGATATTGAGATATGCCTTCCAACATGTGAAATTTGGTACTGAAAAAGATTTTTTTTTCACTCTGGGAAGATGAAGTACAATGTGATATTTTAAATTTTTCATTTTTAAAGTATTCTTACTACCTCATTATTAAGTTTACTTCAAGCCTAATAAGGTGACAATACCAAAAAATGGCACATTTGATTTCTAAAATAAATTTAAGATTGATTCCTCAATGGAGAATTTATATTCTCTTTTTTCTTGGGAATATTCATCATATGCCCTCAGTCTTATTAATTTTGAGTAGATACCCAAATACGAATGGAGAACGCAACCCGAATCACAATGTCGCAACCACTAGAGACAGCAATTGTCAGATGTAAATTAATTGATCGTAATTGGATTGCCCTTGTATTGCCCTCTGAAATTGTAGCCTATTAAAATTACTGATTATAAATCTCACTCTTTATGTTGTATGTTATGTAAATGACCAAACTGTTCATGTAGGAATGATCAGTGAATATCAATAAACGGATAATAAGAAATTAAAGGAAAAGTTAGCTAACTGATAGAGAATTAATGTAGTGCAACAATCAGAGTAGCAATTGAGTACATTGTATTTCATATCTAATTTCTTGCCTTGAGTCTTTGAATTTTAAACATTTACTGTGGAAGAATGCAGGCATAGGAATGACTCACTGTATGAATATCTATCCACTAATCTTGAATGCTGCACATAATGATACGAGCTTTATGGGATGTTTTATAAAAAATTACATTGTAGGAGGAGAAGTAGAAGTATATCCTTTTTATAGAAGAAGAAACTGAGGCTGACAGATATGAAGTTACTTGCTCGTAGTCACATATCTAGTAAGTTTCAAAGTAGAATTTGAAAGCATGTCATCTATCTCAAATAGTCAATAATTTGATTGAAAATACATCCATGCATATTAGAAACATTTATGAGGCTATTGGTGCTTAAATACAGATCAGATCCAATAGCCTTTAATGTCCTTTCCATCTCTAGGACTTCATGAATTTGTGATTCAGTGTCAGGCTGTTTATGGTGAGCCATGTAGACAAAGGGAGAGTAAGTCTCTCTATGAGAGATATTAAACCACTGAAGTTTCAGCTTTAGAAATTGAAAACCCATTAAAGTTTCTGACATGATATCAGTAACAGGCATCCTATTACATAAAGCTTATATTTTAGAAGATGGGAAAAATAGCCTTTGCTTTCTCTGTCTATCGATACCTAGAAATAATGGGAGCAGAGGAGGGTGGCTTGGGTCTGTGACTTCATTTTTTTTAAGGAATGTCTAGGGAAGAAACTCCTATTCAATACCAAAGCAAATCCATAACATTTTTTTCAAATTATAGTTTTACAGAATTGCCTGACATGCTTAAGGTCACATAACTAATATATCAAAGGCCAGCTCCCTTTTTACTATAACATTCTCTTATGTTCCATGTCTCTAAATACTTGTCTAAAATTCCTGCAGGTCTTTGTTTATTACCTTCCTGACCCTGGGATGATTTTTGTGTTTACATTCACAAGATGTCATTCCCAGATGGGAGCTTACCTATTTGATATTTTACAACTATATTTAAATACAATTTTTTTCCTTTTTAAGTCTATGTGTTTTAAAAATACTTTATTTCAGGATGGAATACATATAATATATGAGTTCAAAATTTCTGATTTCATGTATCCAGAGATTAATCTAGTCCTATTGATATACAGATGAGGAAACAGTTGTAGAGACTTTAAGAATCTTTCTCAAGATTGCAAAGAAAGTATGTGAGAGAGCTCAGATTTGATGCCCAATCTTCTTTTTTATCTCCAAATCCAACACTTTCCATTGCATTATTTTGTTTGTTTGTTCTCAATTGGTTTTCTGAACACATCAAGATTACACACACAAACACACACATACATACACACAAATATATCTATATAAACATACATAAATACTTTTATAGAGAGTTATAGATTTATGTCATTTTCATATATATAACTGATGATCTTTCTCTCTCTCTCTCTGTGTCTCTCTCTGCCTTTCTCTGTCTCTCTGACAACCTATCAAAAATATAAGAACCTATCAATAATATAGGAACTGCTGAATGGATGTTAGATAGATGATTAGAGCAGATATATCACCTCTATCTCCATAATTACTGACCTATCTGTAGTTATAGATAGTTCTCTCTATCAATCACTATCTATCATCTAAAAAAAGTTTAACAATGCATGTTGTATTGTTGGCATCTCTAAACTTGAATCTAAAGTAGAAGTACTTCTAGGATCTAGTAAAAGAAGGCATCTCCTTGGGACCAGGACAGGAAATATGTTATATCTAAGACCAGCATGGAGAAATGAATTCACATAATGCAGTACATGTAAGCACTAGTCATACATATTTCTATACTTACCCTTCAGGCTAAATGATATCTTGTCTCCTTTTCTCTTATTTTCCTTTTCCAATCTTCTCCTTGTGGCCATTTTAGCCAAATTCCTCCTGTATAGATATGTTGAAAGGAGCAAGAAAAAACAGTTCATTTTTTATTGACCAAGAACATGAGCTACAACCTCTTCCTTAGGGATATCTTTAATTAGAGAGTAGTAATCTGAACATAATTTTCTACTTTATGAAAAAAATTCTTATTTAGTAAGATTTTCATTAATGATTAAATGATCACTAACCCCTCTTTTGTTACTGGTGTCAGAATTATCCAATTAGAAAATGGCATGAAATTTGCAAATATATGCAATATTGTGAAATTTGTATTCAATGACTATAGCCTTCAGGGATACAGCAACAACACATTTGGGTGACACTTACTGTATGCCAGGCACTATTCTAAATGTGCTGCAGTTATTATTTCATTTGATCCATACAACAAATCTGAACAGTATATGTTATTATTACCCATTTTTTACAGATAAGAAAACTGAGGCCGAGGTTAAATGACTTGCCCAGGGTCATACAGCTATTACATTTCTGAGGCCACATTTGAACTCAGGTTTTCTTGACTCCCTTCCCAACACTGCATCAGCTAAGTGCAAAGGATGACAAAATTTACAAAACAGATGAGTTCATATACTTCTTTGAATTTTTTTTCTATATTTTATACTTAGAATACCACAGTATATTCTATGCTTGGTCAATGATCAATGAATTACAGTAAAAAAAAAGTCCACATGGTCTAGAACTCAGATTCTTACAGTGATGGATTTTCATATCTGGAGTATATTTGTATGCTTTTTTACTTCCCTAGGAAGAATGGTCAGTTGTCAGTGATTGGCTTTGTTTTAAAATTTTTTTATTTATTTTTAAGTTTCAACAGGCACTTCCACAAGGTTTTAAGTTCTGAATTATCTCCCCATGTCTCCCCTTCCCCCACCCCAAGAGAGCATGCGTTCTGATTACCACTTCCCCTAATCTCCCTCCCTTCAGTCACACCTCTCCCTTCTCTTATCCCCATAACCTCCATTTTCTTGTAGAGAAAGATAGAACTCTATACCCCTTTGTCTGTATATCTTATTTCCCAGTTTCACATCAAAACAATTTTTAGCATTCATTATTTTTTCATTGTTTGTTTTTGTTTTTCAATTTATTTACTAAATTTTAGTTTTCAACATTCATTTCCACAAGATTTTGTTTCAAATTTTCTCCCCACCTCTCCCCTCCCCTCACCCCAAAACATTGTGCATTCTGATTACTTTTTTCCCCAATCTACCCTCCGTTCTGTCACACTCCTCCATTTCCTTATCCTCATCTTCCCTCTTTTGTTGTAGGGCAAGACAGATTTCTATACCTCACTACCTGTACTTCTTATTTCCCAGTTACATGCAGAAATAATTCTCAACATTCATTCTTAAAACATTGAGTGCCAAATTCTCTCCCTTCCTCCCTCCCCTCCCACTTCTGATGAGAAGGCAAGCAATTCAATGTAGGCTATATATGTGTAGTTTTGCTAAAGACTTCCATAATAGTCATGTTTTGGAAGACTATCTATATCTCCCTCCATGCTATCTTGCCCCTCAATTATTTTATTTTCTCTTTTGACCTTATCAATCCCCAAAAGTATTTACTTCTAATTACTCCCTCCTCTCATTTGCCATCCCTCCTATACTATCCTACCCCACTTATCCCCTTCTCCCCTACTTTCCTATGGTGTAAAATGGATTTTCATACCAAATTGACTGTGCATGTTATTCCCTACTTAAGCCAAATGTGATGGGAGTAAGCTTCACTTTTTCCCTCTCACCTCACCCTTTTTCCCCTCTATTGAAAAAAACTTTTTCTTGCCTTTTTTGTGAGATAATTTTCCCCATTCCATTTCTCCCTTTCTCCTCCCAAGCTACTCCTCTCTCACTCCTTAATTTTATTTTTTTTACATATCATCCCTACCTATTCATATATATATGTGTGTATAATCCCTGCAACTACCCAAATCCTGAGAAAATTTTCAAGAGTTACAAATATCTTTCCATGTAGGAATATTTATTCAACTTTATTAAGTCTTTTATTATGTCTCTTTCCTGTTAACCTTTTTATGTTTCTCTTGATTTTTGTGTTTGAAAGTCAAAGTTTTTATTCAACTATGGTCTTTTCATCAAAATGCTTGGAAGTCCTCTATTTCATTGAATGATAATTTTTTCCCTTGAAGTATTATACTCATTCCTTCTGAGTAGGTGATTCTTGGTTTTAGTCCTAGTTCCTTTGACTTGGGCAATTTCATATTGTAAACCTTTCGATCGTGTGTTATCCTGATTGTATTTCCACAATACTTGAATTGTTTCTTTCTGACTGCTTACAATATTTTCTCCTTGACCTGGGAACTCTGGAATTTGCTGCAATATTCCTAAGAAATTTTCTTTTTGGATTTCTTTCAGGAGGTGATTGATGAATTCTTTCAATATTTATTTTACCCTCTGGTTCCAGCGTATCAGGGTAGCTTCCCATGGTAATTTCATTAAAGATGATGTGTAGGCTCTTTCTTGATCATGGCTTCCAAGCAGTCTCATAATTTTTAAATTATCTCTCCTGAATCTATTTTCCAGGTCAGTTGTTTTTCCAACGAGATATTTCACATTGCCTTCAATTTTTTTCCTTCTTTTGGTTTTGTTTTGTAATTTCTTGGTCTCTCATAAAGTCGTTAGTTTCCACTTGCTCCCTTCTAATTTTTTCACTGTAGTAGAACTAATTTTTTCACTGTACAAGAACTAATAGTTCTCATTGAAGAATTATTTTCTTCAGTAAGCTTTTGAACCTCTTTTTCCATTTGGCTAATTCTGCCTTTTAAAGCATTCTTCTCCTCATTAACTTTTTGAGTCTCTTTTCCCATTTGAGTCAGTCTATTTTTAAAGGTATTAATTTCTTCAGCATTTTTTTGATCTCCTCTAGCAAACCATTGACTCACTTTTCATGATTTTCTTACATTGCTCTCATTTCTCTTCCCAATTTTCCTCTACCTCTCTTACTTGATTTTCAAAATCCTTTTTGATCTTCTCCATGACCTGAGACCATTGTATATTTATTTTGGAGATTTTGGACGCAGAAGCCTTGATTTTTAGGTCTTCCTCTGACGATATACATTGTTCTTCCTCATCTGAAAGGATGGAAGGAAATACCTCCTCATCAAGAAAATAATATTCTATTGTCTTATTCTTTTTTCCTTTTTTGGCATTTTCCCAGCCAGTTACTTGACTTTCAAGTTCTTTGTCAAGAGGAGGGTATATTCTGGGGACTTGGAAGTTCTTAGTTCCTCTAAGACAGCACAATCAAGGAGAGGAGTTTACTCCTCTCCAAATCTGCACTCTGGTCTGGGAACAACTGCAAGTACTCTTTTCTGTGAGTAGAATTCCCCCTCCAAAGCTTCAACCAGCTACACCAACCTGTTCTCCTCCTCACCTCAGGGCCACCACTCAGGGCTGAGATTCAAATCAGCTGCTCAATTCCCCCAGGGTCTTTAGGCCAGGGATTCAACAATGGAAGCTGCCACTGCCTGGACCTGAGGCTATACTATTGTGTTTCCTTCTCACCCAAGTGAAAGAACTTTCTCACTGACCTTTGAAGCTGTCTTTGGTGTTTGTGAATTGAGGAATCTGAGACCTGCAACTGTGGCTGGTTGTGCCTTGAAGCTCGCTCCAGTCCTATCCTTGCCACAGCATGGCCAAGGCTGGGCTGGGCACAGACCTTTCTTGTCAGCCTTACAGGCTACCTTGGGTTGGAAATCTCTTTCACTCTGTCATTTTGTGGCTTCTGTTGCTCTAGAATTTGTTTAGAGTCATTTTTTACAGGTATTTTATGGGCTGTGGGAGGAGAACTTCTAGAGGTGCATCCTTCTACTTTGACATCTTGGCTCTACCCCCCATAACATTCGTTTTTAAAACTTGGAGCCCCCACTTCTCTACCCAGTGACTGACTTTTGCAGTCTTGCACAATTTGGCTCCAACAACAATTCAACAGATATTTATTTAGTGCAGCAAACCACCACTAGAAACACAAAACTAACAAAAAAGAAATCATTTCTGTCATCCAAGAGAATGTAATGTATTTCAGGGGTTAGAGGAGGGAAGATAATGTCATTTTTGTTGTTATTGTTGTGGAGTCATTTCAGTCATCTGACCCAATTTGTGGTTTTCTTCACAAAGATACTGAAGTGCTTTGCCATTTTCTTTTCCAAGTCACTTTACATAGGAGGAAACTAGGGCAAAAAGAGTTAAGTGACTTACCCAGGGTCACATCTGAGGTGATATTTGAACTCAAGTCTTCCTAATTCTAGGTTTGGCACTTTACCCTTTGTGTCAACTGGCTGCCCCAATAAGTACAATTATAAGCATATAAATAAATATAAGCATTTATGTGTATCGGGGACTGTTGCTGACATGTGACGTAGGGGTGTTTTCTGGCTAAAATGGAGTTAGAATAGACATCGTTAGCATCTTCTTCCAAAATCCTTCTCTATGGAAGCTTCATTTTCTCCCAGAAAAGGAAGCAGAAGGTTGAGATCAGAAGCTTGGCCATACTTCTCTCTTCCAAGAGAAGGGTTATTGGGATAGAATGATATCTCTCTCTTCCTTGGTCTAGGCAGGGCTTCTTAAATTTTTTCTATTTGTGATCCCTCAGTGCTTCTTAAACTGTGGGGTCATGACTCAGAGTTTAAGAAACACTGTTTAAGTTTAAGCTAGCTTCTGATCACTGTTCCATTAATTAGAAGAAAGGGCCTAATTCCCTGCTTTGTATCCAAGACTTGATACTTTCTTTAAAAACACCAGTTTCACAATGAAAATACATAGCTGGTAGCAAAGATTCACATTTATATAAGTTGACAGCAGAGTAGAAATCACAGAAGGTATACACCAGAGAATATATATCAGATAGTTGTTTAATAGTTCTTATCACAAATTTTCCATTCTAGCTAAATTAATCTAGTCACAATTTCATCTCCTACCTCCATTGCTTTGCACAGGTTTGTGTCATACCTACAATGTACTCCCTCTCCTCCACTCCCTAAAATCCCTATGCTCCATCAAGTCTCTGATCATATGCCAGAAGTTCTATGAAAATTTCCTTACTCTCTTATACCACCCGGTTGTTGATGCTCTGTTCCCCTCTTTTAAATAATTATTTATAGGGTTTATTATTTACATGTTGTAACCTTTCTTGCTTTAGACTAAGTAGAATGTAAGGTTCTTGAGGTGAGAGGTTGCTTTCTTTCTTTCTTGTTTCTTTTGTTTTGCTTTGTGTTCTCACCCTCAATGCCTGGAACATATTAGGAGAATGCTTCTTGATTCGAAATGACTTGCACTGGAAAAATGAAGATTTTCTTCTTTACCCCCAAGAGATAGCTAAAAAATAGCAATAATTTTATTCCATTAAATAGGTAGATTCAGCGTTCTTCACATATAAAAGTCTGTTTCAGTATTTGCAACATTTGCATTTTTATTATGCAATAAAGAGAGAAACACTGAAGGAATAATTGGTTCTCCTATTAGCCAATTAGAACTGTAACTAAAATACCAAAAATCTGCATCGATTGTCATGGAATAGTCACAATATCCATTGATCAGATGTTTTATAACATGTGGTAGCAATAAACAAGAAAGAGAGAGGTATCTATTTTCCATGTAACATATTTGTTAAAATTGAAATTAATGCAAGCAGATTTGGAAAGTCTTACTACAACATAATTCAGCTTTTACTGTTAATATGTTTTCTAAACTGGAGATACTTGGGGGTGAGCCTAACGATTAAAATTTAATTTACAAATATGAAAGTTTGATAAAGTGACCACATTCTGCATAACTGGTCCCATATGAACAGAGACAGCACACTGTCCTTTCTGTTCATGTTGTGCTTCTTTTTCTATAAGAAAGCCTGTCAGAACATATAATTCTCTGATTGCTTATGGGACCCGTCTGGCAAAGGGGGTTTGGATTTTGATGAGATATTAACTGTTTATTTCCTTCCCCTGTGCGTTTTCATTGACAGATACGACTACATATTCCACTGAACGATCGGAGCACTTTAAACCGTGCAAAGACAAGGATCTTGCATATTGTCTGAATGAAGGAGAATGCTTTGTGATTGAAACCTTGACGGGGTCACATAAACACTGCCGGTAAGAGAGGGCCATCCACTGACCCACAGTTTTCTGCTCAGTCTGTGCAGAGTTAGGGGGAAATGGAATGCGGCATAACGGGAGACACACACAAAAGCCACTGTGATGGATGAGTTAGAATCGTAAATATGGGAGGCCAAAGTGGTTCCACTACTCATATCAGAGAATTATAAACTAGAAGTCAAAATGATGTAGCCTAAGTTTGCTGCTCTCAGAAAAAACCTGTCAGATCAGCTTGAGGAGGTGTTATTATTACAATGCCTATATATATGTATTTAAATGTCATGCATTTTATATCATTTATTGTAAGACTCATACATGTTAAAATATATTGTTTTTATCTATTCTCTGATGTTCAGAAATATTTATTTATAATTAAACTAACATATTAAGGAAAGATCAAAGACAAGATTATTCAGAGTCAGACCACAAGTTCAAAAAGTCAGCCCTAGCTTCATCTTTTCTGTGTTATCTTCAACAGACCATAGACTTGTCCTAAAGCTACTAGGAGGTCTTATGCTTTTGTCTCAGTTCATTAATTCTGTTACAATTTTCCTGTTTTTTTTAAGAAAAAGAAAAATCACCCCGGCTTATGGAATATATTCTAATAATAAAAACTTTCCAAATGAACCAACATAGCTCTGTGGCAGGCCAGTGACTAAGCTGCAGGGTACAAAAACAGTGGTGGGGTTGTGGAAGGTGGTTGTTTATGAGGTCTTCAGAGACACAGGATTACACTCCAACTGCCAATAAACAAGGTCCAAACAGATGTAGATAAATAATGCTCTTATATGCACTGCAGCTTCGTGGCCCAGAACCCCCTTGTAGGAAATCAAATTAGCATCAGAAAAATACATTCTACTGAATTTTTATTCCCAGGACTACAATTGTAATTTGTTTTTTCCTTGAATTTTATATGCTTCAGTGATCATTCATATCCACAGTCCTTTCCTTCCCTTTATTTGTTTTTCTCATATGACACAGTTATTAAATTAATTATTCTGAACCATGGAGCATTGAAAATTGTGATGACTTTTTTTTTCCCCTTTCACTGGTGCTATTGGTAAAATGTAAAGTTCTCCTGCCTCTCCCTCATTGCCTGATTAAATCAACCCCAGAGCTCTGGAGTTACAAATGCTGAAAATGAGATCCCTTTCTATTTGGATGAAATGGAATCTTTGGACAACATTGGATCAGTTGTTTAAGTCCACAGTGTGAGGGTAGTCCTAATTTTGTTCTTTAGCATAGATTATGCTAGCAGATTTTTTGACCTAGCCTTGGGGCAGCTACTTTAGTAGAAAGAGAGTTGCACCTCTACCTCAGCTTTCAGTGTGACCTTAGCCAAGTCACTTATCATCTAGTTAACTTTTAATCTGAAAAATGAAAGGTTCATAATGGACAAAACATTTCTATTTCAATATGTTTTTTTCACTTCATTTGATGTTGGCTTCTCTTTGCCTTTTACATTTTTATTGAATCCCAGAAGATGTGCTATTTTGAATTAAGAACAATTAATGGATGCTTTGTATCTGATGTTAAAAGTTTTATACATATTCAAAGACCTATTTACAATGTGTCAAGAATATTTTTTTTAAAAAGTTGGAGTAGTAAATTTTTATTCATGTTTGGGGAAGGTTGGCTCTTTCTTGAAGACAAGATTGCAGTATAATTATCTCTCTCTCTCTCTGTCTCTCTGTCTCTGTCTTTCTGTCTCTGTCTCTCTCTCTCTTGTTTTTCAATCATCACCTCTGAGTAAATTGGTATAAGGAAATACCAATGAGGAAATTCTATTAAAGCAAACTGGCAGATTTTCTGTCATTTCAAATCCTGAAGAGTATCCTGGGAGACATAGGTTAAGTGACTTGCCCAGGGACACACAGCCAATGTATGTCAGAGGCTGGACTTGAATCCAGATAGTCCTGTCTCTAAGATCAATTTTCTATCTGCTGCACCATGACTGACTGTCTCTCTGATCACTTTATAATAGATTAAAAATTATCAATTAGAAATATTTAGGTGAAACAGTGGGTAAAGTGTTGGGACTAGATTCAAGAAGACCTAAATTCAAATTCCAGCTCAGATATTTACTAATTTTATGGCCCCCGGAAAGTTACTTAATCTCTATCTGCCTCACTTTCTTCGTCTGTAAAGTGGACATAATAAGAGAGACAGAAAAAGATGGGGAAAGATACATAAAAAGAAATGGGGAGAAAGGGTGAGAGAGAAGGAGGATGATAGCCAGGCAAAGACACAGAAGCAGAAAGAAATACAGAGACAGACGCCTTATACACAGAGAGAATACGAACAAAAAGAAGCAAAAATTTAGAGTAACTAAGTGGAAAGGGGTCTATAATAGGAGCCAAAAGACATGGATACTTGCATTCTCACTCCAGAAGTGTCAATTATCAAGTAATTATCTCTTACCATTTTTAAGCACAAATATCCTTTATTAATGGCTTTCTGAACATGTTAACAAAAATATGTTTATATGTGTTTATATAAGAAAGCTGGATATGAGTGCTTACATTTCCTATCTGTTTCTTCATGAAAATGGTAAAAAGTACAACGTGCCTCACCACTTTACCTTTTTGTATATCATGACTCAAAGAGTTAATGTTTTTATTACTAAGAGATTTACCACAAGAAGAAGAAACAGACTGTGTTGTGGTGTGTGTGTGTGAAGTTTTGGGGAAAACAAGCTAATTTAACCGATTATCACAGCATTCATCCTTCTTTTTCCCTCTTGACTTTAACATCATTATAATTAAAAGAAGAGACTTCCATTTTTTTAAAGACAAAATTATTAGGAAAACAAGTAGCTAAATTGTTCCATGCTTATTTAACACCTAGTTGAGGACCACTTACCCCTGTGGTCCTAGTCTCCCCATTAAGCATGATGTATAGTAGCCTTGTTTCTCTTAGATAGAAGCTATTATCATTTACTATTATTAGGTTGATGAGCAAGAGCTTTCAATTAAACACTTTCTGATTAAATAATATCCACTCCATTTAGATGTTTTTGTTAATATTCAATTTGTTCCTGTCAAAGTAACTTGTTTCCACATTGACTTCATGCATTTTGAAAGCATGGAATAAACCTGGGATTTCATTAATAGGAATAATTCAACCAGAGAAGCAGGAAAAAAAAATGTATAAGGAAGTGGTGGAAGGCTGTTACAGCTTCATGAGGAAAAGTATTCTGTAGAAAAACGGTGTTTTCTATTCATAGTTACTTTTCTGGGGAAAAGACCTGGGGAAAAGTACCTTCCTCAATGTCTTCACAAATAGAAGTGACCACTGTAATTTAACCCATTAATAGACATTTGAACAGAACAAAAGTGAAATGGGGACAATTTCAGGTTTAAAATAAAATGTCTTCTTTTCATCATTGACGTTCAGTCAAGATGGCAGCGGTCACGCTGACAAATGTCTTTTCTAGTCCTTTGATGTAATACATATTATTCTTAGGTTTGACTTCAAATATGATTTGGGGATCTATGACCTTTTTTTTTTTCAAATTTACTGAATTGTTTGAAATTTGAAAGTAACTCCCCACCAAAAAAAAAAGATAAAAAGTGCGAACATAGCCAATACGATGAGAGATATTATGATTGAGTTGATGGGAAAGTCATATGGTAGTATGTTAAGGGAATTAGGATCTTCACAGGCTCTTTCTAGTTCATATTTTAAATAACTAGGCTTTGATAACAAGGATTTCCTTCTGCAGTGCATTGACATCAGTGAAGGAACACAAGTGTGCTCTTTCCTAAGTAGAGTATTATATGTCTTTCATCAAGTCATATATATGTATATAATAGCATATATACATACATATACACACATGCATGTCCGTGTGCTCACACATGTTTGTTTTATATGTACATGTGTATATATGTGTGTATATACAAACGATAGAGACAGACAGATAGATAGATAAATAGACAGATAGATAGATATAAAGGTACCCTAGGACTGAAGAACAAAAGAGAGAGAATCTGCAGAGCTTTGTGAATATCTATCTGGAACCCCACCTATCAAGTCGCAATGGGTCTAATTGGGGTTGAAATGTCTTGAGAAGTAATGGCTTAGATATTCAATGACCTGGAAGCTTCGTAACTTGAAGTACACATCTTCAATTCTCCTGATTAGCAACTACCATATAACTGGAAAAGTTGATTTAGAGACATTTCAATCACTGTTAAGGAAATATTATGCTACTGATGATCTGATTGCTATTATGCACAAACACCCTCCACTTCCCCACTTCTTCTTCCCTCACATTTTGTACTCGCTGTGTATACATATATATATGTATATATGTATGTATGTATGTGTCTCTCTGTGTGTGTATATTCAGGTTTGGGAAAAATATTTTGCAGAATAAGAATTCTGTGATATTCTGTTATTAAAATGCCAAAAAGGACCTTAAGCTCAAGAAATTTCCCATGTACAGTATCTAGAATTGCTTTGTTATCTGACACTTTGTATGAGTATGGATTAGACTTTGCACTAGGGACACATACTGTGTTCTCCAATTACTGAATGAGGAGGAACACTTTGATGGGAAGGGAAGAAGACAATACTAGCTTTTAGTCTATCTGAGGATGGTAAAAACGATTCAGGGAACTGATCTGAGTTGGTCAGGATTCAAAAAATAGTGAATGATGATGAGACAGCAGTCTCTAGATTAAGCTAATTAGGTTAATTTATGAGTGAATTTCTTTGAGGTTCATCAGATATTGACTATTAAATAATAATGTCCAGGGGAGATATCTAAGCAATTACTGACAACTCGGAACTCCTTAATGAAAAGAAGAATTGGAAATACAAGATCCTATTTATAAAGCAAGTTCACAGTCACTCTGGAAGATATATTAACTTTTGTACATGATAAGGGTCCATTTTCTAAATAGTTCTTCCAAAGCCTTAAGAGAGAATGACTTACAATTTATTATATTATAAATAAAATCAAACAGAAAATAATTATACATCTGCCTGTGTTCTGTGGACTGTAATAAAATGATTTTTGAAACATCCTGATAGAGATTTTAGCTCTAAAGATAATGTGGTATAATGTCTGTAATATGACACAGAATAATAACAGGATGAAAAATCTTAAGAGGTATTTCAAGTTCATCACAGATTTTCCAAGGTAAACATTGAAACATTCAGCTGATATTTGCTACAACCCAAATATAATTTAAGTAATTTGCTATAGCTGTGTTCATAAGTCAATAATGTTCATAATAGAAGGTCTACTGATTGCCCTTGCCATGAAAATATTTCAAGTTAATGAAACTTCCCTTTATTTTCAATCAGTGTAGCTTGTCAAAATAGTTTCATTTTCTAAAAATAGATATTAACCTTGCAGTACTGTGATGCCAGTGAAGTGGATTGTTATTCTCTTCTAACATATTTCTCAGTTCAGTATTCCTATGTGGTAGAGCTGTCCTGGAATGTTTTATGGTGAATCTTAAGGCTATCATAAAGGGCATAAAAGTGCATCTATTAAGTGCTGGTCAAATGTTCTTAAGTCAGTTATTGAAAACCCAGATAATTTCATCAGAATCTTGCATTGTTGTTAGGAACAATATTTTTATCTTGTTAAATTTTTTATTTAGTGTTTTATATTTTTCCCCGGTTATAGGTAAAAACAGTTTTAACATGCATTTTTAAAATGTTGAGTTCCAAATTTTCTCCCCAACTCACCCTCCCCATTGAGAAGGTAAACGATTCAATATAGATTATACCTATATGTGTAGTCATGAAAAACAATTACATAATAGTCATTTTGTGAAAGACTATATCTCTCTGCATTCTACCCCCCATTTATTCTCTTCCCTCTCTCCTTTCACCCTATCCCTCCTCAAAAGTGTTTTGCTTTGGACTACCACTTCCCCAAATCTACCTTCCCTTCTACTACCCCTCCCTTTTCTTGTCCCCTTCTCCTCTACTTTTCTGTAGGGTAAGATAGACTTCTATACCTAATTAAGTAAGTATGTTATTCCCTTTTTCAGCCAGTTCTGATCAGAGTAAGATTCACTCACTCCCTCTCACCTACAACCTTTTCCCCTCCCCTATAAAAGTTTTTCCTTGCCTTTCTTATGTGAGATAATTTACTCCATTCTACATCTCCCTGTCTCTTTCTCCCAGTACATTCCTCTCTCAACCCCTAATTTTATTTTTTCAGATATCATCTATTCATATTTAACTCACACTTGTGCACTTGTGTCCTCAGTCTATATCTATATCTATAGATACAGATTCCTTCTAACTACCCTAATAATGAGAAAGTTCTTATGAGATGCAAACATCATTTTTCCATATAGGTATGTAAACGGTTCAATCTTTTTAAGTCCCTTATGATTTAACTTTCCTGTTTACCATGTCATGCTTCCCTCGGAGTCTTGTATTTAAAAGTCAAATTTTCTATGTAGCTCTGGTCTATTCTTCTATTTCATTGAATGTCCATTGTTCCCCTCATGGATTAAACTCAGTTTTGATGGGTAAGTGATTATTGGTTGTAATCCTATATCTTTTGACCTCTGGAATTCACATTTCAAGTCCTCCAATCATTTAATGTAGAAGATGCTAAATCTCGTGTTATCCTGACTGTGGCTCCACAGTCCTTGAATTGTTTCTTTCTGGCTGCTTGAAATGTTTTCTCCTGGACCTGAGGACTCTGGACCTTGGTTATAACATTCTTGGAAGTTTTCATTTTGGGATGTCTTTCAGGAAGTAGTCCGTGGATTCTTTCAATTTCTATTTTACCCTCTGGTTCTAGAATATCATGGTAGTTTTCCTTGAAAATTTCTCGAAAGATCATGTCTAGGCTCTTTCTTTAATCATGGCTTTCAGGTAATCCAACAATATTTAAATTATCCCTCCTGAATCTATTTTCCAGATTGTTGTTTTTCTAATGAGATATTGCACATTGTTTTGTATTTTTTCATTTTTTTGGTTTTGTTTTATGATTCCTTAATTTCTCATAAAGTTATTAGCTTCCACTTACTCCATTCTAATTCTTTTAGAAAATAATTTTCTTGCACGAGCATTGGGACCTTCTTTTCCATTTAGCCATTTCTGCTTTTTAAGGTATTCTTCTCCTCATTGACTTTTTGGACTTCTTTTGCCATTTGTTCTAGTCTATATTTTGTGACATTTTCTTCAGTATTTTTGTGTTTCTCCTTTACCAAGCTATTGACTTGTTTTTTCATGATTTTCTTGCTTTGCTCTTATTTCTCTTGCCAATTTTTTCTCTGCTTCTCTTACTTGTCTTTCAAGATCCTTTTTGAGCTCTTCTATGAACTTAGAACAATTCATATTTTCTTGGAGACTTTGGATATAGGAGTTTTGACTTTGTTGTCTTTTTTTGAGTGTGTACTCTGATCTTCCTTGCCCTTAAAATAAATTTCTGTGGTCAGAGTCATTTTTCCATTGTTTACTCATTTTCCCAGTCTATTACTTGACTTTTTAACTCTTTGTTAAGGTAAGGTTCTGCTTCCAGGGTAGAGGGTGAACTGTCCCAAACTTCAGTGTTTTGTGCAGCTGTTTTCAGATATACTTCTAGGGACCTATAAGTTTTCAGTTCTTCCAAGGTTACATTATCAAAGGGGAGGTGTTTATTCTGATGAGAGGCGTGCTCTGATCTGTGAGTGGTCATTACAATTCTGTGAAGAGGGTTCCCTCTCCACTGCCGCCTCAGGCTCTGCTATGCTAGTGCTCCTCCTCACCCCACCAGTTCTGTAATACCGTTACCATCTGTGGATCAAGAGCTCCAGAAACAACTGCTGCTGTTGCTACTGCCACTGCTAATTCAATCATTCCCAAGATCTGCTCCAAGATCAGCTGTATTGATGTGGCCTGTGTTGGACTGTACTTCTTTTTCAGCCTGGTGCAACAGACCATTCCTGTAGACATTTCAGGTTTTCTTGAGCTAGAAATTTATTTCACTCTGCTTTGTGTGTGACTGTTCCTCTGCTCTAGAATTTGTTTAGTTTAGAGTCATTTTTGAAGGTATTTGGAGGAGGTTCATGGAGAGTTCAGAAGAGTTCTTGCCTTTACTCTGCCATCTTGACTCAACCCTCCAGAACAATGTTTTTTTTTTTCCCAGATATATTTTTCCTATTTTGTGACTTTCTCAAGGCCATGATGATGAATATAGACTTTGAAAGGATGTATTCAAAAGAAAAAAATGGAAATACAAGAAAATGAATAACCAAAGGTGAATACAAAGGACTTGCATGTGTGCTCTTAACAATGGTGTCAAGCAGTGAAAAGTTTTAGATGACTAACGTATTGTGAGGACCTTAAAAAAAAGTACATTTGGAGAAAAAACAATGTAAGGATAGCACCTTTGCACATCTGTATATAAGGAAATGTCAACAGATGCTTGGTTTAGGAAAATGATCTTCAAACTGGAAATATTTGAACAAATGGGGAGTTAAAACCCAAGAGAACAGGAAATAGTAAAACTACACCTTGTCCCTTGAATAGAATTTAAATCATTTAGACAAGGTCAATTACATCCCTATACACTGAAGGATTTGTAGCAGTGATCACAGAATTGCTGCTCACAATTTTTAAGAAACCATAAAAAAAGGAAAAAGGTGCCAGAAAGTTGAAGATGGAAACAGTCCAAATTTAAATGAGGAAAAAGATAAATTTCAGAATCCAAAGACTAGTAAATTTTCTAGCCACACCCACCGATAATTTAACATGGATTATTAAATACCTGATTTTCCTTCATTATTTTCCCACATGATTAGAGTACTATTTACTAAGCCATTTCTCCAAATTATTCCTCTTTTATACATAGGAGTAGTGATTAAGCTATGAGTTTATTGAAGGGCAAAATAATTCCATCATCTGTTAGCATATGGTTTCTAGATAGTAATGTCCTGAATGTTATGATTTAGTATATTCAAAATTTCAAAACATTAGAGAAAAAAATCACCCATGATATACCTGTGGCCAAAATAGAGAAAATAAGATTAGAAGATAACAGAGTTAGGGTGAATTCTTAACTACTTGAAGCAACATGAAACTCAAAATCTAAACCTAAAGAGAGATTTATTATGGTATCCCATAGGTTTTTGTCTTATTCCTATTTTTAAAATCAATTATTGGAATGAGTTAGTAGAGAAGACAATATGCTTTAGTAGATAGGGAGTTGTGCTTAGAGTCAAAGGACTTTGACCAAAACCCCAGCCTTGCTATTTATGAGGTCTAAAATCTTTAAAAAAAAAAATGAGTGTAACTTCTCTTATTCATCTGTGAAATGAGACGTTTAGACCAGATGACCTTTAAAATCCCTTTCATATCTAAATTCTATAATTCAAAATACGTTCATTAAATTAGTGGATGATACAAATTTATAGAGTTTAACTGGCATGGTTATTGATAAAATCAGAATTCCAAAAGGTCTTTCTCTAACTTTGAACAATGTCCTATATCTAATACGATTAAATTTCAACAGTATAAATATAACATCCTGTTCTTATTTTTTTGGTTATTTTAAAATAAAAAAAATATATTTTGTCTTTCTCCTTCCTTCATTCCCAAATATACCTTTACTAATTACTTTCTCAGAAGATCATCCATTGCAACAAAGAATTTTTTAAAAGAGAAAAACAGTTTAGTAAAAGTAAAAATCTATTTGACAGTATATACAATATGTCACATTCATAGTAAAGCACCTCTTTAAAAAGAGAGAGAGGAGTACATTTTTTCCTTTTCTTCTGGGACAAAATTTTCATGATAATTAGGCACTATTCAGTTATGTGGTTTGTTGTTATTTTTCTTTCTATTTGCATTGGTGTCTATTTGCAATATTAATATTTTATTTTCCTGGTCCTATTTACTTCACTTTGATTCGTTTTATACAAATTTTCCCATGTTTATCATAATTATTCAGATAAATCACTTTTTTAGCATAGTATCATTCCATTTTTTTCATCTATCACATTTGTTTAACCATTTCACAATTGATACTCATCTATTTTGTCCTACTTCATTGATGTTATGGAAAATGCTGCTATAAACATTGTTGTATGTGTAGCACTTTTTTTTTTATTAACTGTACAAATAGAAAATGAGGGAAACCGCAACCATGTAGCAATTAAATGTATAAAGGTATTTTGGAAAACAAGCCCAATATAAGACATCCAGGTGATGATTCCAAAATTATATATTAGTAGTGATTAAAGGAAATGGCAAAATTAAAGAACTGTCATATAAAGAGGAATTTCATATTTTGCCCTTGGAAGTGTGTCTTGAGAATTTGTTTATCGAACATTCCATGTCCAGCTTTCTTTGTCAGTACCATTTTTCTCCTTCCTCCTTCCTTACTGCTGTCAAGCATGCCCATGTCTCTTCCTTCCTTAAAGACCTTTACTTAACCCTGTCATGACTTCAGACTATCAACCCATGTTATTCATATCTCTTTTCCATTTCATTGGCAAGCTTTTAGGATGGCATCTACACTTATTGTCTACATTTGTTTGACTGCCACTCACATCTTTATTTCTTACAGGCTGACTTTTAACAGTCTCTCAAAATTGCTACCTTCAAAGTTGCAGTAATGTCTTAAGTGCTCAATCTTATTATTCATTCTGAGCTCTGATTCTACTTGACTTCTTTACTATAGTTAACCTTACCAGTCATGTTCTAGCCCCTCCTTTGATTTCTATTACTCTACAATTTTCTGGTGACCTTCTTTCTGTTTGACTTTTTATTCTTGATTTCTTTTGTTAGACCATCAGGCATCCTCTACTGATGACATTTTCCTCTCATGTTTCCCCCTCCAGGTCCTTCTGCTCTTATCTCTTTATAACTCACTTAATAATTTCATGAAGTTGAAAAGGATTCAGATATTACTTCCATGTAGACAACCGCTAAATCTCTGAATGGAACCGTATCTAATATTTTTTCTTAGTTCCACTCCTGAACCACCAACTGTCTTATATTTCTGTCTACCTATCTTCCCTCAGCAGCTCAAACTCAACATACAAAAATAGATATTTTTCCCCTTAAGTACATATGTCTTTATTGAGGAATCCACCATCATTTCCAGTCACTCAAGTTTACTACATTGTATAAATTCCTGACTCTTCCATTTCACACTTCATATCTTGCACATTGCCAGCTTCTATTGATTAGCCATCCGTAGTGTAATTCAAATCCATCACATTCTCTTCATCAGAAAAGCCTCTAGCCTAGTTTTAATTCCAAATTAATTCTGACCTGGACATCTACCATTGCCTTTTAATGGGTACTTCTCTTTCCAGTTGCTCTTTCTTTCTCTAATCCATTTTTTCACTTTTTTCTAAAATCTCATTGATTTCTAACTGCATTATTGCATTATTGCAATAGTCTTCTAATTGGGACCCTTGTCATTCTCTACTTTCTCTAGGTTATCCAATCCTAGTATTAATATAGATACAAAATATCTATTATTAAGAAGTGATCCTGATCATAATATTTCCTTTCTTGAAATGTATATATGACTCTACTTCCTCTATTTTAAAAAAAAGCAAATTTTACCCTGCCATTTTAAGGCCCTACATAATCTCGATACCATTTTACATTCTTAAAACTATTTCATATTCTTTTCCTTTAGTTTATGTTATAGAAAATCTAGTGTATTTTGATACTGTTTAAGTTTGATATTCTCTGTTCTATTTCTGTGCCTTTAGCAAGTTGTTCCTTTTGCTTGGAATCCATTTCATCCCTCATTTATTCCTCTTATAATTCTAACCTTTTTTCAAGGTACATATTCCTATAGAAATTTTCCCTGATTTCTCTGCTTTTTAGTGTCCACTTTCTCCTCATGTTATCTTATATTTCTTTATCTTCTAATATACTATGTATCAACCCACTACAACATAAATTTATTCAGTTGTAGAACTGACTTTTATTCAAATTGCCTTCTGACTTCCCAGTACAAAGGAAGGTAGTGAGGGAAGAAGTTACTTAATGAACATTTCTTAAATTTCATTGCTTAGTAAAATTAAATTATTTACACATTATCTATGGCTTTAGAGTACTCTTGATATGAGACAAATGTGTCAAGAACCAAGAAAATATATATTTGCAAGAATAAATATAGGGCTGTCTGAAATGGAAAAGACTACACTGAGTATTAATGACTTTCTCAAAACTAAGATGTTTATACATAAGTTATTTCAGAGACCACAGAGCAAATATTTGATTATTATAAGAGTTCATTATAATAATATTCTTTATTGTAAAAGTTCAACTTTTGTAACTTACATTTTTAAGCATTGACTCTACTGCATATTTAAATTCAAGGATGCTTTACAATTAGACATGATATAAGGGGGAGGGAACTTAATCACATATATTCAAATTGGATTCCATGGTGTTGGATTATAAGGTCTCCTCCTTCATGAGATATTAAGAAGTAAACTCCAAATAGCTATTAAGTGACTATTTGTCAGTTTAAATGTGTTATATTGAGAATTCCTTCCAGGTATTGGTTTGACTAGGACTACTGAGATCTTGTTTAACTTTAAGATCATGTGACTCGAATTTACTCTAAGTAGTTAATATCAATATAACCTCAATACTTTTGTTATGCACAACTTTTTTTTTTCATTCTCAGGACTGTCTTTCTAAGAGATATCACCTGCATATATCATGGTCTTACTAGTAAAGTGTGTTGAAGATTGGGATATTTGTTATCAAGTATGATTGCTTTTTTAAAATACTTTCTACTTATGCTCCCCATAGTTTGATTATTTATGAACATCTGTTTTTAGGATACATGTGGAAGAGAAGTACAGTATTTATGCAAACATATAATTAATCCCAGGGAGAATCTGTTCAAGAAGTAATAAAAAGTACAATTTGAATGAAAGTGGAATCTAATGGAGAATAGCAATGGGAGTCTTTAACTTTGTTTCCCTAAGGACTATTATTATTAAGGACTGTCATTACTACCTGAGAATTGAACTACTATATTTTTAGCTCCAAAATCACTGAAAGATCCATAAGATATTTACATGAATTAGAAATTTACCCTTGCTCTTTTATGTGCATATGACACACAGAACAATAGGAAACATTATGTTAGCAGAAAATAAAAACTAGAATTTATTTAGTAGTTAATATTTGCAAAATGACATATTTATATTATTTTATTCCATCTGATACCAACTTTATGGAGTAGATGTTATTGTTGTGACTATTTGGTAAATGAGGAAATCAAGAATGAGAGAGTCATTTCTCCAAAATCACACAGCTGATCAGTGTCTGAGACATGATTTGAAACCAGGACTTCCTGAAGTCTAATCCAGAACTTTACCCTCCATAAAACCATTAGCTACAATAATCCTAATTATTATATTATCCACAGATGTTTGATGTCATGACATAAACTTAAGTCCCTTCAAACTGAATCTTTTATTTTATTATTCTTTATAAACAGGTAAGATATACATGATAACTTTAAAAGGATTGAGGGACTACTAACAGGATAAGGAAGGGTTCCCTAGAAGGGGGTCACCTGAACTCAATATCAGTGACACACCTGATCTATTATACTTAGACTATACCTTTTTTTCCCTTTCTGGGCAAATATACCCATTGAGGATGTTTTGTGCATATGGCACAATGTCTTAACCAAATTCCTTATTTTTCTCAGTGACCACTAGTGCTCTTCCTATGATAGAAATATGATGAATGCTTATTAAACTGAATTATTTGGTCATCAGAAGGGTGATAGTGGATTACTCTTCATCAGAGATCATTAGATCAGGTGAGAATGCCCAATTTTCAGAGATATTCTAGAGGAGATTTCTACATAAGTATGAGCTGAATTTGGACTAGATGGCCTCTGAGCTTCCATCCAGCTCTGAGTGTCTATAATCCAGGGTAAATTGTATGGGATATATCAACAAAGATGCCTCCCATTCCATTTGCATTGTTGCTGTTCAGTCATTTTAGTCCTCTCAAATTCCTTGTGACCTCACTTAAGATTTACTTGGAACAGATACTGGAGTAGTTTGTCATTTCCTTTTCCAGCTTATTTTACAAGTGAGGAAACTGAGACAAACAGAATTAACTGGCTTGCCCAGGATCATAGAGGTATTAAGTATCTAAGGTCATGTTTAAACTCAGAAACATGAGTCTTCCTGACTCCAGGTCCAATGCTCTATCTACTTGTGCCATCTAGCTGTCCTCCCATTCCATAGAGCACATCAAATACAATAAATATTTATTTTAGATTTTTTTTAAAACTTTACCTTACCACTCTCTTATTTATATTCATGAGTTATATGATACAATGGAGTATGTAAGTGAATTATATAGAACTGTATCTATAAAAGTACTGAAGAATTTAAATCATCATATCCCTGCTTTTGAAATGTGTTTTAATTCCAGTGTCTTGAGAGCAATTGTCGAGTTCTCATTTCCAACAGCAAGCAGGAGTCAGTGAATCACTTTTGCCTTAATTACACCTCATTGACACCAATCCACACATTCCTGGAACAGATTTTATTATAAAGCAGAGGCAGATATGTAAAAAATTAATTAAAATTCAACGTTCAAGTACATTCTTTGCACCCTTCTGTCCCTATCCAAGGTTCTTTCTCAAAAGGCATTGGCTCTATTTGATGTAAGGGACTGTTTTACTTTCAGCTGAGTACCTCCAGTTGATCAGGTTTTCCTAATGATTTCCCAATGGACAACTTTGTTTACTAAACAGTTTAATTTTCTGAGTCCTTTCCTATTTGGTAAGCAGCAGAGCCTGTACATTGGATACAGGTGATGAATCACAAATGAGGGCAAGTGTGCAGCCAGAGGAATTTTCAAAATAGAGATAGCCAAGTAGATCTGTGCAAGTACAGCATTCTATATGCAAGGGTCACTCACCATCAGAATCATTCAAATCTTGATCATTAAAGAGGGACAAATCAGAATTTATTTTGTCATTTTCCAAATATTCATGAAAATTCCTAGATACAAGAGGAATCCATTTAATTTCAGCAATAGCTGTGGAGAGGTAGTTGGTTTCATGGATGTTGTATATTTTTGTGTTTTAGATTGCATTGTAAAATTCAGATAGAAGCAGGGGCCTCTAAAATTTAAATGAGTCCTTATTGTTGACTTATAAAACATGTTGACTTATAAAATCACTTATTAACATTATGTTCTATTTTGTTTTATTTATTTTGGTAAATTTTTTACAATTACATTTTAAGCTGGTTTAGGCTATAATTTGGTGTATTTAGAGTGTGTAGTGGCAATACAGTTACTGGGAGTATGTTTACTGCCTATTGTGTAGGACTCTGAACAGATAGAAGCTGTTGTTTATTTCTTCATTTTCAAGAGAATCAATGACATCATGGGATGATATCTTTACTTGCACATGAATTGGATTTAAGTGAGGCAGAATTGAATAAAGTCATCAGCCTCACTCTCTCTTCAAAGTCATCTGAAGTCATTCTGCCATCTACTAAGATGGTTTATACCAAAGTATGGCCTCTGTGCTTGCTACAGCTTCTTGGAGTGACAGATGAGAGAGTTGGGTCACTAGTTGAATACCAAAGATGTATGAGCATCCCTGAAAAGAATTTGACAACCCCTCACACCAAAGATGGTAATCCTCCCTTAACATTTCATACACCCCATAAATAGAAGCTATAGAAACACATGCTATATAGATAGGTGACATTTCTACATAACTACTTCCAGTATCTTCCATTTCATTCAGGTGGTTATTCCCTTCAATGTAGGAGGAAATGGCTTTTCTGCATATTCATAGAAAATTGGAGGGCTGGCATTGCTGACCAAAAAAACAATTTAAAAAATTGTACGACCAACCTGATGATGTTCACTATCGCTTTCACATGAAAGCATTTAAATACTTAAATAAGACAATTATTTTTTCTTGCTTACAAATCCTTTCTTCTCCAGGCTTAATATCTCTAGTTCCTTCAACTAACAATCCAATGGTATGGTCTCATGGTCTTCATCCTTCTATTTGTACACTCTGGATATTATGTTGCTTACCAATACCCTTCTGAAAATGTGGTGTCCTTAACTGAATCTAATACTTCAGATGGGCCTGAACCAGGGCAGAGTCTCAAAGAGCTATCATTTTCTTCACCTGGGATACCATGCTTTCTTTCATGTAGTCTGTGATTAAACTGAACTCTAAAGTATAGTCCTGTTCTGATTTTCTTTGACTCTAGGGTTCTGACAAATGAGCTTTCCCATGAGTATTCCTTAACAAACCTCTGTAACAAACAAATAAACACCAATAGGTCTATTTATGTGAATCAATATTTTGATTTTTTTTTCTTTTTGTGAATATCTGAAGGGAAAAAAATCTGTCATCACCTTTTCTTCATATATGTGTCAGTCTAGACCTTTCCTTCTCAATGATAGCCAAATTAAAGACATCTGAGCCTACATTACAGATGTGCTAGTAGACTTTTCTATTTCAGGCTTTGAACAGCATATACTTTATATGTTAAGGACATAATTTGATGAGATCAAGGCTTTAATATTTGGGGATATTTATAATTCCATTGAAATGTTTTTCATGATGCTTTATGAATGATCTTTTTATGTTTTGATGAACATATGGTTGACTCATAGTCTTCTTCTTTATAACATATGTAGCATATATATACCTATGTACCATAATCCCTCTGTATACACACATATGTATGTATTCATACACACATACATACGTGTATGCACACACATATGTGCACAGGTATATGTATGTATGCATGCATGTATACATGTGGGTACACATATATTGTTATATTAATTAAATTAGTAATTTTATACTTTTCAAACTTCCTTTAAACATACTGTAATTGTTAATGTCCTTTTAAAAAAAGAGAAATAAAGCCCAGAGAAAATAAATGGTTAATCTACCTGCTCCCATCTAATTAGTGATAGAATTGATAAGTCTTTCTCAGGTTTACTCCTCTGAAGGGATACAGCTGTAGGGCATAGTACATCCCAAAAAGATTCCAACTTCTCTTCCCCTCTGAAAGGAAAACAATTTTCAATAAGGAAACATCAATAAAATTCATCCTAGCATGAAATTATCTGGCATTCTAAACAATAATATGCCTACTCATTTACTAAACACAGCACAGCAAATCCAGCCACACAACTTCCTCATGCAAATACTCCATTGAATTGTTTAGGAACTGCCTTCAGATAAACGCAGGATGAGTCAGACATTTTTGCTCAATCTTTCTCAAGCAAAGAAGGAATTTGAATGCATGCATGTCAATCAGATATTTGAAATTCACTCATTAAATTATCCCAACTTCACCAGCAGTGTGAACTTGCAGGAAGTCACAGAATTGCTAAATTTCTTTACTACCCAGTTTCCTTCCAATATAATTTGGTTACTAAACCTCAAATCATGAAAGTTATTATTAAAAGAATAGATTCTATCTTTAAAGTAAAGAACACCTAGTCCCACTGTCTATAAATTAAGCAAGTAAATAATGTATATATGAATAAATGGCCTCAATGTATAGATAGATAGATAGATAGGTAGATAGATAGATAGATAAATAGATAGATAGATAGATAGATAGATAGATAGATAGATCTGCCACTGGAAAATAGGATTTGGATATACAGTTCATAGAACAATATTTCAAATTTTTTCCTAATACTTGTGTTTCTACTTCCTGATATATATGTATATGTAGAGAGAGAGAGAGAGAGAGAGAGAGAGAGAGAGAGAGAGATTTAAAGACTGGCTGTTTTATCTATATAGGCCATTAAATCCACATATGGTCTTAGAATATTAATTTATCCTTAAGAACATACTCTTCCCCATTCTACTCCTTTCCCTTTTAAATATTGTATTGGGAAATTTGATTTTTCTATTAATATTTCTTTTGCAGTTTGCATTTTTCATAGGCATAGAAATGGAATGCTGTTGCATTAGAGTCATAAAATCTTGGAAATAGAGGGAACTCTAGAGATTATGCCCTGGGATAATCACAGTTAATCACAAACAAATATTTATTAAGCATCTATTACCTAAGCACTGTGGTATGTTCTAGAGATTTTTTTTAAAAAAGTCAAAAAACACCCCAGTAGAAGCAAAGACAGTCCCCTCATTCCAATGAGAGAAACAATATATAAATAAGTGATACAAGTTACGTACCATACAGAGTATATTTAAGGTCATGTCTAATGAAAAGTTATTTGAAGCTGTTAGAAACCAGAAAGGCTCTTCTATAGGTGGTAGAATTTGAGCTGCCTTGAAGGCATCAGAAGAAACTAAGAGATACAAGTGAGGGAACAGAGTATTCCAGGCATCCTGACAACGAGTCCAAAGGTAGAGAAATGGGATATGGGTTCATAGACACAGAGGTAAAAAGAACATCTGAAATTGGTGTCTATAGTATAACACCTACATTTACTAATGAGGAACTCTCAGAGAGACCCAAGGAGTAAAGTTTCTCTGATCCCAGATATGATACTCTTTCTACATATTTTTCTTCAGTAAAGGAACTGAAGATTTCTAGCTACAAAGGTTGTCAGAGGTTTTCTAAGGGAATCTGCATATATTATGGCTTAGGACAATGAGTCCCAAAGATTTGAAGTGACTTGCCCAAGTTCATGCAATTCATTTAATGGCACTTGAAAATAGGTCTCCTTGATTTTCTATTTTCTCACTACAGCACATTGTTGTTTATTATCTGTTTAGTTACCTATTTTTAACTGTTTTGATTCTACCTAATGAGTAAAAAACTTTGTTTTTAGTACAGTAACCCTTTCACCATTCATCATCTTTGTTTTATGGAAATGGATTCTAAGAGTCGGGCTTTCAATAGCAGCCTCAAGGGATCTCTATCTTGATATTTTATGCATTATTTTGTGGCATATTGTTAATTTATTTTATACAAGATCATAGGTTAAGTACCACGCTTTTACATGTTGGTACTATTTCATAGCATAGGGACTTGATAGATTTCTCAAGCTGTGATTAGACTACCCAACCAGAAGCATATTCTAACTAAGTAGAGGCTATCAGAAAGCTTTTCTACATTAACATATCTAATAATAACTCCTTAAACCACTGAAATAGGATATATCAAATAATAAAGGGAAAAGTGAAACTATACAAATGTAATTCAATTTATTTCAGTAAGCATATTTCTTAAATTCTTAATATGAACTTGGTACCATATTTAGGTAACAGGAATATGAAGAAAAAAACAAAACAATCCCTAACTTCAGGGAGCTTATATTCTACTGGAGTGGTAGCAGTGGTGGAACACCTATGTACACACACACACACACACACAACATAAATATTTACAAAATAAATATGCATACAGGCTGCTTCAGAGTATAACATATATAGTGTGAGTTAATAATATAATATGTTAATAATGTCATTTATTATATAGATTTCAATATTTTATATGTTATCTCATTTGATTCTTATATCATCTCTTCTATTATAATATCTATTTTATAGATGAGTAAATTAAACTCAAGAGGATAAGTTACTTGCCCACTGTTACACAGTAAGTATCTGAGGCAGAGGTTTCAACTCAGGTCTTCCAAATTTCAAGTCTAGTACACTATCCATTGAGTCCCTTGGCTATATGAAGAAATAATCAGAGCTGCTTAGGAGTTAAAAAAAAATTGGTTAACATTCTCAAAATTGCAACAACATTATGTTTGGGATAATTAATTGTGGGCACTTTGAAAAGAATATAAGTTCTCTCTGCCCTATGACTATCTTAATTGAAAGCCCCAAATGGCACCCTGATGTCTCCATGAGGCAAACTGTATATGATGTTAACTTATTTTTCAATCATTCCATATTTCCTAAAATCCATGGTGATCCAGATATTAATCCTGATCTAAATGGGTAGAAAGATATGAAAACTGACTCATTTTTCTTGTTTGTTGTAAGCTTTCTTTTATGGATCAGTTAAGCTTGCAAATCAGCTGAGGTATTCATTGAATGAGCATCTAGGAGCATCTCAGGGACAGAGGCAGAAGGTAGTAATAAAAGACCCAACAGGTCTTCTATAACTAGCATTTTGAAGACAAGAAAAGGAAGGGAAAAGAAACAGTATGATTTCATCATGCAACCACAGAGGAAAAAAAAATCCCACTAATTTGTGTTTTTCCTTCTGATCCCCAAGAGGGAATTTTAGTTAATTTTCATACAGTAATCTTTGCATTATGATAATGTGTTCCTAGCTTTTGAAATTGTTTTGTTTCCTATCCAGATGGTTATGAAAAACATGCAATAAGACTGATGTCACAAGTCGTTAGGTTAAGTTCGGTGTTCTTAAATGAATAAAAGGATAGATATTTTCATGATGGTTCAATGAAGAAAATCTCCTTATTAGATAAATGGATTTGGAACTGGAAGGGAACACAAAGGTTATCTCAATCAATCCCCTTGATTTAAAGATGAAAAGAAACATCACATTTGATGGGATCAAATGATTGGCAATTTCCCAAAGTTCTCTGAACACTCCTGTATATGCTATTCATATAGTCAAAAGAAAAGATTTATGACTATATATAACTGAATAAGCAAGACTACCTTGATTTATAATTTTGTGGAGTATTTATTTTTCCTTTATTTCTCTTTATTCTTTATTAGTCTATATTCTATATTATTCTTTACTTCTCTTTTCCTCTTGGCACCACTCTAAAGCAAACTATCATCCTCTTCTCCTGCAAGTCGTTTCCCCTGATCATCTAGGTAAAAGCTATTGATCTTTAGACATCATACAGAATTATGTACCTTTCTTTTAATGGTTTATTGTTGTTGTTTAAGTATCTATCACATTTTCTAGTCATCAATAGCTGCTCTAATAAGAAACAATATAGCGTTAATGGATAGACACATCAGTCTTATTGTTGTTCACTCATTTTTTTAGTCATAGTTGACTCTTCATGACCTCACTTGGAGTTGTCTTGGAAAAATTTCTGGAGTGGTTTGCCATTTCCTTTTCTAGCTCAATTTACAGATGAGGAAACTGAGGCAAGCAGGGTTAAGTGACTTGCCCAGGTTCACACAGCTAGGAAGGGTCTGGCCAGATTTGAACTCAGGAAGAAGAATATTCCCAACTCCAGGACTGGTACTCTCTCCACTTAGCCACTATTTATTAAGCATCTACTTTGTGCCACATGTGCTAAATATTGGAGATAGAGAAGCAAAATATTATTCTTGCTCTCAAGGAACTCACAGTCTAATGGAGGAAGTTACAGGATAGAGGACTTGCCTTGGTCTAAATAAGAACTCGATTATTTCCTACCTCTGAAAATGAGCTGTGTGACTTGACAAATCAATTTACCTCTATTTACCTTAGGCAGTTCTCTAAGAATAAAAACTGTAAGTAACTTCCTGATTGGCCAATCTTACCATGAGTTATCACTAATATCACTAATCACCAAAAAAGAAAAAAAAATAACTTCATAAATGACAATGATATGTTTATAATGAGCTCTGAAGTTTTTAAGAGGCAATAGGGTATTATGGATAGAAAGCTGGCCATAAAGCCTAGAGGGTCTGAGGTTAAATCCTACAGATGACACATACTGACTCACTATGTGACCTTGGGCAAGTCGATTATTATTTCAATGCTCCACATCACTCTAAAGCTGCATTGGGAGAGAGAGTTTCCCTTATTTTAAGCCATTCCCTTAAGCAATTACAGGTTTAGGCCCTGAGCCTAGACCTTTAAATTTTACAGGGCATTTTCTTTGCAAAAACACTAAGAGGTTTGCTCATGACACACAGCTGAGCTTTTCACCATTTTACAAATGAGTAAATTGAAATTCAGAAAAACTAAGGAATCTACCCGTAAATACATTCTTAATAATTATCAGAGTTAAGATTGGAGCCCAGATCCCCTGATTCTTAACTATAAAATTATCATGTCTTACTATTCTTCATATAAATGTACAAGATCTAGCATAGTCTCTTCCCATTAGAAACAAACAAACAAAACAATACAAAAAAGAACAAACCTGTGTGATATCTTTGTTCTAGGGAACTCCCAGGTGAGAAAATTCCTATCAGAGTAGATCATCTTTTCTTCAATTTAAGATCTTAGAGAGTGGTCTGGGAACCTAAGAACATAAATAACTTGCCTAGAGTTTTACAGCCATTAAGTTCCAGAGACAGGAGTTGAATCCACATCTTCCTGCCTTCCACAGTATTCCATTAGCCTATGCTACCTCTCAGACACTGTTGCTTAAACATTTAAGTGAATTACATGTAAGATGTTAAGAACTCAATTTACATAATGAATTGCACTATTTAAATACCTCTTTGGATAATTTATCAGCATACCTAACTGCCTTCTATGACCCTGACTCGCTTTGTAAACCTTTGAAAGTCATTTAAACTCTCTAAGGTTTGAGGCAACTCCCCAGTACTTTTCAACTAAGCCATAGATTAGCCTAAATCTGAGGTTGATGTAGATTTCCAAACCAAAATTTTTCATACCCTTGCTGAAAAATCCTAGGTGCTTCTAGTATTTGTGACTGCCTAACTTAACAAAAATAGAGAATATATACATATATGCATGTTTGTGTGTATACATAAATATACACATACATATGTACATACACACACGTATCTATGTGTATATATATATATATACACATAGATACGTGTGTGTGTGTGTGTGTGTGTGTGTGTGTGTGTGTGTGTGTGTGTGTGTGTGTAGATAAAATCAGCATTGGTATGGAAACAAATCTGGTCAGTAGGTAGACCAAAGTGGAGTTCATCTACTTGCCCCAATGTGTGCAATGTGACATATTAATGTTACAAAGCCCCTAGATAATGGAAGTTGGTAAAAATGACCTGGTTTCTCAAATTCTCAAGAACAACTGCTCTTGTTTTTTTTTAAAAAATCTATGTAATAATGGGCACCAGCCTAGCACCAAGAGGGGCATTTAAGATAGCAGTAGGAAGCTCCATTTAACAGAAATCAATAAACTTCAGAGCTCTAGGCTAAGAAGGAATTGGGAGTATGGGGTTTGAAGGTACAAAAAATGATCCACATGGGATGAAGATGGACTCAGCCTAGATTCCCTCCCTAAGGATGACCTTAATGACATGAGGAGTCAAATAGTCCAATGCACCTTGAGGGGAGAAATTCAATTAAATAACCATTACTTTCAATCTTCCCAACTCAGGGGAGCAGCATGTGGATTATTCCAACAGAGAAGGGGGAAATATTCTTGAATGGTTACAAAACAAAGTCTAATAATACGCTCATGGAAAGAGTGAGAAAAAACGAGTTGAAAAGAATTGGCAGTGAGGATGAGCTGACAAAGCAGCTCCTCTGCATAGAGTTAAGATCATGGTACAGTTTAGGGAATTTTAAAGACATAATTTACATACAAAATGAAAGTCAGGTGAAAGAATGCCCTGCTCTCTGTATTGAGCTTTTATTTTGGAGGTTTAAATACCTGAGACAGCCACTTTCATTTCTGCTTGAGTTAGCATATATGAAAGAAATCCTAATTATACTTGTGATATTAAATATTACTTTTGCTGTTATTCATATTATCTTTTTAAATAGCCTAAACAACAAGCAGACTTATTCATTAATATGCAAGATGCCTGTATGTAGACAAACCCATTAAAATATTCAGATATGAGTAACTCTAATGATCCACATAGGAAGATCTTGGGTAGACTATGGCCTTAGCTTCAGGGACCAGTCCATCTGGTATCTTTGCTTAGAAAAGTCACCCTCAAGGAAAATAAGTTTATCCACTTCATTATCACCTATTCTTGCATCTCACTCAAACTTCACAGGTAATAAATATTTGTTGAGCTGAATTGTTTTGATTTTTTTTTTCCTTTACCTACCTGTCTTCTAGTAGATCCACATTAACTTACCACTCAGCAATTATTTGGTGCCATAGAATGTTCATGAAATGATCCAGGTGGAAAGAGAGACAGACGGACACCACATACACGCGCGTGCACACACACACACACACACAGACACAGACAGAGAGAGAGAGAGAGAGAAGGAGGGAGGGAGGGAAGGAGTGAGAGGGAGAAAGACGGTCATCATCTAACTAGCTGCTTACACCCTATCTTTTTTACAGATGAGGAAAATGAGGCACAGACTGATAGGTAGCCTGCATCTATGGTCCGTTAGTTAGGATTTACCAGAATTGAACTTACGACCTAAGTTTTGGTCTCCAGGTCTAGCCCACATTAGACTATGCCATACCTGCCCTCTTTACTGTTCTTACATCTAACTCACCAACTTAGATGAATCCAGTGCCAGCAGACTGACTGCAGTCACATCTTAGAACTTTAGATATAGAAAGGATCTTAGGCATCTTATTGGTGATTCCATTAGAAACACTCCTTATCATTCAGGCTTTCCTGCTGTGTCAGCTACTGGGGAAAACAAAATACTTTCATCTCTTTAGACTCCTGTCCTGAGTACATTAGGCACATTAAGTACAGTTACATTGGAGAAAAGGCTTGTGGATTCTGGTTGCTATGCTTTCAAAGACTAAGTGCACCATCCTCAAACACAATTCATTTTGATGATCTTCAAATATACCAAAAAGGACATCCTGTAGATCTGTGTGTGTTAGGCAGTATCACTTATGTGCAACTGATAGGATCTAGAAATTTACCATGGCTCAATCAACAGTCATTCTTCACTTGGCAGGGACGATGCAGGTGTACCTAGTGCTTCTTCTGTGTTATACATATTCACATCTTAACAGAATATGGTTCATCAAGTACAACAACTCACTTGAGGGCTTGTTGTTGATGTTCTTTTATTTTGGGGGGTGGGGGGTGGAAGTAAGGGAAATTTGATGTACAAATAGATCAAAGAAATAACAAAAGGAAATAAAAGTGATTTATTCTAGTGAAAATCTAAATTGTCAAAACAACAGGATTCCAAAGTGTCTGTCATTTGCTTCATGCACAGATATCTTGTAGCTGTTTATCCTCAAGGTAATCCGCCTTTGTTGCTAAAGGATAAACGTAATTTGGGACTGTGTTGTAAATACTGCTTTGTTTTCTGTCTAAATGCGTTGCTTCCTCTTGGAGCTCAAGAAATCTATGAGAAGTGTTCTCAACATTCATTTGCATAAGATTGAGTTCTAAATTTTCTCCCCTTTCCTCTCCCCTCCCCAAGACATGCTGAAAACTAAAATTAATTAATTGAAAAGAACAGTGAAGGCTGTGGTCCACATGGGGACAGGCACAAATCTAACAGATGACACAAAGTTTTCTCAATCAGATTTAGTCTGAGGATTCAAATTGCCCACTTCTTTAAACACCTCGAGACTTCATTCCACAAGTTTGTATTTTCTGGTACATAATTATATGTTTAACATAGGGCTATTTCATTAATAATTTCATGCCATATACATATCACAAATACATATGAGTATAAAAACTGTTATATATATATATATATATATATATATATATATATACCCCTCTATATATAGTTTACATTTACTTCCATGTTTACATATACATATATTCATTCAATAAACATTTATTAAACATCTACTGCATCAGACACGATGCTAAGAGTTGGGGATACAAAAAAAGGCAAGGAGCTTACAATCTAGAGGGAGATTACATATATGTATGTATTATATATATATATATATATATATAAACATATATATATATACACACATATATAACACAGAAAGATAGATAGATAGATGATAGATAGATATAGCTATTTCTGTCCATCAATACCATGAAAATTTATAAACTGCTTTACATGAATATACAGATTTACAATTGGAAGAAGATGCAGATCTTTTAGTCTCCTCAATCCTTCTTTCATTTTATATATAAGGAAACTGATACCTAAAATAATTAAGCAACTTGCTCATGATCACATAGCAAATATCATACCCAGGGCTCCTTATTTAAAATCTTTTAGTTCTTTTCTCTAGGTAGACAGGTGATATAGTGAGTGGATAGGACCATGAATTGAAATTCAATCTCAGACACAAACTCTTTGTATGACCCAGAGCAAGTCACTTAATCTCTGCCTCATTTTCCTCATGTGTAAACTGAGGATAGTGATAGCACCTACCCTGCAGGGTAATTGTGAGCATCAAATGAATTAATATTTCCAGAATCACAGTTTGTGATACAATACGGGCACCTAAATAAATATGTATTACCCAAACTCTCTGCCCTATGACTATCTTAATTGAAACCCAGCATGTTTTTCTCCTGAATCATGAAACCTGTTATCTCATTTAAGCCTTAGCACAACCCTGTGAGGTATTACTAAATGAGGTTATTACTAAATAATAGGGACCAGATCTGTGATGTAATTAGGTGAGGGACTTCACAAGGAAGGGAACTTCCTCGACCTATACAATCACCTTCTCTGTCACTTAAAATCTTCTAAACCTGTCTAGAACAATGAGAGGTTAAAGGATTTCCCAGGTCCAGTTAGCAAATTGATGTCACAGACAGAACTAGAAATCAGATCTTTCTGGCCTTGTGACCAGCTTTCTATCTACTATTCTCTATTGCCTCTCTATACTACTGATAATACTTTCCCCATTTTACAGATGGAAAATGTAAGGCTTAGAGAGGTTGGTTATGTGATTTTTCTCTTGATAATATAGCTAGTGTATATCAGAGGGGAAATCTGAACCCAGATCTTCCAGATGCTAAGTCCAACATGCAAAGCCACTTCTCTTTTAAGTAGTGCCTTAAGGTTTACAATCTATTTTTTCTCAAAAACTCTGCCATCTTATTTAAACAAATATTATTTTCCTCATTTTATAATGGAAACTGAATCCCAGACAGGTTAAGTGACTTTGCCCATTGTAACACAGTAAGTTTCAGACCCATCCAAATCTCTTGAGTCAGTCTTTTTTATTTCTTTCTTCCATGGCATACTACTAATATTTAGTATTAATATTAAGATGTGTTTACTTACTATTAATATTGGTACTAATATATAGTGGGAAATATAACAATTTTTTTCATTAATATCTTCTTGTAATAAACTTTTTTCACTTTGGTCCCTAAATATAGTAATTTCTTCTTCGGTCTTTGGACAAATAATATCATTTATTTTAAATGTTGATTATTACTTGTGTAATCTGAGGAAGGGCAGAAAGAGTATGATTAAGTATATGGTATATACTCAGTTGGATTTCAAGTTGATAATCACATACTCTGCTAAAATAATGAGTGAGTGTGAATTGAACTTAAGAATAACATAAGATTTAACGTTCAGTCTAGAACTCAGCATATCATTTTCAACTTTTTTAGTTACTGCTACTACTATTAATACCATTATTATTTTCTCTTCTGAAATGAATTCTCACTGTAAAAAAAAATTTATAAGGATTCTTAATATAGAGGATATACTGGATTACTACAGGATATAGATATTTCACATTTAGGTTCTAGGAAAGGAAATTTATCACATTAATCTCATATTTAGCTATATAGCATCCCCCCTTCTTGCATGAGATAGCTCTAGAAAAGCTTCATAAGCATCAAAATAATATGAGGTTCACAAACATTCAAAACCATGGATTATGAGCCCCTATCAACATGTTTATCTTGATTAGCCCACCAGAAGATGCAGTCTGTTTTCAGGAAAAGGCATTTGCTCTAATAGTGTACTTAGAAAAGTTAGCAATAGAAAATTTTCCTTCTTTCAGGAGGGTCTAACTTACACTCAAAGTACACAAAATCAGTAAGAATAGACAAATCCACTGTTAAACTGATTTTACCCCCCAAAAGAAGAGAGGTTTGTCAGTTCCTGGGGGTTTGTCTAAATTCAGCTTTTTCTCTCCAGACAGTCTTTGCCACCAGGGTTCAAGCTTAGCTCTTACAAGTTACCCTGTCAGATAAGTAGAGTTTGAAAGTATTTAATATATTTTTCAGTCTCAAGGTCAAAGTCAAGGTCTTTTAGGCTAAGATTTTATTTGACTTGTAGCTAGTGCACTATCTTAATTTGTGATTGCCAAACTGCACCGTTTGATAATCATTTCAGACACCGCTCTTGTAACAAACCCACAATGACTGATATATTTCTGAGCCACCTTGTTTTTCTTACTTTAGAGGTGAAGTGTATATGTGTGGGAGGGAGAGTTTCTGCTAAATCTATCATATATTTGGACAACTCTAATAGTTAAGAAATTTTTCGCTATATCTATATCAATCCTAAATTTGAAAGTTGTCTCTCAGATCAAGCACAACAAATCTAAATTTGTTTCCGTATAAATATGAGAAAATAAGAAATTCATTTTTAAAATGTCATAGCCTTTCAAATAGTTGAAATAGTTCACTTGAAAACAGCTATCATGTCTCTATCCTCTGCCATATATGCTCTTTACCAGATAAAATCTCCCCACTTCCTTCAATCAATTTTCAAGTAGAATGATCTTGAATTACTTTACCATTCTGATTTCCCTCCTCTAGGTGCACTCTAGCTTATCAGTATCTTTCATAAAATATGTAATACCCAAATTTAAACCTGATATTTAAAATGTAATCTAATCGGGAGAGAGCACAGTGTGTATATTACCTGGATGGTCTTCTCATTCGAATCATTGCGAATCCCAGAAAGGAGAAAAAAGAACAATGAGTTAAAAGTTTAGAGATGTGATATATACATACGTACATGCATATATACATGTATGTATATATGACATACATGCCCAGATACACACACATATATGCATATGTATATCTTCTAAGTCATATCTACCATTTGTTTGTGCAAAATTGTAAGAGATACTTAAAAGAAAGAAAAAAGAAAAAAAAGAAAGATATAGCAAGACATTCCCTCTCAGAGTTACTATGTTGAAAACAGAACTGAAGGGAAAACAAAAATATCTGGAGTCACTGATCAAGTATTTTTTTTTTTCTCATAGAATAAAAAAGTTGAACCTTGAAGTTTCATAACACAGATATTTGTCTCACCCTCTGAGTTTACCTTCCATTGACTTTGTGTTTATCTTTAATATAATTAAAATTTTATGTGTTGTTTCCTCCATTCCATTAGAATGTGAGTAGTTTGAGGGCAGGTTCTTGTTTAGCCTTTGTTTCCATCCTTATTGCTTTGAATAATGCATGTACAATGCTTGTTGACTTGTGTTTCACAGATAACACACTGGAGCCATGGAAGTTTTTGATCTCCAGCCTCTTACAGGTTCACTCTTGATTTGGTCAGATAGCAGACAGTTTCAGAGGGGTTAATAATCAGCTTTATTTTAGTCTAGTCTTTTCAAATGGTTGCTGGGAGAACCAGCTCTCCCTAATCACTCTTCTCCCAAAGGCAGCTACCCCTACGTCTGAATGGGGTCAATGGAGACAGACATACTTATGCATTCCCCTAAATCCCCTCAAGTCTCAATTGGGACCAGTTGAGGCACACACATGGGTTCCCATGGTTTTCCCCATATGAGTTTTTCCCCATGGATTTTCCCAGAGATTCTGCCCCCCAACTAAACAATGTTTACTAGCTTTTTATAGAACAACAAAGAAGGCATCGTGCCAACATTAAACTCACAGGTTAACTTTGGAAATACCATCATTCTGTGCAAGCACAGTAAATATCAGTTATGTCACCCCTTGTCTAACCCGCAGCCTCTGTAGGACTGCCTGTCCCTGACTCTAGGAATTGTAAACACCTGGAAACGAGACATCCTCATGGTCATGGATTCTGAGAAAGTAAACTCTAAAGGATGATAAAATCCTCCTTACATAGACCTTGCTTTATTCTCTCCTGCAAGGTAAGTGCTGTTCTTCTCCCCATTTTTCAGTTGAGGAAAATGAGGCAAAAAAGTGTTAAGCTCTATGTCCAAGGTCGCACAGCCAGTGACTATCTGAACTCATGTCTTTCTAACTCCAGCCTCAGTGCTATAGTCACTCTGCCACCTACTTGCCTCCCTGGAAGCTGCTCCCTCCCCCTAGTTATTTCCCTGTCTGCTGCTCAGAAAATATTACAAGGTATTTTATATCTGGGATCTTTTCCTCACATCTCTAATATGTACCCCCAGGTGCCTAGTTACCAATTACACCTAAAAGAAAATTCTGCTAATACTAATTTTCATCTAATGATGGATGGTGCTACTCATTATCTATATTGCTCACCATAGATAACTTAATTGCATGAGAAAAAAAAAATGAACCACTTCTTCATTAGTAAAGTAGTGATTCTTTTAAAACTATAACTGACATCTGAAAATGAATCTACAAATGCAATTGTATATATATATATATACATATATATACTATATATGTATATATATATAATATTCCAAATTCTTTATATTCCCATGATGTAACTTAAATATCTTATTTAACATTCCTGGGGTATTAAATATGTGAGCATTTTATTGAAGTCTCTGAAAATACAAATAAGTTCAAGAAAGATTTGATGTGCTTGTGCTTCTATAATTGATTATTGTGAAGACATAGAGGTACAAAAATTCAGAGATATCCATAATCTTCTAAGATTAGCACCATCAAAGACAATAAACAGTTTTTCCAACAAAAAATCCTTTGGTGGTTCTATGAGAAAACAGGTCAGTTCGTTGGACTGATCCAGGATGGCAGTTAGGTGAATGTTTAAGATTTAATACATTTAGTCCCTGCACAGATATGTCAGTGCTGTTTATTTTACATTTTTAAATAATAAATCAGAATAATAATTTAGATTAAATATGTGTGTGCATTTGTACGTCTGTGTGTACCTGCATAGGTGTGCATGCATGCAGGTATGTGTATGTGTGTGTGTGTATGTGTATGAATTTTGATCCATACTTGACATTTACGCAGCTTGAGGATCTTCTGGGACAAATCACGTAATTCTTTCTAATCTCTCTGCACTTTCTAGTCCAAGCATTTCCTGGGGTACTAAAAGATTAAGTTTATTACCCATGGTCACACATCTAGCTCATTTCAGAGACCAGTCTGGAACCCAGTTTTGTTTTGTTTTTTGACTGAAAGACAACACTGTTTCTTCATCGTATTAAATGATGTAATTTCAAATTTAAACCATTATTGTGGTTGGAAGATTTGACATAATTCTCATGTTTTCTGCTCTCTTATTAGATTCCATCTGTCAGGATTAATTTTTGTGTATGCATATGGTCCTCATAGAATTAGTTTAAAAGAAAAAAATAAGTCACTGATTTAATGGATTTTTTAGACATGTGTCTGCTAGATTTTTAATATTAATACAAGGACTTTCAGGTTTTCTGTGTCTTTTCATCAACCTTATCAACCATTTTCCTACACAAAAGCTGTTGTCATAGTAAATTCTGAACATATATAGAGCAGTTGTTTTTCAGGCCCCCTGCCATTTAATGAATCACTCAACAAATATTTATTGAATACCTACTATTCATATAACACTCTGCTAGAGACCTCAGCTGGGGAAGTTTACAAGGACGATCCAATGAGTGATAATATAAATTTGGATTGAGAATCTAGATACCTGTTGACAATGGGACAACTCCAAAGGTCAATGCCAGATCACCAAATATAAGACATGGACTTAGGAGACTGACTCATCATACAAAAAAAGTCCCCCAAATTACCTGAGATTAGCTAAGTATACTTAATAGAATATTTTATCACCTTTCTGTGGTGAAGACCTAGATTTTAAAACTGAGTTGTAGTCGTATCACATTGCATAGGTTATAAAATTAGCGAGTCTTCAAAAAAATATTTAAATGATTCGTCTAACATAGGTTCCTCTTTTTCTTAGGCTACAGATTTTAAACACATATACACACGCATGCATGCATGCATACATACATGTATACTTGCACACCTACAGAATACATACAGAATGCAATACAAGGATGCATATATGGATGCATATATATGTATGCTTATAAACATGTATGTGTATCATTTATATATGCTATACCTTAATGTCATATATATACATTATATATAATATATACACAGGTATGTATATGTGCATACATATACATATAAAGGCATATACATATATACCCCTATACTCTCCAGGCAAAGCACATGAGAAAAAGGGTGGCAACGCTTTCCTCACTCTACTAATCTAGGGTCTAAACTTAGCAACCGGTATACATGCAATAGCTGATAAGACAGGGGCAATAGACTTTTTAGTGTTAACTGGATATAATGGTAATTTGGCTTAGTGAGCACTCAGATAAATTATATTTGGTCAGGGTCTTGAAGCAGGGCCTAAACATAGGCTCTCTATGGTTTCCATAAGAACCAGACTTGGAAGGAAAATAGAAAAAGACCTGTAGGCTATTTGCTTATGCCACTGCAAAGTATTATGGGGGATTGTTCCCCATAAGCCATTTCTGCTTTTACAACTAAAATGTACACTTATAATGGTGAAGATAATGTGTAAGCAAAAATACAAGAGTAAGCCTATTTCATAGGCTTTATTTTAGTAAATGATGTATAATCATAAAATAACATGATTTTCAGTATATCAGTGTTGTTGTTGTAACACTTTAGTATTACAACAGGGTTGTAACATGTTAGTAGAGCAATGAGCTCTTTAATGTGTCATTCCTTAAACTAGAGCAGCTCACCACCCACTCATACATGTTCACATTCATCTCATTCTTGCCATAAATTTTGGTCAATACTCCAAAGGTCATCCACTTAATATCCAGGAGGGCTTCCTCTGGTGATTTTTCACATATTATGTATGCAAGATCCTGGGTCAAGTCAAGTGTATCTTCCTTGAGAATAGAAATCATTTCATAGTGTCTATGTATCCCCAGTGTCTTAGAAATCAGTTGTTTAATAAAAAATAAATATTTATAAAAATAAGTTTGTCGAATTGGAATAAATTGATTTGGAATCAGAGAATGTTTTAGAGCTTCTAGTTCATCTCTTACTACCTGTGTGACCTTGTTCAAGCCCCAACATACTATAATCTTTACTTCACATATAAAATAAATTACCTGGACTTTTTGACCTGTAAAGGCCCTGTCACTCTCTTTTCATGACTGACCACACCCATTTCCAGTTATATAAGTTTTTACTGATACCATTTACATAACTTTATTCACAAGTTACATGTGGGATTGTGTGTGAATGCATGGGATGGGAGGGAATTTATTACCTAGATGACTTAATCCACTACTATCAACGATTTTTCCCAGAACTGAGAGCAAATTGCCCTTAGTTTCCTCATCCTTAAAATTATGTAGTTGAACTAGAGGAGTTCTGAGGTCCTTTCCATCTCATGATGCATAATACTATGAAATAAAGTTGATGTAGTTATTTCTGCCAGGAAAAGTTGTCCAACAAAGAAGAAGAGAGGGAGGGGAAAAATAAGCATATATTAAGTGCCTAAGTTGTGCCAGGCAGTGTGCTAAGTGCTTTGCAAATATCTCAATTAATCTTTAAATATTTGATCAAAGAACATAAATGATGTGAGTGGAGCATAGAAACATGATAATTGCACACTGGATCATTGTCTCTTGCTGAGCCATCATTGGACAAATATCCTTCAAATGCTCCAGTAGCTTCAGAGCATGGATAATGCCTTCGGCAAAAACTCTAGAGATCTGGAAATGTTGCATCTATAAAGAGCACAGAGCAAATTCTTAAGGGATTTTTTTGGTTTCCTTTTTAAACTCGAGTTTAATTCAAGCATACTTCTTATACCACCTACTCTAGCTTGTAATACTGTGGTAATTTGGTGCCTACAGATCATCTGCTACTCTCAGAAGTAAAATCTTAAGCTCATGAGCAAATTTAATTTAAAAATCAAGTCTGATTTATCTCCCTTGTTTTTACCAGTACTTCAAACATCAATAGTGCTGCTAAAGGAAAGGGGTTTTTTTTGCATCATCTCATATCCCAACACAAAAATTATATTAAAATCTTTCTTCATGAATTCCACTCATATTTCAAAGTCAATGCATTTAAAAGATTGAAAGATTACATACCATGTTCTCATCTACTGTCTTCATCAAAGTGAATTGAAAACAGAAGGGCACTATTTCCTTAAACTGATCTATACTTTGTTTTGCTACTGATATTTCAGTTTTCTACCATATTTGCTGCAATAAAGTGCAAAAAAAAGGATATTTTAAAAAAGTACTGCCATTCTGAATGGGAGGTACTATCCTCCACCATTAATAATCATATATTTTACAAATTTACCAGTAATTATGAATCCTAGTGATTTGCTGACTTAGTCAATGTAGACTTCATGTAAAAATAGATATCTAGAAAACTGACTTTGTATACTAATATATACTGAAAGAATACTTAGTTATAGAAATTATGTGCAGGGGATGATGGCTATAAAATTACCTTGGTGCCTTTGAGCTGTATATAAAACTTGCTAACTAGGAAAAAGAAAAAAAATGCAATTATTAAAAATGCAGTTAACTGTATTTCCTCATTTAGATAATCTTGAACATATTAAGGACAACAACTTGTCAGTTTTATAGATCATAATGTCACAATATCATTGGAGCTAAGAGCACTAAATCAGTTCTAATTTTCAAGCAGTGGAAGAACATAGCCTTAGAGCTTTGCTAGCGAGGCATGTATCAACATGATATTCATCAAAGAAGGATAAAGGAAAGTGAAAATGAGTGGACTCAAAACTGGAGGATGTGTTATCCTCACCCCATAGTGTTGGTTCAAATAATATTTCTTCCAAAGGAAAAAAAAGAGCTATATTTCTGTGTTTACATGGTCCCAGTGACATCATTAACCATTTATCTAATTCTTAGAACTTAACAAGTGTTTCTCTCATGATATCTCCCTGTGCTTTCCTGTTTGAAATGAAATGTGAATGAATTTTCAAAGAAGAAATGACTCAAAAGAAAGTACAGATAAAATCAGCTTTACTATTTAAGTTCAAGGAGTTCTGAAGCACTAACTTCAAATAATATTACACCAATGAAATTTTCATTTTGCCCCCTTGATGATAAGCATCTGGAATGACAGAGGCCTTGGGATTTCTATTCCTGATGAACTTCTATTGTTTTGTTATTTTGAGTGCCTCACTGAATTCATGAGGTAGCTCCAGCAGAGCCACTATATACTGTCAGAATATGGAAGAAAATGGACTTATATTGCATGGCATTGTGGATGTCTTCTTTTCACAGAGTTGTTTGGAAATCTGCATTGACATCTGTTCTCCCCACCCCCAGAGGAGAGAAGGCAAGAACAGAATGATGTGACATGAACAGAAATGAAGAACTTTCTCAATGAGTTGGAAAGCAACTGGTGGAAGGGAGAGAATTTGAAAAACAGTTTTAAAAAAATTGAATGTTTTAAAAAGGAAGGAAGAAGAGAAAGGAGGATAAAAGGAAGAAGTGAGGGAGAGAGGAAGAAAAAGAGGAAGGAAGGAAGGAGGGAGGGAAGGAATAAAGGAAGGAATAGAAAGAGGGAGGAAGGGAGAAAGGAAGGAAGGTAGGAAGGAGAGAATGAAAGAGCAATGGAAGGAGGGAGGAAGGAAGAAGAAGAAAAGAAGGAAATAAGGAAAGGAAGAAAAGTAGAGGGGGGGAAGAAAGGAGAGACAGAGGAAGGGAAAAAGAAACAGTACCCATTCCTTAAAAACACCAAAGTGGATAGGAATGAAGGGAGCATTTCTTAACACTGTAAGCAGTATCTATCTAAAACTATAAGCAAGCCTTATCTGTAATGGGGATAAGCTAAAAGCCTTTCCAATAAGATCAGGGGTGAAATAAGGAAGCCCACCATCACCATTATTATTCAACATAATGCTAGAAATTTTAGATATAGCAATAAGAGAAGGAAAAAAATCAAAAGATTTAGATTAGGCAATGAGGAAACAAAACAATCTTTGCAGATGATATAATGAACCCTGGAGAATCAACTAAAAAACTACTTGAAATAATTAACAACTTTAGCAGAGTTGAGGATATAAAATAAACCCATAGAAATCATCGGCATTTCTTTATATGACCAATAAAGTCCTGCAGCAAGGGATAGAAAAATTCCATTTAAAATTATTGTAAACAACATAAGTATTTGGACCCTATCTGCCAAGACAAATCCAGGGACTATATGAACACAATTACAAAACACTTTTCACATAAATAAAGTCAGATCTAAACAATTGGGAAAATATCAATTGCTCAGGAGCAAACCAAGTCAATATAAGAAAATAAAGACAATTCTACCTAAGTCAATTTACTTATTCAGTGCCATAATAATCAAATTACCAAAAAGAAAAAACAATATAGAGAGCTAGAACAAATAACTAAATTCATCTAGAAAAATTAAAGGTTGAGAGTATAAAAGTCATCAATGGAAAACTAAATATACAAAGGAAGGTGGCCTAGCAATACCAAATCTGAAACTATATTATAAAGCAGTAATCATCAAAACTATGTGGTACTGGTTAAGAAATAGATTGATGAGTCAGTGGAATAAGTTAAGCACAGAAGACATAGTAGTAAATGACCACAGTAACTGCACTTTGATAAACTCAAACTCCAGCTTCTGTGATGAGAACTCAATATTAGACAAAATCTGCTGGGAAAACTGGAAAATAGTATGGCAGAAACTAAGCATTGACCAATATCTCAAACCATATACTAAGACAATGTCAAAATGGGTGCATGATTTAGACTTAAAGGGTAACACTAGAAACAAATTAGGAGAGTATGGGATAGTTTACCTATTAGGTCTATGGAAAAGAAAAGAATTCATGACCAAACAAGAGATAGGGAACGTTAGGGAGTATAATATGGGAAATTTTTATTACGTTAAAAAAAATAGTCTCTGTACAAACAAAATCAAAGCCACCCACATTAGAAGGAAACTGAAAAACTGGGAAACAATTTTTACAGTTCGGGTTTCTGTTAAAGGCCTCATTTCTCAAATATATGGAGAACTAAATCAAATCAAATGATTTCTTGACCAAATGAAAGCTCTGTGCCTTATCTCCTCATATACAAAATATCTTTCCTATCTATCCCTATTCAAACACACACATACACACACACACACACACACACACACACACACACACAATAATACGCATGGTTTGGGGGGAGTGGTGTTGGTGGACTATGAAATGAGTTCATGGCTACAAAAACCAAATTTTACTTTTCATATGAAAGATACTATTATTGATTTCAATATTTTAGTTACTATTAAGTCACCAAAGATAGGTCTTCCAATCTGTCACAGCACAGAAAGCATCTTTTATAAAAGATAATAGTCATTGTCTTTCACAAAACCCCTAAGTTTGGGTGCTGTTGCTATCATTTCCATTTTTCAGACATAGAAACTGAGGCTCAGAGAATTGAAGTTATCGCCAGTGGTTGATGTGGGCTTTAGAACCAGATTTCTTGACTCCCAGATGCCATATGAGACTTCCTCTTAAGTTCTTGGGGCAGCCAGAGGGTCTAGTAAAGAGAGCACTGTGTCTGGCATCAAGAAGGCCTGGGGCCCTTCTGACCTCAGACAATTATTAGATATGTGATCCTGGGCAAGACACTTAAGCTTGTTCTTTTCCTTGATTTCCTCATCTGTAAATTGGGAATAATAGTATCAACTTTCCAGCATTGTTGAAAGGATCAAATTAGCCATGTCTAAGTACTTAGCCCAGGGCCTGGGACATGGCAGGCACTACAGAAATATTATTATTGTAGAAGTAGTGGTGTCATTATCAGTTCCACAGAGATGATCAGCTGTATCATGAGCATGCACTGCCTGAAGAGATCAGAACTGAAAACATGTAACTGGTGATTCTTATGCTAGCTTAAGAGTGTTTGACATTGCAGTGGATGAGCTCAAGCAAATGCTCTATCAGTTCCATACAATTGGGAGATGATGAAGCCCTCATGTTATAGAAGTATATTTTCAAAGGATTTAACTTGGTAAATTTGTATATGTTTTTGATTCAGTTATTTTTTCAGTCATCTCTTATTCTTTGTGACACCTTTTGGGGTTTTCTTGGCAAAGATAGTGGAGTAGTGTGCAATTTCCTTCTCTAGCTTATTTTGTATGTTGAAGGTACTAAATAAATATTACCTGAATTGAACCCTGGCATTTAGAACTTACAGACTTCTTAACAATCACCTAAAATAGCTTTCACTGTGTAGAGGAGGCAACTGAGGTCCCAGACCATAAAATCCAAGAAATCAGATCCAAGGATCTTAGAGATCTTAAAGATTTTATAATTCCAATCCTGAATTTTAAGTATGACACTGGTATCCAGAGGTTAATAATTTTCCCAAGGTCACACACTAGTAACAGGGAGAACCAGGATTCGAGCCCAGCTCCAACATCTCTACATCAAGAGATCTTTTCACCTCACCACTCTCTTGCCATTTTTTGTGATTCTGAAAGCACAAATAGTCTCTTAAAGTCTAAATTTTATAAAGTCAATTGTCCTAGAAATAGATGGAAAACATCATTTGCATTTTAGAATGAGATTCCACTCTCAAAGCCTATGTTTACTTTGTCTAAATCTAAGAGATATTGGACTAGACAATAAGGCAATTTTAAGATAGAAAAAAAAAAGATGGGAGCTTGCGGTATCTCACCACAATACTCTAGGACAGGCACGTCGTGTTCTAGTCAATATCTTTTCAGATGTCATATCATTGGAAGCTAGGCAAAGTCAATTGATAAGATCTTCAATGCCAGTGCTTAGAAATGCTCAAATAAGGATGATACGTATCTAAAATACATTTGTATTAATTTATTTTTACAAAGGTTTAGGAAAAGTAATCTCTTTAATGTGCTAAGGACAAAATGTTGCATTTCTGTATGAAATATAGGGAAGGAAGTTAACTCAGTGTTTTTCGTTGTCAAAAGAGATCACATCCCCTCACACACAAAGAAAAGGGTATCTCATACAGCTTACAAACTGCCTTTCAGACATTTAATGAGAACTATCTTGCTGCAAAGAGTAAAAGGCAAATACCAGCCACTATCAGATAGAGGTACAGAGAAAGGCCAAGTAATGCCACCCGCTGCCAGTTTTCAAGAACATGCTATTATACCAACCCCCAAAGGGCACTGTATCTATAATAAGATGAGCTGCATTCGGAACTGTCAGTCACCACTGCTACATTTGTCTCCAGAGTTCAGAAAAGAGGCAATGGTATATAATCTGTACATCAAGGTGGGGATGGGGAATGGGGAGAGAAATGAGCACTAGGTGAAGCTTGGATTATTCATGACTTGCTCTCAAGTCTGCTACATAGCTCACATTTACATAGTGAGATATAGTATGTAGATCACTGCTATCTTGGCACCATTGAGGAGGAGTTAATTCAAATATTATTATTTCTAGTCTATATTTAGGGAAATCAAAGCCTGCTGAGATAAAGTAAATTATCTCAATCATGTAACTACTATGCTCCACTCCAGAAGGCATAGCATTCAGGAATAAAGAGGTCCCATATGTCCACAGTATCACTGCTTTTTGAGCTGGGCAGAACACATTTGGAGTACTATAAGATATAGAAAAGGGAATGTGGCTTAGTGGGTAGATGTTTATTAGCTGTGTTCTTATAACCTCTAAGTCTCAGTTTCCTTGTCTATAACATTGAGACAATCATAGTACTTTCTTCACAGGGTTATTTTATTGTAAGGTATGACTGAATAGATAGATAAATAGACAGACAGACAGATATATATATATATATATATATAGATAGATAGATAGATAGATAGATAGATAGATAGATAATTTACCATCTTAAAGGAGCTACATAAATATGAGTTATGTTTTCTTGGTGTTTTATAAGTTTTGAGCACTAAATTTTTGAAAGGATATTAATAAGCTGGAGAGTGTCCATAGATGAGTCAATAGGATGTCAAGCCCATGGTGTGAGAATTAAACCTATAGGGCTATTGAGCCTGGAGAAGAGAAGAGAAGTATCGAGGAGACATGATAGTTATCATCAAGTATTTGAAAAGCTGTCATTTGGAAGATGAATGAAACTTGTTTCGTTTGGCTGTAGAGGAAAGAACTGGGACCACTGGGTCAAAGTAGTAAAACAGTGCGTTTAGGTTTGATGGTAGGAAAAACAAACAAATAAACAAGCCTCTTTACAGTTAAGAATTCTGTCAAAGGGGAAAGATAGTGCTCATTTCCTCCTAGTTAGAGGTCTTCAAAGAAAGCCAGAAGAATCACTTTTAGGTTAAGTTGTATAGGAGATTTTTGGTCTAGATGGTCTCTGAAGTCCCTTCCAATTCTAAAATAGAGTAATTTTATGAAGTGTTTGAGCTGGGCCTTGAACATAGATCTTCAGACTCTAATTCTGGTGTTTGCATAACTGACCATAGCTTATTTACATTACTTGATTTATATGTGCCATTGATGGGGCATAAGCTACTATTCAAATACCAAAGACGTAAAATTTGAGCTACTAATGGAGATGATTTTGAGGGTATAATTTTAACATTACCACATTTGCATGGGACACATCAGCAGATGTATTTAAATTTTCAGGCATTGGAAGATACAGTATATTTAAAGGCATTTAATGTAAGCCTACCACCAGGATAATGAATACAGAAAATGTTAAGCCATTTCCTTCAAAATTTCAGTGACTGTAAATAAGTGAGAGTTAATTTTGACAGTGATCTCTGGTTGTAAGTTCTATCTCTTATTATTCACAGACCTTATTTAATTAGACAATATAAATACTTTTTTTCTTTTATCTAAATAAGAGTTTCACATTATTTAACGAATATATTTAATTGAAAATACGTACTTTTTCATTAAAATAAACATAATAAAATTACTGCAAGAGGTCAGAACTCTATGTGTATTTTAGCAATTTGTTTATTTCAAAAGCAGCTATATTTATGAACTCATTCACAATAGAGGACCAAATGGGAAAAAATAAACCAACAGAATAACTCCTCCTTGGAAAATAATTCTTAAATTAGCTCCAGGAACTAAGGAAATAAAAGTGAAAACTAAAAAAAGTAGATTTATATGAAAAGTTTAAAGCAAAACAAGGCTCAAACCTATGAAACCCTCTCCTTACATAGTGTTAGGGGAAGAAAGACCTAGTATGCTAAGAATCACATGTATGTAAACCTCAATTATAACTACTAGTATACAAAAATGTGAGATTTTTCCTGATTAATGAATTAATATGCCACTGGAGAAACCGAAACACATTGATTTCCATATTCTCCCAATGTGTGAAACAAGAATTCCTAATAAAGCTGAAATAAAATGGAATGATTTACTTTTTCCACACACAGGGACTCCTCACAGAGAAAAATAAAATAATCAGTGTAGTTGGTTTCATCATAAACCCAAAGACAGAAAGCAGCCTCATTCCTTGGGTCAGTTGGTAATCTCATCTTACAATGCTAGTGATGAACATGAGCAAAAGGATGAGGGTAGAAGTCTGTTAATTTATGAAGCATTTACTGTTAAGATGCAGTAGTGGAAAGTTATTATAAAAAACTGACAAAATCTTCCAAATGAAATACCATATATCTTGATACTTCTAATGTGGAGGCAAAATGGAAGATGACCCAAATTAAAAAGTAATTCAAGTTTAAGAAATTAAATTTCACAGTCTTATGAACTGCTTCCTACCCTCCCAATTGTATACCATGAAAATTTCTACAAGAGTATTGAAAGGTTTTGCAGGTAATAAGAACTAAATAAAACTTAAATAAAAAAAGAGAAGGATAATTTTACTTTTTAACAGATAGGAAAAACAAAATAACTCATTAATAGCAGAACTAATAAGCAGAGTCCAATGAGGCCAGCTAGGTTGCTCAGTGCTTAGAACACTGGACTTGAAGTCAGGAAAGTATGAGTTCCATCACATGCCTCAGACATTTAGTAGATAGGTGACCCTGGGCAAATCAGTTCATCTTTCTATTGGCTCAATTACCTCATGTGTAAAATGGCAATAATAGTAAAAGCTAACCTTAAGGGTTGTTGTGCGGATAAAATATTAATATAGTACTTTTCGAACATCGAAGTACTGTTATTATCAAGTCTCAACAAAGGTTAAAAAAAAAGATACATGAAAATCTAAAAGAAAGGAGATGGATAAAAGATTTTACAATTTGCAATTTCACCAGCTCCAACTTCACTTATGTAAACAGAATAGAAACAGAAATAGAAAAATAGAGAAATCGAAAAGGTTGGAACTTTGACTGTAGTTATCCCCATTTCTTATACAAGTTACTTGCTATAAAACAGTTGAGTAGGCCAGTAAAACCGACAAACTATCTCAGCCAAGTTACACTTGAACAATAAAGATATGCCTGCAAAGAATAGGCCAAATTTAGAATGTAAATTCATTTCTAAAATATTATAGAGGGAGAATATAAAATACCATGAGCAGCATCACTTCAGGAAAAAAAATGAAAAAGAACTGGAAATGAAAATGATCCAGAAAATAGCTTTCTGGATAAGAAATATAACCCAAGGAGGTCACATCATCTCCAAACCATATTTAGATAATAGTAGAAGGAAACAAACAAATAAAATGTGAAAGGGGATGGATTTACCAATATTTCTGTAATTTCTTTTCGTGATCAATAAGAGATTCCTCACAATGGATTATAATTCCTCAGTCTCTGACATGTATAAGTGGCACATTAGAAGATGAAGCTGAGAACAATAACTGAGCCCACCAAATTCAAGTATAAGAACATATCCTGTGAATGACATCATTTTAAAGCTACTCATGGATATTGTAGGGAAATGGTGCTATAATGCAGAAAGCATTGGTGGGCCTAGAGTCAGAAAGAGCTGAGTTTCAAACTAGCTTCCTAAAGTGTAAAATGGAAATAATAACACCTACATCTCAGAGGTGTTGTAAGGATCAGGGGAGGTAATATTCACAAAAAGCATTTAGCACAGTCCCTGACACATTGTAGGTCCTATGAAAATGCTTGTGGTCCTCTCTTTTCCCTTTAAAAACTTCCTCAAATAGGGTAGAAGTCTAAAAAAATGTCAACAGGCGATTCTATCACCAAATAAAAATTTGAACAGGAAAACATCAAAAACAACTTTCTTTTTATATGTCCATAGTTTCATTTTTATAAATTATTAAAATGGTATATATAATATGTATATATATATATTTTCCAAGAATATCCTTAATGAACCTATAGACCTTTTAAAACAATTTTCTGTACCAAAACAAGTCTTCATTGTCGCCTAATTAATAAGGCAGTGTAGAGAATACATTATGTATCATTGCTCTTTATCTGTTAGTTACCCCCCAAAAAATGATTTGGCTGAGAAAAACATAACCTTAACATTTCCTGACAATCTATTATACATATGTGTTCAAAACCATGTAAAATCCCTTGCTATGACCCCCAAATAAACTTTTTTTTTCTTTTTGGAGGGGCAGGTAAGACATTTGGGGTTACATAGCTTTCTCAGGGTCACACAGCTAGCAAGTGTCAAGTGTCTGATGCCAACTTTGAACTCATATCCTTTGCACAGCACGATTGGTGCTCTATCCACTGCACCACCTAGCTGCCCCCAAATTAACTATTTTCAGTGATCTTCAGATCAACAACATCAACTTCACAAGAAAACAATGTATGATCTTCATAAAATTTTAAAATTCATTCCTTAATATGATAGATGACTTGGTAAAATCAGAAAGCATACCATACCTAATGGATCTTATAAGCTAAAATGTAGTCAGCAAGATATCCATATTTTGCTCCAGAAAGAGCTGATTCAATTCTCCTCTACCGGGGATGATTTTCAGAATCTTTAAAAGGCATAAAAATATCATGTTTGTGGAAAGCCATATTTTGTAATATATTTAGCTATGGCAGTTGGAACTTAGTTTCACCTTATGACGATTTAGTCGTCTAGCAGAAATGCCCTAGTGGAATCAGATCATATGGGAGACGGTTGATCATTGACTATTTCAAACTCAGGTTTTTGAAATCATGAATAATTGGGGATAGTGTTTGAAAAACATTTATGGTGGACTATTTAAAGAAATAAAATAGATTTGGGATTCATGCAGTCCAGTGTGGCATTTGTTCTCTATTGCACATTCAGGCTTGATGTAAAAGTTTAGCGGTATTTATATAATCTTTGCTGGAAATAATGTGCTTAGTTTAGAAGCTGTCTACAAGTAATGCAGATGGAAAAAAAAGTCTGTCAAACCATCTTGTCCTCTAACAACACATGAGGATGCAAAAAAGATGAATTATAAAGGGATTTCTGAGTACCATTTGTATTAGGTAAGTATTTTTGTAGCTGTGTACACTGTCTACTGGACTTCAGCTACTTAATGGTGAAATATTGACTCTAAGGAAACAAAAAGCTCTGTTCATTCATTTTTCCTCCACCTGTCTAACTTGGTTTTCAAAATCCTTTTTGAGCTCTTTTATGGCCTGAGGCCATTGGATATCTATTTCAGATGTTTGGGACACAGAGGCCTTGACTCTCACAGAGGCAGCAGGCCTGGCTGCTATTCAGGGTAAGATTAAATCAGGTTCTCAGGTGGGGGCAGGGCCTCCTCCCAGGCTCAGTTCCCTCAGGGGGTTTATTCAGAGACCTTCTGTATGTCTTTACCTGATGGTAAGCATTGTTCCTCCTCATCAGAAAGGAAAGGAGCTAACATCTGGTCACCAAGAAAGTAACTATCTATGGTCTTATTTTTTTTCCCTTTTCTGGGCATTTTGCCAGCCAGTTACTTGACTTCTGAGATTCCTCTCCACCCCCCCACACCCCTCCCCCACCCACCCATGCCACCTAGATCCGCCCAGCTAGTACTTGGGGTCTAAGATTCAAATGCTGCTCCCCAGCCTCAGGGCTTTTGGCAGCAGGCCTGGCTGTTATTCAGGGTAAGATTA
>CM053769.1:515385155-515443541 GCA_028658325.1 Potorous gilbertii
TATTTTTCAAGGTGTTATTTTCTTCAGCATTTTTTGGGGTCTCCTTTATCAAGGTATTGACCTGTTTTTCATGCTTTTCTTGCATCTCTCTCATTTCTCTTCCCAGTTTTTCCTCCACCTGTCTAACTTGATTTTCCAAATCCTTTTTGAGCTCTTCCATGGCCTGAGCCCATTGGATATTTATTTCAGATGTTTGGGATACAGAGCCCTTGACTCCTATGTCTTTTCCTGGTGGTAAATATTGCTCTTCCTCATCAGAAAGGAAGGGGGGAAACATCTGGTCACCAAGAAAGTAACTTTCTATGGTCTTATTTTTTTTTCCCTTTTCTGGGCATTTTCCCAGCCAGTTACTTGACTTCTGAGATTCCTCTCCACACCCTCTCACCTCCAGATCTGCCAAGCTAGTGCTTGGGGTCTGAGATTAAAATACTGCTTCCCAGCCTCAGGGCTTTCAGTGGGGATGGGGGTGGGGCTGCTATTCAGTGTGAGATTAAGTTCAGGTTCTCAGGTGGGGGCTGGGCCACCATACAGGACTCAGTTCCCTGAGGGGGTTTATGCTGAGACCTTCAACAATGGATATGAGCCCTTGGCTGCTTTGGGAGTCCCTGTCCTCTGCTGCCTATGCTGCTGCCTCCCGAGTGGGCCTGAGTTATGGAGACACCCCACTCCCCTCTCAGCCAGCCCAGAAGACTCTCTCACTGACCTGTAGCGCCTGTGGGTGGAGGGACCTCTGTAGCCCCCAGAGATTCGATCCCTGAAGCCTACTCAGATCTGCTCCTCTAGGTGCTGCACAGTCAAAGCAGGGTTGGGCTCTTCTCTGGGTCCCGTGTGTGTGACGGACCTTTGGTGTAGGTTTTTCAGGGCTCTCTGGAACAGAAATCTCCACTCTGTTGTTGTGCGGCTTCCTCTGCTCTAAAATTTGTTGGGAGAATTTCCTCTTTACAGGTAATTTATAGGCTGTGAGTTTGGAGCTAGCATATGTGAATTTTTTTACTCCACCATCTTGTCTCCTCCTAAAAATATTTTTGTATATAAATTATTTTCATCATTCTTTTATTTCTTTGCTCTATAGGACTCATAGTGATAATATCAGGTCAAAGGGAACACTGAATTCAGTAACTTTGAGGTGATAGTTCCAAATTGCTTTCAAGAAATGTGTTGAGTGAATTCACAGCTTCACCAAGAGAACATGAATGTGCCTGTCTGTTTTTGTAGCCTCTCCAACATTGTCATTTTCTTTTCTTTTCTTTCTGTCAACTTCCAAAGGTGAATCTTAGAAAACAACAGAGAAACGAGAGAGGTAAAGCATCTCTAGACATGGAGGGAGTCAGTTAGTGCAAAAGAACTGCAAGAAACAGAACAAAGAATACCAAGAATAGGCATATTGACTAGTGTTCCTATATGAGAAAAACTGTGAAGGGTAGTAAGATGTATCAAGGAAGGAAAGGTAGGAGTAAGCCAAATTATGAAGTTTTTAAATTCCATAGGACTTAGAATTTTATCCTCAAGTTGACAGGGAGCCACTAGTGTTTACTGAACAGTGGGTGGAATAGGAATTAGGTGGCATGGTCAGATTTGGGTGTTAGATAAAAGGGAGGATGATTTGGAGTGGGCAAAGACTAAGAGAAAGAACAGTTAGAAGGCAATTTTAATAGGCTTTGCATGAGGTGATGAGGCCTGAACTAGGATTGTAGTTTTATGAATGATGATAAAGCGTTATGTGTGAAAGATACTGTGAAAATGAAAACACCGATATTTGGCAAAGAATTGGCTACGTAGGGTGAATGAGATTGAGAAGTATAAGATACATTCATGTTGCAGACCTGGGTAACTGGAAGAATGTTGGTGTCCTTGACAATGATGAGGAAGTTGGGAAGAGGGGAGAATTTGAGGGAAAAGATAATGCCTTATAGGACACTTCTAGTTGTATGGATAGAGTGAAGTAGAGTTAAAGTTGGAGATGTATGATGATGTATGTTTTTAGTTCAGCAAAGAGAGTTGGGCTATGTTTAGATAGAAGATAAGTATGTGTATATATATTATATAAACACATGCACATACATACGTGTGTATGTATATATGTGCATACATACACCCAGATAGCTAATATATTTATAAATACATGTATGCAAGTTATCTCTTTGCAGAAAAACACACACACATATGAGTTATCTGCAAAGAAATAAAAATTCTAGAGCAGTGGAAGCCACACAACAGAGTGGAGATTTCTGTTCCAGAGAGCCCTGAAAAATCTACACCAAAGGTCCGTCACACACTGGACCCAGAGAAGAGCCCAACCCTGCTTTGGCTGTGCAGCGAGTATAATAGAAATCAAATAGAGAAGAAAGCAAAGATAGAGCTTAGGGGAAAGTCTCTATTTAGAGGTCATGACAAAGAACAGTTATGAGGATTGGAAGGGAACCTGGAGATAACAGTGCTATGAAAATGTAGGGAGGCATGCAAATCTAGAATGAGATGATGATTAATGGTGTCCAAGGTTAGAGAATGGTCAGTGAGGATTATGGTTAAAAGATTATTAAATTTGGCTACTAGGAGATCACTGATAACTTTAAAGAGAGCAATTTCAATTGAATGATGAGGTCAGAAGCCATATTACAGAAGGGTAGAAATAAATCAAAGAGGAGTGCAAGTATTGCTTATGGATACTGTTCTCAAGGACATTTTCCTTTTGATCAATCTATTACTTTCTAGTAAGTCTATCTCTCTTTTTATCTATCCATTTAAATAAACATAATTATATCTTTTCATCTTTATGGAGATATATCATGGGACACATGATAGGTAACATAGAAATTCATAAATTCTTAAAGAAAGGAGCAAAGTATATTTTAGCTAAAAGAAAAATAAAACACCTTATCAAACCAAAAAAGAAACTGAAGGTCAGAGATTTTCCAAGCTAATAACTGAATCAATCTTTAAACCCAGGTTTCCTTGCTTCTAAGCTAGTTTTCTTTACTATGTGAAATACTTTCTAAATGCTTATTAAATAGATTCTGTCAGCCTGATTGATACATCTTTCCCCAAATTCCAAAATAGGAGAAATGGAACCCAAAGAGATCATTGAGAGGGTGCTCATCATCCCTGCCAGTTGTTAGCCAGGTGTCAAGCTTCAATCATTGAGCAATATGCTGTGTATATATCCGTAGTTACCAAATTCATGAAGTGTCAGAAATTACTGATTTTAAAGGCTATATATCATCTGATCTCATATCCCTGGAGCATTCTTACATATTTCCACATTAGAAATACAGTGACATTTTTAACCCTTCTTAATCTTCTTCCAACCTCATTTTCACCGAAAACTAAGACGTTTACATTTACATTTAACGCCACTTGTGCTAAAACTGACTTCATCTTTAAAGCTTTGCTTAAAAGTGACGACTCAATGAGGATTAAAATGGACTTTGAGGGATTCATTGGTTTTGGGCAAACATTCTTGGAACGTTTCCCTTAGAACATGTTGTGAAAATATGTTTCCCTCCATCTTGGAAACGATTTTTCACATAGGTTGTTCCTAGTGGGAATGTTTTCTTCTTAACTTCTGCCTCTTAACACCATAAATATCTTTCAGAGCACAGACTTTATTCAGAATAATAGGGATTGATCTCAGAGATTTTGTTTCTAGTTTAAATTAAGATAATGTTTATTGAATGTTTTTTGCAAATATACTAATTTATTTTTATTTGACTAGTGCCAAGGGTACTTAGGAAAATGTTTTCGCTTTTGTGATTTCCCTTCTCAAATTTTAAATCCTCTACTGGAAGCAAGTTTAAATATGTCAGGCTTACCTAGTACAGATATTATCATTAAGTCATATTTAAGTTAGATTCGCATATCCTTACTTTGCTTTTTTAGCATATCGAGTTTAACATGCACAAATTGCATGTCTATATGTCTGTGTGTGTGCATGTTTGTGTCAGTGCATACACACAAACATAGTTATTGTTGCTGTGCTGGTTTTGTTTGGGGGAAGGTCACAATAGCACTAGTTCTGGTAAATCTATCAGAGAGTTAAAACATTCCCTGAATGCAATGAAAATTCTCAAAATTAGATTGTGGAAGTTTTTCATGATTTATATTTTAAGCCTGCCAGAGTTTCTTAGCCAGTAATTATATTGTTTAATCATATGCTCAAACAGTTGAGCTTCAGGATAATTGAAGGTGAACTGCAAATCTCTCTCTTTTGCTCATTTGGAATATTTATGTCCCAGGTATCAGGAAAAGCAAGTGGGAACAAAATACATATAAAGAATAAGGGAAGGTTTTCTTCTGAGTCATAGTTGTGTGTTCAGTAATGATATGCAACATGAAATCAACGACTATACAATGAACACACTGAAATGCTCATAATTTTGAGGACAATTTTAATGAATTGACTAGAGGTGAATTTTATATCAGAATAGGAATCCTTTGTCAATGTCCAATCAGTGATTTCTTTGATTTTCTTCTTAGAATCCTTTCAGTATAAAATTAATTCCATATCCTTTGTGTTTCAGAGTCCACATTGCTATTTTAGGCTTATCTCCTTTATTCATTTTTCCCCTTCAGACAACGTCCTGAAAATTGTCTTCTCCTTCCCTATGTTGAAACATATTCTACCTAGGTTTTCATCTTCCCTCTGCTCCTGTATCAGCTCTCCTTAGTGCTCTTCAGAATAGCAGAAGTTCTGTTCTCTACTGCTGATCTTCCATCTCAACATGTTTTTTTCCTTTCCTTTGATCTTGAGAATGCTCAAATAAATTATAATGCATCCATATAATGAAACACTTACTTAATACTGAAAAGGTTTTTCTTTTTATTCAATGCTTTCAATTAATAAATGTGTTTTGGATTAATCCCTAAGTTCTGGTCCTTCCTCTGTCACAGTTCTTGGATAACCTTCAACTGATACATTAAGCTCCTTGGTTCTAATTCTGTAAAGGGAGCAGATACAATTTTGCCCAAATGACAAGAAGGTATAGGAACATGGGCTACATCCATATCCTTTTCCTTTAGTATTAAGATAGACATTACAAATTATCTTCAAGCTTTCATATGTCTACTGAAGGTGTTGAATATTGAATACCACTGAGAGGTGAGATGTGGCAAGATGTACCCTGATTTCAAAGCAGCAAGATAAAAATCTTCCTATTCTATAAAAATAAGTCTTAGGATCATGGATCTGATGATTGAAAGGTATTCAGAGATCATTTGGTCTAATTTGCATATGAACAAACTAAGACCTAAACAAGTTTAATGAATTGCAAGTAGTAACTCAGGTAGTTAGAAGTAGAGTGAGGACTGAAACTCACTTTCTCTGACTCCACACTCAGCATAATTTCCAATAAAATATCTGATTTTGTGAGTTAACATTTAGAGAAATTATCATTTTATATCTTGATGAAAAATTAATAAAGTTCTATTTAATTACGTGAAAATAATTTTAAGAAATATTCAGGGACTATTAAAAGAAGATGGAGTTTATGTCCCAGTTAAATAGGTTAGAGTTAGATATGTGACTTTTCATGATATGAACTGAGGATATGAGTAGAAAACTAAAAAAAATTCACAATTATAAAAGAAACTCTAGGGTCCTGAATACTAGATGAATTAGCATGGGGAGAGATGGGGCAGTAAGACCAACCAGAAAGCTAATGCAGTTGTGAAAGCAAGAGCTCATATGAGTATGTACCAGGATGGTGGCTATATGAATGGAGAGAAAAGAACATATATGAAAAATGTTGTGAAGGTGGAAATGACAAGACTTTACAACAGATTGACTATATAGGAGTGAATGTGATAGAGGAATTAGGTGTGACACATATTTTGAACATGGTAACTGGAAGGATGCTAATGCCCTTGACAGGTATAGGGAAAATTGAAACAGGAAAATGTGGGGGGAAAGACAGTGAGCTATTGTGAATATATTGAGTTTGAGGTGCTTATTAAATATTCAATTTTGGGGTATCCAAAAGTGTATGGTGATAGTAAACTGAAAGAGATTAGGGCTGAAGAGAGAGAGAGAAAGAGAGAGAGATCAGTATAGATATATAAATAGATAGATAGATACACATCTTCTACTCAGCTGCCAAAATAATTTTTGTAAAACACAGTCATAACTGTCTCACCCCTCCCACCTACTTGAAAGAACCAAGGATCAGATATACAATTTCTTATCCAGCATTTAGACTTGGTCCTCTCTGACCTTTCAAAGAGTCTTTTATCTTGTTTTCCTCCAGTGACACTGGTCTTCTTGGTGTCTTTTCAACAAAAATCCTCTATCTTCCATCCTCTCTCTCCTTGCCTTATGTATTCCCGCATGTGTGGTTTTCTCACTTCTAAAAAGATCAAGTTGAACTTAATGACATCATCCACCCATACTGCTCTTATGATTGCTAATAGCAACAAATTACGTATTACAGTTGTTTTGTGTCATTTTCCCACTTAGTTTCCTTTCTATGATAAAGACATGACCTTCACATTTATCTGTCTTTATCAAATCAAACTGGGATGCTTTTATTGATCATTCTCTAAGTAAAACAAGTTTGATAAAATGGATGGAAATACTTGGCAGAAAACACACAGATATTTAATTAAAGCTCTTCCAAATACTGAAAGGGACTGGAGTGTTGGCTTGTTCCCCTTGATTTTCCTTTCTTCCAATCGCCTCCAAGTCAGATATTTAGAGGATAAATACTGAATAATTCAATTCAATTAAAGAAACATTTATTAAGAAACAACTTTGTGCCAAACTCTGAGCACTGAACACAGAAACAAAAGCAAAACAAATCATATGCTCAAGGAACTTACATTCTGCAGTTGAGGAGAGAGGAGGTGAGAATACAATGAATAAGACCAAGGAGATATAAAGTAATTTCTAATGGGAGGCACAAGTTAACAGTTAGGAGGTAAGAATGAGGAGAGACTGAAGAGGGTTGGGGGAAGCTTCCTGTGGGATATTGCATCTGGTTCTTTAAAGGAAACTCTGAATTCAGGAAGGTGGAGGATGAAGAGAGAATTCATTTCAAAGGACATGAATGGACTCTAAAAATGAAAAGGAGGTATCACTCATGCAGAAAATCTAGGAAGCTAGTTTGACTGGAAAGCAGAGTGTTTGAGGGGAATAATATGAAATAATCCTGGAAAAATAGGCAGTACTTAAACTGTACAGGCATTGTATATATGTTTTATCAATGAACTATAGAGAGTCACTGGAAATTTTTTTTTAGCTTGATAAAATTGTCAGATCAGGGTTTTAAGTGTGGAGTTTTATTGTAAATGGAAGAGACTAGAGACAGGGAGAGCTAGTTCTCTAGAAATAGTTTAGGTGGAGAAAGTTGTTGGCTTTCACTAGAGTAGAGGCCTTTGTGAATGGACATAAGTCAGAGAAAGTGATATATGTTAAGAAGGTAGAATCTACAAAATATGATGTCTGATTCAGATAGAAGGAAAAGGTAAAGATACAAAGGAATAAAACCTGATGCTTGGCTGGTTGGTAATGTCCTCACCAGTAATGAGGAAGTGAAGGGGAATGTGTACAGCAGAACAAGATAGGAAATGAAATGGGAAATGTAGGAAGATAAAAAGGGCAGCTATATTGATACACACATACTCACACATATATGTGTGTATGTGCATATATATATATATATACATGGGTATATTATATATATGCATACAAATGTATGGGTCTGGTCTCCATAACGTCGGGTTAAAATGTGTCTATTTCGTCTGTGTCAATACTTAAAAAAAGTTTTTATTGATGTCTTTTGTTGTTTTTCTAATGCCACAAAAATTTCACGAACATTCTTCTCCCCCATGGAAACCTACTTAAAAACAAATAAATATAACTGAGTAGAGGAAAAAGCACTATAAACAACAATGAAGGCTGAATTCTACAGCTGATTCCTCTACCCCCAGCCCCAACCTTTCTACCAAAGGAAAGGAACTATATTTTATCATCTGTTCTCAGAAGAACCTTCTCAATTTAGCACATTAATACTGATTCCTTCAGTAGATGAATTAGTTATCAGGATTATCTACTGGACCAACTAATTTCACCTAGCTGAGTGGGAAGTCAGGAGGAGGAAATATGAGGAGGTAAAAAGATTTGGAGTCTGAGGGCCTGAATTCAAATTCTGCTTCTACCACTTGTTCCACGCATGACCTTGGACAAACCTCTTTACCCCATCTGGGTCTCAGTTTCCCTCAATTAGAAAAGGAAATAGCTAGACTAGCTGATGTCTACGGTTCCTTTGAGCTCTAAATCTATCATTTTATGAAAAAAAAAAGAATAAGTAAGTTCTAGGATTTGGGAAATACTACTGTGAATATTGAAGAAAGTAGGATAAGGCTACAGCATAGAGGAAGTGGTGTTAAACTGTAACCTTCTTGGAAGGAGAAGGGAAAGAAGGAAGGGAGAGAGGAAAGATGGATAGAAGAAAAATAGAAGTAGGGAGGAGAAAGAGGAAGGGAGGGAGAGAGCAAAGTGAGAAGAAAAGAAGGAAAGGAGGAAGGGAGGAAAGAATCATTGGGTCATTGAAATCATCACCAATTAGCTTATATTGAGGGTAAAGCACTGGACATGGAGGCAGAAAGAACTGAGTTCCAAGCTATCCTTTTCTAGCTGTGTGTCCTTGAGCAAGTTACTTAACTTCTCTGATTCTCTATTTCCTCATCTGAAAAAGGAGGATAATGGTGTCACATATCTCATAGGGCTGTTATGAGGGTCAAATGAGAGAACAAGGCTTTGCAAACCTTACAGCCCTATATAATTTCTAGTTATTGTTATTTTTGTTGTAGTCTAGTTTCTGAGAAGGAAGTGATAGTTACAGAAATTGTGACAAAAAATATGAAAGGGAGAGAGCCAGAGAGTCGCAATGCTATTGGTTGGTGCATGAAGATAGCCATTCTCTCTGTAGGATAGGCAACAGTTACCATACACCATGCATTGCTTACCAGGCACTTAGGTGGCCCAGTCAATAGTTTTGGAATCATGAAGACCAGAATTGCAATCTGGCCTCAGACTTTATTAGTTGTATGATGCTAGCCAAATCATTTATCACCTATTTCCTCAGTTTCCTCAACTATAAAATGAGGATAATAGAAGCACTTACCTTGAAAGGTTGTTATGCGGATGTAAAGCAGTGTAGGCACATGGTAGATGCTGTACAAATTCATATTCTTTTCTCCTTTCCCCCTTTCCTATCCATGCTCAGAAGACTTTAGAGAGCACGTGCTCTAGGCAGGTCATTTTTACAGCTGAGCAAATGAATGCTTAGAGAATAAGTGTGTATTGACCAGTTTCACACAGATAGTAGGTAGCAGAGACAAGATTTAAACTCAAATCCTCTGATATCAAATTGAGTACTTTCCTTTATAGAACTATGTTGACTTGTTGAAGGTAAAGAAGGAAGAGAAAAGCAATGGGCATGATTTTGGAATGTCAATTGACAGTTTATAATAACAGTCCAAGATTGAGCTAAGTAGAGACTGAATTGGGTAGAGATAGCTAAGGGGTATGGAGGAACGGAGACAGATGGGAAAGCAAATGTAGACACTTGGCAGGCTGTCCATTACATGTGGGAGGTAAGGAAGAGAGAGAAGTCAGAAGGGACTTGGAGTTGTTGTTTTGTTTTGTTTTGCTTTTTTAATCTAGATGACTGAGGAGAATTAAAGAAAAGAGAAGCTTCATTCTAAATGAAGCGTAAGATTTTAGACATAGGAGTTTGAGGTGTGAGGGAATAAATTCATCATTCATGAATTTGGTTTAATAGAGTTGGCTATTCTTAACCAGAAGGTCCATTCTTCCTTGGACTGTTCTTCAAAATAGCTGCACATATTATTGTTAAGAGAATATATATATATATATATATATATATACATATATATATATATATATATATATATATATGTATGTATGTATGCATATATATAAAAATACATATATATGTGTATATGTAGATACATATATTTCCATCACTGTTTTCTTAGTTTAATATAGCTGTGTATGACTGTAATTTAAGTATCTACTTTAAAGCTGAACTAGAATGATTGCCCTTAATTTGTATTCAGACGGAAGCAAAGAAAGGATAATACACAAGCAGGATTCTTATAATTATGCAACATAAAATTATTAGGCAATTTAGAAAATTGTTAGTGAGAAACTGCCCATGATCCATAAAATTAATTCTGATTTTGATCTGAAACTTTTAATGTAAAAGAGATTGGAGTCCCAATGAGGTATTCATTTTCCTCTTTATTGTTTATTTGTTTTAAAGAAATTAACACCTTTACAAAGTTTAGTCCTAGACACAGAAGATATTTGGCCTAGGATCTATAGTAAAGTTCATTTTACAGAACTTACAATGTGATAATATAAACATGTCTTAAGAGAAATAAAAACATTTAATTACACTAATTTTTACCCAGAACCATACTGAAATAATCATGAAAAATGTTTATACAAACTAAAGTGTTTAAATTTAAACCTCAGTTTATTTTTCTTTTGAATAAAGGTAAGTCAGGATATTTTGAATTATCTTGAAAATATAAATTCACCCTTTAAAAAAAAACTTTTGGAGAACACTACAATGTCTTCTAAAAACTGTCCAAATGTTGGATATTTTCCACTAGAAGATCAGGTATCTCTGTCCCTACTGAGTTCCTGTTTAGTTACCTAATCCTAACTCTAATTCTTCAAAAAAAAAAATGGCAAACACGTTATATTATTTTAATATCATATCCATTTCCCATCACTATTGACCCTTCCCTATTTTCAGAAAGAAAGCCAACCAATACAGCCACTGTGTCCATCAGCGTGTGCCACAAGGGAAGTATGTTTCATCATCTGCTCCCATTAGTATGTCTGGAAATTTTAAACTAAGAATTAATCAACCAAAGATTTGAGAGGAGACTAAACTGTCCTTCTGTATCTATTAATTTACATAAATCTCTTAGAATCAACTTTGAGAAACATTTTGTCATGCACTGTCAGACTGCTTAGGGAAATAACAGGGTCATGGAATTATAGATGTGGTGTTCAAAGGGACAAAACCCATAATCTTTTCCTTTAAACCCTGCCTCCCTCCTTCTTTCCCTATTACTCTAGAGGGCAACACCATCCTCCCAGTCATTCAGGATTGCAGTCTAGATGTTATCCTAGACTCATCACGACTTTTCAACCCCATGTCTAATCTTTTGCCCATCCCTCTCTCAAATATACTTCTTTCTGTCCTCGCTCCAATCAGTGCTCCATTTAGCCACCAAGGTGTTTTGCCCGATCCTCACCAGTTCACCTCTGCACCACCCCACTCAACAAATCCAGTGGTTCATTCTCACCTCCAGGATCAAATGAAAATCCTTTTTGGAATTCAAAGTCTTTTTATAACATAGCCCCAACTCATCATCTGATCCAATCTAATCTCTTTATTGTTATATGAAAAAGACACTCCTCTATGGACTCTAGGCATTTTTTCTGGCTATGTCCCAGGCGTGGAGTACTTTCTGCTCATGCTTGCTTACTGCCTTGGCTGGCTTCCTTTCAAGATCCAACAAAAATCTCATCTTTCACAGGAAACTTTTTAAGTATGCCTTTTGATTCTGGTGCCTTCCCTCTGTTAATTATTTCCTATTCATTCTATATTACAGTTTGTGTGTGTGTGTGTGTGTGTGTGTGTGTGTGTGTGTGTGAGGGAGGGGTGGTGTTTGAGTGTGTGGGTGTGTGGATCTCAGAGGTTATTAAGTTGTTTCAGTCATGAAAAGTTCAGTCCAACTTTTTATGGTCCCACTTGAGATTTTCTACTCAAAGAGACTAGAATGATTTGCCATTTCCTTCTTCACCTCATCTTACACATAAAGAATCTGAGACAAACAGGATTAAGTGACTTCCCCAGAGTCACATAACTAATAAGTAGGCCAGAACACAGGGAGAGAAGTCTGCTTGACTTTAAGCCCTAGTCTGACACTCTATCCACTGTGCCTGTCACCTACAGGATTACATACACACACACACACTCGCATATATACATGTGTAAGCACACTTTATATGTATATACACATGTAATGTACACACATGTGTGTGTATGTGAGTGTGTGTGTATAGTCTCTCACAACAGTCTAATGATTGTGAGCTCCTGGAGGGCAGCAACAGTCCTTTTCTTCTTTTTGTATTCCAGTACCTGGTCCATAGTTAGCACTTAATAATTGACTGATGGGCTGACTTCAGAAATCATTTAGCACAATCCCCTTTATTGTACAAATGACAAAACTGAGGTTGAGAGACTTGAACTGATTTGTTTAAGGCTACACAGGTACTGAGCATCAGAAAATGCTGAATTGATTTCCAATACTTTAATCCCAAACCCAATGAATTTTCTACTACACTGTGCTATCCACAGGATCATTTCTTCATAGCCCTAAATGTTGCATCTATACTACAATAAACAACACTTAGTTTTGACATCTTTCATAACCAGATTTCATCTATGTAAAACATAAATCAATGATCCTTGAATAAGAATAGTTGTTTGTTTGCTTTTTTGCTGGGGGGCTATTCATAGAATACAACTTTTTAATAGATATATTATACTAAAGTGGTTTTTTTTTTCATTCTTATTTTAGCTTATGTGGACAAGGTTAATATTTTCATTTGTTTTACTTACTTTTGTTTGTTTTGGTTTTGATTTTCTGTTCTAACCTTGTGGTTTTTATCAGTACAGCTAGGCCCTGATTAGTGAAATACTAAACCTCATAAAGTAGTGATATTATCTGAAATTGAACTGAATATTGCCATTGGGTTGGAACCCATTTTCATAATTATTTTAATTTTAACTTCAAAAAAATGCAACTTCAGATACAAAGGATCACTTGACAGTATTCATTATTCATATCAATTGGGACCAAACTATATGAGGCACTTCTGTCCATGCTTTTCTTCTGTGTATGCAGATTGCCATCTTCTCTACAACTTGACGTCTTGATAGAACAGTGTATAATAACAGAAGTAGAATTTATATGGCACTTTAAGGTTTGCAAAGGGCATTACTTATGTCGTCTCATTTGGTCTATACAACAACCCTGTGAGGTAGGTCAGTTGACCAACAAACGTTTGCTATGAGTTTACTCTGTGACAAGTACTGTGCTAAATTCTGGGAATAAAAGTACCAGCAACAAGAATGACAGTCCCTGTCCTTAAGGAGCTTGTATTCTAATGGCAGAAGATAACATAGAAATTTTTTTTTTTTAATTTTGATGAAGGGAGGAAAAAAGGAATTTTTTTTATTTTTCATTTTTAACACAATTCATATCACATAAAACAATTTCAGTTTTTGGTCAAGTGATACTTCTTTTAAAGCATTTACAGTGTACAGCACAAATGATTTTCTTTTTTAAACATTAACCAACTGAGACAGTTATGTATGCTAACTTCACAAGCCCTTGACCTAATTGTCTCCACAGTATTACTAAGAATTAAAGGACCCTAACATTGTTGTTGGTCTAAAGAACTATGCCTAATAGCTTAGTTTTAGATTTAACCTCGCATGTTCCCCTACCAACAATCTATAATTTAATAGATCTGGTATTAAGCTTAAAATCTTTTTACTATAGGAGATTGCCACTAAGAGTGGGGACATTGCAGGGAAACAATATCTCCCCAACTTCATGTCAGTTCCAGGCAGGACTAGATTGTCAAGTTGCATTCATTCAGGATTAAAGTCTGCCAGGTGTCAGTGGGAAAATTGTATCAGGACAATCCCACCTCAGCCCAGGCTGAACAGCAGGTCTCCCACCCTTCCCATGAGATCACCTTTTTCAGTTCATACCAGCTTCTCACAGGCTTACTGGCATCATGAATTGGAGGTTCAGACAGCCTTTCTTGTTTTCCATACCTGGAGTTGGACTCAGAAGAACAGTCAGTTAATAGTCCCATGGCATCTTAAAATAGCAAGTTCCAATAACCAGGTTTCATATATGACTATAATTTCACATTGGCTAAGGAACATCTTTTGAGGCAAGTCATAATTGACTTACATACCTTTCTAAACATGTTCTAGTTCCTGATTAAATAACAATCATAAAATCAAATTTACCATTAAAACCTTAACTTTTCCATCACTGCCAAATTTTACCCGAGGTTACCTGCCTCTAGGAAATTTAGACTAAAATTCTTTCCCTGAACTAAAGATGTCTCTGACTTAGTTTCAGTAATTAATTCAGTCAATTGTTTTAATACAAATTGCTTTTGCATCACTTTGTAACAAGTCTAAATATTCTCCCCATCTCTCCCCTCCCCCCACCCCTTAATACCTTGCATTCTGATTACCCCTTCTCTCAATTACCTTCCCTTCTATCACACCCCACCCTTCCCTTATCCGCATCTTCTCTCTTTTCTTGTAGGGCAAGATAAATTTTTATACCCCATTACCTGTGTTTCTTATTTCCCAGTTATATACAATAATAATTCTCAACATTCATTTCTAATACTTTGAATTCCAACTTCTCTCCCTCTTTCCCTCCCTCCCTACCCATCCCCACTGAGAAGGCAAGCAATTCAATACGGACTATATATGTGTTGTTTTGCAAAAAACTTCCATAACAACCATGTTATGTAATATTAACTATATTGCCCTCTATCCTACTCTATCCCCCCTTATTTTTTTATTCCCTCATTTGACCTTGTCTCTTTCTCAGAGTTTATTTCTAGTTACTCCCTTCTCCCATTTGTCCTCCCTTCTATCATTCCCCTCACCCCACTTGTCACCTCCTTTCCCTACTTTCCTGAAGTGTAAGATAGATTTTTGTACCACATTTAGTGAGTATGTTACTCCCTCCCTAAGCCATATGTGAAGAGAGTAGCTTTACTTTTCCCTTTTCCCCTTCTCCCTTTGCTCCTCCATTGAACAAGATTTTTTCTTACCCTTTTTATGAGGTATAGCCTGTCTCATTCCATTTCTTCCTTTCTTTTCCCAGTGTTTTCCTCCCTCACCCCTTAATTTTTATTTAATTTTTTTTTTGTAGATATCATCTCTTCTGATTCAACACAGCCTGTACTCTCTGTCTATATATATATGTGTGTGTGTGTGTGTGTGTGTGTGTATGTGTATGTATGTATAATCACTCCACCTACCCAAATACTGAGAAAAGTCTCAAGAGTTACAAATATTTTCTTTCCACATAGGAATGTAAACAATTCAGCTTTAGAAAGTCTTTTATGATTTCTCTTTCCTTTTTACCTTTTGATGCTTCTCTTGATTCTTGTGTTTGAAAGTCAAATTTTCTCTTCAGTTCTGGTCTTTTCATCATGAATTCTTGAAAGTCCTCTATATCATTGAATGACGATTTATTTCCTTGAAGTATTATACTCAGTTTTGCTGGGTAGGTGATTCTTGGTTTTAATCCCAGTTCCTTTGACTTCTGGAATATCCTGTTCCAAGCCCTTTGATCCCTTAATGTTGAAGCTGCCAGATACTGTGTTATCCTAATTGTATTTCCACAGTACTTGAATCGTTTCTTTCTAGCTGCTTGATATATTTTCTCCTTGATCTTGGAACTCTGAAATTTGACCACAATATTCCTAGGAGTTTGTCTCTTTAGGTCTCTTTCAGGAGGTGTTCTGTGAATTCTTTCAATATTTATTTTGCCCTCTGGTTCTAGAATACCAGGACAGTTTTCCTTGATAATTTCATGGAAGATAATGTCTAGGCTCTTTTTTTGATCATGGCTTTCAGGTAGTCCCATAATTTTTCAACTGTCTCCCTTGGATCTATTTTCCAGGTCAGTTGTTTTTTCCAATGAGATATTTCACATAATCTTCTATTTTTTCAAACTTTTGGTTTTGTTTTTCAACTGCTTGGTTTATCTCGTAGTCATTCATTTCCCTGAACTCAATTCTCTCTTTCAGAGAAATAATTTTTTTCAGTGAGCTGTTGAAACTTCTCCTCCATTTGGCTAATTCTGCTTTTTAAAGCCTCCTTCTCCTCATTGGCTTTTTGGACCTATTTTTCCAATTGAGTTAGCCTCTTTTTAAAGGTGTTATTTTCCTCAACATTTTTTTGGTTCTCCTTTAGCAAGCTGCTAACTTGCTTTTCAAGCTCTTCTATTGCCTGAGCCCAATTTATGTTCCTTTTAGAGGCTCTGGAGGCAGGGACATTGACTTCCTGTGACAGTATGCCTTGTTCTTCCTCAACCTGAAAGGATGAGAGGACACAACTGTTCACCAAGAAATTAATCTTCTATGGGCTTATGTTTTTCCCTTTTTTGCACATTTTCCCAGTCAGTTATTTGACTTCTGAATCCTTTGTCAAGAGGATGGTCCTATTGTCTCTCCTCTCCCCAGCACTGTATTCAAGGCTGAGATTTGAGTCAGCTGTTGGATTTCCCAGGGTCTTTGGGTGTGGGTGGGGCATCACTCAAGGCTGAGGATTAGATCATCTGCTCTCTAATGCTAGAGACTTTAAGCTGAGCTGCTTGGACAATGGACCCAGGTTGCTTCCTGGCCACCATAGCTGCCTCCAGTCTGCTGCTATGGTCTCTGCCTCATCTGGGGCTATTGCTGGAGGAACCCTATTCCCTCTTGCCTGGCTGGGAAAGCCCTCCCACACTGACCTTTGCAGCTTTCTTTGTCACTATTGGATTGAGGGATCTGGGACCCCCTTCTGGGAATTAGGAGGTCTGATCAGGTCCTGTTCCTCACAGTGCCTCGTGGTCAGGGATGGGCTCAGCTCTGCCCATCATGCTGTGAGATAGACCTTTCCTGTAGGCCTTCCATGTTGCCTTTGTCTGGAAACCTCTTTTGTTCTGTTGTTCTGTGGCTTCTACTGCTCTAGAATTTGTTGAGAGTCATTTTTTTAACAGGTTTTTTGTGGGCTGTAGGGGAAGCCCTGGGGTACGTGCATCTTTCTACTCCATCATCTTGGCTCTGTCCCCCAAGAAAGGAAATTACCTCTCATAGAGACATAAAGTCTGGAGTGTAGCCTGGTAAGAATTTTTTAAAAATTGTTTAACTTCTTAAATGGAGGCTCTGGAAGGAGTCATCTGATCAGAATAAGAGATCTAAGAGGCATAAAGTCCTTCCTAAGTATAAATTCCAGGGATTAGGTAAACTTCTGGGATAAAGAGTTTTCTGGGAGATAGTAGAAAAATCATGAAGGAGTGTAACCTGGTGAGAAATGAAGAGAAAACTGGTGCTATTTTACAGATGAGGAACAGAGACCAGCAGAAGCTTACTGATTTGGCCAGGCTCACACAGTTAAGTTTGAGACATGATTCCAACTCAAGTCGTCCTGACTTCAACACTCTCTCTACTGCACCACCTAGACTCTAGATTTCTCTGGAATACTAAGAAGTTCATAATTTTCCCACTATCACAACTCAGTTCATGTCAGAGGTGAAACATAAACCCAGGTTTCCTGACTTTGACACCAAATGTCCTTCCATTATACGATGCTTTCTGTGATGTGTATATACATAAATGTCTACCTTCATATCTATACACACATGTATACATAAAAACACATATAAGTATGTATGTGTGTATATGTAATGAAATATTTTCAGTCAATCCAATCTTAGCTATTTTATTTATATAATTTAATTTAATTATTATATAATTTTATATTATATCCCATATATTATAATATAATGATGAATACCCTGAGAAAATAATGATGAATTATAATTATAATCTTTTGGAAATTTTTTATTTTAAAGAAGTATAGGTACATCTTAAGAGCTGGAAGCAGAATCCTGCAACCTTTTGATGTCACAAACCAGTGTGTTCACATTGCTGAGGGGTGGGCAGATGACTCAAAAGGTTATCAAGCAGGGATTGGGGAGAAGTCTTTCCAAGAAGAGAGTAGGATGATAAGAAACATGAATCAGTAAGAGAGAGATAAAAGATGCAAATAGGAACTAGAACCAAGGAGTCTAAATACAAGAAAGGTACTTCAAAATAAGAACCAGGAAGAGGACAGAATGTCTAGTAAAAGGCATTAAAGGAACTTAGCAGTGGCCAGAGATAAGGGTTCAGTACCTGGGCATATACATGGGAACCAAGGAGACTAGTTCTAATTAAAATGGCCTAATTTATGAGACCTATGTTTCAAGGCGTACATGTGTATGCATGTGTGTACAAGTATATACATATATATTGGGTATAGATATATGAAAATAAACATATGCAAGCATATACAGGTATGCATATATGTACACATGTGTACATGCACACACATACATATGCATGCATACATGCACACACACATATGTATGGACTTGTAATTTCATAGGTGTGAGTGAATGCTAAGGGAAGAAATGTGTTACAGTCTATTAGGTTACAAATGATCTAAAATATATGACCTTAGAGACTTTCTTAAAGCACTTAGATTAAGTGACCACTATCAGACATCAAGGATGTGTTTGAAGCAGGATCTGAAGCTCAGCTTTTCCTGACTTAGAGTTTAACTGTCTGTTAACCTGTCCACACCCCCTCAATCTTAAACTGATTCCTCAATATATTGTACTTCATGTATTGCACTTTCCTCAGCATAACCCCTGATGTATACACTGCATTTGTTATTTTCATCACTTATAGATGAAAATATTGAAACTCAACTTTCACAACTTGATCACTATCACACAGTTAACACAAAGGCAGAATTTAAATATAGATCTTTGCTGAAGAGGACTGAAGAGATAGGCATTTGGGACAGATACTTTAAAAACATAATACCACACTGCATAAGAACAGTCCAGAAGAAGACCACAGAAAGATGAAATTCATTAGAAAAGTTGGGAAAAGTGGGATAAATGCAAATATGCATCAGGTTTACTTATATGGAGAGTGCTAAGTGTGGATTCAGGAAGACCTGAGTTCAAATTCCTCCTTAGATGTTTTTCAAATACTTGCTCAAAAGTTAACTGTAATCTTAGGCAAATCATTAACCTTTATTTTCCTCAGTTGTCTATAAAACTTTGAGTAATTGTAGCACCTACCTCCCATAACTATTGTGAAGATAACATAGTATAAAATATGTTAAGTGCTTTGTCAACTTTAAAGTGATATATAAATGCTATCTATTATTGCTATTACCAACATCACTTCCACAACAATGCCTTTTGCATATGACAACATTGGAAGTACTTGAACACTATTATAATATCAGCCACTAAATCTTCTCTTCTCTAGAGTAAACATGGCCAAACCATGTTTCAATTAATAATGAAAATATTAAGAAATACTAAGGAATATTCTTTGGTGAGATAAATGAGTGGAAGAAGAAGGAAACACCAGTCATGAATCACAAACTCAGTGTCATTTGTGAATGTAAAAGAATAAACCATCCCAGTTGCTAGGTGAATAATACTTTTTCCCACCCCCATATTTAAAGATGTTTATAGCACCATGAATTTGATTGTCTAACCCTTTAACTAAGAGAAAATTTTAGACTTTATCCATTTAATGTGAGCTAAGATTAGTCTCTAATCTAGTGAATAAAATGTATTTTATTTTCTCGGGATTGATGAGAAATGCTGCATATTATTAAAGAAACTTCATGGAATTTTTTTTTCTTTTTTAAAAGATGACTACAATACTCTTTGGAGATAGAAATCATTGAATGAGTTATCAGTTATCTAAATGAAAATCCAAAAGTCAGTGAGTTGTCTAAATATTCTAGAGTCATAAGACTCTAAACCTTGGCTTCTTCCTTCCTGCCAACCTTCTCCCTCTAAACTCACTTTCTCACATTTCATAAGATTCATTTATTTGTTTTACCACCTCTTTTGTCATCTTCACCAATTATATACTTCTTCTCAATACCTTTGTGCTACCCAACCTACATGCCTGAAATGATCTTTCTCACCACTGTCTCTTGACATTTTTGGCTTCTTTCAACACTCAGTTCAAACACTACCTTCAGCAAGCAAATTTCTGATCCACTCTTCCCCTTACGTCTAATTACTTGAGCCTTTCTGACTAAAGTTATCTTCCTTCTATCCCTTCTGTATATGTATGTACTAGCTACTTACATGTCTCTTGTACTGATATCTAGCCTCCCTTAGGTCAAATTTCTTTTTCCTTTCTTTTATCCTTAGGAAATAAGGCACTATATTCCCACACACAATAAATATGACTCAAGATGCTTATTGGTTCATTTGGAGAAAGCTAGGTGGTGCAATGGATAGAGTGTTTGGCCATGAAGATTCATCTTCCTGGGTTAAAACCTGGCCTCAGAAGGTCTTCCACTGCATCTGGAGCCATCTACAGTCATCCTGATGTATATCTGGCCACTGCACCCAGATAGCTCCAGAGGAGAAAGTGAAGCTGGTGACTTCACACAGTCCTTCCTCACTTAAATCCAATTCACTTGCATGCTATGGCATCACCTCCATGATGTCATAGTCCTCTTCAAGAACAAAGGACAAACAACAACAATAGCTATGGGACCTTGGGCAAGTCATTTAACCCTTTGGGCTTCAATTTCCTCATCTGCAAAATGAGCTGAAGAAAGAAATGCAAACCATTCCAATATCTTTGCCAAGAAAATCCCAAATGGAGTTATGGAGGAGTCAGACACAGTGGAAATGACTACAGAACAACAACAAAGTCATTGATTTGCAAAATTTTTGCCTTAATTGTGTGATAGCACAGGATATTTGATAGAGAGCTGGAAGGGACCTTGAAGACTATTTAATTCAAATGCTGTATTGAACATATATATATATATGTATATATATATACATACACATACATATATACATAGGTATGTATATACATATACATATATATACATCTGAGACAGAAAGAGTTTAAGTGAGTTCCCCAACCTAGTTAATGACAGAGTTGGGATCCTAAACTACAGGGTGGCACCAAAGCACTTTTAATTCTTTGTCTTGAGCAGGTATTAATTTCTATACTTGTTAGGTACCTTTGCAAATTACCTTGTTCAAGGTTGAACACATAGTGAAAAAGAGATCAACAGATACTCATTGGACAAATGAAAAGATAAGCAAATAAAGAACCTGGTATTTTAAAACCTGTTAAGTTCCTATACAAAGTACTTAACAGATTCTTTTTTCTCTACAGACCCTCACCCTTCCCTCTGTGTATAAGTGTATTATTAATATAAAATCATCAATTACATCTGCTTTGGAAATGAGCTGGAGACAAGCAAATTGTGACTTTCTTCTTATATTTCCTATCAATATCGTCTGGATGCTCTTGGCATGCATTACCCTTGATTTGGAATTAAAAAACAACAGAAAAAAGCTGTCTTATCAGGCTAAGTATGTTGAACAATTTAAATATTCAGTGTTAACAACTACTCTGAGCTTATCAGGGTAATAATTAAGGCTATAGTGATTTCAGATTAAAGTTTAGTTGTGCAGCAGAGCATTCTAGTGTTTATCAATTTTTCATTTGATATTGATTTATTTTCGGGGAACAAATGAACCAGCTATAGTTTAATTCAAGATACAAGGGGTTGAATTTATTTAATGTACACATGTGCTTATCTTTTGCAGTCAAAAACCATTGCATTTTATATAATATGCCTACTAAACACATTTTCCTTCCTATCTCTGTTTTTCTTTTTTTTCCCCTTTTGGAAGTCTTGTCTTCAGTGGGAGATATATGCTACCTACTTCCCTTGGCATGAAAATAAAATGAAACATAGCACCTGCTAAGCCGATCTGTAGACTTTATGAACACTAAAAACCCTGCATAGTCTCATGCTTGATTTTCCCAATTAAATAGTTTCTGTTGTCCTTGAGTGACACCTAGAAAAGATTTAGAAACCAATTTGTGCCAAAGGGAGAGGAATTTAGATGCCATTTTATACGAAGTTTAACACTTGGCAATTTAAATTGAGTGGAATATATTAGGGGAGAGGAAAGCAGCAACAACACAGTCCTCATTACAGTTCGTCCAGAGGCATAGAATCTTACTGGAAGAGAAAGCGATTGGAACATTTGCCTCGGTTACACTAATATCAAGAAAAGAAACCAGAAAGTATGTTGGTAATTTGTTAGTAAAAATTAAAACTGGCGAGAAACCTACAAGTCATTTTTGTGAGAAAAAAAGAAAAACAAAGAAGAGCCAAAGAACTCTCTTTTAGTTGCCTTTGTAGATAACAAATACTAAATAACCCAAAACAAGTCTGTATGTAGGTGTACAATGTATGGAGCTTGTGACATAAACTAATCATACATGAAGAGGAGGGATGGATGAATTGTAATCAGTACCAATAGAGAAAAAAAGTAGCCATACTGAAGAGTTTGGTAATTCAACCTGAGAGTATTTAAGTAATTATGACACATGTTTTTTCTACCACTTCTTTCTAGGGCTTATCAGGATCGTTGTGAGAGTTGTTTGTTATTATATTTGTTAATGTCATTTTCCCCATCCTTTCTCAAATTCTTAGTCATGTTTCTATAGTACATCTACATAAACAGTTGTATAGCCATTGTCCAGTATCATTTGCCCTCAGTTGTTGGAGCAAGATGTATCCTATTTGGGAACTCAGTATAGTCGTTAGATGCTTCATATAGTCAGTATAGTTGACCTTTCTGTGTACCTGCATGATCTTCTGGGTCTAAGCTTCCTTGTAATATCCCATCAAAGACACTTTTCTGCCATTTAGTGTAAGCGTTATCAAGAACTCTAAGCAAATGTCTTATGTGAGGCCACAAAACAAGACCTTAACATTCTTAGAATATGTGACAAAAGAACATTATTTATATTTGTTTTGAAAGCTTTGATTTTCTAGAATATGTATTGATAACTCTACAACATTATTCATTCATCTGTTTGTTCTGTCCACAGACATTTCTTGAGCATTTATTATGTGCAAAGCATTGTACTAGATGTTGTAAGGGGGTATAGAGATGATGAAGATATGGTCCTGTGGCAGGTAGATGTACCAGCAAGCACCCTGACACATCCAGGATGACCTGCAAGCACAAATTTTAGATCTACTTTTCTGAAAGGAAAGCAACTTTTGAGGGATTAACAATCTTATTTAATTACATTCACCAACAGAGAAAATATGAGCACAGAAGTAAAGACCAACAGACAGGGCTTCTAACTGTCTGACCATAAGCAATACATACATTACAGATCAACAGACAGCTCCAACTGTCTGACTATCACATACGTACATAGTTACCAGAAAGAGAAACACTAACATTTGGGTTTTCAAAGGGGTGGGGTAAGGCTCCTTAATGACTACCCAGAGTATCATCTGGCACAGGAGCCTTACTCCAAAGAGTGAGCCGCCAAAGCAGAACCTCACCTCAGAGTACATAAATATATTTCAGAGAAGTAGGGCATCATGACCCTCATAACTATTGCTTCATTAATTAGCAAAAGGTGTGGACCTTCCAGTAAAATAAGCCTTCCCTAGTCAAACTTCCCTTAATAGGCTTCACCTGAGGCCTGTTCTTGGGCTGAGACGGGTAGTGGAGGGATGAGCTTTAACTACCATTACAGTAGGTGACCCAGTGGGTAGAACTATGGAGTCAGAAATGAACATAAGGAAGTCATTTCACTACTTTATGCCTCAGTTTCTTCAACAGTGATATGGAGACAAGAATGCACCTACTTCCCAGAGTTGTTGTGACCATCAAATGAGATAATTTTAAAGTCCTTAGCACAGTGACTGGCACATACCTGTTGTTTGCCCTTTGTTCTTGAAAAGAATGATGGCATCACTTGCGTGACATGGAAGTGAATTGGATTTAGGTGAAGGAGGGCTGTGCAGTCACTAACCTCCCTTTCTCCTCCGGAGACAACTAGATCCATTGGCCAGATATAGATCTGAATGACTAGAGATGGCCCTGATGCAGTGGGGGAGCTTGGCCTTTTAGAGCTAAGGTCTTTAATAGGTCTCAGTTTGACTGAGGCAATGCCCATACAATAATAAAGGTTGATTAGAAATGAGGCAGAGAGAGAATGGCCCCTATTACCTAGTCTAGGCTTGCACAAACCTGTGGCCTATGGGCCACTTTTAGCCTGCCAAAGGATTTCAGGTGGCCTATGAAAAATGAAAAATGTAGAGGAAAACATCTTTTATATTTTTCATGGGCCACCTGAAATCCTTTGGTGTGCAATAAGTGGCCCGAGGGCCACAGGTTGTGCAGTAAGCTTGGACTAGGTAAAAAAACAAAAACAAAACCAAAACAACAACAAAAAAACCTACTCAATTAAAAAAAAAATCAATCTGCTAGGGAAAGACTCTGGGAGTTTCTAGTTAAAACAGAAACAACTGTTATTCAGCCAATCAGGCCCAAATAATGACCAAGTAGGGCTTGGTGTGGAACCTATTTTTGGTCAATCAATGAGAGTCAGAGTAATTAGTATTTAAGGCAAAGTCCTTAAGAAAGAAAAATATCTAGCTCATAAATCCCAAGATATCTTGCAAGACTTCAGCAATCAAAATTTACATTCTTCTGGGCAGAGCACCTGCAGATGAGGGTATGATACCCTATGTGAACAGAGTGAAGGGAAAGAAAAAAGGAAGGAAGGAAGGAAGGAAGGAAGGAAGGAAGGAAGGAAGGAGGGAAGGAAGGAAGGGAAAGAGAGTTGTGTTGACCAACTTGCCAGTTTTAGTTGAGTCTCCAGTGGGCAGCTCCTACTGCTACTTACAGGAGTTGCTTCTCTCTTGTTCCCCGAGAGGACCATGACACACTAGAGAAGTGATGCCATGATATGCCAGTAAATTGGATTTAAGAAAGGGCTAGCCTGACACATAGTAGGTACTTAATAAATGTGTCTTTCCTATCTTCCTTCCTTCCTTCTGTCCTCAACAAATATTTTCCAGAAGGTTGAATAGCACAGAGTTTTAATATATTAAACAAGACCAACAGAATGCTGTTTGCTGCTTGCTGCCTCATATCTGTGTAAGGATTATGAGAAATGACCATGGTAGCATTTGCTAAGCTCAATATGACATATGGCCTTTTAATTCTGCATTAGCATATCTAAATTAGATTCAGAAATGAAAACAAAAATCCCAGATTCTTAAAGCTAGACTTCTAGAAATATTATGGGGACCAGTTTTCTTTTAGTTTGGGGAAAAAAAACAAAATAAGACTAATGACCAAATAGCTGATGTCTAACAGAGAATTATTTTCCATGCTTAGGGGAGATACTTCAATTAAAAAAAAAAGAGAGAGAACTAAAGCCAGACTTTAGGGAGAATGGGTTTTTGCAATGCAAAAACTATGCTTCTTTCCTTTAACTGAAACTGAAAATCATAGAAGCTCAAATGAAAGATGAGCATTTAGTAATTTAAGGAAAGTACTAATATGCAAATCAGTGTATTTAATGAATACTTATGGAGTGTGAATTAGGTACCTGGAACTCTCCCCGATGTTATATATACTTTCAGTTTCACTTTGAGACACTATTACATTATCTAATACTTGGAAAGGACCTCAGTGCTTATAAAGTCCAACTCATCTAAAAAGCATTCTATCTGCAGCACATTCAATGAGTGGTCTTGGAGTATTGTTGTGATGTCCTCCAGGGAAGGAGAACTTTCCTCTTGCTGATGAATACCACTTCCAAATATTTCAAATTGTTTAGGAGATGTTTTTCTTTACATTAAGCCTAAATTTGGCTCTTTGTTGTTTCTATCTATTGTTCCTAATTCTTCCATAAACATCCAAGCAGAAGGAATCTGATCTCTCCACCATATTCCACCTGTGGTATTCTCAAAGACAGCTATCCTGCCCTCTGAGTTTTTTTCAGGCTAAATGTTCACTTTTCCTTTCAATGGCTACTCTTACAATGGAGACTGAGAGCCCTTCACTGATTATTCATTATTTCCCTTCATCGGATGCTCTCCATGTGATCAATAGCCTTCATAATGTGCAGTGCTGGAAAGATAGGAATCAAGTCCCCTCTAAGTCTGTCTTTCACCCCTAGCTTCTTCAACTGATTCTAATATATAAATAAACTGAGGCACTTAGTTATCCTAGTTAGGTTTGGCTAATATTTTCTAGTTTATCCATATCTTTTCTAAAGGGTGACATCCAAATGTGAACTCATTACTGAAGATATGATCCAAGCAACAGTTGAGTTCAGCAATATTATCACCATGTTTGATGTTGGTTTTTAATTCACCACTATCATGTAACTGCTTGATCCTGCAGGACAGATATTAAGCTAAGACCATTATAGAGCCAAAATACTGATTGTAAGTTAAAATAAATGCCTTAAACAAGGTCTTCTTAAACTTTTTCCACTCATGACCCCTTCAGTGCTTCTTAAACAAAGACCTCTGTGACCTCAATCTCAGTGATGCTATATTTTATATGAACTAACCAATTCCACTTCCCTGTTTTGAGATTAGAATGTGTGTAGGCGGTGCAGAGAATGGAGTGCAGGGTCTGAAGTCAGGTAGACTCATCTTCATGAAGTCAAATCTGGTCTCAGACACTCGCTAGCTGTATGACCTTGGGCAAGTCACTTAACCCTGTTTGACTCAGTTTTCTCTTCTATTAAAGGAACTGGAGAAGGAAATGGCAAACCACCCCACTGTCTTTGCTAAGAAAACCTCAAATGGGGTCACAGAGTCAGACACAACTGAACAAAAACAGTAACAATCAATTTAATCTTACTACGTTGAGATAATTATATATATATATATATATGTATATATATGTACACACACACACAATTACATATATATATATATATATATAAATAACCATAATCTTCCTACACTCCAAGATGTAAATGTTGTGCATATATGTAAATATGTGTCTGTATATGTTGTATGTACATACACATAGATATATATGCACACACACATATGTGTTTATATATGTATATGGATGCATGTATATATACACATACATGTCAGCCAATTTTCATCTAAGAAGCATAGAATCTAATAGAAAAATGATAGTCACACTGTATTATAAATGCCATATTCAGAGCATGTCTGGGTTATTGCATTCAACAGAGGGGCCAATATTTTAGGCAAAACATAGATGAGTTGGAGATCAATCAGGACAGTGTGGGAACTTAATTCATTTTATATAAAAATTGGTGGTATGCATTTGGTGGAAGATGGTGTGTGTTTGACCTGGAGAAAAAAAAGACTCAGGGTGAACACAATACCCTTCTTCAAGTATCTGGAGGACTATTTCCTGAAGAGTTCTGCTTGGCCCCATAGAGTAGATCCATGAAAAATGCATAGAGATTATCAGTACAAATTTAGTTTTTTTTGTTCTGAAAAGAAATTCTTAAAAAGTGAAATTATCCATAGAGGAAGAGATTCTGTAAGGACATGATGGGTTCTCTCTCATTGTAGGTTTTCAAGCAGAAATTAAATGATAGAACCATTGAGGTCTCTTCAAACAGTGACACTGTGATTTATTTAATTTAACATAGTTTTTCTCCTCCGTAACTGTCAGGGTCAGTGTAATTTAAGTCAAGGATCTCTTGAATAGCATTCTTATGAATGTATATGGCCGATGACTATTTAAGAAGATCAAACTTATCTGTTTCACCTTTTGACACTTATTTTGAAAGCATAATGCTAATTGATTTAGTGTCTCTTCTGTTCATCAGACACATTCAGAAGTTTAAGAAGCCTAATTTAAACTTAGATTTAATGTTTACATTTAACATCTTATTTAGATGAAATGAAATAGTTTCTCTCTTAATCTCACATATAGAAAAGAGTCAAAGAAATTTGTGATTCTTATTTGAAAAGTGGACAAAAACAAGATTAAGAAAAATAGTGGATGGTGACCATTTTGAATCATATTTCTCATATTAAATTGGAGTAGGAAATTATCTTATACTCCCAGATTTCTAACAGTTAATTTATAATCCATCCTCAGCTCAGCTCACAAAAACAGTCTAATATTTCTGAAAACAATCCTAGGATCTTTTATGGCAGGGTCTGTTCAGACACCATCTGTGCTTCAGTTTTATTAGTTATTAAACTCTCCATTCACTGTGGCAAAACTTCCGTAGGCAAAACCCAATCTCAGAAATGAGATTGCTCAATGAGCAACACAGACATTAAAGGAATATAAAAAATCATAAGAATACAATTATTTTTATTGGAATAGTCAATAAGCATTTATTAAACCTACTATGTTCCAGGCACTGTGCTTAGCCTTGGGGATGCAAAGACAATGCCCTCAACGAGTTCACAATCTAAACGGGGAAGAGAACAGATTAAAAGAAGCAAAAAGAGAGGGTTAGTGCTGAAAAGGGCACCTAGGACAGAGGTAGGATGAAATCCAGAGGAGTACAACTGGTTGGCAATGAAGGAGATGGGTGTCCTGGGAACCTTTCTTAGCATCATGTTCTGTTGTCTACTCTCTCCAGTTAGAGGAACAGGGATGCCTGAGGGGCAGGACATGTTGATGAGGAATGAATTCTGGGATTTATGTGATCTTGCAAAAAAAAAAAATGAGGTTCTTGGAGGGCATGATACAGCCCAGAGGAGTATAAGTACTTGGAAAATGAGGAGATGACTACCCTCCATAAAGGGAGATTTGGTTGGCAACATCATCATAACTATCAACAACTTTAAGTTAAGTAGCTTTGTCTGAAATAGATTGAATGCTGTACCTGGAGTTAGAAAAACCTGAGTTCAAATCCTACCTAAGACACTTTCTAGTTGTATGACACTGGGAAAGTCACTCATCCTATCAGTCTCAGTTTCCTCATCTGTGAAATGGATATGAAAGATGTACCCTCCAAGTTTTCAATGAGATTAAAGTGAGCTAATCTTCATAATGCATTTTGTAAAACTTAAAGCATTAATAATAGTTATGGACTATTATTATTGAAGTACATAGTTCTTTAAGGTTTACAAAGTATTTTTCATGGACTGTATAATTTGATCCTGACAACATTCCTATGAAACATATCACACAAGTTTCAATTTTCCCACTTTGTAGTAGGAAATGTGAGCCTCAGAGAGGTTGAGTAATGGTCACACAGGTGTTAAGTGTGTACCACGGACAGAATTGTACCTAATTATCTCTCATTTACAAGTCTTTTCAAGCATCTAGCTGGCAAAGTGGACAGAGTCAGGGTGACCTGAGTTTGAACTTTTCTTAGCTTTATGAACCTAAGCTATGACATAACTTGTCCTCAGTTTCCTCATCAGTAAAATGGAGAATATAATAGCTCATATATCACAAAGTTGTTTGGAGGATCACATGAGATAATGTACGTAAAATGTTTGCAAATTTTAAGCAATATATAAATACTAACTATTGTTATTCTTGTAAATTCTTCTTCCCTACATATATACAGTGAGGTTATTACTGCATTTAAATATAACTTCATATAGATGATATTTCAAAGATGGTTAAACAACCAATTAGCAAACCTCAAATGTCAGACACAGTCATAGGCATTTATAATACAAAAACAAAAATGAAACAGGAGCTTATTTTATGTTGGGGAAGTTAGTACATAGATATGTAATTATATATGAATTATATACAAAATGTATGTAAGTTATATTTTGAGGTGATCCAATAGCAGCTGGAGGGATGAGGAAAGACTCTGTGTAGAAGGTAGCCCTTGGACTGGATTTTGATGAAAACAAGGATTCTAAGAAACTCAGGAATTAACTTCAGACAAGAGGGTCAGCCAGGGCAAAGATCTGGAGTTGAGACAAGGAGTATCCTTTACGTAGAGGAGCAAAACAGTGGATGAGTGCTACAACTGTGAAATTGAAGTATCTCCTTTTTTCAATCCATCAGCAAAAGTACTCATAGCATGATGTCTCTTTTACTAAATTATTCATATTAATTTAATATTCATTAAATTAATGCACCTAGAATTTCAAATGCCATAGATTATATTAGATTGTAATAATTTTCCTCATATTATTTCATTCTAATCATCAAAATCCTACGGACAAAGGTATTTTACTTCTGAGGGTTTTATGGAAGTCGACTGTTTAACCATGCTTAAGACTAATACTAAGCTAGATGTTTTGCTGAGTCAGCTTGAATATAGAAAATGAACACATGTTCTGGATTTCTTCCCAGAAAAAAAGACAATTCAAGGTCATATAAATGTGGACCAAATCCCTTTGGATTTAAAAATGGTAAATTTCTTCAGTCATAGCAGATTAGTAGGTAAGCTTTCTGCTTTGTCAGAGTTTCATTCGGGAGTGACCTCTTTGGTCTAAATATGTTCGTTAAATGCAGTGTTATTGTTTTCCATACCCTAAGATATGTCTCATATTTATAGTGAACACCATCTATTAATCAGTCGATCAATTAACAATCAATTATTAAATTTCTTCTAAGAGCCCTGCATTATGATATGCACCTATAGATACACAGAAAACTCAAAAATTGCCTAGTTGGGGTGCTCTATACGTTATTTTGTGTGACATGTGCCCTGTTATCCATTGGGCAGATGATCTGGTGAACCCTATAGACACCTTTAGTAAATCATGCTCTTAAATATGTAAAATAAAATACATGGGATAATAAAATGAGTCATGTAATATTTACTAAGCACTTTCTCTATGTCAGGAACTGTCCTAACTACTGGGGATATAAAGAAAGACAAAACACTTTTTTTCTAATTATATTGAAATACAGTTGGTTTTTTCCCCAAAAAATAAAATTATGGACTCCAGGTTAAGAACTCCTGATCTAGGCCAGCCAGATGAAAGTGAATATAAGGAAACCATTTATTAAGTAAGGATTCTAAGTTTCTGTTTGTCTTTCCATATGTAAGATTGAGAGTGAAACAATTTCTTTTTATCAAATAAAGGAAATGTTAAAAATATTGGATATAAGTTTTTAAGTGACAATATTGTTTCATATTATTTTGCTATCACAAAAGCAGTTCAGCATTTTATTATTAATAATACCACACTGTTCAGCACTTTGAAAGGTCTATAATTTGATCAGTGTCAGAACATTGCAACATTTCTATACTCTGATGACGTGAGTATGAATCTCTATATTTTATATTAAGATATAAGTTGTTGAATCACCTGCAATTCCTCTTCCCCTAAAAAAATTAATAATTTCTTGAGATCAACTTTCTGGGGATCAACTTTTTCCAGTATAATTAGCCTGATTTTCAGATCACAGCCATGCTACATTATTGGGCCTGGGGTATAAAGTCTTTTGAAACTTAATAGATCATGTTGCTGCTTGAGTTCCTTATCATAGCTATCAAGATCCTAGGGTCACTTTTATATCATGATGAAACATTGGTAGAGATATAATAATAATTGCTAAATGTTATTAGGGAGATATATTTCTTTAAATTATATGACTATTCTTCAACTGGTAAGGCATCGTAACCAATATTCATAATCGTATACATTCATGTAACAATAGGTTTTGCAAAATGTTTTATATATGTGGGTGTATGTGATGTGTATATATATATATATATATATATATATATATATATATGTAAAATTTTATGCTCACAATAATTCTGTCTTAGACATGTTTATTATACTCCCTTAATAGATGAGGAAAGTGAAGCTCAGAGTGTCCAGTGTCTTGCTCAGGGTCACACAGCTAGTGAGTGTCTGAGGTAGGATTAGAACATAGGTTTCTGGAATCCAGGAACAACATTGCATCATCTAGCTGTCTATTTCCAGACATTGTTTTAATTATCTTTGCAAAGAATCTAGGTTTCAGAATAGTATATCTCAAAGATTTTGCTCAGTAATTCACTTTCACAAGTACTTCTTTGAAAGCATTCACATTGAAAAGATACATTTTTCAGATCAGAGAAATATTAATTTGATAACTAATAATTCAAATCATTGTTCATCAAAATGGGAATTAGCCCAAACACATAATTAATTACCTTTCATGAAGAACTTAAATTTAACATCTTAACTCATAGAAGCAGCCTGAAACTGTGAAGAAACCAGGAAGACCTTGGTTGAAGGCCTCTCTCTTACAGACAACAGCTATGTGGCCTTGGGCTAGTCCAGGGGCGGGGAACCTGCAGCCTCCAGGCCATATATAGCCTCTTCAAATCAGTTAACCTCTCATTGACTTTGGCAACTGTCTAAGACTGTAAGTTGGAAATCAGGCATTGCCATTTGCATTGCAGATGGAGTTTTTCCATTGGGAATTTCCTACACAAAGTTACAGATCCTTTATGGATATGAAGAGTATTAAAGTTTTCAAAAGGGAGAAGATTTAGCCACACTCACACAATGTTAGAAATTTAGGGGCAAAAATGCTGCAACATTAACAGAAAAGGTCCCAGAAGAAAAAATTGTCAATGCATTAAGGATATTTTTTTCCAGCGTCCTATTGGACAGTTCTTGGTCACCATTAAAGGAGAGAATGCCTATGAATGAGAATGTGTCTCCTTAAAGAGATACTGAAAAACTATGTGCTTTAAAACCCCAAAGGCAATCCTGATTTAAGGAAAGAGTACAAGTTTTCTCTGAGCCGGTCTTCATGCCAAAACACATAGACACATTTCCCAAGAACAATAAAAATGATAACAGAAACAACAAACTCATCTGTCTCTCTGGTTACATTTATGTGAAGAAGAATTTACAATAGAATGTGCAAAACAATATCCTTATAAAATGTGTTCTGGGCAATTTTAATGTGGTCCTTACAGACTTACCTTATATAGTTATTTGAGCTCTTCTTTCTTTTAATTCTACTTTGATCCTATGTAGATTTTTGTCCAAGGATTTTTTATTCATACAAGTAAACAATTCAGCAGTCAGACTTATGGTCAACTAGGGTGGGGACAGTTAGGCATGGGATGAGCAACTGCCCTTGTGAATGGAAGAAAACACTGGTATATTTAGGGAAAAAAACTACCTTTTTTGAAGATATTGCTCAAATATCTTCCACTTCTAGGTATCGAGTGTCCCCTCAAGACTCTATCTCCTGATTCATTATCTTTCAGGGTACAATAGCTATCACCGTGTCAGCATGGCTGCCTAGATCTATCGGCCTAATGTACTTTTTATTTTTCCCAATTAGATGCTCTTAGTATTTTTGTAGTGTCAGAGCCCTGTCCTTGAGGGATTTGGCACTGGAAGGAATTTGTGCAAAGTGAAGTCTGTTTGTGAAGACTCTGTAAGATCTTTTCTAGTTCAAGGATTGTATGGTCAAGTCACCATACTATAAATACAGTGGTGGTTAATATTTATATTTCTTACTCTTGATGCCTTCAAAGAATCAGTCAATTAGCTCCAACAGACTTCAAAAGCCATCTAGCCCAAATCCTTACTGTACCCTCTAAGAGTTCTCCGTGTCTCATTTAAATTTCAAAGCTTCTCTTCTCTACCTTCCCTTTCTAGAAACTTGATGGTAATCAAATTCCTGAAAAGCAAAAACAAAACAAGCAAATGAACAAACGAACAAAAAATAACTACAACAAAAAAGTTCATCTATCCCTCCTTCACTTGCTCTTTTGCAGGGTTGTACTTCAGGTTATAATATCTTAATCACAACCACAAACTTTGTGGTCAGAAACAGGAATTTCACTTTAGGAAGAAAATGGAAGGGGCATATACTCCAATGTAAAAAAGCTCTCTCTCTCTCTCATTCTCTCTCTCTCTCTCTCTCTCTCTCTCTGTCTCTCTCTCATTCTCTCTGTCTCTCTCTCATTCTCTCTCTCTCTCTCTCTCTCTCTCTCTCTCTCTCTATATTACATAGTAAAGAGATCTAGAAGGAAAAAGCCAGTTATCTTGTAGAAGTGGCACATCTCCAACCTTGATGATAAATGATGTTTTTTTCAATTTCCCAAGAGGTATCGCAGGAGCTTATTTTTTGGTTTTTGTTCATATAATTTTAGTTTAATTGCCCATCTATCACAAATATTTTTTACTTTACCAGGATAGAACATGTTCCACAGAATTAATTATTGTCCATTTGATAGCTTTGGAGTCTAAGAGTGACATTTACATATGTAATTGATCTTTATATTTGAAAGTAAGACTCAGAGGAGACAGGAGCACAGGTCAAGGCTTGGTCTTCAACACATGCTAAACAGTAAGAACCACTTGGAATATGAAGACGAGAGGGAGAAAACAGGGGGTTTATATGTATTGTTTCCAACATTAAAGTTCCTACAGGTGCTGGATTCTCTTCTATTCCACTTAATATGTCTTCTAGTAACTTGTAGTAAATAGGCTGAGGTGAAATAGATATGTTAAGGATAATTAGATTATAAAGATTAGAATACTTTAAACTACAAATACACTGCAATCTACCTGTGACATAAATTGGTGACTTTAGTAAGGGGATAAAGTTAGATCCCATGGCATGATCAAAGTCCTTGAGGAACTTCAAATGTGGATGAGGAGATGGAAAATATGCATGTGGAAAAGGTCAACATTAAGAGGCAGATGAGTAATACAAATATGACAGAGATTCAAATTTAGACAGAGGAAATAGACAATGAAAGATGTTTTGACAGGGCAATTGGATATAGTCTTGAGGAGTCATAACCTGGGTTTGAATCTCAACTCCACTATTTTCTCCCCATGTGACCTTATGTAAGTCATATAGTTCTCTAGAAATAATTTCCTTTCTCTCTAAAATGGAAGAATCAGACTACATTATGGGTTCTTAAACTGTGCTCCATAAATTTTTAAAATATATATATATACTTATAACTATTTCAATATAGTTGACTACCTTTGTAATCTCATGTAATTTATTTTGTGCATTTAAAAACATTCTGTTGAGATGGGGCCCGTAGGCTTCACCAGACTGCCAAAGGGGTCCACGGCACAGAAAGAGTTAAAATTCCCTGGGCAAGGGGGTCTGTTTTAGTTCTAAATACATTTCCTGATGGCACAGAAGTTTGGTACAGACAAAGTTGCATAGCTAGAGCATGATTTGCATTACTAGGACAAGGATTGTCTTCCCTTTCCTCTGCCAGTAAGTAACACATTTCTGAGTTCTATTTTGATGATCAGTAACCAGCTGTGTGACAATGGGCAGGTCATTTTACCTCCATAAATGCATTTCCTCTTCTAATTAGGCTGACATACATTATTTTCAAAAGACTTTTAAGTTCTAACAGTGATCTATAATTTTATGAATTACAAAATGGTAAATCTGTAAGTCCAAAGTTACATTTGTTTAGGACCTGTGATTTCACAGGTTGAGAGAACTCCCTCCTGTCAAAGAAACTCCTTTTTCAACACCCAACAACAACTTTTCTGCAATTTGGGATTTTAGGGAATTTTCTGGACCTTGGAGTGGGTAAGAAACTTAAATTAGCCTCATATAGTCAATATATATCAGAGGAATGACAAGAAATCTTTTTCACACCAAAGATATGTTTCTATCTACTCTCTCCTAATAGGTCCAAGATTGGATGAGACATCAAAAACAAATCAACAAAAAAGAGGTTTCAAAGGATGAATTCTAAACTAGGTCTTGAAGGAGCTAGGGGACAACAAGTGATAGAAGGAACAGTGGGAGGGGAAAAAAGAAGGGGTTAGAAGATGTTTAAGGTGGAAGAAAAGGTATGTACAAAGGGGCTGACAGAAAAACTAATCAATGTGCTGATTCAGTTTCAATGTTCAACATGTTAAGATATTTGCTTTTAATGGGAATCATATCTATGTGCAAGTAATCTTAGCTGCTTTTCATCTTCAAAATATTTGGTTTTGAAACAGTCACAGTTCATATTTGATTCTGGTCTTGATAACTGACTCCTAGGGCAAAATTATTTTCAATAAAAACAAAAACAAAATTGTTTTACTTAAATCATGAGGTCTAATGCTTTGTAGCCTATGAAGCAATAAATACCTACTGAGACAGATCAAATATCTGAAGGAAGTTGCTGGAGCTTTAAATCAATTGCAAAGGCCACCTATGCCATTTATGTTACCAAAGCAATTGTAAGTATTAGTGATACACTTTAAATGACAACAAGGAGTGGAAACAACAGGAAGAAAATATTTCTGTCATATGTTCCTTTATCAAGCTATCAGCTGAGTCCTTGAGGACTTCCGAGCATAACTGGTTAAGGAAAAAGTTATTTGTAAGTAGCTTATTTCCTTCGTAGTTAATTTTGTTTACTGGTTTTGCAGTCATGAAAGACACTTTGTGACCACATTTGAGATTTCGTTTGTAAAGTTACTGGAGGAGTTTGCCATTTCCTTCTCTGGCTTATTCTACAGATAAGGAACTGAGGCAAGTAGTACTTACAGGATTAACCTAAGGTCCCACAAATTAGTAAGTGTCTGAGGCCAGATTGGAACTCAGGGAGATGTATATTCCTGACTCCAAGTCCAGTATTTTATTCACTGGGCCACCTAGCTGCATTAATGTGCTACAAAGGGCAGGTTGTCCATATTTTAAGAGTGATGAGAGGTAGACAGGATACCTATCGGAGATGATTAAGGGATGTGGAACTTACTCTCAAAAAAGAATATTGGAATTAATATCACTTAGGAAAGTTTGAAAAAATACAAAAAAAAAACCCCACTCTTCTTCATGCATTAAGTAAGAATGCCAGTAAAAAGAACAGATTTGGAATAAGATATCATAGATCTCACCTTTGCTATTACCTGTGTGACCATGGAGGAATCACTTAAACTCTCTAGGCTGCAAGTATCCTCCTTTGTAAAATGCAAGTATTGAGCTAAATGTCTTCTAATGTCCCTTCCTCATTATCAAATGACATATCTGTAAATCCTATAGGTGCCTTGCACATAGTAGGAACTTAATAAATGAGTATTTCCCTTCCTTTCCCCTTCTCTTCCAGATTCAAATTTATAAATCACAAGACTTCATGCTAGAGTTCCATTTTATCAAGTCCCTAGAAATAGCTTGTATGTTATGTCCCACTTGTGATTTCATTAGTACAGTTTAGGGGAATTTCTGGAGTGAAAATTCAACTAACGTCTCTGGAAGATATGGTATCTGTAATGTACAGCTTTAGAGAGATTTCTGGAGTACTAAGAAGTTATGTGATTTTCCCCAAGGTCACATGCCAGTATTTATAAGAAGCAGGACTTTAGCCCAGGTCTTTCTGTATGTAAAGTCAGTCATCTATTACATTTCACCATGCTTTCTCTCATAAAGAGTTTATGGCATATAAATGGGTGCAGAAGGAGGAAGACTTCTGCTAAGCATTATGGATCCCCTAATGTCCCATCGTGGTTATAGCCCTGTTAAATTCTTAACCTTCTACATTTTCAAAGTCTAGTCAGTCATTCTCTTTTCAGCAAACTTGCTCTTTCTTGTAGATATATAAGAAATTCCTGCCAATTGCTTAATTAGGCATGATCTCCAAAATCTATGAGTTGAGTTGGTGTGATACTGAATGTAATTTGAAATTAAAGCAACCAGATAAAGAACACTGAATTACACAAAGATAGATGGAGTGAAAACAAAAATAAGCTAAACAAAACAACATCATTCACAAGAAGAGAAAGACACTTAAAATATCTTGGTTCCATTCCTTAGGACTTCTTGATTGGCAAAGACCTGTATTCCTGCTTTTCTTACAAAAGTGACTCTCCTGTCTGTGTTCCTATTCTTTCATTTTGCTTCTAATCCTCATGTGTTTCTTCTGCCTTAAGCTCAGGGTAGGAATCTCTAGAGCAGCCTCAAGGCCATAGGTTTCCCACTCCTGCTCTAGTGGGTTTCAGATTGGGGCACTGGGGCAAGTACCTGAAAATCAGAGGTTTCTTAGAATCAACTTAGAATCAATAGGAGGTTTAACCAAGACAGGGCTGCAAAAGGAAATACAAAGAAAGACAAGGCAATTTCAAGAGCACTAATAGGAAACATGGGGCGGGATGACCAACAGAAAATCCATGAAAGAAGTAATAATCCAGCCTGTGTTTTGAAAGAAACTAGGTATTCCATGAAGCGGGGGAGGATGGTATTCATTCCAGAGAGGGAGAACTTACAAATTCTAAAATAGGGAATATTTGGAGTACAGTGATCTAGGCTTAAATCCTGGTTCTGTCTCTTTGCTTCCATTGTGATCTTTCCCTACAAGTCTTTCCTTAGTCCCCTTTAATGCCAGTACCTTCCCTCTGAGAACATCAACAATTCATATATCACCTCTTATTTGTACATCATTCAACGTAATTCTCTCTGTCTCCGTATATATGTATATATAGATCAATTGATATACATTTTTATGTCTCTGTCTATTGATCAATTGATCTATGTATATGTCTATTTGTACATAATTATTTTGATGTTGTTTCACTCATTAGATTGTGAGCTCTTTATAGGCAGGGACAGGTTTTCTCCCTTTCCTTTATATCTTCAGTAGTCAATACATATTTATTAAGTGATTAGAGTCTCCCAGGCACAGTGCTACTCACTTGAGATATGAAGAAAAGTAAAATAAAAGACAGACCCTGGCACATGATATGTGCTTAATAAATGCTTGCTGACTTAACCTTGAGACCAAAGGACAACTTAACCCCTTAGGTTTCAGTTTCCTCATACATGAAACAAATATCTTGGAATAGATGGCATCTGCAATTCCACCAAGGGCTAAAATAATTCTATGGAAGTTTTCTTAAGGTGGGAAGTGATTCTGCAGATGAAAAGCCACCTTTTAGGGCAGGAAGAAGTTACAGTAGGGATGGGAAGGAGGCCATCTGATTGCTAAGCTGTTAGTATCACCTCAGGGACTAGTATTGCCTTCTGTCCATTTTGCACAAAGTGTAATTTGTTGAAATTTGATGACACAGAGAGCTACGGGGTGACATAAAACTCTTAGGGGTACTCAGTGTCTCTTGAAAAGAATGATTCCTGGAGTGTTGGAATTCAAAAAAACAAAGAATCTTGAACCTCTTAGCCAGCTGGTTCTGTCTAGTTAGGTCCCCTAACTTAGCCTTTCAGCTTTCTGACTCTATGTACTGAGATGCCAAGAAACAAATCCAAACCCTCTGGGGTGATTTTCTTTCTGTGATCCATTATATAATTTTAGCCTAACAGAAGTCTTCCTTTCCCAACAGGAAAGGGGAAACCTTAATGAATTATGTAAAAGCTAGCTCAGTATTATTATTGAAACTGTATTACTGATTTAGTAACTTTCCAGTTAAGGAAAAAAATAGATATATAGCCTTTGTGATTACTCTATTCAATGTCTTAATTATACCCTCAAGGGGATCCAAAACAATATTAAAAGCTAGTGACTGCACTGAAAGTCAACCATAAAGACATCTATGCTATTTCTCTGGAGTAATAAAAATCCATGCTCTGTCATTTAATATTTAATTACCTTTTGCCTTGAATCAATATAAAAAAAGTTATGGGATAAAAATATTGAAATGGTGAAAATAGCATCCTTTAACATATACTGAAAGGTGCCTTCCCTGTCTCTGGGATCTGTACAGAAGTGACTGATAAGTAACTGTAGTTCAATTTGTGTGCTAAAAGGTATTCAGTGTATCTCAAAAGCACTATCTTGCAGGGAGTGGGGAAGAGAAATGAAGAGGACCTGGGGATCAGGAGATAGCACTGTGACGTCACCAAGGAAAACAATTCACTGTGTGTAGCAACAAGGACCTATAACTGGGCCATTGTTCTGTTCCTCATGACTGACACCTCTAGATCCCATGGCTTTCCTACTTAGCTGTTTCTACTGTTGAGCATTCAGTCCTGCCCAGGATTCTTTGTGATAAGTCTCAGTTTGCAGAGGGGGCTCTCTTCTTATCCAAATAGGAATTGACATTCATACATTTTGTTCAGTATAGTATTACAGCATAGTATTTCAGCTAACATATGAAATCATAGCTTCAGAGAGTCTTAGAACTGGAAGGCACCATAGAGGTCGTATAATACATATAATCCAATGTTGGAAGGGATTCTTCTACAATATCTCTGACAGATCATTGTCTAGTGTCTGCTTAAACAATTCTAGGGTCAGAAGATTCACTGCTTAGTAACACAGTTCATTCCACTTTTGACAGGTGTGATTCAAATGGCAGTGTGGTTCATTGCATAGAGGACCAATCAGTTAGAAAGGCCCACCTCTGTCACAAGCTGTTTATGTCACCCTGAGTAAATTACTTAATCTCTTGATTCCCCATGTACTCTCTATGACTATAAGTTGGAGAATAGCTTATACATTTATTTTTATTTGATTATTTATCCGAGGCTCCTAGTTCCACAATAGATGGGATGCCAGATTTGGAATCAGGAATACCTGAGTTCAAATCCTGCCTCAGACAATTACTATCAATACAGTCCAGGACAAATTGCTTAACTTCTCTCAGCCTCAATTTTCTTTACTGAAATTGGGTATAATAAAATTCCCTGCTTTCCAGGTTGTGAGATTAAAATGGGTTTACACATCTAAGGCACTTTACTAACTTTAAAGCATCATAAAAATACTTGGCAAACCTTAAAGCCCTATCTACATCCTAGATGATGCTGTCATCATCATCACCATCATCATCACCATCATCATCATCATCACATCATCATCATCATGCTCACCATCATCATCATCTTGAGAAAGGAATCCTGTGATGTAGGTGCTATTATTAACCTGATTTTAGAGATAAGGAAGCTGAGACGAGGAAAGTTTAAGAGATATACCCAGTGTGACCACGTCTCAGGCAGGTCGTCCTGACCCCAGCTCCTGAATTTTATCCACAATACCACATAACCTTTTCCTCACCAGAAATTCCCTCTAACCACTGTAATCTCGGGCTTTATTCATCTCTCATATGCATTTCTAATCCCTTCACTTCCCTAGTAACTCTCCTACAGATACAACTATTTTTTTTTCAATTTATAGAATTGCACACCCAGAACTGACTACAGTACCTGAGACAAAGCCTTGCTGCCTTGGAATAAAAGTGAGGCTGTTGCCTCTGGTCAGATTTCCTGGCTGGTCAGGAGGAAAAGCTGAACCTAATGATATTCATACACCCCCTAAGCAAAACCTGAAGCTAGTCAAACATCAGAAGCTGCTTCCAATAGTGTTACAACTCTCACTCAGCTTATTTTTGCAACCTACTGACAGATACAACCAAATGAGGGCTCACTTCCCCAAGAATACTTAAAGGCACAGGTAGCCCCTCTGTAATCTTACAGATAGGATGAAGAGAAAGTCATATGAATCTCACAGAGTACCAGATGAAGTGGGTCTTAAAGTCATAGCAGGCTTTGAAGGGCATGGTTGATTCCCACCCCAAGCCTTAGGTCCCAACCACAAAATCTACAGCCCTATCTTCCAGCATTCTGCCAATTAACACCTTAGGGGCTAGTTTCAAACCAATTCTTCCTTTAAATTATTGTTCCAACTCCAACAGAAAATCAGTTCATACCACCCCCACCTCCCATTCCCCTCTTCCACAATGGTTTATTCAAACTAAATTCAGAAGTTGACTATAATCCCTAGTATTAATTTTATATTAGCTATCCCTTCTAGATTTCTGTCAGTTACAGGTTTTATTAGGATACTGTCTCTCTCCACACACATATATGCATGTGTTTGTGTGTATGTATGTTTGTGTGCTTATATACATATACACAGATATGTGTATACACACACACATATATACATATTGCAAAACTCTTTCTAGGATTGCATCAATCCATTAATATAGACTGTTTAGATCCTAATGTTCAAATTGTTATGACTATATAAACTTATATTATTATTGAGCCAAGATAGTTATATGAAGTCTACAAGAATAGTATTGCTAAAAATCAAAATACAGGTTAAGGATTTCCTTAACCTTCTAAGTCAATAAGCCTAGTCTAGTAACTCTAATAATAAAGGAAATGAAGCTAGTTTGCTATAAGTTATTTTTAATGAGCATATTTTGGTACACTTCAGGATCACTGCTTCCATCTTAGGTACACCATGATAATTTCATTATCTACCACGGATTCATTTATTTCTACACAGTTAGTTGGGAGACACATATGTTCAGTCCAAGACTCTTTTTAGTCAGCCAATAGCACCTATTTAGCACAGTATCAGATACTGTGCTTAACAGAATGGTTCAAAGATATTGCACTACAGTCTCATTGTGATTGTAGACTCATTCTGATTAGCATAGATAGATAGATAGATAATTCATTGTCAAATTGTGCTACTTCGAATCTCTTGGTGTCCCTTGCATACATTGCTCTCCTCTCCTGTAATTGGGAGTCCAGGCATGGCTCTTATCACCTCTTTGCTTAGACTTTTATGGGGTCCTTTCATTAGCTCTTCATGCCTAAAATCTCTCCCCTCTCAAATCCATCCTCCACTCAAATAAAAAAGTGACTTTCTTAAAGTATAGGTCAGATGATGTTGCTCCACTTATCAACTTAATAAATTCCAGTGGTTCTCTGTTTCCCCCAGGATAAAATAAGAAATCCTCTGTTTGGCATTTAAAGTTCTTCATAAATTTGGTTCCTGCCCACCTTCATGGGCTTCTTCAGCTTTGTTCACTTCTATGCCTCTGAGTTCTAGCTACACTAACTTAATTGCTCCTCGTCACACAATGTAATCAGTCTCCCATCTCTGTGCCTTTTGAATGGTTATTTCCTGTAATTGGAACACTGCTTTTCCTGGTCTCTCCTGCTTTCCCTCTCTGAGAATTTTTTGCATCTACTCTGTATATGCCATGTGTGTATCTAAACATTTATTGTCTGTTCCATTAGGATGTGATATCTTTGAATGTAGGGCTCAGGCTTTCTTGTATTGGTGCTTAGCAAAATGTTTGACACCTAGTAATAAATACATAATGAATGCTTGTTGACCAATCATATCCTTAGAGCTATCTTCATTTGCTATAACATCTCTTCTTGGACAAATATTTTTACCAAGTCTAGTATATATAACTGAATATACTCAACACATTTTCCTTCGCAAATGATAAGGTTTTCTTTTCTCAAATCTCCTATAGCTTCCCATATTCCAAATCAAATTTTCATTGTTGTTCATTTTTATCTGCAGTAGTAAATAAAGTTTTTTCTGAGAAAGGAAAATTTGCTCAAGAACAGTCAAGAATTTGTTGTCCTTTAGGAGAATGAGATTTCATTAGATGTCCAGATGAATGTGGTCTTCCATAAACTACTCTTTTAGGACACATTTATAATCTGTAATAAGAAAATATCATTTATATCCTTCACCATTATGAATAGTCCACACCGTGTTCTCCCAATTAAGCCAACTCTTTTTCATCTTCACCCTGCAGTTCTCAACTGTTCTTATATATCCAAATTCTTTAAGTCACCTAGTTTCCCTAAACTCTTAAGTTTCCTCAGTCTTGAAACAAGAGCAGTGGTACTAGAATTATCCATATCTAAAGGTCTTGGTGAGCACAAAAAAGATAATGTATTCTAATTTGAATAATAGCCGGGTGATATCAGGAACAGAAGCCTAGCCCTGGAGCCAAGAAGAGTCTAAGTCAATCAAGACAAGCTTCTAACTGAAACTAGCTATGTGACCTGGAGCAATACACTTATCTTCTCAGTTTCTAAGAATATAAAGTAAGATCAATTGTCATAAAAGGCAATGTATGCTTTATTTTGTTATTGCTATTATCTTGCAATAACAGTTAAATAACATAAAATGAGAATTTGTTTTATTGGAGGAAAAGATGTCCTGATTGAAATTAGTAAATGTGATCTTAGAATAATTCCTTCCCCTTGCACTATATAATATGTTGACTCTTCTCTAGCAATGGCTCTCAGGTCTATTTTTTCCCTTTTCTATCCTCAATGAAAAAAATAGTTAAGATTTTTCTTTCCTCATGATTGGACTATCCCAATAGTATATTATTTATGTTTCCTGCCTCTAGTCTCTTTTCCAACTGAAATCCTAGGCCTATGAATCCATTCTGTGAAGACTATGAGATTCATTTTTCTCAAACAAAGCTTTGAAGGTAGTACTCCACTACCTTAAACCCCTTAGAGGACATCTATGCCTATAGGATAAAATATAAACTCCTTCATCAGACATTGAAGGCTTTCAAAAGTCTAGTCCCAGTCCACCTTTCTTACATAAAAGCCTAACTTACATATTCTTTGTCTCAGAAAACAGTATTTTTTCCCCTTTTCACCTCTTTGCTTTTATTCATACTATTCTATTCATCTTACACTTTCCACTTATAGTTTTCCAAATAATGCCAATATTTTAGGACTGATCTTGAGTACTCTCTGGCTTATAAAATCTTTCTCCCCTGAACTTTTAAATAGTAGAGGAGACATTGAAGAAGATATAGAAAGAGCAATTTGACAGGTAGGAGGAAAGCAGAAAAATAGGGCAATTAGAAGGGAATAAGGGGATAGTTTGCAATGTTTAAAAATAAGTCAGAGAATTCATGGATGATGAGGTCTGAGAAAGACCATTGATTTGATATTAAGAATTTCATTTGTGGACTTTGGGGGACAAGTTTCACTAAGATGGTGAAAAATGGATGTTAAGACTAGAGGAGTGAGTGGGTGATAGAATGTCTCTATAAATGTCTCCCTAACTAGATTATAAACTCCTTGAGGAGAGAAACTGACTTAACCTCCCTTTTCATCTTCCACTTTTTCTCCTGACTCCCCTCAATTCCATGCCTAGTACCCTTAATTTTTACTAGATACTCTAAAATAAGTGTTTAAGATTCCTTTCATTTAGATTTTATGTGTGGGAGGCTCTACAATAAATCAGGTGTGATTATTGGATTCAGAGTGAAATCTTTTATATCCTTTTATCCTTCAGTTTTCTCCATTAGACCAGGATTTCCTTGAGAACTGGGACTGTGTTGCTGTTATTTTTTTATGTTGTTTTGCTCCTTGCCTTTCTTTGTATCCTGAACCCCTTAACACGATGCCTTACATATAGTAGGAGCTTAATGAATTCTAGCTGATGTGATTTGTTGATGTGGCCCTGTTCAGAAATGATGTGTTTTATAGTTAGTGTCATTTGTGGTGTCTTATGCCCCCTTTTTATGGCAGAAGAAAGACTGAACTGATTTTTATTCCTGATCTTGGTTGCCAAATTCATGATATTTTGGTTCAACCCTTACAAAGTTAATAATCCTATCTTTACAAATAATTTTGTTTACTGCTCTAAGCCTTGGCTGTTTTTTCCTCCTGTCCATTTAGAACATCACATATTACACATTCATCACATAGACTGAATCAAGTCAGGTTTGTGCAGGGAATATCATAACATAATTTGGAGACCTCAAATGGGCTTTTTCTTGGCAATGAACAGCCTTAGGGTTTTGCTGTAAAATGTTCCTTGAACATTGCTCCTTTTCCTCAATCAATTTATATCTAATGACATTTTTTAAATACAATTTTGATTATTTCTCTCATCTCTAAGTTTCCCTTTGCCTCATGGGTTGGAGTTGTGGGTTTTTTTTTTATTGTTTTTACTTTTATAAGTAAGACAATGCCATATAGAAAGTCCCCCTTTGGCAGAGAGTTAGATGGTATAGAATTATGTTTTCCTGTGGGTTTTTTTTTTCTGCTAGGATAAATGCACTTTTTTAAAACTGAGCTTATTTTTTTTCTGACAAAAGTTGGAACCAAATAACGGGGCACTATTTGAGGTTCATCAACACAGAAGTAAGCACACATTAAGTCATATTAGATGACTTCAGTTGGATTATTTGAGGTTTTACTCTGTGAAATTAATTTCACTTCTTTAATTCATGGAAGGTTGTGATTTCTTCAAAAATGACTTATTGTGTACCTACTATGTGTTTTTGATTACAAGATTAAAATTTTGTCTTTTCATCAAAGAGTTTAATGTCTATGTAGATTGAGAAGACACAAACATGAAATAGCTCCATCATCATTATCATCTTACATTTTAACAATGAAAAAACTGAAGTTCAGAGAAGGTAGGTAACTTGCTTATGGTCAATGGCCAGAACAATTAAATTGAATTAGCACACAACTGTCATATATCCACGCCCCTTACCCATTGAATTACACCATGTGCTATTCTCTAAGTCAATATATTATTCAGCACCAAAATCAGTAATCTCAAACATATAGCAATTTGAAATTATATTAAGCAAGTGATTAAAATGGCCAAAACTTTTGATGCAAAGATTCCACCATTAGACAATAACTAAAATGTTCACATTCTTTGATAAAGAAACCCTACTGCTAAAATTATAGCTCAAGGATTAAAGTCAAAGATACAAAGAAAGCAGATATGTACACTAAAATATTCATAATAGTATTTTTTATAGTCATAACCAGAAATAAGATCCATTTGGAAAACATTAAACAAGTTTCAGTGCTTAAATATAAAGGATACACATGTGCAAACACACACACATTGTTTCAACTTATATTCACTTTCTTATAGCAGCTTTATATATGCATATGTATGCATAATATATAATACACATACACACACATTCATTGTACCTTACAGCAGATTTAAACATATATAGGTGATACGGTAGATAGTGTCAGATCTGACGTCAAAAAGACTCATCTTCCTGAGTTCAAATCTGACCTCAGGCACTAAGACACACTTTGAACTGAGGCAATGAGACGTAATCAGAGTAGGAAAACCAATATGCACAATGACTTCAACTGTACGAATGCAAGCAATGGTAAAACCATTGAAACAGTGCTCTGGAAATATAATTTCCAAGTCTTGCCTCAGCAATGAAATATGAGAATTTCCTCTTCTCCCTTTTTTTAGGGTTGGATGATTATGGGTGTGGAACATTGGATACAATGTCAGATTTTTTCAATGTGTTTGTTGGTTTTCTGAAGTACTTTATTTTTGTTTTCTCTTTTTTTATTTGTTATAAGTGATTATTCCCTAAGAGGGAAAGAGAAAAGGGAAGGGATGGTTTGAGATTTCCCAAATGTCAGCAGCGTAAAAAACGAAAGGTAGCACTATTAATTCATTTTTAAAATATAGGAGTACATAGAAGGCCGAATTACAGAATCTCAGATCTGGAAGGGGCCTCAAAGCTCATCTGTTCTAACTCAAACTGAATGAGCATCCCCATTAAAATATTTTTGGAATAACAATTAGTTTAAATCAGTATGGAAGTTCATAACAGGTACATGAAGTGAGTGAAACGAGTTAGAATTCATAGTACAGGAAGAATTCACATAAGTGCAGAAAAAGGGGGTGAATAAATTGCATAAATAAAGATAGCAATATTCCAGATATGAGTCTGATATCTTTGGATGATGGCAGAGAGATTTATATGGCTAGGGTATATAGTTCATAAAATAATTATGTCATATAGCAGTTATTCATAAGGTTTTTAAAAAGTATGTTTCTGAATGTGTAACTATGGAGATCATTCACATGATACAGAATAGGAGCCATTTCAAGATTTTGAACATGGAAGTAATGTGAGAAGAGTGACATTTTAGGAAAATTCATCTCATAAGAGTATATGGTGAGTATCAGAGCAAAGGAAGACTAAAGGTGTGGCTACATTAACTCAAAACTTTTCTAAGACCTAAACCTTCAAAAAAAAAAACCCCCACAAACTTCTAGGTTCTTGAGAAAATGTGTTAGAAACCAGTCTAAAATAGTTATTCTATATTTGTACCATAAATACATGCTGCATATTTCCTAGAAATACTATATAAAGTTCTAGTCACTTTGGCCTAAAGAAACATACTATAACTGGACAAGTACAGGGAGAATACTTTCAAAGATAAAGGAAATAAGTTGCTGCTGCAGAAAGACAGACCAAAAAGAATCAAGGATCCTGTTTTGGAAAGACAAACGTTGGGAGGGAATATGATTGGATTCTATAGAATCATGCTGGATAGCTACCATACACTAGCAATCAAAGTAGAGAGCCCAGAATGAAAGATATGAAAGCAATCTTCTACTCTGTCTTGATCAGATGACCTCTGAACTCTGGAGTTATATTCTGAGTGCCCATGTTTTGGCAAAATTGGTGCCATAGATGGATAAAGTACTTGAAACCCCATTATATGAAGGATAAAATAAAGGGGTTTTTTGAGAATGGAAATGCAAGAAAAGTAAGGATATGGGATAAAAAAGAGATCATTCAGGTTCTTTTAATAAATTCAAGCTGTCAGTCTCTAATGACTGACATCCCAGAGTTCCAAAGAAACTTTCAGATGTGATTGTTGAAACATTGTGCGTGACTTTTGAAAAAGAAAGTGTTGGAAGTGAGAAAGTTACCACGTAGAGCTGGAGATAAGTGAATGTCTTTCCTTTGATATAGAAGAAGAACATTCATAATCTAAAGTAAACACCAATGAGCTTGATGCTGTTTCCCAGGGGAAAAAAAAATCTAACTCATTATTAAAGGGTTGTTGGTTTGTGAGTGCTTAGAGAAGTTAATGATGATCACTGGAAGTCAACAATAGCACATTCAGAAAAAGTCATTCTGTTTTCATTCTTGTATTTTTTTAAATTTGGTTTGCTTTCTTGACTACATGATTTTGTATATTAAGGAAATACTGGAAGGGAGGGAGACAGAGAGAAAGAGAGAGACACATAGAGATCATATAGCTTAATGTTATCAAAATATTAGACAAAATATTAGACAAAATTTCTCATGATAACCTTATAGATGATAGTACTGTTAGATGGACTCATTATTGGTTTCAGAGTCAGAGCCAGTACAGATTATCTAATAATTTTAGAATTTGAGGATGCCACAACACATCCTTTGTAATAAACAATTTGAAATATAAAAGGAAGAACACTGGTGAGAAAATTCTAATGGAATAGAGTGGGAAATGTTTATTTAATGTAGAGGATGTTTAATAGGGATAAGTGTAGATTCTAGAACTTGGACCTTAAAAGGCAAATTACTAGCCAGGACTGTAGACATATGAGTACATGATATTTCATGTGTGAAATGTCTGGTGGGTTTAGTGGGCTTCTAATCCCCCCCTGCAAAAAAACAAAGCAGAAAAACTCCAACAATACTGAAATGATTTCAGATAATTATAATTGGAAATGCCTGAATAACATTTGTCATACTTAGCCACATTCTTCAATGATCAGACCAAATGTGAAGAATAGTATTCACTTCTGGGCATCATAATTTAGGAAAATCAATGAAAAACTGCAGATAAGCCTTCTAACACTGTGATCTATCTATCTATCTATCTATCTATCTATCTATCTATCTATCCATCTATCTATCTATCCATGCATATATATGTTTCTCTGTGTGTATATGCACATATGTGCAATAATTAGCATCTGGACTGATAGTATTAATGACTAAGTACTAATCTAATGAATCCTTAATCTGGACAAATTGAACCACCCTCTTCACCTCAGAACTTCAGTATGAGTTTGAACTCCTTTTGTACAAACAAGACAGTTGTAAAAAAATAAATTTTCAGAACTTTTTATAACTTGCATCTACTACTAAGAAAAATTCTAATATTGATATTTATAACCTTTTTTCCTATTATCATTATTTTTGAATGGTAGTAAAGTGATCGACAATATCAAAATGTTCTCAGAATTTAGAATCAAATACAAAAGTCCAACATGACAATGATTCTAAGTGTCACATAACCAACAAAAGAAGTAACAAGATGCATGATTTCACTGAACAGAAAAAGGAATCTTACACTTCAGTATTCTTGTTAATTATGAAGCAATAACATATATTTCAATTCTCCAGTGATCCAAACTATAATTAAGGTTCCATATATCTCTGAATGGTAGTTACCAGCTTACAGTTTTTGTAATGACATTGATTGTTCCCATTTCTAGTAGATCTATTTGCCATATTTTCACTAATTTTTAAGCAAAAGAATTACTTTGAAAATTAATTGCATTATTTATCTAAATAAAGAGTCCATCTAGACAAAATAAATATTGCATTTGATATTAAAGGGATATTGGTATTTGTTTCAGAAGAGAGCAGGGAGGAAATTTTCAAAATTTAAGATGGGGAAAAAAATGGGCTAATTATTAGTACATAGTCTTCACATTTCTAATACCACCCAGTTCCTCCTTCTTTTTGTTACACTTGATCTTGACTTTGTTTTGAGTGAGAGAGTGTTGTGCAGGTCACCAGCCTCACTTCTCCTCCAGAGCCATCTGAATCCAGTGACCAGATATTCATCACGGTGACTGGAGATGACCCAGGATGTGGCAGTTGGGGTTAAGTGACTTGTCCAAAGTCACATAGCTAGTGAGTGTCAAGTGTCTGAGGTGAGATTAGAACTTAGGTCCTCCTGACTCCTGTACTGGTGCTCTATCCACTGTAACACCTAGTTGTCCTCAATGCTATAACAACAATCTTATTGTTCAGAGTTTCAGTCATGTCTGTTTGTGACTCCATTGATGGTTTTCTTGACAGACATTGGAGTGCTTGGTCATTTCTTTTTCCAAGGACTAAGGAAAACAGAGGTTGAGTGATGTGCCCAGGGTCATATGACTAGTAAGTGATTGAAACTAGAATTAAAATCAGATCTTCCTAATTCCAGTCCCAATGCTCTATTCACTCAGCCACCAGAATATGAAAATGTGAGAACAATCTGGTAGTTTGTTAGTATAGGGAATTTCCTGTATGAGAACTCCTTCCAGCACTTTAGATTATCTCATTTGATTCCCCTCAGTCTCTTTGTTATCAACAGTAATATTTGTTGCCTATTTTGTGAAAGCCATTGTTTTAGAATTAGAGAATGACAGCCACTGTAGTAAAGAATCATATAGTCCTTAGAAATTCAGCAAGTACTTTAAAAGAAAATTTATAGCATTGAGGACAGCTAGGTGTTACAGTGGATAGAGCACCAGTACAGGAGTCAGGAGGACCTAAGTTCTAATCTCACCTCAGACACTTGACACTCACTAGCTATGTGACTTTGGGCAAGTCACTTAACCCCAACTGCCACATCCTGGGTCATCTCCAGTCACCCTGATGAATATCTGGTCACTGGATTTAGATGGCTCTGGAGGAGAAGTGAGGCTGGTGACCTGCACAACACTCTCTCACTCAAAACAAAGTCAAGTGCAAGTCATGTCATCATTTCTCTGATGGCATGGTCTTCTTCGGCAACGAAGGATGAACACATACACACTTATAGCATTGACTAAGTGGCAAATGAGTGACTCAGACAATAAATTATACACAGATTTAAAGAACAAATCTACCTTTATTCTATCTGCTCTTTTGAAACTAGCATCATTTCTCTGTTTCATTTTACTTTCTTGATTTCCTTTTAGTGTATCTTTTTTCCTTTGGCCTATCTCTAAGCCTGTTCTCCATTCATCCTACTTCATTTTGTCCTTTCTTTTTCTTTGTTATTTTTCCCTTTGTCCCTTTGATTGCCCTTTCTTCCTGGAATCCTTTGTTTTCCCAATCACCACTGCCATTTTCCTCTTTCTGTGTTTCTTAAAAAAGTTTTTTTTCTTTTTTCTTTCTTTTTGTTTCTTTTTTTTTTTATCTTTCACTGTGTAAAATTAGAGCAGAACTCAGCAGAGACTGTAAGAGAGGCATAAATGAACTGGTATTTAACCAGCTCTTTTTTATGAGTCCACATATTGCTGGAAGATTATAGTACCAAGCACAGCTAGTAGGGAACCCCAGAACATCAAAGGCTAAGCCAATGGATGGGGAGATAGAAAAGAGAGCTATTGTGTTTCCCGGGCATGAATGTAAAGTGATACAGGCAAAGGAACAGAGGTACATGACAGAAAATGATAGAAAGCAGTAAAATGTGATCTCAAACATATATATCTCTAGTTCTTCTGCCTCTCTGCCAGTCATTATTTGACATATATTCTTGTCCTTCAAAGTTACTGCATCTGGATATTCTCACCCTCCTTGGACATAACGACTCACTGTTCCCTCATATTCCAGACTCGGTCTACAGTCTGTTGGTAGCTTTCAATGCTTTCATTCTTGTGCATATTTAATGTCTTTTGTGTAGATTATATAGTACTAGGAGACAGATCCTTTTTTCTTTTTTTTTTGTCTCTGTCTTGCTTTTGCCCAATTTCCTGCCTAATTCCTGGATTCACAGGAAATCAGCTCTCCATAAAGGTTAAGCCCTGGCTATTCTTGTCAATCTAATTCTGACAATTTTAATTCAGAACATGAAGAGCATCGCAGGTAACAGAAAACTGGGATACACATCTGTCTCTGTTGCTTACTCCATTATGACGTTAGGTAGTTCACTTCAACTTCTTGTTTCTCAGTTTTCTTGTATATTAAAAAGAGTCTAATGGAGTAGGTATCCTTTAAAGTCTATCTAAAATCTTTACTCCAAATTTTCTTAGGTTATAAAGTTTATTAGTAAAGTTTTTTTTCCCCTTTCTAAGATAAAAGGCTGCTCTTTTTGCACATATTGTATCATGTTATACTGATGTCCACTCTGGCTTGCCTTAGCATTTTCTTGGTCTAAGGGTGCTCTAAACTGGATGACATGCAGCACTATTATTAATATGAATTAATAAATAACAAGTTTGCCCTCTGAGGACATTATGCTTCCTCTAAAATTTTTGGACAGATGGAAGTGTGCATGCTCACTTTATTGGCCTGTCATCTATTTATATGATAGCTGAAGTTTTGAGGACAGACTTTGAGATGAATCGTTGTTCATTGTAATTAGTGTTCTTTGATCATTTGTCCTCTATCTAAATACAACATAAGCATTTAATTATGTCCAAAGTTCCCCTCCACCACTCAGGTACATATTTTTGCACACAGAGCTGACAATATCACCATCATCTCACTGTGAACATTTTTCCTTTTTGTTTGCTGAGATGCTATGAAAGGAGTCATCTCTATATGACAGCTGTATCTCACAGGTCGTGTCAGCAAACTTCATGTTATTGTGCAAGTCACTTTATGTATTTAAGACTCAGTTTCTTTATCTATAGATAAGGGATAAATGGCTTCTAAATATGCTTACATTTCTATATATGTCTTTGATTAATTGAATTTCATACAAAATTCTAAAATTAAAGATTACTTAAAACAAAACATTTTCACATATCATGTCTGATCAAATTTTGTCACTCTACATGTATACTCAAATTTTCTTTGGAGGGAAAAAAAACCCAGGAGCCTCCAGTTAAGCTTTTTAAAAGAATGATATTACTATACCATTTAACTATGCTAATCATTAAACTTGTAAGAGGGGCATAATTGAAAATAATGGATGCCTTGAGTCAACTGAACCATTTCTAGTTGACCTATTTCTGTACTTGAGGGTCTGAATAAAAGCCCAGTTAAACAAATATTTGAGATGAGTACTTTAAAGCTTTGAAAGATAAAATATTGACAGCAGAAGAATTCAATCTCTGTAGCAATTTCAAAAGGTTAACAAATGCCTAGGGATGGTATATAGGCCAGTGACTATCACTTGCTTATATAACTCTTTATAGATGTATCTCAGTAAAAGAAGGGTTGCAACTAATCCCTGTAGTTAAGAAGAATGGGCTATAACCAAAAAATAGATACCTTTATGAGAGAGAGGGCAATCATGTGAGAAAAAAAAAACTATCCAAGGTATTTCAGGGTTGATCTTGAAACTGTCTTAGGAGATGTTGCCAAGCAACTTTGATTATCTGATTGACTAACTCCAAAGCAGGCAATGATTCTGATAATACCTTAATTGATTATAGTATTTTAAACTTTTCAATGTTGTTCTATACTGTGGAATTTAATCATCACATCTATATTATAAAATAGGTGAATCAGTTATGAATATAGTGAATGTTCAAGTGAAGAAACTGAGACACAAAAATCTTGTTTCATGAATATCTCAGTGCAATTCTGAATCACGAAATACAACAGACTCTCCACATGGGAGACAGAGCCAAAACATTTATTCAGACACCAGAAAGCCAAATCCATCATAGTAACAAAAATCTATACACAATAACAATGCAGAGGACAACATCAGCCTCAAGACTTCCCCCTGCCAGGCTTCCGACAAATCAGCTCCATTAAACAAATCACTAACAAGCTCTTTCACTTATGCTAGCTAGCAGCCTGCTTGCCTGCCTCCTTCCTAGCTCTGACTAGACTTTGATCAATTTCCCCTCAGCTTTTTTATAGTCTGCCTCTTGCTATTCCACCCATTCAGCAAGCTCCTCCCACCACAGGCTCCATGTGACTCAGACTTATGTGACTCAGGATTCCATGGGAATTGAGCAGATCACACGAGCCTATTAATGGATTCAAAAGATCTTCCCATTAAGAATCAAAATTACATTAACAATAAGCAAAAATGCATTATCAACATAGCTTATTAAATTGATACAGTAAGTTAAGGGTGTAGGAGAGGCTAGAACCCAGATATACTTGTTTTTGTTCCTATGTGTAGGCCTATAAAATACTTAATCCGAGAAAAAAAGGCAATTATTTGGCTGAAAGAAATGGTAACAAAAGCTTTACTTTTGTCAATTCATGTGGTTCACAGTTGTTTTTATTCACTTTCCATATTTTTGACATTAAGTGATAATTATAGCTCCTGTGGGTCAACTTATAAATTTGCAGTGGCAATTGACTGGATAGAGAGAAGAATGCTTGTGTATTGGTACCACAACTACTAATCAAATTTGAATGGGAAAGCAGTTCAATGATCTCCAAGGTATCAGTAATTAAAGGAACCATAATTTTTTCCCACCCTGATGCCAATAAGTCAAAGAACTTGGCAACAAATGATCCTAGTAAGACCTTGGTCCCTACAATGAAGCCCAATTTTAAAGCAATGATGCCAGGTCATGGTGGGAAGCATCACTGATTCCATTAGAAGTCCATTTGTTAGTGTACCAGAACATTGAGTTTCTTTTAACTAAATTTGGAAATTTGGGCATATGAAGGAGTTAGAATTTATACACAAGTGGAAAGAAGAATGGAAAATCAGCATACAGTAGCAGCTGCATTCATTGTTTGCAAGCAAATGGCAAATGTGGTCAATTGGTCACGTGGAAGACCCCACAATTTGGTTTGAGGATATTTTAAGTCTAATCTGTACTTTAAAAGCTAATCATCTTCATATTTAGACATAATATGTTTTTATTTAAACTGTACAGTGATAAATCCAGGAAAATGTCCCTTTTTAACACCTGATTATTTTCCTTGTAAAGTGTTTGTAATAATGTAAAAGTGAGTCTTACAAATATTCAATAAATATCATTTCAAATAAAAATTGATTGTACTCAGTGAATGAACTGAATGAATTAATCATGTTTCCTTGATCTTGCTGTTTACTTATATTAATTATGGACCTTACTTTATAGACATTACAGTATGTCACGACTTCTATTGCCTTAGGCTCTTCATCTACACAATGGGGATAGTAATATCATTTACATCCCATGACTGTTGTAAGAATGGAGTGAAGTAATATTTGTAAATTGTTTCAAAAGCCTTAAATTGCTATATAAATGCTAGTGGTTTATTACTGCTATTGCTGCTGCTGGTGCTGTACCTGTTGTTTTTACAGAAAGACTATGTAGACCAAAAGAAAGGCAGGGAATTGCTGCAACCATTCAAATCAGGGCCAAGGGCTGGCACTCATAGGCAAATAGGTTGGCGTAGAGTTTATAAGAGTTAAAAAACTCTAGTCCAAGCAAGTGTGGACATAAAGTATTTCCAAGGAGATTGGGCATGGAGCTATTTACTGTCCCTGATTCTGGGTCACTTTATGCTTCTTGTTTGGCCAGAGCCAATTCCAGAAGCTGACCTAGGCCTTTCAGAACAGAACTGGCCATTAGCAGCACCTAAAGAAGTAGAACTCTATAGGTGCTATTAGCAATTATTTTTGGTAGCAAATCCTATAATCATAAACTCTTTAACTTTGGAAGAAATCTCAAAGGTCAGTTTATATGTCCTATGCCTAAAAAGGAATTTTCTTGCCAACATCCCTAGCAGATGATACCCTACTATGAAAAACTCATAACCCGGAGATTTTTGATCTCCTATTCTAAGGTTCGTCTTCATAGTACATCAAACAATAGTTCAGATGCCACTCCTTGACTAAGATATTCCTCTTCTCCCCTGATCACAGATGTTAATAACCTCTTTCCCTCATATTCATGAGTATTTTCTTTATACTTGCCTGTGTATATGTTATATCCCCCAATAGAATATAAGCTTCTTGAGGACAAGGATTGCTTTGTTTTTGTCTTTGTATCTCCAAAGCCTAGCAACCAAATGTAGCCAAACCGTAAATTGCACACACAAAGTACATACTGTATGATTGCAAAACTGAATTAATATCCTTGCCCTTTCTCAGAATTTCTCATCAAAGACTAGAAAACTGAAGATACACTTTGAACTCTTGCTGATTTGTAATATTTATTATATAAATATTTATATTTATTTATTGCAGTATAATGTCTTAATCACACAGAGGAATTATCAGATTTTGAAAGCTCTGGTGGCAAATGATGTATAAGAGAATTTTGAAAGGAGAAAATGTTTCAAATTGCATTTACTTTTCTGAATCAACAATGCCAAAAAGTGTGTGATTTGAGGAGTTATTTAAAAATAAATTTTATTGATACTTTTTTGTCTTTACATCAAGTTATTTTGCCCTCTCTTATTCTTGTTTAATTTTTCCTCATAAAGGCTAGGAAAATAAAATTGATATAAAATGGCAGCATGTGACAATGAATAAAATATGACAGCCTGGTAGTTTCCCACCTCTCTACTCTAAGTGGGGAAATTATGTTCCATTTTCTGTTTTCTTTGACTTTTAATATCTTTTTTTTTGTTTACTCAGTTTAACTAACTTTTAATGTTTTTTTAATTTACTTCATTGTCATTGTGTGTAGAATTCTCTTGATTCTGCTATTCCAGTTTTCAGTTTATTCCTCCCCCCCTTAATTTAGTATGTAGTCATGGAGATTCTTTTATGTGCCTACTTAGCCTTTTCCACTGAACTTTAGGGGAGATACAAGGAAATAAAAAGTCCCTGCCTTTGAAAAGCTTACTGTCTGGGAAATAAGATGAACTCATATGAAATAGTTGTAGATAAAACAATATATAAAGATCTAATTGTAAAGTAAAGCCAAAACATATATTCTCTTTTCAGCTACTTAGAAATGCAGTTGCTGTCTTCTCCCTATACTGGTCATTCTAATTTATTTTAATTTTAACTTTGCTATTATTGATTATTAAATTATGAATGAACTACCCAGCTCTATTTATTTTCTGAGTAATTTAAAAGAAATTAATAAACAAATTACCTGTTTTGTTGTCATAATCTTAGTTCCAAAGCAAAGGCAGTCTACTTTGGCCACTTCATCACAAATTAACAACCAGACAATGAAATAGTGCACATGGCTTTATCGATATCTGAAAGTACCACTGTCAGCATTTTAGGGAAACTATGGTTCAGGAACCAGATTATTATTTGATAACTTCCATTTTTCTAGACCTCCTGTTTGACCCAGATCTGCTGTAATTTGAGTCGTGATTATAATTTCTTTTTTTGGAACAGAGCATTGAGGACTGAATTTCAGTGGTTATTTTCATATTGTCAGGGCAGAAGAATGATACAAAAAGGACTAGATACTTTCTAACCATCAGAAAATCATAGAAGAAGAATACTGAATCACAGCAAGAAATGAGAAGTTGTGAAGATAGTTTGAATGGAGTAAGAACTTGGCCAACAGGATATGATTATACAACCTTGATCTGTTTCATATAAGGGGAATTTCCCAGTGTTCTATTACCACCACCCCTGACCCCCAAAACTATAGGTGGGGAGGAGGAAGAGAATTCATTATAAGCCAGTAACTTTTGGGGAAAATATATAGTACACATTTTCTCTAACTTCATGTCCCAAACCAAGCTCTATATATCCAAAGAAAAAGAGATCTGAATGATATAAATGTGTCCCCATGTTGATTAATATGATTTGAGTTATTTTTATAATATCATACTCATCCACAAAGCAAATGACTCCTTTAAGTCAGCAGCCATTATTGGTGTTCTTTATTGAAATATGAAGTTTATGTTGTTTTTAGTAGCCTAAAATCAGATGGCAACAAACAGATCATTGTCTGCATTTGACATTTATTATTTTTATATAAATTTATTTATTTAACTTTTTACATTCATTTTAGCAACATTTTGGGTTCCAAATTTTCTCCCCATTTGTCCCCTCCTCCCACCCCAATACACTGAGCATTCTAATTGCCCCTATCACCAATCTACCCTCTCTTCTATCATCCCTCCCTTCCCTTGTCCCCATCTAGAATATCAGGGCAATTTTCCTTGATAATTTCATGAAAGTTTATGTCTAGGCTCTTTTTTTTTGATCATGGCTCTCAGATAGTACCATAATTTTTAAATTGTCTCTCCTGGATCTATTTTCCAGGTCAGTTGTTTTTCCAATGAGATATTTCACATTATCTTCCATTTTTTCATTCTTTTGGTTTTGTTTTGTGATTTCTTGGTTTCTCAGAAAGTCATTAGCCTCCATCTGTTCCATTCTAATTTTGAGAGAACTATTTTCTTCAGTGAGCTTTTGCACCTC
>CM053769.1:515444041-515554808 GCA_028658325.1 Potorous gilbertii
GAGGCCTTGACTTCTATATCTTTCCCTGATGGTAAGCATTGTTCTTCCTCATCAGAAAGGAAAGGAGGAAATATCTGGTCACCAAAAAAGTAACCTTCTATAGTCTTAATTTTTTCCCTTTTCTGGGCATTTTCCCAGCCAGTTACTTGACTTCTGAGATTCCTCTCCACCCCCACCTCACCTCCAGATCCTCCCAGCTGGTGCTTGGGGTCTGAGATTCAAATGCTGCTTCCCAGCCTCAGGGCTTTCAGCAGGGTGTGGGGCTGCTATTCAGTGTGAGATTACATTCAGCTGCTCAGGTCCCTGAAGCCTGCTGGGATCTGCTCCTCTCAGGGCCTTGCAACCAATGCAGGGCTGGACTCTGCTCCGGGTCTGGTGTGCTATGGACCTTTGGTGTTGGTTTTTCAGGGATCTCTGGAACAGAAATCTCCTCCACTCCATTGTTGTGTGGCTTCCACTGCTCTAGAATTTGTTGGGAGTTCCTCTTTACAGGTAATTTATGGGCTGTGGGTTCAGAGCTAGCATATGTGAATCTTTCTACTCCACCATCTTGGCTCCTCCCCTGCATTTGGCATTTAAATGTATGTTGGACAAATCAAACTACTTTTTGAATATTCCGGTTTTGATTAGAAGGTTAAAAGGTCCCTTTTGTCACTTCAATATATCCCTTCCTGACTACAGTCTATGTTGTGGTTAATATAGAAGCGAAGATGATGATTATTATGTCTTTAGAGAATATAGCTCATGACATCATGGCCCATCCCAAAGTCAGAAAGATCTGTATTTAAGTTCTGCTCCTGAATCATAATAGCCATGTGACCATAGGTAAATCATTGAATATTTTGGCACTCTAGTCAACTCAATAAGTTGCAGGTAAGATATCAATCTGCTTTAGTAGAGGGATTTACATTACTACCAGTCCTCCATACCAATTAAATCACAGGTCTAGCCCTTATCCCTTTGAACATAAGTATTTCAAAAAAGTTTAACTTAGAGCTGTATCTATTATGTTTATAATCCCATCAAAACAAAACAAAACATGACCTTAGCATGGTCCCTATGCCAGAAAATAGCTCTGTTGTCCAAGGACACCTTGGAGGCTCATTTATTGCTAACATAGAATAGTCTTTACAATGAATTTTTTCATCCATATGTCTGAGGCAGTAGCTACACATCACCTCAAATTAGAACACCCATTAATAACCTGATGTACTCTTGAAAGATCCCAACCTTGGCAGAGAGGACAATACTTTCAACAACACTACTTTTAGACTTATTGTAACTTACATAATGGTTTTTAATCCTAAAGAAGGAAATAAAAGAGTGATGTATACACACATATACACACACGCGCACATGTGCACGCGCGCGTGTGTGTGTGTGTATGTGTGTGTGTAGTCAATTTTAAGCAATATTAGCAAAAATAATTATGGAGTAATAGGAATAGCACCAGGCAGGAGAGAGAACAACTAGGTAATAGTTCTAATCCATGAGTAACTTTGGGCAATTCACCTTCCTTCCCTAAGGCTCAGTTTTCTGACTGATAGAATGAGATGATTGTACTAAATCAAATTGCGATCCCCTCAGTTTCTTTCATTCGATCATATTGTGCAAGTAGTACATGATAAGAATTAAGCAGAAGGCCATTAAGTAATAAAAATAGCCTTGATAAATATAGTGCCATTTAATTTGTACAGCACTTTATTCACATCGGTATCCTCAAATAACTCAACGAACCCAATGCTACAGTAAAGTAGCAACACACATAACTCATGTCATCGTCCATATCAAAGTGGTCAATATTTATTCATGTAGTATAGCTCTAACCATGTCACTGCCCAGCTCTAGAAGTATTTGATTCTTTGTTCTCTTGAAGGCAAAATACAAGGTCTTATACTCATTTTTATCCTCATGTGCTTTTTCCAGAGGAGTGATCTGAGACCGAGAGAGTTTAAATTACTTGCCCATCAGAGGCAATATTTGACCTAAATCTTTCTGATTCCAAATCAGGTGCTTTATTTATAATGTCATGTAAATACTGCTTGGATAGAATCTCATTTTCACATCTTGTTAGATGTCACTCGTCAAAACATCTTTATTATCTTCTAGATCATGAATATGATGATCTTTTGTCCATATAAATGCTTAACAAAATATAGCAAGTAAAAATATGACTTCCTCGGAAAGCCTTAAAACACATTTCTTACCCTGAAGAATTTCAGTCTCCTAGGCTTATAGAGAATTTGCCTAAAGCATTTAGAAATCTTGAGTGTCAGCTCAGTCCTGATGAGTGTTTTCTTTCTAATTTCCAAACTCTAAACCAAATCTTCATTTTGTATTATTTTCTCATATTTTTCTATAAAAGGATGTATGAATTTGACACTTTACCATTCTATATAACATCTCTGGGTAGATAACAATCATCTCCTAATTCTATCATTTTTTCATCCTTACTCCATTTCATACAGAAATTTCAAAATGGCAACATTGCTTCTCATATTTTCTAGCATCAGTTTATTTTATCAATATGATTTCAGTTGATGCTTCTCCATTCCTCACTTTGTTGATTTGGATACATGAAGGAAACTTTGAATTATACAAAGTAATCATACAAAGGAACAAAAGTAAAGATAATCTTCAAATTATTATAGTCATTTTAATTTTGGAATGCATTCATGACTTAAAACAAAAACACTAGTTCACTTGTCTCCTCAGTTGTTTAGAGTAAGGCAGCATGGTGTAGGTGAAAAGGATATTGGGGTCCTAGGATATGAGTTCAAATCCTAGTTCTGCCCTGAGCTACATATGGGACTTGATCACATCACTTTGATTTTTTTAGGTTTCAATTTCTTCATCTGTTACACGTACTTTTCAAGTACATAATTCCTGAAATCTTATCCAACTTTAAATCTGTGATCTTATGAAGATTAATATTAATTTTCAATCCTTAAACATAAATCAGGAAGGTTTCAGTTTAGGAAGGTTTCAGGAAGGAAGCTTAGGGAGTAGCAGAGAAGAGTCACAATTCAATTAAAAATATTGACGAAGTGACAAAATATATTACTCATCTCATCATCCATATCAAAGTGGTCAATATTTACTCACAATATAGCTGTAACAATCCCACTGCCCAGCTCAAGAAGTACATTTTTCTTTTTTCTCTGGAACACAAAATAAAAGTTCATCTATTTGGCATAGAAAACATTTAAAATCTAGCTTTTTGGCATTTAAAACTTTTCACAGTCTGCTCTTCCTAGTCTTATAGTACATTTCTCCCTTTTACACTCTAGAGCAAAGGAGCCTGCTTATTTCAAATCCAGTATTCTTTTGGCATCTTTGCCTTTTCATAGGCTGCCCCCCCCCTCCAATTTGGAATGCATTTCTTCCTCCCTTCTAATAATAGCTAACATTTATATAGTCCTTAGCATCATCCAAGCATTGTGCTCTGTAATTATTACCTTATTTTAAATGATATCTTTATCATCCCCATTTTACAGATGAGAAAACTGAGGAGAATCAAGCTTAAGTCACTTGCTCACAGTAAAAAGTCTAGTAATAGTCTGAGGTCAGATTTGATCTTTGGTCTCCCTGACCCCAAACCCAGCACTTTATTTATTGCTCTCATAGATGCCCCCTCATCTTAGAATCCTAAGTTTTCTTTAAGGTTCAGCTCAAGGTTTATTCTGATTCTTAGTTAATCACCTCTTTGTCCTTTGAAGTTGTTGCTGTTCAGTCATTTCAACCATTTCCAACTCTTCATGTGTATTTCAGGTTTTCTTAGCAACAATACTGAAATGGTTTGCCATTTTCTTCTCTAGTTCATTTCACAGATGAAGAAACTGAGACAAATGAACCAAGATTTGGACTCAAGTTTTCCTGCAACTCTATCCACTGCCCTTTGAAATTTCATTATACGTGTGTGTATTTGTGTGTTTGTGTGTGTGTATGTGTGTGTTTTATATTTACTTATCCATGCCTGTTGTTTGTGGTTGTGCCCCCCTCCTTAAAAATATTAGGCAAGCTCTTCCAGGACAGAGACTATCTTATTTTGGGACCTGTGTTCTCTATAACTATACTGGACATGTAATTAGTACTTAGTAAATGTTGGTTAAATGAATAAAAGTAACAGACAAAAATCTCCCTCTCCAGATCCATTTGCAATTGACAATCATAAATTCCATTACATAGAAAAAGGATTTTATTATTAAGTAAAACTCAAATTTTATTTGCAAATTGAAGGCCTACTAGGCAATATCAATATGGCTCTCACAAAATCAAAGAAACATAGAGTTAGAAGGGACCACAGAAGTTATATTTTCCCACCTATACTCGATCATAAATCACTCTACATTGGTCTTAGTAAGTGTTTGTGCCTCTACTTGGAAACCTCTAATCATGAGCCACTCCCCACCTCTAGTGGCAACCCATTCCATGTCATAGTTTAAGGATTTTTTTTTCTTTCTTGGACACAGATGCTTAACAAATATTTGTTGCATAGAATTGTTGAAATGAATAGACTTATATTAAGCCTGTATTGTAACTTCAAATTGAACTGAACAAAACAATTTGAATCATATTGCTGTTTGACAGCTGGGCTCTGTCTTATTGAACAGAGAATATTATTTGAGGTGAGAGGTGATAAGAGTCTGAACTAGTGTTTTAGTAGGTAAGCACAGAGATAGGGAAACACACATGAGCTACGCCTGCCTTGACATTTCATGGGATTTGACTTTTTTACTTTTTGTCTCCTGCAGATGTACTAATTATTGCCTTATTAAAGTATCTGGTTATTTAGGAACCTTTAAAAGAATGAAAGGAAACATCTCTACTGTAATGAATTCAGAAGGTAGAAATCATTTTATGAAATATAAAATATGTTTATATTTCCATGTAAATTCAATTTTGTTATTTACTTTAGGTTGGAAGGGAAAACGCATTTCCAATTTCCTGTGCAAAATGAAGGTTTTTTTTCATTTTCATTAGATAAGTGGTCATTTTTAACACATTAAATGATAATACAGTTTCTGGAATTAAATTTGTGTGGTCATCTGAGTATAATATATTTTTTTAAATAAACATTTTTGTGTATGGAAACTAATTTCAAGGAACTGGGTAAAGGCTCAAAAAAGAAATGGTGTTTTTTTAAACCTTTATTTTTCTCATTTATAAATATATGAAATTTTTTTTTTATCTGCTGAAAATATTTGCTAAGCATGAAATATGTTCAAGGTAAAAGGCTCAGCATAATGGGAATATGAAAAATAATTTTGCTCTAAATTGGTTCTCTATCTGTCTATCTATATGTCTATCTCTCTATCTATATCTACATCTATCACTGAGGTGCTGGGGAGGGTTAATAGGTTACAATTTGAAGATGTTGGCTTTTAGTTGTCTCTAGGAAAATAGAGAAAGCTGTCTTTATGAAAACTCATGGAGGACAGGATATGCAGAAAAGAATGATCACCGAAGTCAGAAGATGCCAAGAAATCTAAAATGATTGGAACTGAGAAGAAAATATTAGATTTGGCAATGAAAACAATCTTAGCATCCTTGTAGGCTATCCAGTCAATTGGTTGTGCTGAAGTCAGATTGCAAAGGATGGAGAAATGAGTTCAAATATATATTTTTTAATTTTCCTTGGAATTTGTCTATGGAAAGGAGTAGAGAGAGATGAAAGATAGCTTGAGAGGGTCAAGATGTAAAGTGAAGACTTTTTTTTTTTAAGAATAGGGAGACTAGGGCAATCTTATACATGGAAGAAAAGAGTAATACATAAGGCTAATACAATCCTCACTCATACAGATATCTCATCCAACTCAATCTCTGACAATCATGGAGTCAATGACTCTTGGGAGCTGCCTTCTATGAAACTGCCTAGAAAGGTTAAGGATGACTCCTGAACATTACTAACTCATTCTTTATATACTATCAGAGAATTGTAACTAGTGAATTTATCTAAACCTTTCTTGTAATGACCCTGGAAATCTATTAGTAGACTGACCTTGAGTCTCAGCTGGGAAGTTACTGACTGTAATTATTCAGAGGTGTGGTAACAGAGAGCTTTTTCTGCTTCATAAAAAAGATAAAATTTTTAATATGTCTAGTATTCCCTAAGGAAAGTCTCAAATATGACTTAGAAATAATATATTATAATTAAAGAAATTATACTTGTGAACATGCCATTTATAGCTGGGCTTTGTCTAGATTGTGAATATTTAGGCCAAGTTATAATGTTCCAGACATAGAGGGAATCAAATACTTTAACTGCTATTATTCGGGCATGTGAACCTAGATCAATACTGAAGTAATTTTATACCATTGCCAAGGTTATTGTTGATTCAGCAGTTTTTCTAGGTCACATCTGTGCTGTGTTATACTAGAAAAGAAAGGGAGGATGGTAGGAAAAAAGTGAGGGAGAGAGGAAAGAAAAGAAACATGTATTTATTAAGAGCTTACGATATACACAGTGCTAATAATTGATTTATCAGTGTTATCTCATTTGATCATTTTGTCCATAGCAACCCTGAGAGGTAGTTATCCTTACTTTCAGTTGAAAAAACTGAGGCAGCCAGAGGTTAAATAATGTTCCCAGGGTCACACAGCTTTTAAGTCTATGAGTCCAAATTTGAACTCAGGTCTTCTTAACACTGAGCCAACTTCTCTGTGCCCTTTGCCACCTACCTGCCAATAGTTCTGGACTAGAAAGTCATTATTGAGAGCTGGGTTTGAGATCTAGCTCTGCCACCAATTTTCCTTGTGATCTTAGACCTGCTACAGCATCTCTGTATGTCTCAGTTTCCTTATATTTAAATTGAGAGTGTTGAGTGAGATGATGCCTAAGGTCCTTTCCAGCTCTAACATTCTAAGAGTTACAAAGCCAGAAATATTTTAAAGAGTGTGTCCAAACCTCCCAGAACTGTACTTACAAATCTGAATTTCAGTCCTTTATTTAAATCTCCATCTGTAAACCCAAGTCCAGACAGCCTTACCTTCCTCTGCATTAGGTAAATAAAGGAGCTGCTTTCGGCATGTTTCATTCACTCACATTCTTTAAAGAGCAACCAGAGGTAGCTGCCCCAAGGTTAGTAATAAGGGCCTCTTTTGTCTGCCTAAACTTCTTATAAATCCAACTATCACAAGGCAACCATTGTGCTATGGTGGGAAGAACAATGGTTCTGACATCAGACAGACTGGATTGAAATCCCACTTCTGTTACTGCTCCCTGGACCTGCGTGACCTTGAACACATCCCTGGAGCTATCCAGGTTTCAGCTTTCTCACTTGTAAAACGAGTGCTTGGAATAGAAAGGTACTATCTAGATCTAGATTCTTGATTCTTCAATGGATGTAATTTCCTTATTTTCTGCTGCTTTTTATAACATTCAATTGCTAACATATAATTTAAAGTTATAATAGTTTAGATATAATTTAAAGTTCCTTCCACATATGTATAATTATAGAGTGAATTATTTTTCCCATGAATACATGAAAATCTTTTCTATTGTATTTGAAATCATAGACTTTTGCAATGATGAAACAAGGAAGTGATAAAGTGATGATTGGGGCAGTAATCTGTACTGAGTACAGAGATGCATAGTGAAGGTAAAGTGGTTATGCAACCAACAACAGTCATTAAGTACCTCCTTCTCTGTCTTCTCAGGAGTATAAGTTATCCATTGATTCTGATAAGGAAACTTGGTTTGATGGACTGACATTGAGTGATTAGTTTCTATGACTCTGAATGAATCCATGATATAATTTATCATAAAGATGATATTCATTTTAGCATTTGAATAAAGATTTATTTAGTAGCTATTGTATACCAATCAATGTACTGGGTCATAGAGGAGACATACATTTTAGGTAAGATAGAGTATCTACTTTCATGGGGCTCATAGTCCAGATAAAAAACGTATCACATACACAGATACCTACTTCCATTGCAGTTAAAAAATTAAGCAAGTAATTAAGGAATCAATAGAGAAAATGCAATATTGAGCAACTTTCCTATAACCCAATCCCAATATGTGGATTTCTTTTTAATCAGGTTGAAAGTAATACAGCAATCTGAGCTATTAGATGAAAGACAGATGATGAAACACGGGAAACACAGTATGATATACTAAGGACATCATTTCATACCCTTTTTTTAACTACATATGAAAACAATATATCACTTGATCAGTAAATCTTTTGGTCAGTGAATCAGAAATTTGAATCTAACATAGCAAGAGGTAATAATTCATTGGAAGGAGATAGCATATAGAGCATAGTTTCTTTCTCTGTCTCTCTCTTTATCTCTCATTGGATAAAGTACCAATAAGACACATTAATCCAGCAAGAAGCAGAGAGAGAAATGTCAAAGTCTAACTGAAGGTCTTCTAAGAAATGAAGAGTTTATATGTCTCTTATCTCACCTCTTATGTCCCTAGGAAGTCAAGGGAACAAACTGACTATAGTATCCCCCACATGGGGGTTTTAGCCATCATGGCCACCATGGATATGGAAACACATGGAACTTGCACATTTTCCCCTTCAATGTTAGGTAGATGATTGAATTCTTATAAAGGGGTTCCCAATGTGACCTGTGGAGTTCAAGAGATCCAGGGATTATGGTAGAAGAAGCCAAGAAGAAAGAAGAGTCTTCTAGGGAGTAAAATAAACATCACCTTCCCCTCCGTCCCCCAAGTCAAATTCCTCTCAGAATCTTGGATTTCTCTGGTTCACTGCTTCATTGACTTATTTTTTAACATGTTGTCCAAGAGGTATGATTTGATCATAGCAACCAACTGCAATACATTTCCTATATACCTTCATCTGTCTTATTTATTCAATAGTTCAAAATCTGTTGTTGTCCAGAATTGATTGGTTAATTGGGTATGGAAGGATTATAATAGAATAAAATATTTTTGTAAGTTTATAAGGGAGCTTTCAATTTCATGTTGCATGATATCCTGGAAGGACAGCTTCCTAATGGGTAAGTAAAGAAATATATGTGGAGACAGTGGTGAAAATGTGTGAAGTGAAAAGGCAGAGAGAAAGTGTGGAGTATGTATGGGAAGTAAGGAATATGGATAAGATATGAGCATGATCAAAATGTGGGAATGTAGATCACTCCCATATTGTGGTGAACCTTGAATGTCAGGCAAAGTTATTTACATTTCGCTTACTAGATAAAAAAGGAGATAATGAAAGGTGTTGAGCAGAAGAGCAGCATACCCCCATCCAAGTTAAAGGAAGCAGTCTTGAAAAGGGGTGGAGGAGAATTTTCATAGGAGAGGGAATAGGATTTGAAAGACATGTTAGAAGTCTATTGTAAGTTCAGGTAGGAGTAAAAAAGGATAGGGTATACTTTGGTGGGAGTGATGAAATTCAGATGGCTAATGGAGATGTTATAGAGAGTATTTCTAAAAGTTCATTGTTTGGGATTTGAGTGGAAGAAGAAGGAATAGTCAAAGATAATATTAAGACTCGGAACATGAAAGACTGAGAAAATAATGGCAGAAACAATGAAACAAGAATTAGGAGCTATATGAAAAAAGCATAATAAACTCAGTTTTGGATATTGAGTTTAAGACAGTAGAAATCCAAATAGAGGTAGGTACATAGGTAACTAATATAGATATTTGGATCTTGGGAGAGATCGTGGCCATGTGGAAATATAGATTTGGGGATCATATACATTAAATCCATGAGAGTGAATAACATTGTTGAGAGTATAGAGAGAAGAGCGCATGGGGCTTGTCATAGAACCTCCTGCAGAATATCTTCCTCAAAAAATCAGTAAGGCTAAGAGTACCCAATTCTAGAGAGAGGGGAAAAAAAAGATTTGCAAGGAAGATAGAAGTATAGGGAGTGTATGTTAAAAGTCAAGGGAGAAGACTGTATCCAGAAGGAGATAATAGTCTGTGATGTCACAGGCTATAAAGAAAGTAAGAAGAATGAGGATGGGAAAATACCATTGAATTTGGTTCCTAGTACATCATTGTTGATATTGAGGGTGTAGTTTCAGTAGACCGATAGGCAAAGAAAACAGATTCATTGGGGAGGAGAACCAGGAGGTAAGAAAATACAGGCACTGAATGTAAATAACCTTTTCAAGGAGTTTGGAATAGGCAGGAGAGAAATGAGGTAGAGTAGCCAGATGGGGTCCAGTTCCTTCTGGTATTATGGAGGTCAGCAAATATTTATGATAGGATAGCAACAGTGGAGAGGAAAATATTAAGGAAATACAAGATTTTTCTGGGGAGACTCTGAGTAATGATAGCATCAAAGGCACAGATAAAGGGATTCCCTTAAGCCATGAGAAGAGATAAATCTTGCTCTGAGGATAAAAAGAACAAAGATGAGAATGGGGGAGGGGCACGTGATCCTGAGAAGTTTTAAAGAGAGAAACTGAGGAAGCTTTGCTTTTTGTTTTTTATCTTCTCAGTGAAGTAAGAAATTGTTACCAAATAATTCAATTCTTTCATTTCAATCAAATGAATAGACTAAGGTGTTAAAAATATCTCATATGATATAATTTTATCTAGAACCACAAAATAAATATATAACCAGTATCTTATTAATGTTCATGCCTTCATTTGCAAATTAATGTTATAAATTAGAAATAAGTCATTTATTCCTCTCAGAGAGTATTTTTCATTGCATTCTACTTACAAGAAGAAATCTAAATAAAATGACTTCTGAGGTTCTTTATAACTATGGAATTCTATGATTCTGAGATATATCTGAAAGTATGATGATGATAAAGATTTTCAGTCTTTTCAGTCATGTTCAACTCTTTGTGACTTCATTTGGGATTTTTGTGGGAAAAATACTGGAGTGGTTTGCCATTTCCTTCTCCAGCTCCTTTTATGGATGAGGAAACAGAGGCAAAGAGGATTAAGTGATTTGCCCAGGGTCACACAGCTACTAAGTGCCTGAGGTCAGATTTGAACTCAGGAAGATAAGTCTTTCTGACTCCAGACCCAGCATTCTATCCACTGTACCACCCAGCTGTCCATATCTAAGGGTACATGCCAACATTTTTCCAATTTAATATTTATTGTGTTGAACGACTGAATCCAATTTATTGTTATATCTGGAAAAGGAAGAAAGTGCTTGATTCCTATGAGAATTCATATTTTAAAACAATATCTTATGTCACAGTCCACTTAATAATAAAACATTTTCAAATCCAGCAACTATTTCCTTTGGGGTTTCCTGTCCAAATAATTCCAAATATTTCTACTTGACCGATTCATTTAGGAGGACAACATTTTCCTTGGGGGAGACATTTTACATTCTTTCTTCATAAAGAATAACTGTGTATTTCAATGGATGCTGATTGTTTTTCCCATTCTTTCATTTTCTCCCTATTGTCCTTGCTAATAGAAATTAATTAAACCCATTTTGGGCGTTGCCTGTTGTCCCTTGCTTATATTATCATCTATTTTTTTTTCTTTAAAAGATTCAAACAGTTTTAGTGATGATTTTTTTTTTTGTTTCTCCTCATTCTTGAAATGCCTGACTTTACTTCAATGGGAACTTTTATATTTCTAGAATTACTCTGAAAGAAACCCAAAACAAATATGGAAATAATTATGGAGCATTTGAGTGGAATGCCTCATTTTTTCCCATGGTAGATGGAGAGAATATTCTATATGAATAACAGGATCCTAGAATGGTCCTGAAAAGATAGTTCAATCTGACCATTTTATAAATGAGGTTATTGGTGCTCAACATAGTTGAGTGATTCGCTCAATTTCACATAGGTCATAAGCATCAGAACCAGACTGAACCCAGGTCTTATTCCAGTGGAGGACCATTGTCCCTCTATGTAGAAATGGTACTGCTTGCTATCACTATCTTAAAGAAAACAGTCAAATGAGATTATTCATTGAAATACATCAGACTATTTGTTAGCAAACTTGATTATTGATATATTGATATTAATTCAAGATAATGAATAAGTGCAGCAAAAGAAAGAGGAGTCCCAATGTTCATGTAATATATTTATGACATAAGCAAATGAGATTGTTTAATCTCCATCTTCAAGGTCAGATTGGTTTTTAAAAGTACCTCTTAGCATATTATTAGAAAAGAATCATTTGGTTAAAAAATATTTTGGCTCCTCTCAATTTATGACCCTCTTTTTCTAATTTTGAGTCAAAAGACATGTTGGGTTCACTTGAGTACAAATCCTACAAAGTATGCTTCATTATTTTTGTGACCTTGGACATTTAACTTCTTTTATTCTTCATTTTCTTCCTATAAAATGATAGGGTTAGATAAGAAGGCCACTGAAGTTTCTCTCAAGACTTTTTCATACCATTTTCTCTGACATAGCTTCACTGTTCAGCCTAGTCTTTAACCTAATACTTGCCTATTTTAATTGTACATTCTCCTCTGCACTTGAATCCCTTGTTCCCTTGTCCTATTGTCATTCTTCTTTCACCAGAATGCAACCCTTCTTTAGTATCACCATCTGCCTCCTTCTTAAAATCTACTGAACAAAACTGGATGAGATCTCATAGCTATACTTATTTGGTACATTACACATTTATTTTATTTGACTTCTACTGGGCCCTCACTTCATCAAGGTAATCCTTTGTTCTCTGTTTCCTTATCTCACTCCTCAAGGGAATTACCCCAAACTTTTTGCCTCTTAAAGTCATTCACCTCTCCAATGCTTCCCATTCTTTCAGATGAGGGCTTGTCTCTCTTACTTTCTTGGGAAAAAAAAGCCATTCAGTGTGACCTGCTTCTCCCATTTTCTTTATTTCAAAACTCCTCAATACTATCTCCCACTTACTTTTTATATCCCCAGTTTTTAAGAGGTGGTTTTTCTCCTTATCAAAGGTCATCCTTCTACATGTAAAATTGATCTCACTCCATCCTGTCGTTATTAACAGATTGTAACAAGTTTCCATCTATTGCAACCCCCCTCAGTTGCAATCTCTCTTCTCTCTCAAATATTCATCCTCTCCCTATCAACTGGCTCCTTTCTTAGTGTTTTCAAATATACCCCAATTTTTCCTATCCATATAAAACTTCCACTTGACTAAAATATTCCCTCATTATTACCTAATTTGGGGGGGGATATGTATGTATTTCATTGTTCTTCTAATTCATACCTCAACTCTTTCCAACATCTCTTTTAATCTTATCACTTGACTGAAATTGTCCTTTCCAAAGAGAGATTTGGGTCAAATCCAAAGGTCTTTTCTCATTTCTCATTCTTCTCAGCCTATCAGTTATATTTGATACTCAACCACTTTCACCTTTTCCTCCTAGATATTATATTTTCGCTTTTACTTTTATTTTTCATTTGTGATGCCTCTCCTCTTTCATCTCCCACATCTCTGATCATTCCTTCTCAGTGTCTTTTACTGGCTTATCTTCTATACTTTGCCTTCTAACTGATGTTGTTCTCTAAGAATATACCCTGAGCCCTCTTTTCTTTGATCTTTATATTTTCTTTTTCTCTTGGTAACCTCATCTGCTCTCATTCACTTAACTATTATTTTTATAATGAGTCCCAGGTATACGTATCACACCCAGTACTGTTTTTCCCCTGAGCTTCAATCCTGTTAACCAGTTTTCTATTGGACACTTCAAATCACATGTTCCAAAAACATCATAAACTACATGTGACTGAAAATGAACTCATTACCCCCTCCCCCAATGTGTCTCTTCTTCCCAAACGCTCCCCTTTTCAGTTTAACATATCATTCTTCAAATCCTACATTTTCTTAATCTCAGAATTTTCTTGGATTCTTTAATCTCTCTTTCCATATACATGCAATGAATTGCCAAGTAATGAAACTTTTATTTTCATACAATTTCACATATTCAACCTTTTGCCTTATATCAGCTTACACAGCTAACCCATTGGTTCAGACTCCTTAAAGGGATGAGGTGTGATTGAGCTGGAGCATCAAATATACAGTTCCTCTCTCCCCCCAGGAAGTTTTGCTGAGAAATAGAGGAGACATTAAATTATTGCAACAGTCCCTTGGCCTTCCTGTCACAATTTCCCAATGTCTCCATTTCATCTTACACATAACCAAAGTAATTTTCCTTGAGAGAAGATCTACATCCTTTATTCCCCTATTTCCAGTGGCTTCTTATTGCCTATAATATGAAATAAACCTACTCCCATTCATCTTTAAAACTTAATAGTACCTCTCTACAACCTATCTTTCTAGCCTTCTTGTGTACTCTGTAAACGATGGTTCATCTAATTGACTTTCTCTTTGCTTCTCAGTCAATAGTACTCTGTCTTCTATCTCGGGGCCTTTGTGATGGTGATCCCCCCCTTAGATTTTACTCTTTCCTTAACACCACATCATAGTGTTCTTATCTTTTTTAAGCTCAGAAACCATATTCTGCATGAAACTTTTCCTTATAACTCCAACAGCTAGTGCCAATCCTTCAAAATTACCCTGTATTTAACTGCTTTATGTGTGTGCACACACACACATTAACTTTATAAATATAATGTGTTTGTTGTCTTCTCAATTATAACATAATGCTCATTGTACGAGGGGAATTGTTTCACTTTTTACTCATATCTCCATTGCCTTGTATAGTGCCTGTCATATAGTAGGTTCTTAATAAGTATTTATCAGTTGATTTCAGCTCTAAAATTCCATTCCTATGAACTAAGTTTAGTTTTTGTGGTATAGTCTCTTAAGGAACTTCCCTTGACCTTAGACTTCACCATCCATATAATGAAAAAAGGTGAGATCGTATCTCAAAGATACTATAACTGTAATCACCTAAAGAAAAAATATTAAAAATAAAATAGTAAAGAAATCAGATGTGAACTTTGAACAAGAACTTGAAGAAAACACTGCTATTTTTACACATTGAAATGAATCCATTTAAATGTAAAAAAGTTTAAGGAAGTATTTTTATACTAGTATGCTAGAAAAATATTGGGAAGGAAGAAAAGAAAACAGACAGGGAGGGAGGCAGAGAGGATTTATTAATTCTTAATCTATGCCCAGAACTGTGCTAAGGACTGGATATTCAAAACACAAGCAAGAAGAAAGACAATCATTACCGTCAAAGAGCCTTGTTTCTACTGGAGAAAGATGACATATAAAAGGGAGAGGGGAAAATTCAAGAGCATGATTTTGAAATCCAGAAAGTCTGGTACGAGGTTAATAAGAGAATGAAGGAAAACTAGATTGCCATTTGGGTCCCTTCTAACTAAAATCCAAGCATTCTGTGCTTCCATTGGGGTTTCCTAAATCATATTTTAAGATGTATAGGTTCGGATTGAGATCCTTCAAATTTGGCTTCTTATACATTATCTTACTTCACACTAGTATAAACCACTATATTAGTAAAAATTACCAAAAAATAAATCTCTAACCTTTGGAATATTTCTATAAGAAAAATATTGGGAGAATAGATTGCATTTCAATATTCAATAATATTGTTAGTCTTTGAAAAGTTTTATTTTCATTAATCTTTGATAGATGTGAGGAACAATTGATATAATATTTATAAAGTACTTAATAATAAGACCTAGCACATAGTAGGTGCTTAATAAATGCCTATTCTTTTCCCTTGTTAAATAACTTGCCTATTTTTTAAGAAAGTAATAGCACTCTTGCCATATTTCTTGTTTTATGTGACTATGGATGCCTTCTCTATGAACTAAATTGTAAACATCTTCAAATTAAGAACTGCATCGTAATCTTGTATTCTTCTCTCCAGCCCTTTCCATGTGTGGGGCCAAGAACAAGCCTGGCTAGGAATTTTGGCTTGGAACTCTCCATGGAACAGGTATGACAATGTCAGGTTCATTAATACACAATCAGAATGAATAGGACTTTATATGAAGCCAGAGCATAAATTACTACCAGGTAGCATGTCAGACAGGTCCAAGTACCAAAGACAACTGTAAGGCCCATGGCATCATTTGATGAATATAGGGATCCTACGAGTAGTATCAATCTATGGAAAAGGATTCAATAACTGGAGAGTTCAATGTTGGTACTGTATCATCAATAACTATTGGTATATTTTATTTTTTTAAGAAAAAGATTTGGGGATATTTAATTCAAATGTTCATAGATAATTCCATTTCTACTGAGTTTTATAGTAACTATGATAACTTAATAACTAGTTACAGTTTAATTTTAAAAATCATCCATAATAAAAATCATATTAAATTTTTAATATGTTAAGTGTTGCATATGTGTATATCAATTTAAGGTTTGCAAAGCAGACCTTAAATACATTACCTCATTTTATTCTAGCAAATAATCTGTCATTTAAATGGTACAGATGACGAAACTGAGATTGAGAAATCAAGTTATTTTTCTAGGGTCACAGTAAGTAATTGAGAGTCACATTGTATTGACTCCAATCTCAGCATCTGATTGGCCCCTGAAAAGAGTGTAGCTTCTGTATCATCCCATCCTATCAAAAAAGAACATATCTCATTTCTTTATTGAAAGAACTCTATCATCAGGTTCTAACTGCTAGGTTAAAACAAAACAAGCTGTGGTTAAAAGAAGTTACTGTGTCTGTGATGGTACATGTTCATCATAAGGCCAAATTTTAGTGTTAATTATTTTCACCTCTGTGGGGAAAATAAAACTACCGATGAAAGGCTGAGACAAATTAATTCCTGGTCCTTCAACTCTATTCCTTATCAGACTTTTAAACATGTATGTGTATGTGTGTATGCATACATACACACATATTCACATATATTCACATATATGCATATGCATGGATGGATATATATGTGTAGTTCTATATTTATTTCTATTTACATATATGCACATATACACAGATACACATATGTACTCATACGCAGTATTCAGGGTTGTTAAATCATCTCTGATGGCATAAATCATGATATGGTATCAATGATACAGGAAATCCATCTTCAAGCATTTATTAATTACTTACAATATTTGTGGGACAATGCTTGGCAGTAGAGATATGAATAACACTATCAAGTAGTTTATATTCTATCAGGGAAATAATGTACATACACAGATCTATACAATATTAATACAAGGTGGCTAAATACATGGTCATTAATGAGGGAGGACACTGGCATTTGGAGGAATCAGGAAAGACTTCACGTAGAATATGGTGTTTGAGCTGCATTTTGATAGAAGAAAATTCTATGAGCCTAAGTTGAGGAAGGCATGCAGTGTATTCCAGACGGTATTCATTGACTCCATAGCATATACTCATTCCCAGTGAAGAAATGGACAGTTGTACCAACAGCACTTTTTAGCAGGTCAGAGTTTTGAACTCTCCCAAGACAATTCTCATAGGGCACAGGAAATCCACAAAAAAGGCACACACAGAAAATTGGACCCCTGACAGTCATGCTCTTCCACTACAATGAATTCTTAACCTACTTACACCCCTCTAACTCTAAATGCTATTTTATGCCTTTGCAGATGTGATTTTTGTTGGCTAGTTACCAGTTGACAGTGGAAATCCTGATTCTCCCTGTGTGATATCTCCTGGCTGCAGTCAAATTCAGAATGGGAAAAAACTAATGCATTCCTTGACACTATTGGCACTAGCCACTTCTTTCCCAACTCCACAGCTCTTCAGCTATGTCTTTTTGATATGTTAATCTTGGTAGGTGAGCCACCCAAGTACTCTGGCCAGACTTCTCCAACTCTGTCTTTGTGATATCACCTTGTCTCCAGAAATGAGTGTCATGAAAACCTTGAAAAAAAATTCTATTTTACTTTAAAAAAGGAGGCACGTTATATGCCCAGTTCCATTGTAACATTAAATGATAGTAGAAATCTTACTGCCCCAAAATTCGTTCTTAGGACCAGAAAAAAGGAACAGGATTTTAAAAATTTTCTTTTAAAGGCAAAAAGATACACAAAACCCTAGATGTATAAACATAACAAAATTAACATTTAATCATTAAAAGCTTCTTGGACTGCCAAATGTGTTCCCCCCAGGAGAATACTGACATCTGTATGTGTTGAAAAATGTCAGAGGTTTAAGCACACATTTCTTCACTCGAGAGTGATCTGTGATGAATGCTTCAACTTTACAGAATCAGCAAAGAACAGATTTATAGGAACTAAGATTACCCCCTCATCAGCAGCAGAACCTCAAATAGGATATTCTTAAGGAAGGTTAACAATCTCATGGAGTGTGACATGAAAAGTCATGCTTGTAAATACCACCAAGAAGCAGAGGTAGAACAACATATATGACCTCATTCCACAGCATTTTCAGAAAAAAATAAAGTTAACTTTAAGTTATTTGCTTTTGCATAATAAAATTTTAAAATATACATGGAAATAACATTTATTTAAGGAATATAAATAATTCAAAAAATATTCTGCAAATTCCCACCATATTTAATGCACCGTTCTGTAGTAGGTTCTATGGAGAATACAGTGAAGAAAGAGACAGGTCTCTTCTTTCAAGGAGTTTAGAATCCATTATGACAGATAAGGTATATACAGAAATTATCAAAATACTATGGAAAATAGGAAAAGTATAAAGAAATTGTGCAAGAACAAAATAGACTAAAATAGGTGTTCAAAGGAAAGAGATTTTATTTTATGCTACAGAACTAAGGTAAAAGTTGGTCAAAGAGAGAGAATCTGAGTAAGTCTTTCTTTGAAAGATATGTAGGAATTGGACAGGTGGATTTGAGGAAATTCAGAGAAGTTAAAGAAGTATCACACTGATTCCTTCAGCTATCATAGTGATTTTAGCCATCCTTGATTTAAAGAACAGACAAACCTCCATTTCCTCACTATATCTCAGTGGAATGACAGAAATATGAATGGTCTTTCAAAGGAATTAATAAAATAATAACTCAGTTTTCATTGTTTTGCTGGTACTGGATGTCACTAAATTTAAGCCAGAATGAGCTTGGTTCAAATTCTCCCTGACACTTACTATATATATGATCTTGAGTACATCACCTTGCAGATAAATCTTGGTTTGCTTAGCTCTAAAATGGGGCTAATAGTGTCTACACTGCTTACCTTACAGGTATTTTTGAAGCTCAAAAGACAAGGCATTTTTAAGCTTTAAACACATTATATCATCTTTATTATATTTATTATGAGAAAAAAATTCTTTTTCAAGTACATTAAGAGTGAGCGAATTCTTGTTTCTGAAGATAATGATAGTTTTTTTTCTTTTTCTTTCCCATTAGATCTCTTGGTGAGGGATTTTAATTCCTCATTTGAGAAAGAGTTCCTTTGCTTTTCAGTAAAATATTGCATCCATTTAGTTTATCAAATACTAGATGAGGAAGCAGCCTGAATAGAGTGATCAGTTGCCATCAGGTGATACGAAGGCCAGCCAGGTGGTTTAAAAAATGATCTTGAAAGTGCCGGGACATTCATGGGTTCAAGTGTTTCTCTCAGCAAAGGCCTCTCATGCTCCCTGTTCAGCAGTCTCTCCACAGCCTGAGTGATTCTGTAAAGGTGCTGGCTCAGAAATGAATGAGGTTTTAAATATCTCATTGACGTTCACGTCAAAGCCACTCATAACAAGAGTTGACTTTAAGACTGCCTTCAAATTAATTTTAAGTGAGAGTTTCATCTCAAATGAAAGAGTAGCATACTGCTGGTAACTGGTTCCTTAGGAATCTGGCTTGTAAAAGAGGGTTTTGGTGTATGCTTAGTGAAGTGTGGTATGTGGTAAGTGTGTACATGTGTGTCTATGTGTGTGTGTGTGCGTGCACATGTGTGTGTACATGTCTGCATTTGTGTTGTCAGGGAAGGAGAGAGAGAGGGTAAAAATCATTTATATGACAGTTCCAGGCGTTAGCTTTCCATATCCATATCTATCTCCATCAAGAAAAGTGCTGGTCTGTTGCCATTCATTAGTTCAACTACAGATATATTATTTTATAATAGGAAATAATTGTTCTTTAAATTTGCAAGAACATTCTACATGCATTTTAAAATTGTAATTAAGATAATAGAATTAAAATCTGAAAAGACAGAGATAATTTCTGGTCCATTCCCTTCCTTTTACACATCAGTAAACTGAGTCCCAGGGAGGCCAAGCATGACTTTGGACATAGTGTGAGACTTTGAATCATTAAGAATTAGATTGAAGTACTATCTGTGACACTTACTGAGATTGTAACTATGGGCAGGTTATTTAACCTTCTGAGTCTCATCTTCCTCATCTGTAAAGGAAAATAGGAGGAAGAAGAGAACATTTCCAAGTAGGGGATGAGCAAAGACACTTGAGCTCTAACAGGAAAAAAGAATGTCTAGAGTCAGAGACCAATCAACAAGTCATGTCCTGGGCTATGTGATAGGGATTGAAAACAAATGAAATGCAAGTTTCTGCTCTCACAAAAGTTACATTCTCCATTCTCTTGGGGCTTGACTAAGTGAAGAATGACATGTTTGCATATAAATATGTATATGGGCCAAAGTACTTTTGAAATATCTAACAGAAAATGATGAAATTGATCTCATCAGCTCTCAAGGATAAAAAGATCATGCTAATTCAAATGACTTCCAGATCTAGTCTATCTCTCATATGAATGTCATATATATGTATATACACACATATAAATATATATGCACATGCACATATATATACACATACACACGTGTATATGTATGTCTATATATGATACACCACACATACAGACATGCAAATTGATAACATATACACATCTATGACATACAAGCACATTACATGTACACATAGGACAATGTCACACATACATGTGTGTGATATGTGTGAGACAGAAAGAGAAAGAGAGAGATCTCTAATTCCTCTCTTTAGCTCCAGACTTTAAGATCATCATGTGAGAGAGTAAAGATTTGCGAGCCTACATCAAATTCTTGAGGGGGTAAAGGTTCTTCTCTAAGTGAAAGACCGGGTGAGAGTTGATGATCCACAACAGGGATATGATGGTCAGATGCCTGGAGCAGTCATACCTGAGGCAATTCAAATAGAGGTTGGAATAGGAGATCCCAGTGCTACTCCATTCCTTGGACCTGCCTCTAGAGGCATCTACAAAGCAAGGCATAGACAGATCCCCACTGACACAGAATTACTCAATTACATTTTGTCAGGTATGGCATTGGTAAAGAGAGTGCAAAGCTCAGCATTTGGAATTACACAAAATGACTCAGGAAAGCTCATATTCTGAATTGAGACAAATTGTGCTCTTTTCCATCTTCACTTTGGATCATAATGTTTGGATCACCACACAATTATTTGTAGGACACACCCATATCAATAGATCTACACATGTATGGAGATAGTTATACTATTTGTGTATGTATGTACATGCACACATATATATGTGCATAGAAAGGTAGACATGCACTTGTATGATGGAGCTATGCTTTGTCATTGTGAACAACCCTTAGTATGTATAACAATGCTGTTCTTAACTTTTCTTTGATATAAGAGATAAAACCTAGGAAATTGAAAGGCATTCATAAAGGCTGAGTGACTGACAGATGTTCTTGCCCAGAAAGTTCTTGCCCAGAAAGTTATTGGGATGAGCTGAGTTCAAATCCTACCTCTGACACCTAGCAGTTTTGTGTTAACCTCTTTGATCATCAGTCTCCTCATTTGCAAAACAGGACTGATAATTCTGGTGGCACCTATGTCATGGAGTTGTCAAGGATGACATGAGATAGTGTACATGCAGCATTATACAAAATTTAAGGTCTCATATAGGTCAATCCTTATAAAATGTTGTCAGTTGAATAACTGGAATTGGAGTAGTACCCCTTTACAAAAATACATATGAAAGATTAATGCTTCTGTTATTTAGATATATCACACTGTTTCAAGCTTGTCTTGTATGTAGCAATATATAGAAGATTTCAGTAACCAGTGATATCTCTGAGTAACAAAGTCTGTGGTATAATAAGCACATATGAATTTACTTTCCTTTTCCCATATCAAAATCACAGTGAATATTTTCTTTTCTTGATATAATATGGCTAATGCCTTTATCTTTAACAATCCCCAAAACATTGACATATAATTGTATCTTAGAGAGTTTCAAATACGTTGTTAATTGAATATTCATGCCAATACTTTTCTCCCCACCCCCACTTCTGGATTGTTGGTTTGTTTCAATTAATATTTTTGCACTCTCTATTTTTTTTTAACATGGTATGTGTCTCAATTTGGACTCTTTAAATTTGCTGCTGTTTCAAAATCCTTTGATCCCTGTGAATGTTGCCATGGCAACTATCATGAGACAAGCTGCAAAAATAACAGGAAAGAGAATTGAGTGAGCATTTTATTTCAGTGATTTTTTTTCTTTGAATTTTCATCTTCTAAAGTCAACATAAATGATAGAGAAATATTTAAGGGTAATTTTCAAAGTTTGGTGATTGCTTGATGGACAAAGCTACAAGTCCAATATCAAACAAAATAGCAGACATGGCCAATCTTCATGTATCCACTATCACATGTGCTAAACTTTTGAAGTGTTGTTTCCTCCTTGTATGATTTCCTGGTGAAGACAAGTTTACTTAGTGACAAGCAGAATGGCACAGTGAGTAATTCACTGGTCATGAAGTTGGAAATGCCTGAGGTCAAATCCTATCTCCATGATGCCCTACTTTTGTGATCCTGGAACAGTTACTTATAGTCTCTCTACCTCAGTCACTTCATCTATAAATTGGGAACAAAACTAGCAGTAATTTGTAAAACTTAGAAAAATGATACAACTATATAAATAGAAGCTACCATTAATAACAATAGGAGAAAAGCCTAGAACAAACATCTGAGATCCTTGGGACTGTTTGATCAGTCCTTAATTAAAAGAGTTCATAATATTAGAGCAAGAAAATATCTTGTGAATTTATTTAGGGTTAGCTTGAATCTAGAGAAGTAGAAATATTATTGGAACATAGAATTTTACGGATGGCAGGGTCTTTAGACATTATGCATCCAAAACATTTATTAAGTGTGTAAGATTCTCAAATTTGGGAAGGAATGTAGACATCACAACCTGAGATGACCCTTGAAAGATATTAGAGATTTTATGAGACATGGATGAGTTTGGAGCATATTCCAGGCATGCAGCTTAGCCTGTACGAAGATATGGAGATAAGGAATATGGAATTCCAAGTTTAGGAGGAAACAATCTGCTTAGCTTGGTCAAACAAAATAAACTTCCCTTCTCTTCCATATGATAGCTACTCAGTTATGTTGCAGCCAAACTTTATGGCTTGGGAATAGCTCTCAAAAAGCTTAAGATAGGTGGGAAATAACAAGTTCATCAATATAAATTATGACAGCAGGGAGAGCACGATAAGTAAAAGGAAAACAAAGCAAATAAAGTGTTTTGATAAATTTTAGTTAGAAAATCACTTTCAGAGAGAAGTAAGAGAGCATCTGAATTTGGCCTTGAAGAAAGAGAACTTCAATGGATGGATATGAAGAGTGATGGGGTTCAGGGAAAGGATAGTCCATTCTCATTTTGGCCAAAACCATGATGAATGGGAGAAGGCAGGATGAGAACAAGGAACGGAGCTTAGCAGAGATGGAGTGAAGCCAGTTCAGATGGACTTGCAAGAATGGATTGTTAAACTTTCAACATCAATATTTACATAGAAATCAACAAACCCCATCCATCAGAGTTTGAGTTATTGTTCTACAGATTTCTAGACTAAAGAAAATGATGGAGAAAATGTTAAAACAGAGTACACTTAAAAGTATCTAATCATCTATAGGATACTACAAGTTAAACATTTACCAGCACACCCATTAATATGTCAGTTGTTTGGAACACAGAATACATAAAGTGAAAAGTATTGAATGAGACGGGAAACATCAGGCAGAGATTATAGAGGAATTTCAATCAGGTATATACACTGTTGGTATACATACACACACATATATGTGATATATATATGTATCATATAAGCATGCATATCCATAAATATATATTTATACATTCATGCATATATAAACAGGTATGTAATACATATTCACATATACATTTGTATGTATCTATACATGCATTTATATGAATATATAAAAATATATATTTGAAATTTAAATCATTTCTTTAGAATTGGAGAAGGGTCCATGAAAAGTCTAGCTGCAACATTATATTCCATTGTCATGTTCCTGGAAGTTGGGATCTGTGTGTATTTCTTAATGGTAAAATCTTTGTGAATGACTCAGAAGTACTGAATTAAAAGTATTCATAGTGTTAGAGAGAAAAGATTTTCTGTTTTGTGTGTGTATATGTGTGTGTGTGTGTGAATGCAAGTATATATGCACAAACTGTATATGTCTGTATGAGCATCCTTCTTGGGATGTAGGGAAAGGTGATTCCAGTTTTCCAAGTTCAGATATTGAAATCTTAAAATTCACAGAACCTTACACAGGACTGTGTGGTCTGTCTGATTTTGTAATATTGTTTAAAACCTTCTGTTAGATTTGAAACATATAGAGTTTCTTGGCTTGATAATAGTCATATAACTTACAATTTAATATCTATAAATGAATACTAACCAATTTCAGAAAATTATCTGTGCATTAGATTTTAATTGACTTCATATTCAAACATCTACAATGTTAACAACTTTAGCCTGTGAATATTTTCTGCTTAAGTTCACATCATTTGGAACTTTCTGTATGAAATCTGAGCTTAAAATTTTGTGAATTGTATCAGGGACCTGTAGACACTTTGGGTTCAAACTAAGGCAACCATTTTCCAGTGCTTCCATTTTGATACATTTCATGTTTTTTTCAGTTTAAAAATATTTCATGCATCCTATAAATTCACTGACTCTGCATTGCGGATATAAACATGTAACTAATGGCAAGATATGTTATACTTTTTATGTGACAACAGGCTTAGCATTTCTATTAAGGTGTTTGTTTTGAATTGGACCACAGTGGAGGTTCTCTGAGTTCATCAGTCTGTCACATGGTCTCCATCATGACTGAGGGCAAGTATTTGCAGAATGTCTGGCTAGGGTAAGGAGTCAGTCTGTAACCAAGAAACAAAGCAGAACTGACTAAACACTGATCCCTCCACCTTGGCCCCATTAACACCATGCCCTCTCCCCACGGCTTTAACCCCCAGAAACTAAAACTAGTTTAAAAATTAAATCATTTTTAGAAGGATTCCGTAAAAAGTATAAGCTGAAAGTGAATTACCTGTTTATAATTTATAAAACACCCTCATACAAATTGATAATGATGCATGTTTGAATAATTCAAGAAACAGGATGTCAATAGCTTTAAGCATCAGGCATCAAGAGAGCTTTGGCTTTTGAATATTAATTTACCTAAATTTGGATATTAGGGCATCTGGAATGATAAGCACATACAAATATAAGTAGGATTCTTGAAGGACATTGCAATCAGAGACAGAAGAAGCCAATCTTTACCTTCAAAGGCTTAGCAAGGAAGCCTGGTTTAGTGGAGAGAGCACTAGAGATGTAGAAATAGCCTGGAGTTGCAATCTCAGCCCCATTATTCACTAGCTGAATGACCCTAGTGGGCAAATGTCTATAACTCTCTGAGTTCCAGTGTCCTCTTCTGTAAATACTGCTTACCTCCTGGGCTTGTTGTGAAAAAAGCACTTTGCAAATTGTCAAGTGTTTTATAAATGTGAGCTGTTATTATTCTGACTGGCTGTTATGGGATACTGTGAGGCAGACTCCAACTCTGAGTACTCATACAGAAAGTAAATGGGTTGAGAAACAATTACTTCGAAAGATTCGGGGAAAATCAGATGCTGATGCTAGTGTTCAACTTGTTTCAAAGCATGCAAGTTTAACAACAACGACAACAAAAGATCCTTACGGGCAGTATTTTGTGAATGGTCAAGCATATAAACGTGAGTCTATAGGTCCACCAATTTTGTGCCGGAAAAGGATGTTAAAGGTGTCGTAGATCCAGAGGTGAAAAGGACCTCCAAGATCATCTAATCTAACCCCTTCATTTGACAAATTAGAATATGGTGACTAGGGAAATTGAGTGATCTGCCCAAGATTATGCTGAGAGTAAGCACCAGAGTCATGATTTGAAGCTGGCATTCCTGACTCCAAACAGCACTTTCCCCAGTGTATCATGCTGTGTTTGGATCTTCAGAACTACTAATTTTCATCATTGTCTAAAATAAAGAAAACTAAATTGAACTGGGAGTGGGGGTTTAATAAATATAAGGCCTAGTAAAGATGTATATTTTAGAATGTAGTATTTATGGACAGAAGAGAAGAAGCCAGAGAAAAGCAAAATTGAAGAAATAATGAAAGAAAAGGCATGAAAGAGAAAAAGAAGAAATTAGTGTGATGGAAAAATCTTGCAGAAGCCAAAAATGGAGAAGCTAGCCTTGTAAAAAGAGAAAGTGTCTTTTTCTTCCTGAGAAAGGAATGAAGTAAGGAAGGAAAAGAAGGAAGGGGGAAAAGGGAGTTTGATTTCATAAAAAAAAGAATACTGTATCTGAAGTCAGAACACCTGGGTTTGTCATTTAAAAAAAAAAAATCTGTGTGACTTTATTCAAGTCATTTCCATTCTCTTACTAGTTTCCACCATGCGGCAGCGAGGTGGTGCAGTGGACAGAACACCAGTACAGGAGTCAGGAGGACCTGAGTTCAAATCTCACCTCAGACACTTTGACACTCACTAGCTGTGTGACCTTGGGCAAGTCATTTAACCCCAATTGTCTCATCCTGGGTCATCTCCAGTTATCCTGATGAATATCTGGTCACTGGATTCAGATGGCTCTGGAGGAGGAGTGAGGCTAGTGATCTGCACAGCCCTCCCTCACTCAAAACAAAGTCAAGTGCAAGCCATGTCATCATTTCTCTAGTGGCATGGTCTTCTTCGGCAAAGAAGGATGAACATACACAGTTTCCATTGTAAAATGAGGGATTCTGACTAAATGATCTCCTAGACTCTCCTAGTTTTAAACTGTAATCTGATCCGGAGAAAAAGTACAAGGATACAGAGAAAGTTTGGAGTTAAAGGGAGAGATGCTAAGGAAACTCATGGCATACAGTCTGGATTGCCATTAAAGGAGGAAATGGGATCATTTGTAAAAGGGGATTGGAGTTTTAAAGCTTGTGGAGGATTCGAAATGAGGCATCTGATAAGTAGCAAGAGATGAATGAAAGAACTCTTGAGGAGTAATGATGTTATGTGCCATTAACTCATGAACCCAATCAACTGGACTGGGAGATTTTCTTTAGCTACAGCCCAGGCACAAGAGCTGAGAATGACACTGTGTGGGGTTAACTTACTGTTGAGAATTACCATGGGAATAGTATTAAACTATTCCCTTCCTTATCTGCCAACTAGTAGCAGGAACATAAAGTTTTTGGATGGGTTTGTTATTATTGTTTTTGTATGTTTTATATGTGTGTCTGTGAGGGGGGGTCTTCATCCCTCCCTTAGTAATACATGGAAATGATTTTATAATTATTTCTTGTCAATTCAACAACCATTTATGAAGGAACCATTAGATATAGGGCAGTTTGCTAGGACCTGGGAAGAAACACTCCTCATGATCAATAAACTCACATCTGAAGAAATTAATTTGTAGTGAGAGACTATGGATTCAAATCCCATCTTTGTGTTTGCTAGCCCTGTAACTTTGGGCAAGTCCTTGAACTGCTCTGGGTCTCAGTTTCATCATCTGTAAAATGAAGGGATTTGATTGGCTGCCTTTTGAGATTCCTTTAGATGCCCTTTAAATCTATGGTCCTCTAAGAAAAGATAGAGCATAAAAATATAGAAATAGATTTACTAAGTGTTTATAGTCATGCCACCCTGGCTGTTTGCTTAGGCTTAAATGGTTGCTAATAGTTGTATAAGTATGGGGAAAAAATATGAGTTTCTAAACTACTACAGAATAACCTATAGCATCGCAAAGAAAAAATATTTGGGTGAGTACCTTAAAATACTTCCCCTAAAGTGGGTTTGGAGATCCATCCTCCTTAGATTTTAGAGGTCTTTAGATGGCTCAGTGGCTAAAGCACTGGACCTGGGATCAGGAAGACCAAAGGTCAGATATATCTCAGACACTTTTTAGTGACTCTGTGACCCAGAACAACTCATTCCATCTCTATATGCCTCAGTTACTCATATGCAAAGTATATCCCCTACCTCCTGTAATTGAGAGAATAAAATGAGGATATATTTATAAAACTCCTTAAGGTAGGATGTAAGTGCTGTCCTCCTCCTCCTGCTCACCATTATCCTCCTCCTTAGTCTGTGTGGGTATCTTGGAAGTGTTGTTAGTTACAGGTGTCCAAAGGATAGAAACAAATTGCTGTCACAGTCAAGGGAAAGGGAAAGAGAAACTGAAGTTAATGGAAGCATAAAGACATATTGCTTAGGGAGGAAAAAAAAGACAGGAAAATAAGTCTTGCAGCAGTATATATGGAATGTCAAGTGTCCAAAATGGTTGTGAGAAATACATTAATTGGTTATTTCTATCTAAATTCAGATCCATTTATTTTTTCTTATTTGTTCAATAAACAAGATTAACTAGGAATCAGCACAAATGCCTTCCAGTCCTAGCTCTGAAGTTAACTAATTGTATAACCTTGGGCAAATAAATTTACCTCAGTGAGCCTCAGTTTCCTCATTTGTAAAATGAAAGGTTGGAACTGGATGATTTCTAAAGTTTTTTTCTACCTTAAAAATCCTATGTTTCTATGACCATTATGTGAATGACTTTCTTAGGATCTTGAAGTCAGTTCTCAGTCGCATGTTCCCCCAGGGAATTTTTATCAACTAGGGCCAGAAGAAAAACAAACAAAAATGCTAATAAGTAGAGGTGTGTTAACGTAGAATAGTCTGCTTTAATAATCATAATCCTGAGCCTTCATGGCTGGACATAAAAAGCCGAGCTTGTAGAATCCTTGGAGCTACTGTCCTAGCTCTGAGATTCTTTGGTTCTGTGTCAAGAAAGTAGCCTTCATTCTGTCCTTAGTTTTGTGTAGATGGGACTGTAGAGCTATTTATTTAAAGCTCGAAAACGCCATAGAGTTCAGAGGATAATCACACTTTTATAGGTTTAGAAATGGAAGGGACCTCAGGGATCATCTTACCCAATCTCCTTCATTTTATAGATGGAATCGGTGGCACAGAGTTGGTAATTTTCTAAATAAGTTGTAGAGTAAGGGTTCATATCTAGGTTCTCTGACTGGAAACAAGATGTTTTCTCCCCTTTCTCTGCAGTGGTGGGGTGGGATGGGGTGATGGAAAGGCATGGGAAAGCACAATGTGCTGTGAATGAGACAAAAATACAATGCTGGGTGAACATGAGAAAGGGGAAGGGGTGGTAAAAGGCTCTACTCTAATAGTATATTAACAATTGTTACTCAACATACAATAAGACCTCAGATAAAATAGTAATAGTGGTGGTAACAGCAATGATAATTCATAGCTGGATTATTTTTTCGACTGCCACATGAATATCAACATTTTATCCATCAGTCAGTAGCACAGGTGCTTATGCAGGACCCACTTGGTCTTCAAGTATAGACAAAAGTGCAGCTACCTAGAAGCTTGTGGTCAACTTGGGAAGACTGCATTCTCATACTATCACCATAGGGAACGTGAATGTAAACTGAGGATCTAGAAAGTATTTAGCATCCTAACTCAGATACTTACTTAACCTCTCGGTGCGTCAGTTTCCTCATCTATAAAATGGAAATAATATTAACATCTTCCTCCAAGGGTGATTGTGAGGATAAAATTAATTAGCATTTCAAGTAACTTGGGAAATTATAACCATTGAGTAGCAACTTCAATCTGTTTTATCCAATTAGTAAGACTATAGCTGTACTCTGTATGCACCATTTAGGAAAATAGCTGATATCAATGAGAATTTATTTAATTTTGGGGTTTGCATAGAAACAGATAAAAAAAAAAGTACCAAAGCAATCATAGCCCAATCATCCTGAAAGCATCAGATTCCTCTGGGTGTTTCCTGAACATTTTTGTGACCCAATTTAAAAGCTGAACTTTTGGAGCCTAGACTAAAATTTTAGTGCTTTGCAAGACTTCGGTCGATATATTGATCACAACCTCCTCAGGCTTGTGATAATTAAAGACCATAAAATTACTATAGTATTTGTTCAGCAGATAATTCATAACACTTATCTTTCAAGTATGATAATGTAGCCCTGACTATTCTATTGAGCATGCATCAAATCAATGGGAAATAAGAAGAGTTAATTAAAATTGTATGAATTCATTTAAACCTACCCCGTGGAAACAGGGGACATGATTACAAGCCTAGTCTTGGTTATCCAACAAACAATGCAGGCCCCTTAATAATGTCAGGCCTATGATAGACCAGAGGCATTTTCCTAAAAATTGACAAAGTCAAGAACTTCTAGAAGTTTTTAAAGGCAAAGCACTGTTTCGAAATATCAAAGTATCATTTAAACAACTGAATCGCAGGGATCAATTGATTTATTTTTTGGGGGTCAAACACTATGCTGTGAGTCAAATAGGCCTTCTTTCTTTCATTTTGTCTACTATATTTTTACTTGGAACTGGTGAAATCTTTGCTATACAAAAGCATTATACAAATGTTTTGGATTGAATGGTGAACTTGAATACATACATGTGTTCCTGTAACCATCAACCTATAAATATACATTTCAATGTACACATATGCACACATATACATACATGTCTATACATATAGGTATATGTACACACAATCTATATGCATACATGTACACATATTGTAAATAATGTGTATATCTACTTCTCAAAAACATCATAATTTCTCATATTTTATACACCCTAAAAACCTCTAACGCTGAAGTCATTTCATTGTATTTATGTTTTGGGGCTTTAGACATGGTTCTCATTCTTTACTGTCAATGTGTGCATTATCAGCTCTATGAGAGCTATATAAAATCCAAACTCCAAGTATAAGCAGTTGGATTGTAACTCTTCCAGTGGATCTGGGCAAGTATATGTTATTTCCTTAGAAGGGACATGTATTTGTCCTCATTATTAGATATATTTGTATCTGTATTTGCATATGCATGTCTATTTTTCAAGTTTACAAACAGTAAGTCAATGAATTGTTAATTTCTTAAGGGAGTAGAGTTTTTTATGTTTATATTCTGATGCTTTAAACATACAAGTAGATACTTCCTGTTTGTTGGACTGAATTTGCTGAATATTTGTTGAATCCATTCTAGAAATTCATGCATGCAGTCATCTCTGTGAACATATAGCACAATGAATACTAACATAGCCTACAGTCAACAGCCAAGAAAAAAAATAACATATTTAGCACGTTTGTCAATTGAGATTTTTCTTTTGCACTCTAGTTATCTGCCAATCATTGTCTAAAATAAATTGTATTTCTCTTTCCCTTGTGTCTAAGGTCTTAATGGCAAGGATCGAGCCTCAGTAAATGCCTTCTCCTACCTTAGCACTCTAAGTATTCATGAATTCATCAATGTGGCCCTTTCCAGTAATGCCAATCACACTTCTTTCATGCATTTATAGATGGACGATGTTCTAACTAAAAATAGTACTTACTTTGTGCCAACCTGACAGAGATAAGCCACTCTGAGTTTATCCAGGTTGTTCATAATAGAACATGCAAACTAGTACTCATAACTATACTTGAAACTTTTCTAGTCTGAGTGTTTCAGAAATTGAAATCTACGATTCAGGGTTACTTCCTTAAATAAAGAAGCCATTAAAAAGTGTAGGACCTTAATTAGGATTTCCATGTACAGCTGCTAATCACTTTATTATAATCACTTTAAACCAAACAAAACCTTAGCTTTCATGATAGCTTAGACTTACAGATCTATTTCCTCACAACCTTTCTGTGAGGTACAGAGTTAAAATATTATTATTCACATAATACAGATGGTCCATGGCACCCAGAATGATTAAGAAGTCCTAGGTGAAATGTTTCTGAGGTCCCTTTCAATGCCCAAGTTATGTGGCATGCATTATTGATTTCTCTTTCATTATAGCTTTATTAAATTGAGCAAATTAAGTTTTTAAAAGGTAACTGAACACCTGACACCTGTGGATGGATTCCTGTTCTAGGCAATGAGAATGACCTAACTTTTTGATAAAATTCTTCCCTTATCTCATGGTCCTACATGCAAATGACTCTGTAAGTTGTAGCAAAGTTAAAAATGCCTCAGTTTCAAATTGCAGAATCACCCATTAGGCAGAGCTTTTCTATGCAGGATGAGATGTCAAATGCCATCCCTACTACCTCCATTTTTACAGGCTATTCCAACTTATTTTGATGGGTAACTCTGATTACATCTAATGGATAGTACATATGTAAATGCCCTTCCCAAAGATGAGCAGACCGGTAGTTATTTGCTCTTTTATTCTTGTATTTTAATTGCCTGATTCCTAGGATTATTGCACCTTTTCTCTGGTCCGAAACCTGAAGGTGATTTTGCAGTTTAAAATGCCCTTCCCTTCTACTTTGGACATTTTACTGTCTGGCAAAGAGGCTGTGGATTAGATTGTTCAGTCAGGTTTAATATGTGTCCTCAGATTGCTGTTGATAATGTGAGAGCTGAATTTAGAAGTAAGTAAACACTTTCTCTAAATTGGCTTTGCCAAGGAGTATGAATATGGAATGGAGAAAATATATAGTACAAAATTTTTAGGGGATGGTAAGGGGCAGGTCAAACTGTATGTATGTGTGTGCGCGTACATGCACACACACATGCTTGTATGCTATGTATTGTTTCAGTTACTGGATGAAAGAAAGCTGAACACCATTTGGTTGTTGTTGTTCAGCCCGTGTCCAACTCTTGGTGACCCCATTTGGGGTTTTCTCGGCAGAGATGCTGGAGTCTCCTGCTTTACAGATGTGGAAACTGAGGCAAACAACATTAAGGGACTTGCTTAAGTCACACAGCTAGTAAGTGTCTGAAGCCAAACTAAAGTCATAAGATCTGGGTTCAAGCATAACTTCTTACAAGCTTTGTGATAGAGAGCCACCTCAGTTATCAATTACAATAATTGTGTCTAGTGGTTTAAAGGGTAGGTCATTAATCACCTTCAGGGATGTATCTGCATTGATTGAATCTTCTACTAACTTGTAGAGTTAGGTAGGAAAATATACTTCATTTTACCCTATGCAAAAACTCACTTCTCTATCAATCACTTAGATAACAAAGGAAATAGATCAAGGCTCTAGCTGCTTTTGACGTCACTCTGGTCTTTTTCTCCATCCTTTGTATCTTGAACAGCCGCTGAATCTCTGTGATCAAGACAGAAAATGAGTCGGGCAATGTGAGAATAAATATGTTTGTGTAGAATATACTTCTCTACATTTCCAAAATCCTTTGTGATTTCTGGGCCAGTGGGAGCTCTTACCATTTGTTTGTGTAGGATTTAGATCATGGAATGTCAAATACCTTGTGATATTATCAAAATATTTGTAATATTTTATATTATTCTCCTAGTAACAGTGGGTCCTTGAAGGCAGAGACTATTTCTTGTTTTCATTATACCACAAGTGTTAGGAATAGTGCTTTGCAAGTTGAAGGCACATCCCAAATGTTGATGAATTATTGAAGTCTCCACCCTGGCAATTGGACCAGAAGGTCTCAGAGAAACTGAAAATTCATCCAACAATTGGTTGATGACAATTTGTAATAACAATGGGAGTAAAATATGGGTGGGAAATGCCTTCAGTAATAATTCCATATTCATAACTCTGTCTCTTAATAGTGAAACCCCATTTTGGAGATGAGGATGCTCTCGGGATCAAGGAGCATTTCCCTAACATACTGATGTGGGAAGAATCCCTGGTTTCATTCTTAAACGATCTAATGTCCTCAAAACTTTATCTGTTTTGTTTTGTTTTTTTTTTGGAAAACCAACAGGTAAACAAATAGTGAATAAATTAGGACTAACTAGTTAAAGTATATGTAGCATAGTCCAGAGAAAAACCCTGATCCCAGAGTTCATAGACTTGATTTGAATAGATATAACTCTAATACTTATTAGATACACCCCCCAAAATAGTCAATCAAATCTTTATCAGCCTCAGGATATATAGACACCCACAATATTTACCTTATTGTGTTCTTTTCAGAAAATCACTTTTTAAAAGTAAAAAAAGGACATTACAACAGTTATTGTTACTATTACGTTTACGTCTTTCGGAAGTCAGTGGTAAGACTAAATGATGTCTCCCCTTCTTGGTTCAGTCAACTTGTTATAGTTAAGTAATTTTGCAGTTGACGTAACAGAAATGTGACAGTGAGTTCTTTTTATGTATCTTAAAATTTTACAGCTGGAAGAGACTTTAGCAATCATCAGGACCATTCTTGTTTTGCAGATGAGAAAACTGAAGTCTAATAAAGTGGAATTACTTCACCAAGCTCATTAATTGTAGAACTCGGAGTAGATTATTAAGACACTATTATATGTAAAACCCTTTGGTTATAAATAAAAAAGTTAGCTAACACACTCTGCCTTCTCTGGCTTGTATAAGGAGAAGTTGAAACTTGCCCCAAACCCAAGGCTAGATAAATAAATACATTATTGGATACCAATAATGTAAAATAACTTTTTTTCCTCAGGTATATGGTAACTGCACTTATTGTAATCTATGGTAATTATCTAGCTAGTAAACTTGATTTTTTTTTTTTGTCATTGTTTCATTTAGTTAACCTATATACCTAAATACATACTGTTTAATGGTTCTAGCTCTGTATAAACTTTCAAATTAGTCCTGTTAAAGGTGATTACAATACTCTAGGCAAAGGAGAGTAAGAGTTTGAACTATGACATTAACAAGTCAGAATAGTAATTAATGAATGTGTCAAAAATATTTATGAGTAGATATACAAAAGTACTTTCAGTTGTGTTAATTTGATAGTTGCAATTACGGCCAGGACAGAGTGAAGTGATTTCAACTCCAACATGAGTTATTGAGGAAATAGTAGTGTAATGTAGATTCATTAATACATTGTGTGTGTGTGTGTGTATGTGTGTGTGTAAGAGAGAGAGAGAGAGAGAGAGAGAGAGAATGAATTAGATAATTTTGAGGGAGGGGAATGGTGAGTTTGGGATCACAAATAACACCGTATATATTTACCCTTGGGGGAGCTTAAAGGCCAACAAGTCCAAACCCCTTATTTTATATATGGGAAAATGGAGTTTCATCATGGTTTGGTGATTTGCCTAGTGTCACAAGGTAAATGTCTTAGGAAAGTTTTGAACTTGGGACTTCCTGAATTGTAGTTCAGGGCACTCTCCAGTATGCCATGTTGCCCCAGATGAGATTAACATGAGGTACCCAAATTGGAGAGTCACCTATATTGAGAAATTTATATTTTATTCTTTTAGTTAATACTACCTCCAATAAATTGATTCCCAATTGAGATAACTCTTTATAGAATATAATATCTTAATAGATCTTAATAGAGAGTTCACTGCAATATCAACTTTCTTACTATTGTTTCTTTCTTATGCATGAAATGTCCCCATGGCTTAAAAGGGCATATAGTATTACTCTGAATCCTAACCCTGGTTTAGCTGACAATCATTGGTGTCTGTTATGACTACGAACATATCTAACTTCATGTTAGTTTTTTGGTCCGAATGAGAGATGTCCTAGCCTCTTGATACTCTGTCTTAGGGGTGATATGAGAGAGTACATTAATTCTCTATGAATTCATGAATTCATTAACATTAATATACAGTTATTTTTGAAGGCTCCAGAGGACAGTCATAAGCCTTTATTTTCTTTCTTCATTAATATTTACATTTGTTGAGTGCCATTAAAGAGTTGAACACTGCCTAGAATTTTGAGTTAGATACAGTCTCTGGCAAGGAATCTTCAGGAAAGAAACAGCATAAGAAATGACATAAATAACCAGTTGGGGTCAATTAAAGAAAATGGTCAGTGAAACTCAGAGACTCTATGCAAAATTATAGTTAATGACCAAATTTAGAGAAGGGACAAGGGTGAGAATAGAGTGCAATTGGTTTCCAAAAAACTCCATACAATATGAGTCTATGACAAAAAGAGAGTCAGTATTCAAATTGCATATGTCTAAGGATAACAAAAATGCAATCTCAGTTGGTGACCTTGATGCAGATAATGTAGTTGTTTTGAGTATGGAAGTCACCAGTTGTTTATTCTTCTGAATTTTACATTTAGGGAAGACTTAATTATATCACTGTTATTTCTCTTTGGCCATTTTTTTTTATTTTGAAGGGCTTTCATCTCTCTGAATTAAAGTCCTTAATATCAAGAAGTACCCATCTAATCATACAGCGCTATCCCCCATGGTAGTATCTATATATTTATACTCTTGAAATTGAAGTAATTAATTTGAAGCTAGGGATGGTAGCTACAGGAACTAAGGGAAAACCAAAACAACATTGCGTTCAACTTGGCTATCACAAGCAAATAACAAAAAGACATTTAAAATTCTATGTATTATAAGCTTTTTGGTAGAATGCTAGATAACACTTTCTTTAATATTCCAGGTGTTATAATGTTGAGGATATGGTAATAGTTAATTTTTATAAGTGAAAGCAGTGATATTGCCTGAACAAAAGATGCAATGAATGAAAATTTACCTATAGAAACAGATAAATGAATTGTCAAAATACCATATTTGCCAACCATCAAAAATCTACTAGCTATAAGTTCTGATTTTTAAAAGATAATTACAAGAAAAAAATATGGCTGAAGTATCCTTAAATGCATAATTTGTAAGTTCTCTTGACACAAGAGTTATTTTTTGTAATAAATATTTCATGTGATTCCTGACTCACATTTCCAATAATCTCTCTCTACATAGTAACCTTTGGTTAAATGCTTCTATTATTTTACTGTTATCTCTATCTTTTCTAATTATATTGAACTAGACTTGTCATTACAAGAGAAGATTTATATTGAATTATATCTTCATAAATAATTTTCTTTTTACATATAATTTCTATTCAATAATTTCAAGACCTATAGACAAAACATCCTCTACTGACCAAATGCACAAAGTGTATATTACAGCATTGGATTCTTTGGGGTGTTTGTTCTCTATGTCAATGGAAAACTTATCTACTATACACACAGAGATCCATACAGATTTAAAAACCAGAACTATCTGAATTTTTTTGCAAACATGTTTCAAAACATGTTATTCAATATGCCATATGTATAATTATCAACTACTTGATCAATAAATTGAACATTCATTTTTAAATACTTATTACTGTTAAATGCCTAGGCACTGCACTACGTAGTGGGGAGACAAATAAAAGCAATCAAACAATCCTTGTTGTCAAAGAGAAATCATTAGAGTAGGAAGAATGCATACAGATTAAAAAAAAAAAAAAAAGACGGCCCAGGATATAACACTGGGGGACACCCCATTTAATGGGAAATATCTAGATGAAGAGCCTGAAAATTTCTGTTTTTCTTGGCTCTAAATAGTGTATCACATAGACCCAAGTATCAAAAATATTATTTTCTTACCATTTTGAACTATCTCTCAATTTATTCCGTTTTTACAAACACTTAAAATCTAGATAAGTTGTTACTTTCAGAAAAAGGGAATTTAGACAATGAGTGGTTCTAAGGGAGGAATATTACATTTATAAGGTTCGTTTGCTAGGGCTATGCCTACCAAAGCAATTACATGTAAACCTCTCTTACTTTCCTAGAAGACAATAAAAATGATAATTAGCAATCTGCTTCTTCATTTGTCTATGTCCCTTGACCTTGGCTTGGTGTTTAGAGCTTACCATTTTACTTATAATTTTTGGAAAGAAAATTAGCTGATTTCTGTTTTTAAGAGTGTTATATCTTCTTAATAACAATGGAATTTCTTACATATCCTCTCCTTCAGAAAAAAAGTACAACAACAGAATTCAAGGAATTGTTATAGATGTAATTGAGCTATAATTCAGCAGATCATTTGATAAATCTTCCATGCTCCCCTGGTGGACAAGATACAGAGATAGGAGCTCTGTTTAATGACAGTGCAATGCAGTGGATGCATAGTCAGTTTAGTGATTGAACTCAGAAGTGTAGTCATTAGCAGGATGATATTAGTTAACCTGGCAGGAATTGAGATGGGGAGTGTTCCTAGGAATTTGTACTTGGCTGTATAGATAAAGATGGAATTCATGTGATTATCAAATTAGAAAATTCACAAAGCTAGAAGGAATGACTATTCTGTTTGAGGACAGGAATTATATAAAATATTACTGACAAACTAGAACAAAGAGTTGGTTGAATTCTCTAAGTTATATTCTGATAAATAGACATAGAGTCCATTGTGCTCAAGTTCAGAAATTGACTGTAGGTACAACATGGTGTGAGATATGGCTAGACAGCTGGTTGTTATATACATATAGGTACATATATACACACACACATATATATATATACATATACACACATGCATACATATAGACACACACATGTCTATGTGTTTTAGTATACAGCAAGATCAATAGGAATCAACATGATTTCACAGAAAAAAATAAATTGTCAGCTATATTCCACTAATGGAGGGGTAGTGTCTAGTGTGCAGGAGGTGATGGTACTTCTGATATGTCTCATGACTAGACCATCTCTAAAATATTGAATTCAGTACCAGATAAGGCAAGTTAGCTCAGTGGCACAGAGGAGAGAGTGCTAGGCCTGGAGTTGGGAAATACATCTTCCTGAATTCAAATCTGGCCTCAAACACTGGATGTGTGACCCTGGGAAAGCCATTTAACCCTGTTTGACTCAGTTTCCTTATCTGTCAAATGAGCTAGAGAAGGAAGTGGCAAACCACTCTAGTATCTTCACCAAGAAACTCTAAATGGGTTCATGAAGAATTGGATAAAAGTGAAAAATGACTGGACAACAACACAGGGTGATCCATTTTAGATACAAGATGGTTAAGTTGAAGCATTTACAAAGAAGGGCAACAGAGACGATGATAGGACTAGGGAGCACATCACCAAGGAATCTGTTAAAGTATATTTTTAAGCTAGGGACAGAAGGGAGAGAGAGAGAGTAAGGGATTGTTTTCAAGTATTTGACAGGTTGTCATGTGAAGAAGGAACTATGCTTGCTTTGCTCAGCTCCAAAGGCCAAAAGTACAAATGACAGGGAGAAAATTCAGAACTGTGGATTTGGGATCAGTTTAAGTAAAAAATTTCCTAGCAGATGCATCCAAAAGTGAAATGGTCATATTTTCCCCTGATTTCTTAGGGGTTCAGGAAAGTCTTCTTTAATCAAATTAACCTTTGGATTCAATGACCTTTGAGGTCTCTCCCACCTTTGAGATCTTGTCATTCTTTGAAAGTATTGTTGAGGATGCATCTGTCATTAACTGATAATGTTATCTCGCTCAGCTGTTTACTGCATACTGTGTCCAAAAAAATTCTAAGAATGTGCCATAAAGTATACTATTTCCCAGTAAAAGTCAAAGATTACTGTGTAAGACACATCCTAGTTACAGCTGAAACATATAACTGTTACTTCCTCAGATCAAAAATCTTATTTTAAAAAAAAATGGTAATTGATTCTAGAACTTTTTTAAAATATGCTTGATATTCAAAGCCATCCTCAATCTCTCTCCTATCTCCCTTTCCATACTCCTAGTGAAACTAGCCTAAAACCTGTTCCCCATATACAACCTGCCTTCTCACTCCCACTTTCCAAAATACCTATCTTCTTTCAAAGCACATCTCAGGTGTCCCTTTCAACATCCCTTTGGGAATTAGGAATCTCTCATTTTTTAAAATCAATTTACTTTTTCATATACTTCATATTTATCAACTTTTGTCCACAGTATATCCTCTCAATAGAATCTGAGCACAGAGACCAGAGACCCTTTTGTACGTCTTTGTGGCCTTATGTATAGTAGATCCTTAATAGATGTTTACTGAATTGAATTGAACACATGGAGAACACAGACACAGATGAGAATGTCACACAGGTAATCAGACCCTGAAAAGACTTACTGCTGCCTCACAAAAGTTTCTTTCCTTTTTCTAATATAATCAAATCTATAGTCTGCAGAACAGTTTAGGGATGTGACATAAAGCCTAGAAAGCCTGTAGACTCTTCTAGCTTTTATAGACTGTCTCAAAGAGGAAAAGAGGGAGCTATCCTGCCCAGAAGAGAGGACCACAGTATTTCCTTCCTCCTCAGGTAAATGTCCCTGGCTTCTTAATTCATAAGAGTTTTGTATTTATAGAAATGTGAGGACCATAGTGACTGTGTTTCATTAACAGTTGAGAAAACATGAGGCTCAGAAAGGTTAAGTGATTTGCCCCAGGTCCAAAAATTTATGAAAGGTAAAGGGAAGATTTGAATCTTCTGTGATGTTTTTAAAGGACTTTTGTGATATACTTTTTTTGCTATTTAGAGTTGCTGGGATATTACTGATATTAAAGAGAGTTGCTTCTGTTGCAATGAAGAGCTCATGACTTTTGGAAACATGCTCCTTTCCAAATCCAATCCAGACAGGTACCTCCCAACTATCCAATTTGGAAATTATCTCATTGTCCACCAGCAACACACACACACACACACGCACACACACACACACTCACGCTCACTCATGCACTGATATACTAGGACTAATTCAATAAGGTTTGCTTCCAGATGCACAATACAATTTATACAATCAACATCTTTCATCCACTCTGGTTTTCTAGTGTATATGGAGACTAATCCATTTTTTCATTGCTATGAATTTCCATGAGATAACTTAGTAATATCTCAAGGTTTGAAGTCATCTACAAATAGGAACTTTTCCTACTAGTTAGGACGATGGTTACAGTACTGGATTTAGAGTCACAAAGACTTCAGTTTGAAACCTGCCTCAGATATTTCCAATATATGTAATATATAGATTATAACCTCCTTGAGGGTAGGGCCTATGTTTTACCTCTTTTGTATCCCAAGACCTTAGCAGTGTGCGTGGTACATAGTAGGCATTTAATAAATATTTTTGACTAGCTGACTGACCCTGGGCAATTCAATTAACCCTTCTTAGACGCAATTTTCTCATAGTTTCTTCATCTGTAAAATGGACATAGTAATAGCACATATCTTTAAAGGTCATTGTGAAGATCAAGTGAAAAAACATATAAAACTATGCAAACCTTAAAGTATTATATGAATTTTGTTGTTATTGTAATTATTAACATATATATGAAATACTTTGGAGGGGGGATTTTGTGTTGGTTATCTACTGTGAGCATTGTTTTTGCACCCTCTATAATATTCTGCTTCATGTCAAAGTACAGGAGAGATCCACAAATTTATTAAACATCAAGTTTCACGTAATTTTGTTATACATATATATAGAGAGAGGCTAATTTATCAACATAAGGATTTTAGAGCTGCATTTTGTTTTAGTAAATCAAATGTGTTCTTACTATAAATAATTACCCTAAGACAGTATCTTCTACCACTTTCAGTTAGTTTTGTGACCATAAAGGTATGGTATGCTGCAGAAGCTTATGAAAGATTTCGTTTAATCATGATATTTTTCATCTGTGAACTCTCATGACATGCCTAGACCACTGTCAGAAAGATATATCTAAACAAAATTTATCAAAATTGTGACAAATTTGATATATCTGAAGCTCTATTCTATTGTTCTGTAGGTAGTTTGGGCACACTCTCCACAGAACCTGTTTGTAACTGATTCATGAACTATTAACTTGTGTCCATTCAGTGCCATGTTTTTTTCCACAGAGGGTCCAAATCATGTGCTATGCCATCTCTCTAGGGCCCTTAATGTTCTATGAATACCAGGGAAGCACATGGACTCATTTGTTAACTATCCTTTCGATTCATCACAATGGCGGGCCACGTTCTTTGTTCAGACAAAATATCTATCTAATGGGTGGACATCCTTTACATTTTTCTTGGTAGCATTTTTGATTTGGCAGTCTCTGCACCTAGTATGAAGACATTCAACTACTCTTTTAGCAGCTCTCAATTTTAATTCTTTATAGACTAAAGTATTTGTGTTCCATCATATTTTGTGGCTCACAAATATAAATAATCAGAAAAAGAAAATTCTTTGGAAACAGTTGAACTCTATGTCTTAGATATTTGGAGGCTAATTTAAAGGACTGTACATTAAACAATAATCATCAAAATAAATTTCAAATCACAATTAAAAGATCTTACATAAAATATAAAGTTCAAATTAAAATTTGATACACATATTTTAACAAAGATAAGATAAAACATGTCTTTTCTGATTCCTTGCTCCCTCTCATGTTATTTTTCTGTGAAATATTTATATTTATAGCTATGTCATACTGTTGTTATAATTCTGCTTTTGTCACTGTATCCTGTCACACAGATATTCCCATTCATTTTATATTCTTATTTGTCATTTTATGGCAAAAGTATTATTTTAATTTTACATAGTCCAGTTTAATGAGTCATTTTAATTTCTTGAGACATATGAATTGTTTACAGTTTTTGCCATTACAAATAAACCTGCTATAAATTTTGTGCAGTTTCTTCTATCCACTCTCCCCCACCCCCGCTCCCAACAACAAACACTCAAAGTTATATCCTAGTTCTGATATCACTGGGTCAATGGACATGAACTCAATATATGTTGACATGTTGCTTTCCAAGAATACTGTACCAATTTATAGCTCCATCAAGAATGATATGCTTTACCTATTCTCCTGGAACAACCAAGGCTGGGCTTTCTTGTTTTTAAACATTTTAAAGTAATTTAATGATATAGAACAGTATTACAGAATTAATTTAATTTATTTTGCGCATATCTTTAAGTGATTAGGAATTTCTTCTCTGAAGTACTCAAAATTATCTTGGTTTTTCAATATTCATTCTTAGTTTTCTAAAATGATCCTAAGTTTTCTTGGTAAATTAATTTGAGGATTAAATTCAATGCTTCGTAACTTTGTGTCATATTGCAACTTCTCTCCTTTCTTTGATAAAAATTTTTGAGGAATTCCTTCCTCCCTTTTATCCTTCCTTTCATTCCTCCCTCCCCTTCTTTCTTTCTGACTATAATTTTTTCCCTCTCATTTCTAACATCTATGGAGAATTCTATAGTAATATTTCCTTAAAATATATTTGCCAGATTCTTTTCTTTTTATAAGCTTTTGGGAAAACATATGATTATTAAAATACATATCCTTGCAAGGAGCTACTTGTGTGTCCAAAATTCCTGAGTCTCTCACTACCTCAATCATTTAGGCATCTCCAGACCTCATCAAAAATCCATAGCCTCCATGGGAAGTACAAATTATAATATTCATGGATTTAAAAAAATATGTGGTTTAAAGCATACAAAATAGAGGAAAGAAGGGTGTGGAACACATTATTTCTGTATACAGATTTTTTTTTAAGATGGCCTTAAATGAACTTTTTTGGAATATTACCTTGAGTTCTAGACTAAGGCAACCTTTATTGTGACCTATGGTATTATGAATTTTGATTGAAATAAGCAATGCTATTTAAACCAGATCTTCACAATGATAATATGAATTTGTAAGCAGCTGTTTCTTATTTCAAGGATTGGTCCTAATTAATGTTGGCAAATATGAATAATTATTTGGTTCAAATATTCTAGTCTTTATTCTCTTCCACTCTCTCCTCCTCCATCCCTTTCCCTCTCCCTCCCTACCCTACCTCTTTCTCTCTCTCTCTTTCTATCTCCTTCTCTGTCTTTCATTAAAAAAGTACAATAAACCTGAAGTTTTCTGATGCTGATAAAGCTTTTATTAAAAAAGTGATACTCCTGGTACTAACTCTTCTAGTTACCTTTAATATAGATGTGATTTTATTTATGTATTATATGCCTTTTAAATAGTCTGATATTGAAATTCTGAGTTTAATACTTTATTGAAATGTGTATATACCAAAATACTGGTTATAAACCTAACCAATCCTCTAAAGAGAGTTATTTGCCATTCACTGAGACAGGAGTATTCTCATTAACTTGTACTAATAACATGATAAATATTCTCCTGTATATGATTAATAATACAAAACTAAACCAAATGAAAATTTTAAAAAACTTGCATATTCTCAGTTAACATTAAAAGTAATGCCATCTTATGGGTCATCCAAATCACAACAATAAAAATGCTATTAATTTTACTTGGGGAATTTTCATTACTACATGGATATATTGGGAATGTCTTTGTAAAGAGATGTTCAAATCTTAATTAATGAATTATAAAACAATCAACAATGGCTCAACCAATTATGAAATTATATATATTTAAATAAATGAATTTGAACACAGAAAAAAATAAAGTTTATGTATGTATCTTGGACCTTTCCTCCAAATCCTACATTTCTTCATTTATTCTAAGTCTTTTTCCCAAGTGAGTGTTTTTCCCCTGTTTTCTTTTTTCTTCCCTTGTCTTGCCCTTTAGCACAATAGCTCTACTTTTTATTTATCCTGGTATTTAATTTACATTCTTTATGGATTTTCATATGCGGATGAGTTCCTTTATAAACTCATCCAAAGATTCTTTCATTCTACCTGCTTTCTTCCTTATTTTTTCTTATGATTTTAAAAGTCTCATTCACTCTAAAATTAATTTCTTCCTTCAATTATTTTAGCATGTTAATTATCCATATTATTTTCACCTGAGAAAAATTTACCTTTGATTCTGATGCTACTGTGGATATTTCAGCACATTTTTTCTAGTATGTTTTTGCCTTTATTTTTCATTCAAAATATTACATTCTTTATATATCTTCTTTGACTCATTCATTCCTTTAACTATAACTGATTTTCATTTTGATTTTGAGGATTTGTAATTTTGTACCTTGAAGAATGTTGCATTACCAGTTTTGAGCTTTATATTGAGTATGCACCTTCCTTTTGCTATCCTTTCCTTCAGTGTATTCCAAAAAAATATTTCACAGAAAGATTTTATAGAGATGGAAAAATTGGGTATATGAATCAGTGGTTCTTAATGTCTTCCTCTTAGTCACCTCTGTGCGTATGTGTATACATATAGCATATATCATCTATATGTATATATATATATATTTATCAAAAGTACTATATATGATCTTTTCACTTCTTTTGTAAACTACCCTTTTTTGAGATAGCTTCGTAAGTAAGAAAACTTCTCTGTTCTTTTTTTTTTTTAGTTATATTCCATCCATTTTATTTCTCTCAATTTTCTAAACAATTTCAAGCATAAATCATTATTTGACTCCATGTTCGGTATTTGTACTAGTGGGTTAATGGCCACACCAATTATACTTTGCTTGAGTAATAGATTTACAGTAGAATTTTATTTAATCTGAATTTCAATTGTCTTTACCTTATTATTTTAGTGCAATTGTCTGAACATATAGCTAAATGGACTAGAACAAATATAAAAATGTTGATAAACAAAATACAAGTTTGGTATAATGAAATAACATTGGATTTGGAGACAGCAAAACTGGGTTCAGATCCCAGATGTGGCTCTTACTACCTCTGGGACCTTGGTTACAACATTTGTGGGCTTCAATTGCTTTATTTATAAACATAATGGAACTATGTTAGACAACTTTTAGGTTCTTTTTCATGCCTGAATCTGTGGTGTAACCAATTAATTAATTAATCACTAATTAATTAGGGTCTTTACTTTCAATGAGTTTAATAGCTCCCTTATTAGTACAGAATGAAGGAGTCACTCCATTTTGCACTCCATTATGCATAGACATATGAAGACATTTGTTCAGCCCTGGGCAGCATATCTTAGGAAGGACATTAAGATATTGGAGCCTTGCAGAGAAAAATGATATGGATTGTAAAGGAACTTAAAACCATGCGATAAGAAATGAATTGGATATAACTAGAGTTGTTTAGCCTTGTGAAGAGAAGACTCATTGAGAGCACCAGATTTGTCTTCAAGTGTTTTGGTAGGCCCTTATACAGAAAAAAGATTTGATTCTTTTGTTTGGTCCTAGATGGGAGAATTATGAAAGCCAGGTACAACTATCACAGAGAATCATTGGCAGATTTTCACTTGGCACAAGAAAAGAAAATGACAGTGAGTTCAGTCAAAGAGTGGAGCAGGTTAACTTAGGAGATAAAAATGTTTCTGATCATTTTTCGTATTCACTATCAACTTGTTGAAATAGTTGCTGATTAGATTCTTGCTTAGTTAACTACATGACCTTTCAGTTTCCTTATAAATATGATTTTTATTATATTAGTCCCTATTATTGGATTTATTTTATGCAAATAATACTCCCTTAAGTATATATCCTAGTTGTTGGATCACTGGGTCAATGTGTATGAATCCTTAATGTATACTGACATATTTATTTCCAAAATCATTGTATGAATTCATAGTTCCATTAATAATATCATACTTTCATTCATTCATTCAAAAATATCCATTATTCTCTTTAGTCTAGTACACTATGTTAGGGCCTGGGGAACATATAGCCCCATAAATAAAAATAGTTTTCTCATTTCCACCTCCATACTTCCATTATTGTGTAAAAGACCTTGAGCTGAAAAGGACCTGAGAAACCAACTATTTCAAACCTCTCATTTTATCGATGAAGAGACTGAAAGATGAAAGATTCTGAAAAGCGGATATAAAGAGGGAGTGCTTTCCAGGAATGGGGGATAGCCTGCATGAATGCAGAGGTCATTCCCTATGCCTGGAGTGCTCTCTCTCTCTTCCTTCCACATATCCAAGTCTGATCCATCCTTCAAGGTTCATCCTACATCTTGTCTTCTTGAAGACTTTCCTGATGACTTCAGCCCTCATTTTCTGAATATCAACAGCTTGTTCCATGGTTTAACATTTAATTATTTGCTGTCTGCTATCATCATCATCAACAATAAGCTTCTATTAAATGCCTATTATGTGCCAGGCATTGTGCCACTCATCAGAGATGCAGAGAAAGCTAAAAGCCACCATCCCTACCCTCAAGGATTTCATATACAAATGACAGAGACACCATACAAAAAAAGCTATGTACATATAAGATACATAGCTTAATAAGGAACTAATTTTAGAGGAAAGAAATCAGGAATGAGAAAGGACTGAGAAAGGCTTCTTTCAGAACATGGAATTTGAGCTGTCCTGAAAGAAGTCAAAGAAACTAGAAGTTAGAGGTGAAAAATAAAAACATTCTCACTCTCTTGGGGAGAAGGATTAGCTAATGAAAAGCCACAGAATCTAAAGAAGTATCTTACGAAAGGAAGAGCAAAAAAGTTAATTATTACTGTTTTATATAAGAAACAATATAGTGTACTATGTAATAGAGAAATCTCAGAATCAAGAAGAACTGAGATCCAGTCCCACCCCTGATACAAACTTATTGTGTAGTATTTGGGCAAATTACTTAATCCTTTAGTGCCACTTGCCCCCACCTCTTTACCTCTTTCTAGGGCTCTAAGTTGCTTAAGAATCAATGAGCATTCATAGGTAAATATATGAAATTGTAGGGAATCCTAAAAATCATTAGTTAAATGGTAGATTCCTTGAAGACAAATACCATGGTCTGTAGAGTGCTACATAGCAGGCTATCAATAAATAAGCTATGGAGGATCTGGAGGTCTTTGTAATTAATTTTAATGCTACAATAGGAAAAGTATCACTATATTTAATGAAGTACCATGATATCTCTCCAGTTCGGGCTCTTTATTTTCATAGTTTTAGGTACACCAAAGGAAACTTTTGTATTCAAAGTTAAAGACTGCAGCACACATTATTTCAAATTTCTAGGATTTTTGGAATCTAATACTCCTCTTTATAATATTTGACTTTAAGACTGAATTACTTGTTCTGTTGTGAATAATATATAACTAAATGATTAGAGAGGTGCATCTGAAATTATTCAATGTCAGTGTGCGTCATAATGGGAATAAATTTTACTTGCAAGTTTCCAGTAAATGTATTCCTAAAAATAGATTAGGGCATTTAATATGTCTTAATTGATTCAAAGGTGAGACATTTAGAGAAGAGGGAGACAGAAAAGGGGGGGGGATATGATTTGATTCCTGTGTTTCTTGGATTTTTTTAAAGAAACTTTCCTAGAGTGGTGTAGACTCTAATCACTATAGGGGAATGGCAGATTAAAATGCTTCAGGAAAAAAGCCCAAGAGGATAGAATAAAGAGAGGTTTACACCTTAGCATCTCTAATTTTGAAAAATGGAGAACTGGCGAGAGATAACTCCAGTTCAAAAGAAAGTTCTCAGAGGAGGGGATTTGCCAAAATTAGGGATCCTTTTGCAACGTGGTAAAATACTTTGAATTTGCATCTGATCATTAAGGACTTCATTTTAGTCTCAATTGTGAGGCAGATCATGTTGGTCTGAAGGATAAATTTGCTGTCTGAAAGATTCTAAGGGCAAACTGATGTCTGTGGTGTGTTGAAAGGCTTCCAACAAGTTATGGAAGATGGATTAATGTGTATTTTCCTGCAGGTGTTTCTCTGAGAGATTGATGGTATTAAGTAGAATAACAAAACTTTCATTTAAATTAATGCATTTTAATATAAAAATGTTTGAGAAGTGAGTACCATAATGTTTAGCAAGATAACAAGGAAAGGAGGCTCAAGGGGTCCTCTGGGACAAACACTGGTTAGTGATTTATGAACTTTGGAAGTACAGCTACAGTCTGTCCTGAAGCCCTGTTAATGAGGAAAGTACCTACCCCTACCCCATATCAAATACTTTTATACTATGGTGTGCACACACATTCCTACTAGATCAATATTTCTAATAAATTAGGAAGAATGTTCTGTAAGAAAGAGTGCTAAAATGGAAAAGTCAGTGAAGCACACTCTATGAGTTGAGGCAAATAGCTGCTGTTCTTTTTTTTCTTTAATACTACACTAAAGGTGATGCTCTAACTATTTTCATGTTAAATATTACTGTGGCATATTCTGAATCTGAAATAAATGCAGACTTATTCAAAGCAGCAGTGCTTTCTCTTTCCCCAAGATCTCTAAAGGTCTCATATTAGTTTGATATTTACCTCTAGAAAAGGGAAATACAGCAGGAAGTCTCCAGTTGGTCATCCGCATAACTTTGTTAGCTCTGTGGCAAATTTCACTCAGTAGCTTCTTTCTTTGAAGAAATTGCCTTCAGGTAGGCAATATAGCTTAGCACATTTGGAGTAAAAGAGTAGGAGGTTGACCTGGGTTCAGATACTTGCTTTATAGGAATATTTTCATTCTGAAAAGAGAAAATACATACAAAGTCCTTTTCAAAACCTCAAATTAGAATTTTACTTGTCTTTGCAAACTGTAGACATAGGCCTGAATTTTTCTTCCATTATCTCATTACTATTGCCATAAGTAATTAGATATTTTTTAAAGCCATGACCAGTCATATTCTTTCTTTTCCTGTTTGTATCTCTATGATTTTACTTTTTAAAATTTAACATTTTTAACATGTTTTACAAAATTTAATTTCTAATTATTTCCTTCCCTTCTACCCTTCCTCCAGCCATTGAGAAGACAAGAAATGTGATATCAATTATACATTTAAAATCATGTGAGGCATATTTCCATATTATCTTTACCGCAAAAAGAAAAGTAAGGGGGAAAAAAGGAGTGGAAAAAGTATAGCTCAATTTGTACACGGACTCCATCAATTCTTTTGCTGGAAGCAAATAACATTTTTCCTCCTGGAGTCTGCAGAATTGTCTTAGATCATTTTATTGATCAAAATAGCTAAGTTGTTCACAGTTGATCATCATACAATACTGTTGCTACTCTCTACAATGTTCTCCTGGTTCTATTTGTTTCACCTTGCATCAGTTCATTTAAGTCTTTCTACTTTTTTTCTGAAACTATGCTGCTCTTCAGTTCTTGGAGTACAATGGTATTCCACCACAATCATATACCATAATTTGTTCAGCCATTTTCCAATCAATGGACATCTGAATTTCCTGTTTTTACTATCACCAAACAAAACAAAACAAAACACGACAACACCTGCTAAGATATCTTGTATACATATGCCCTTTTCCTTTTTGTTTTTTCCTTTTATCTCTTTAGAACACAGATATAGTAGTGGTATCTCTGGGTTAATGCACAGTTATGTAGTCCTTTGTATGTAGTCCAAATTGCTATCCAGAAGAGTTGGAACAGTCCACAACTCAGCTAACAGTGTAATTAGTGTCCCAATTTTCCCACATCCACAACTCAGCTAACAATGTAATTAGTGTCCCAATTTTCCCACATCCCCTGCAACATTCATCATTATCCTTTTCTGTCATATTAGTCCATCTGATAGGTGTGGAGTGGTACTTCAGAGTTACTTTAATTTTTATTTCTGTAATCATTGGTGACTTAGAGAATTTTTTTTACATGACTATAGATAACTTTGATTTCTTCTTCTGAAATCTGCATTTTCATATCCATTGATCCTTAATCAACTGGCTGATGGCTTATATTCTTATATATTTGACTCAATTATCTATATATGAGAAGTGAGGCATTTGTCAGAGAAACCTGTAATGCCTCCCTGCCCCAAGTTTCTTCCCTTCCTTATAATTTGGCAGTATTGGCTTTAGTTCTGAAAAAAAGTAATTTAATATAATAAAATTATCCATTTTACTTTGTATGATCTTCTCTATCTCTTTTTTCAATCACAAAATCTCCAAATTTCATGTTGCTCCCCTCTATGGTAATTATGGTCAGAAAGTTTCATGATCAGACGTTTTGGAAGCACATCTGTTGACTTATAATTTCTCTGTATTTTCTCTGAAATTGATTTTGATTTTCTCTGATACTTGTGCTTGATTAAAATGATTGTTAACCCCTCAAAAGTTGCCTTTCTTTTTATGAATGCAGATTTAAGAACCTGTGAAAGGTGGCCTCCACCTCTGTATGTTGGGGTGCTTACGGACACAACATTGCAAGATGTTGGTCTAAATCTAACTTCTACCATACTATTTTTTCCTAGTTTTTTGAGCAGTTTTTGTCAGTTACTGAGTTTTTGTTACAAAAGTTTGGATCTTTGGATTTATCGAGCACCAAATTACTATGGTCATTCATTACTGTGTATTGAGTACTTAATCTATTCCATAGATCCACTATTCTATTGCTCAATCAAAACAGATTCTTTTTTTTTAAATGATTACTACTTTGTTTGAAATCTGGTAATCCTGGGCCACCTTCCTTCACCTTTATTTTTAATTCATTCCCTTAATATTCTTGGTCTTTTGTTCTTTAAGACGAATTTTGCTACTATATATCTGTCTCTACAAAATAATTTTTTTTGGTAGTTTGATCTGGCACTGAATATGTAAACAAAATTAGGTAGAATCATAACTTTAATTACATTGACTCAACCTAACCATGAGCAATTAACATTTCTCCATTATTTAGATTTGACTTTGTGTGAAAGTTTGTGTTTATGCTCATATAAGCATTTGTCTTGGCACATAGACTCCTTAGTGTTTTAGATGTCTGCAGTTATTTTTAATGGAATTTCTGTTTCTCTCTCTCCCTGCTGGAATTTGTGGGTAGTATATAAAACGTATGTAGGTTTATTTTATATCCTGTAACTTTATTAACATTGTAAATTGTTTCAACTAGTTCATTTTTCAGTATGTCATCTTATCATGTGCAAAAAGTGAATGTTTTATTTCTTCATTGCCCATTCATCTCATCAATTAATTTTTCTTGTTCTTTTGTTATAACTAGTTAGTAATATACTGAATAATAGTGATATTAATGGGCATCTTTACTTCACTTCTGATCTTATTGGGAAAGCTTTTAGCTTATCCTCATTACAGATAATTCTTGCTGCTAATTCTAAATAGATACAATATTGTCATTTTAAGGAAAGCATCATTTTTTCTATGCTTTCTAGGGTTTTAATGGGATCAGTCATTTTCAAGATTCCCAGACTCATCCAGGAAAAAAAAGACTGAAAAGATGAAAAGGAACATGGATCAGGCCATATTGGGACTAACATTGAAAAATCATGATTGACTCAAATGATAATCTGCAGTTAAAGCAGTTTGAAAACTTGAAAACACTCGATGTCATCTGCTACTAGTGCCATTGTCACAATTTTCATCAATATCATCCTTATGTACCTAATTGTAATTTCCTCACTAGATCATATACGTAGTTCCTTGAACATAACAATACTTAGGGTCAAGAAAACCTGAATTCAAATTCTGCTTCAGAAACTGACCATGGCACCCTCTGTAAGACATTTAAACTCTCTGGACTTAAGTTTTGTTTTGTTTTGTTTTTTTCTTTTTTTCATCAATTAAATGAAGGCATAGATCACTTTCCTCTAAGGATCTTTCTAGTTCTAAATCTATTTTCTATAATAATTATTATTGAAGCCTACCTATCTACTATCACCTTATACTGTCTTCCATCATTAATGTAAATAGCACTGAAGAGTCAATAGAATTCAGCTCGAAATATCTCTTACATGATTGCACTATCTCAGTGGCTAAAGTGCTGGACTTGGAATTAGGAAGACCTGATTTGAAACCTTGTCTAAAACACTTACTAGCTATGTGACTCTCAGCAAGCACCCAGATATACACAGCAGGGCTGGCTATCACAGGTTCTTAGACCTGCTCTTCAAAAAGAAAAGCCACATGTCAACAATCACTTTAATCAAGCACATGTATCGTTCACTTAGTTCATGGAAAAAAAGTCAGCACCATGAACTTCAGAGAAAATACAGAGAAATCAAAATCAACATACTTGCTTCCAACCGTCTGACATGAGCAATAGATACATCATAGATCAACAGACAGATCCAACTGCCTGACCATTACATACACACATAGATACATAGTTACCAGAGAAGGAAGCACCAGAAACATCTGGGTTTTCAAAGGGCGATGGGGGGAGGCGTGGCTCCTTAATGGTTACCCAGAGTCTTGTCTGACCAAACAAACTTAGGTAAAGAGTAAGCCCCGAAGTGAAACATGACCTCAGAGTATTTATACATTTTTTTCCCAGACCAGAGGGCATCATAACCCTTGGGAACTAGTGCCTCATTAACAAGAGGTGTGGACCTTCCTACAAATGGGTGGGGAAGGCCTTCTTTAATCACATTATTCAATCTGAAGCACTTGATTATATTAAAGCAAGAAATTCATTATCAGCTTAGTGACCCTGGGCAAATCATTTAACCTTTGTCTATTTCTTCATCCTTAAAGTGGAGATTAAAAATGGCACCTACCTCTTAGGGGGCAGGGGAAGTGTAAGGAACAAATATCATATTATATGTAAAATACTTTGAAGACCTCAAATGATGCATAAATGCCAGCTAAGCGTGTCGCATGTATTTCCTGAAAGAAGAATTTTCTTCCCAATTTAATAGCGTGTGTGTGCACACACATGTGTGCATGTGTGTGTTTTGGAAGCAGAGACCACGGTTATCATTGTCAGAAATTCCTGTTAGGAAAACTTCCACCCTTCCAGAGCTGCACCCTGGCTGTGTTTCTTAGCCTTGGAGAATTGTCTGGGCTTCTTTGAGGTTAAGCAGCAAGCTCAGATCACCATAGGTGGTATGTATCAGAAAGACAAGACTTATTTCCTGGTCCTCCTTACTCAGGTGAACGGGTTCTCCACCCTACCATGCAGCCTCTCAATTAAGTGCTAGAACATTTAAATTGCCTTCATAAGGAATTTCTTGAGCACATAGTAATTTAAATGCAATTTACTGCATGCACAGAAGAGATCAATATTTCGCTAACGCTTTGAGTATGTATTATTAATTTAAGGTGGGCAGTCCAACATTTACAAGTTACATAAAAACATCAGCTACATTATTACCATGTATAACTCTAGAACTGTAATACAAATTTGCATTGATTTCCAATGTATGTGTTCATATAAAATGTAATAGATTTATCACTTGCAAGTATGAATACTAACTTAATGCTGAAAGTGTTGCGTGGTGTAACCATAATAACTGACATTCCTATAGTGCTTATTTATAATGTACTGTGTGGTTCACAGACATTACACTTGATTAGCGTAGCAATCCTGGGGGGGGGTGGGGAGAGGTAAAATAACAATAGTAATTGACTCCTTTTTATAGATGAAGAAACTGAACCTTGAGCAACTTAAGAGAACTGCCCAAGATCACACATGGAGTATGTATAGGATGGAGGGTTTAAATTCCCATCTCCCTGACTGTAAATCCAGCACGTTATCCATTATAGTGCACTGTCCCCACTTTATTTGAAATAGTTTTGGACTTTAAATCTTATTATACAGTAATTATGTCCCCCTGGATAAGTTATGTATCCTCTTTGAACCTCATTTTCCTCATCTATAAAATGAATTTAATAATAATACCTCCCAGAATGAATGTGAGAATCATATGAGAAAATGGGACAGTTCATAAAAAAGCAGCATCAGCAGTGGCAGGAGAAGGAATAGAAGGGGAAAAGTAGAAGTAGTAACAGCTTGTGGTCATATCCTGTTTTGTGTTATTGGGCAATTTTAATTCAGAGCAGAAGATAACAGACCAAGGAAATAGAAACCAGTCAACGACATTTATTGATTCCATGAAACACCTGAAAAATGAATATGCTGTAGTAAAAAGTACAGGGAATTTGGGTTTCCAACATATGAGTTCAAAACCCAGTTCTATTACCACTTTGTGATTTTATGAAAATTATTTCAGTGATCTGGAAATTTGTTTCTTCATCAATAAGATAAAAGAGAGAAGATTCAATTATATCATCTCTGTGACACCTCCAACTTCACGTTATAGGTCTAAGATCCTCCAATTTCAGCAATAACTTGACTTAATAAACAGAATGAAACTAAGATAAACAGAGCATTGATTATTAAGATGAAACACTGGACATTAAGATGCAATACAGACAAGAAGTATGCAGTAACAGTACTGAGAAGGAGAAAAAAAAATCCCTAAAGGAAAATAGTATGTTAATAATGTGATTAAAATGACCATCCATTTGGACTCAGGCATCTCACTGCTAGGTATATACCCCAACAAGATCAAAGACAGAAAGAAAAATAACATGTATGCAAAATCATTGAATCAGCACTTTAAAAAACATTTTATTTAATTTATTTGTTTATTTTTAGTTTACAAAGATCAGTACTTCTTAAAGCAGTACTAAAGAGCAAGCAAAGAAGATGCTTTTTTGATTGGGGACTGACAAAATATATTGTGGTACATGAATGCAATTAAACATTGTTCTGCATAGAAATCTGGGAAGATTTACATAAACTGATACAAAATTAAGAAAGCAGAACTTGGTAAAAAACAAATTATATATGACAAAAAAAAAATGGAAATGGAAAGAACAACAATGAGACAGTAACAACTAAATGGTTCCAAAGAAGCAGAAACTTGTACTATCCTCCATCATTTACAAAGGAGGGGTCCTATGGGTATAGAACATTACATCCACTGATGGATTTGATTGATGAATTGTGTTTTATGCACCAGATTATATGGCAGTTGCATGACTGTGGAATTTCATCTATGGGTAGGATTAGAAGACTCATGAGTATCGTATTTAAGACTGTATTTTTATAATTCAGTTCTCTGGGAAGAGACAACACTTTTACAATGAAAGAAAAATACATATACGTACATACATATATGTGTGTGTGCATAATATATACATATACACTTATATATGTAATTATATATTTGTGTGTATATGAAATTTTGCTTTTAAAACATGCTTGCTCATACACTTAATCTGTCTTGCCTTAACCACAACTTGTCCAAAACTGATGTTGAAGAAAATGACTAAACATTGCATTCCTGAAACATATTTGTTTTCTCCTTGTACTGGTGACAAAATCATCATAGCTTTAGCATTTTCTTGCAACTAACTGAGATGAGAAAACACCAAGGACTATGGGTTTCTGCCCCTACCCTGCTCTCTGCACTCCTTTGTTTCCCGATATTGCCAAAGCCAGCTCTTGTTGACTGTCAATGAGGGTTTCTTATTCTTTTCTATGAAGAGCTTGTTCATTTCCTGTTCTGTCCAATGTTTGTCTCTGAATGCCAAAAGCAGATAGTTACACTTCTGTGTACTGTGGGACGTCTATTTTCTTTGCACTAAGGGGAAAGACGTAAGAACAGTATTCTGTTTATTATCCCTTTTGAACACTGTTCCTTTTTTCTCCATAACAAGCATATAAAGAACTATGAAGGAGCCTTCCCTGAAGCTGACATACTTTCCCTATAAGCCAATATATGGAGAACTAGTTCTCAAGTAAATAGCATATGGGAGTTCAATAACATGGAAGAAATATTAAATGGAAATTGTATGAGACTCGGAAATTTGATTTTTATTGAAATTTTTGTGCAATGACTAACTGAAAGAAAACCTAAGCATTATGTTGGAGACTTTCTTAAAAAATAACAGACTTAGGTGAGGGAGAAGTTAGGTTAGGGAGAAGTTAAATGTGACTAAGTTGGTGTATCTTCATTAGATGGCTTGCAGTGCTCCTCTACTCAAGTTATAGAGAAGGTAACAATTTGCATTGCTAGGTGACATTTCCTAACCTGGGTATTCTCTTTATCAAGGAAATTAAGAATCTATTCCCTACACTTTGGCCCAAAGATCTGACCAGAATAATATCTTACATGCCTATGTATTTGGATAAAAACCTGAAAATATATTTTATTTGTTTCTATAGAAACGAAATAGTTGCAAATAGGTTCCTGTGTGTATGTGTATATGTGTATCTGTATGTTAATCTGAAGTAAATTGTTCATATACCTTGCTGTTTACCTGGGCTAAGGAGAATCATAGCAAATTATCCTGTAATATCACTGTCCTTTAAAATTCTGAGTAAATCCATTGTAGTTTTATTGAATAGGAATAATCCATTCTGTATTGTTTCATAACCATATATAGTAAAAAATCATTTCAGTCTTTATTCTTTCAAATACAGCATTTGTTTTCATTACTGAAGTTTATCTTCCTTAGGAATTCTAAAAGTTTTGAATACATTCTAAGAAATGATTTAAGTTTTAGTTATTTAGAGCTATATAAGAAACTATTTACCTAGTTATATCAAAAGACAAAACCAAACCAAACTCCCCCAACTATTTTCATGTTCTCTATTTGTTTGACAAAGTATCAATCTGTAATTTTCAATTGATTTTTCAGAGTATTTATTTAATTGTTATACTTCATCTAAAAAGTGTCATGTGATTACACACACACGTTCACACATGTCTACACATGCTCAGATGTGTTTATACAAATATGGTTGCACATGTCAGGGGAGTGGAGGTCATCAGAGCTTTGAAAGAGTATAAAGAAATGTTTAAAGGTTGTTGGTGGAGGCAGTTAAAACTTTCTCTTTGTCTATGCATGAACCTTCACAGGTGTGTGTGCATGTATAAAAATAGACTTTCACACATGCTGATACATGTGCATTCACAGTGTCTTTGCATGTGTGTTCACGTGTGCCTGTACAAGTGTGTACCCACAATACACGAGTAATCACGTTTCAATAAAAGCACACTCACATGTGTCTATACATGCGTGTTCACAAGATATACATGGGTTTATGTATGTCTATACACACTCACATGTTTATACATACATGTTCACAAAACTCTATACATGTGTGCTCAGTGACTATACGTGCACATTCACACATGTGTATACATATGACTATAGACACATGTTCACATGTGCTTGTACACTTGCATTCACACATGTACTCATACATGTGCATTCTCACTTGTGCATGCACTTACAAACACAACTGTATACAAGTGTGTGTTCACATCTTTGTACACAACGCATTCAAATGTGTCTATACAAACACATTCACACATAACTTAAATGCGCATTCATAGGAATCTATATAAGCACTTTCACATCAATACACACACATATGCTCATGTGTCAATACTTCCACATTCACACCTGTGTAAAAATGTGAGTCCAAACATATCTACACACACTTAGCCACACATGCCTGTACAGCATTCTTACACCTGTGAATAGGGACATGTTCACACCTATGCATGCATGTGCTTCACAAATGCCTATATATGTGTGTTCACGTGTGCCTATGAAGTTTATGTACATGAGTATTCACACCTGAATGTTCATGTACGTTCTAACCTGCACATACATGTGCACACACATTTGTTCACATGTGCCCCAAACATGAGTTCATACATGTCTATACCTATAATCTGGGCACGTGTAAACACACAATCATATGTGTCTAGATACACATTCAAATATGTTTCTACACATGCATTCCCGTGTGAGTATACACTGCATTCACACTTCTCTATACACATGTGTTCATATGTGGCTATGCATGCCTATTCACACCTGTGCATACACTCATGTTCACACTTGAATACACTCTTGCGTAGACACCTGTGGGCAGATGTGCATTCAAATATACTTATATGCATGTGTTCAGACTTCTCTAGCATTCAAATGTACCTATACATACTTTTGCATGAGTATATACACATGTGCTCACATGTGTCCATATAACCATGTTCACACTCATTTGTACATATGTTCATACCTCCCTATACTTGTGCATTCACACCTATGTATGCATGCATGTTCAGAACAGTGTATACATGCCAGTTTACAACTGTGCATACTTGCACATGCACACATGTCCACATATGCATGTTCACATGTGTCTAAAAATGCAAATTGACAGGTACCTATAAATGTGACTTCACACTTCTGTATGCACATGGTCACATGTGTCTACAAATATACATTCACACCTGTCTATATGCACATTAACATGTCTATACAGTGCATCCACACTACTGAATGCATGTGCATTCACATGTCTATACAAGTGCATTCATGCATGTGTATACACATGTGTTCACTTATGTCTACATGCATTCACACCTGTCTATACATGTGTGTTCATATGTGTGAATCTACATGTGTCTACACACATGCTCACCCATTTCTAAGCACTCCCATTCACACCTGTGCACACATGTGCTCACGTGTGTGCATATGTATGGTTCATAGCTTTGTGTACCTTTAAGATCTCAACAGTGCACACAGGCACGTTCACACATGTCCATGCACATGTTTCCACATGTGTATGCACATTCACACCTGTCCATACATATGTGCTCATGTGTATGTATACATATGCATCATACCTGTTTATATACAGTTGTTCAAAGTTGGGCACACATGCATGTTCACATATATCTATATATGCATGTTCACACCTGTGTATACAAATGTATCTATACAAACATGTTTACCCACATTTATGAATGCACTTTCACATATGTATATATAAGCATTCACATGTGTCCGTGTACATGCATTCACACCTCTGTACACATTTACATTCACACTTGTGCATGCATACATTCACACATTGTATACATGCACATTCATACATGCCTATACACATGTGTTCCTGTATGCCTATACATGTTTGTTCTCACATGTCAATACAAGCACATTCTCATGTCTCTGGAAAGGGGAAGTCATCATAGTTTTTTAAAAGTAAAAAGAAATATTTAAAAGTTTGTAGCTGAGGGCAGTTACAGCTCTCTCATAGTGAATTCTGAGTAGTGGAAGACAATGGGATCTGATGTCAGGTTTGTCCCCATTCAAATCAGTGCAGTCTTATAGCTCGTCCCTTAGTGGATTTTTAGTGATAATAAGATCTCAGTGACTTTCAGGTCTATCTCATGATCAGATCAGTGGTGGTTGTCATTTATAAGGTTTGTATTTAAAATTTTATAACTTATGATTATTATTTCCCACTCCTCCAAACTCCCTATTCAAAAACAAAACCTATTACAACTTTCTTGATTTTGATATTGTTGTGATACTATTAAGAGGATTGCATTTTTAGAAGGATGTGATAACAGGATAGAACATAGAAGAATTATAAAACAATTAAACAATAGCAAAGAAAGACATTTTTTCAGACACAAACTGTCACAGTGACTTCAGAACTGGCCTCAACATCAATAAGTCCTAGGTTCAAGTCTTGTCTTTTATACATTCTGTCGGTGTGACTCTAGACCAATCACTTAATTTCTTAGGGTCCTAGACAACTCTCTAAGTATATAAGTTGAGTTTCAGATGCTGACCTTCATTGGTAGAGGAAGTTTTCTCAATATGTAATTTCATATATCAGTGATATCAATGATTTCATTGAGGTGGTCACTCCTTTATCAGATGAAAGTCCAGCTAGTTCTTAATAAATGATCTTTGTGAGTTGTTATGGTCACCTAAAAACAAATCTCATCAAGATGCCAAGCTTATAATGATGTGCCTCTCCCTATACATCTAGTCTTGTCCTCAGCAGGTCGGTACATATTCTCTTACCCAGGTTCACATTTGAATCCTTTTTAGCATGTAAAGAACTACAAATTCATTCTGTAAGTGGTTATTATTCCCATTCTTTTCTTATGCTAAACATCAACTGTATTAGTGATCTGTGTATTTGAATTGATGCATTCAATATGGCATGTTTCAGTCAGAGGCTTTACAAAAATCTTATCTTTTTAGTTCCTATTTTTTCTTAATTTATATTAATTTCATCATATAAATACATACATGCACCACCCATGCATATGTTTATACACATGTGGGTATGTGCATATGTATATATTTATACATGCATGCATGAATATATGCATATACATATATTTCAATGAGTTGCAATCATAGAATGTTAGAGATAAATCAAAGTTTAGAAATATAATATTGCATAAAACTCCAGTTTTACAAATAAAGAACAGGGAACCCAGTCACACATCTAATAAAACATGGGTTCAAAATTTGAACTCAGTCTCTAGACTTCACTAGCATGATGTCATGGACAAAGGATTGAATTCAGAGTCAGAAAACCTAGGTTCAAACACTACCTCTGCAACTTACTGTAAATATGACTTTGAAAAATTACTTTAACTCTCTGGAGTACTTTCCTATTCAAAAATTTTCCTATTTAAAAAATAATATGTTGTAGTAGGCAATCATTGAGATGGTTTCCAGATTTCAATTACATATGATCTTTCCCCTTTTTACTATTCTACAAATTTCTAATCATGGCAAAATTTCCTTGTTGTCTATCTAAATTCTCAGCATTTTTCCTCTAAAGTTTAATGCCTTACATCTGAAAGATAAAGCAGCTACTGGGCCTCTGTTTTCCCCATAAATCATTGCTTGCAATTTAAAATACAGAAAGTATGTCTTTGTGAAACAAATGTCAGAGCATTGCTATGTGGTTCCATAGCTGCACATATTAGACTTGTATGTCCCTGTGCACACGTTGAGGGAACAATCTTTATTGCCATGGGAGCTGTAGTAGGTAGTAACAATTACCACAACGAATGTCACACTGGAAAGAACTGAAAAACATATCTTAGAAATATTGCCAACCGTAAATGACTCCAGCATCTACTAGAAGTCTCATTCTGCTAGAGCTGAACATACGATATGCTCTCAACTTGCCTGGTTCACAACTTTGCCATTTAGATAAAATAAAAGGAGCTACTGCTAAATAGTTAATTTTATGCAATATGGAAGATACAGTTGGAGATGAAAAAGTGATAGGAATTCGGGGTGAAAATAACCAGATCTTAGACTCTGTGATAGTGGATGCAAAATGGAGCAATATCATGTGATTACACATCTACTTTTGGAAAATTGATTTATAGAAAGTTCAAAATGGCAGGAAACTAAATGAGATATGATACAGAAGGCATAGAGCTATTTAAGATATGCTTTTTATTTATTTGTTTGGATATTTTTTCTGTTACAATTCCTCCTATTCCTTCATCAAAAATAATCAAAACCATTAAGCAAAATTGTTTCAAAACAAAAAAATTACAACTTTCATAACATTTCAAAACATTCATTGTTTTACAATTTATCATTTCTTAGGAGGAAAAAAAAATGTCCCAAGATGAAATAGATCACTGATCCTGGAGTCAGAATACCTGAGATTAATTTCCACTTCTGATTCTTAACACCCATATGATTTTGGACAGGTCAGCTAGCATCCCAGATCCTCAGTTAAGGCTACTGATCTTAAAAAAAATTACAGTTCCCATGTTGGTAAAAGTTTATGACCCTCTTATCCAGATGTGCTTTAATACCAGTCATGTAAAATGAACATTCGCCATTATATGTTATCTTATTCTGTTACCTTTTAGTGTTGTTTTAATACATGTTGCTTGTCATTTTTCTGTATGATCTTACTTTTATTCCTATAAATCTTCCCATATATTTTAAGGTAATGGAATTTCACCACATTTAGGTATCTTTCTTTGTTCAGACATTTTCTAATCAATGGGCAAATGATGGAATGATATAAATTTTAAATCAGAAAGGCCTGAATCTAAATCCTTTTCAGAAACTTACTAACTCTGTGACCCTGGACACCTGACAACGTTCTTTGCCTCAACCCATTAATTGTAAAATGGAAATAGTTATCATTTGTATCACAGGTTGTAGTCAAGTTCAATCAACAAGTATTTGTTAAATGTTTACCGTTTGCTAGGCACTGTGCTGATGTAACTTTAGTGATAGCACAATTAAATTGTTATTTAATCCCTGTGGGACTAGTGCGATCATCACTCTCGTTACTATTAGCTACTTTTTTTATATAATTCTTTTTTTTTACAAAATATTAAACACAATTTAAAGCACCATCAATAATGTATCATCTTCCTATAGTTCCTGCAATATTAGTATAGATATTAGATATCTGACTTTTATCAGAGTTGATGAATAAAAAGATTTTTGTTAAATTGGTAATTCTTATTATAGTTACACTGGTATAGATTACGCACAATTTTATGTTAATTAATATTTTGTATCCTGTCTTTATAATCCTTTGTATTTTTGATTTTGATGTAATTTCTCCCTATAAAGTATAAGATATACAACATTTACATATCTTCAATCTTTATGATGTGACATTTTAAATTTGTAACACATCTACTTAAAAATTATTTTGAGATATGGTATAAAATGTTAGTCTAAACTTATTTTCTATCAAGCTTATTACAAGTTTTCCCTAAGGTTATCTTGAATAAATTATGCTCTATGGACCAGTTTTTATTCTTGAATTTATCAAACACTTGATTGTTTCTAGAATTTTATTACCTACTTCATTCTACTTATCTATTTTCTATTTTTTACCAGTAGCAAATATTTTTTCCAAATTATTGCTGTTTAATATTTTTGAAACATAGAAATTCTAGACTCCTTTTTTTCTTGCTTTTTTCATTATTCCTTAAAATACTTAATATTCTTTTTCTTTGCCATCTGGTGAAGCCCAGAAACCTCTCTTCATAATAATGTTTTTACATACATAGAATACTACATAGGAATAGAAAGGAAGCAAGATATATTGAAATGCAAATGTCATTTGTTTTACATTACACAGGCCATCTGAAATCTGTTTCCAGTCTCCTTGGGGCAGTATAGATCCTATACTAAACCCTTATTCTAAGAGCAGTGAATTCAGTCATACTTATTTTTGACAGGAGAGATGGAATGGAAAGGGAACTTTTATGTTATTTAATCCTTATAAATACTCTATAAAATAAGTGCTTTCATTATTCCCGTTTTATAGATGGTAACACTGAGGTTGGATAGGTTAAGTGATTTGCAAAGGGTTACTCGGGCACTACATGACTGAGTTAGAACTCAAACTCAGATCTTTTTGATTATCCAACACAGTATGCTCTCTGATACCCTTTGAATCTTTGAAATAGTTTGGATTTATTCTGTTTTGGGTTCTTGTTGCCTAATTTTTTTAGGGGTGGGACTCCCAGTACATTAAAATTTACTGCCTTTGCTTTAGAGTCTCTGCTTTTTGTTTCTTTCCATCCTTTTCAACATTTTGGTTTCATTCAATGATGCTATTTCAGAACTGTAGGCATGCCTTGATCACATATAAATAAAGCTCCAATGTGAAAATTTAGAGTTACCCAATGAATTGAGTGTGTGCATACACTTGGTGAAAGAATTCTTTGCTTCACAAAATGATTTTCTCTTGGTTATTTAGTGAAATTAATATTCAGACTGCATCTACTATACAGAATACGTATGTTCATATGTCTGTATATATATTCATATTTTGCATGATTTCACATGTATGCACACATTCGTATATATTCTAGAAACTGAAACCTACTATAACTATAATGTTCTAATCTTCAGCATTAGGTTAGAGATCCTAACTTCTTTAGGAAATCCTTTGCTAGTAGCAGGAGACATATGATAGAATAACTACAAAAATATAAAGGAAAGCAACTCTGAGCGACTTAACAATTCTTCAATGCAATGCCTAATTGTGAGTTCAGAAGACCGATGATGAAGCATGTTCCTCATCTTTTAAAGAGAGATGATGGTCCAAAAGGATGGAATGACACATGCACCTTCTGTCATGTGAACTCTTTCATTAGTTTTGTCTGACATTTATTTATTCCACACAAGGAGTTCTCTTTAGGGAGTAAGACAGTGGAGTGGAGGAGAGAATGTGAGGTAATACAGAAGCAAAAAGAGAAATAAAAAGAAGATTAGGGAATCAATGAAATGTTAAAAAGAGAAGAAAACATTGGTAAGTTCAGAATTATATGGACTAAAAGCAGGGTAATTTTATTACCATCATGTTGAACTTAAAATACACTGAAATCACATGATAAAAGTTCACTAATCCACATAAAATCCCCCTTTTCATTCTTTTTTGTATACTTAAAATACTCATGTTTTCTGATAATTTCTTTTTAAATATTCAAAATTTAAATTTTCTCCTTCCTTGGTTTTCTACACTTAGCAACTCGACAATTTGCTAAAAATGTCTCTAAAGGGTCAATCATGCTAGTGGTCCTGTACAATCCATCTCATTAACTAGATAATATTTACTTTATTGGACAATCAATCATGACCTAATAATTGATTAGGCTTCTTGTTTTCTCACTAAGCAAATATATCAATGCTAAGGATTTTATAACACTTTTTTTAATGGCACGTGGAACTGTTGAGGCTTTAATGTATTCAAGGAAACAAGGAAGATGAATTGTTGGATATCACAGGCAGAGAAAAGGTTTTATGAAAGTACTAAACCTGTGAGAAATTTGACTTGAGAGTTGGTTCCCTGGAACTAGTTAAGGGGAAAAGAGCAGTCAAGAAATGGTTTTCCATTAGACACGGCTGTCTTAGAATACTACACTCTTTTACCCAAGAAATAAATTCAAGCTTTACTCACTAGGGTTCAGAGGTAAAAAATACTTTGAGTCCAAATTATTTTATTATATAAATATACCATAATTCATTTTGTAATTATTTTGCCACTGGGAATTTGCTTTCAGTTATTTGTAATTACAGAGAATTCAACAATGGAAATCTTTGAAGAGGTAGTTCTTTCTTTTGGGGTGAGGGGTTATGTTTTAATGGTATATTTCCAAACAATTCCTTTTTGGAGGGAATAGTATATGATATTTTAAACCTTTTCTGAATGCTGCTTATGTAAAGGTAAAAACAAAGTCCCAATCATAGATAGTCAAAGCCCTTCAGACTTGGTGCATTTCTGAAGAATACATGAGTCACCATACTTTTCACCATAGCTTGATGACTTACCATATAAAGAAGACCATGTTCATGTACCGAGAAGTAAATTCCCATAGTATTTTTTTCTTTCTTCTTTAAAAAATATTTATTTGTTAGTTTTCAACATTTAATTTATAAGATTTTGAGTTCTTCTTACACAAAGTATTATGATATTACAAGATTATCAGATATATGGAACTTCATTGATAACTTTTTCCCCCAAAAAGCAGTAGTCAATTTCATATAAGGCACAAAATGGTGGGATGTGCTCCCCAGTTTTGTTTGCTAATGTCATGGTGAGTATGATATACTGCCCTTCTAATTCTATCTCACAGCATTTCTCCTGTCTCATATTGGGGGCTAAAACATTCTTCATTAATCCAACAATCACTTCTTTTATTCTTGCGTAACTATCTCTCTATAATTCTGATAATCGTGAAATACAAATGGAGCATCCTCTTTTGTCCAGGTTCATTTCCTGAAATGTTTTAATTGATCAGATATGATAATTGGTTCTTTAAAGATAGTATTTTTCACCTATAGCCCTATAATAATATCTAGGCATTTTCCTCTTTGGAGGCTATGACAACTGGAGATTTAAAAACTCCTAAATTATCTCTTCCTTAGTCTTATCTCTGCTGAAAGAGATCACTTCAAATTGTTCATCTAATAAATGGCAGAACTGGCATTGAAACTGATTTCCTTGACTTCACTTTCAGGATTCTGATTCTTTGATGCCTGTATTGTTATAATCATTGAGGATTAAGCAACCTCTGTGCCAAGATTTGAGAAGGCTGTGGAACACATAGTTTTCTGCACATTTGAGTCATAATTGTGGTGGTCATGGCAGTGATAGATAGATACATAAATGTATAGTCAGATGAATGGAAGAACAGAGGATTCTGTTGGAAAAGTAGTGTAGGATTGAATCTAGTGAAAAAGAGATTCACAGATTATAAAATAGAATATAAAGAAGAGGGTCACTTGGCAGCTGGAAAGCCACAGGGTTTCCTTTAGCTGAAATCATTTTCATTACATCTATAAATATTGATAGCCTTCAGTGCCCAAATCAAATTTTAATACCCCCATAAACCTACCCCAGTCTCCTTGGACCAAAAGTACCTGCTGAATAATGATAATATTTATAAATTTCTTATTAGTCAACCTAAGTGAAACTTGATTTTTACTTTCTGCATGAGGCCTTTCCTAATAAACACCTACTTCCAAGTTAATAATACTGTACTTCAATATGTTTTGTATTTGTTAATATATAACTCTTATGCTTATGTCTGTATGAATTTTCTTCATTCATTCAATAAACTTTTATTGAGTACCTACTATGTGCCAAGCACTATGCTAAGTGCTGAGCATACAAAAAGAGGCAAAGATAGTCTCTGCCCTCAAGGAATTTACAGTATAATGCAAGTTTCAAGAGAACAGAAATCTTCTTTTTTGTCTCTATATTGCTGGTGTATATAAGTCTACATTTTATTGATTTAATTGATTGATGAGCTTATAATACTTAATTTTGTCATTTTTTTGTGCGTGTGTCTAAATTTTGTGTCTACATTTCCCTGATTAGATTATACCTTTCTTGGTAGAAAGGACTATGATTTATTCCTTTTTGTGTCTTCCACAGTGTCTAGCATAGTGCCCTCTCCAATGTTTGTTTAATTATAAACTTTGCTCAGGACTGCTATTCAAATCCTTTAAGAGTAAGAATTACATGTGATTGTACCTATATAGTCTGTATCAGATGGCATACTGTCTTGGGGATGGGTGGGTAAGAGGTGTGTGTGGCGGGGATTTGAGAACTCAAAATATTATAAAAATGAATATTGTAAACAACATATATAAAGAATAATAATTATGAATATCATAAAAGTACTATAAATAACCAAATTATCTCTAAGGGGTATGTGAAGAAGGATTCTACCTGCATTCAGAAAAATAAATGACAAACAGACGTATGTATAGAATAGTGTGTGTGTGTGTGTGTGTGTGTGTGTGTGTGTGTGTACCTATTTATATCTAATGGTACCCATCTCTGAGGTGGGGGAAGGGGAGGGAAGAAAAAAATGGGAATAGAGAAAATTTGCATTATAATGTTATTGTGTGTTTAAAGGAAATTGAAAATTGTACACTGATTTTGCAGTTTCATGTGCAATCATCTTTTTTTTAAAAATCATACTATGTTATGGAAAGCTTGTTTTATTCAATAAATAAAAGGCAAATAAATAAAATTTAATTTAATAAAGAATAAGAAGGATCTGGGTACATCATTTTAGACAACTGAAGTTTCACACCAAAAACAAAACAAAATAAACATAAAGGTATTCTTTGAGAGAGATGCTGGCATGGAAGTTAGACAGTTAGAATTAATTTGGAATTTTCTCCAGATGGAAAGCAATTTGGCTTCTATAAATATAAACCTAGATCAGTTTAAAGAACTGAGAGGGTGAATAAATTGATGTCCTTCATAATTAAGCTGAGATGGAAAGCCATCCTAAATATAATATCCCCAATCTATAATTATCATCAATCCCCAAAATACAAAAGAATAGTGGATTTAGAGATAAATGATAGATGGAATAACAAAGAGTTCAGCTCCATAGCTAAAAAGCTCCTGTCCCTAGTCACATTTTATATCATCTAGGAAGAAATAGAGTAAAAAAAAAATACCAAGATTCTCTTGTTCCACTATTAGCCAAAATCTACTCTTCATATCTCTAAATAAAATAAAATAACCTACAATGAGGCAAGTAATTAAAAAATGATTTATTCTTTTGTGAGAAAAAAAGGAGGGAAAAGAATTATAATTAGAAACTCTATCAGATATAAATGATAGTCTTTACTTTTGTATCTGATTTATAGAAACTTGGCCAACTGAAAAGTCTAAAATAAATTTGTTATTGATATTTAGAGTATTTAGGAAGTGCATTGCAGTCAGAAAGTTATGAAGGCTAAGTAATGAGCTCTAGGAAACTGTCATTTGAAGGAGTCCCAGGCAACAGGGCTTCTACTCTTGGTTCTACAACTAATTAAATATGAGAACTTGAGCAAGTAATTTAATCTTTGTGAACTTCAATATCATCATATGTAAAATAAGGCTCATAGTATTTGCCCTACCTAAGAAGTGATTTTGAGTAGCCTAAAATAAGAAAGTATATATACATATTTCATACAAAATATCAATAGATAGAACAACTTTGGATATTTGTCAAGCAGTTATATCACAGATTAATGGAAAAAATGTAAATTTCACTGTATCATTCAATACCTTGGACAGCTCTTGGTATAAGGAAAGTGCTGAATTGATGATTGAATTGACCCTCAGGGACTTCCTTATCTTTTCTTTTCCCCCAAGAATATTTCTCTGGCCAAAAGAAATAGTTTCAAGATTCCAACAAGATTCTAACATTAAGATTCTATTTTTTAAAAAAATGTATTCACTTTTATGCATGACTACAGAACTCAGAAGTTGAAAGAAACCAAGCCAAAAACTGATGGGAAGGGATTATGAGCAATAATACACTAACACCCCATTTAAGTAAAAGCATGGGAAGAAATAAACATGTAGTGCTTACCCTGGCTCCCCTGGGCTCCAAGCTTGACTTTTTCAAGTGTTGTTTTTCTTTGGAAATATGCTTTCAGATCCAGAGTTGTTCTCAGTATAATTTTACAGAGTTTCTTGATTGTTTCTTTATTATTATGTCTAGTTTGTCATGTATTTGTATAATTGTTGTAATTACAATATACCATGATGTAATTACACTGGGTAATGATATTGTAAAACTCCCTGTTAAATTTCAGGAATGTATTTACGCAAAACAGTTTTTAAAGTTCAGTTATAATCTATTTTGTAATCTCTTTTAGGCACCAAACTGAATATGTTTGTATTGTATATAAAATGTAGCATTAACTTTTAAACCCCATTTTCCAGTAATGGGTCTTGAATGTCTACAATGCAGAGAGAATCAGAATTGTATTCTTTCTTTTGTAGGCAATATGAAAACTAGATTCATTTGTCTTAAAATCACAGGTGTTATACCTGATGTTCTGGCCAAACTCCAGCTCCTAGTCATTGCATTCTGACTACAAAATTATGCCTGCAATTTGAACTGTGCCAAATAGTTGAGTCATATTGTTTTCTTCTGTTGTTCGAGTGATCATACTTAGTTCCAAGGTAGCTCTTTGGAAAGTTTAAAAACTTTAAATAAATCTATGAAGCCAAGAGAAATAAATTATTTCTATTACCTAGATCTTTTGACTCCTTGGTCTTTCATAAGAAATATAGTAGTTATCTGTGATTTTACCTGCCTTGCCTTTTCATGGAAACTAAAACCCTGAGGTTTTATTCCAATGGATGGCAATAATAGTTTTTTTCTTGATATTTTAAATGAATCACAGATATCAAAGGAACAGTATAGGTCACCAAAAATCAACGAAATCTAATACAGTTTTAAAAGTTCATCAGTGAAAATGAAAAAGTATGATACTTTAATTATTTTTATATCTGTCATCTTGAAATTTGAATCCTCACATTACAAATACTTTACCCTAGTGGTAATATTCTCAAACTTCCTCCATTAACCTTTTCTTCTTAGTATAAGACCATCCTAAGTTAGGTCTTATCTCTAATATAAAATGTATATAGAATAGTTACAGAAAGACTCTTGTACCCAAATATAACCTAAGTTGCCTCTCAATTGTAGACCTTTAAAACCTAGTTCTGCTGGATTAGGGCATTATTTCTTTTTTTTTTTAATTATAATATTTCTTGTAGTTTCGATCCCAAGTTTTCTTCATCAAAAAGCTTCCTAAACCACCTCTTCTACCTTCCCTCTCAGGAAAGCACATTCTGTCTTCATACTTCATTGAGAAAATGAAAACCATTTCAATAAGTGTGCTCTGTCAACCATAATTAATTTCCTCTAAATATAAACGGATGATCTAATCCTTTCAAAATTGCTTATTCTTTTTTAAATTGCTATCATCAGTCATCTTTGTCCTGTTGTCTTCACTGTCATCAATTAATAGAGGTCTTCTAAGTTTCTCCTGAAATTTCAAATTTTTTAATGTCTTAGGGCACAATGATATCCCATCAATTCATATACTATGATTAGTTTAACCATTCCCTAATAGGTGGGCATTCTCTTTCTAGTTTTGTGATACCTAAGAAAGGACTTGCTATAAATATTTTTTTGGTGATGAATTCTTCCTCTGTCCATTAACTAGAAAAACATTTTTCCCTTTCTATTCCAATTTGTTTATGATATGTCTTTTTTAGAGTTTTTATTGGTATCTGGATCAGTCTATATTTAACTTATAACAGATTGCTTTATAGTTTTCTTAGTAGTTTTTGCCAAATAATCAGAACTTACCCCAGTACCTACTGTGTTGTGGCTTATCAAATACTATGTTAGAGTTTAGAGGCAACTGGGTAGTGTAGTGAATAGAACATTAGACCTGGAATCAGGAAGACCCTGAGGTCAATTTCATCCTTAGACACTTACTAGTAGTATGTCCCTAACCAAGTCACTTAACCCAGTTTGTCTCAGTTTCCTCATCTGTAAATGAGTTGTAGAAGGAATTGGCAAAGTACTATAACAGCATTACCAAGAAATCTCCAAATTGGGTCACAATTTGGGTTGGACACAAACATCATGAACAAAAATAGTGCTTATTTGCTTTACTATGGTATGGACCCAATCTGATCCACTTAACGATGTCACTATATTTTTTAAGCACTACCAGATATTTTGAATTTTTTGCTGCCCATCTATGGCCCATTTCCGCACCAACATTAGCATCTTTAATTGTGTTCTTGATCCCAGTTATTCTAGTGTTAACTTCATTTTTTCTCCCATAATGCTTAGGTTTAAATATTTTAACCACTAGATTAAACTGTTATTTATTGAAAGTGTTATGCTCTCAGTTTGTATATGTCCCACTGAGGAGGAAGTTCTCATTCATTGTAAACCTCTTTAAGGTTACCAAGGTCATTGACCTATTAGCTCTCTCTGCTAGAGAGCAACTGTGGAGTTATTAGAGTATTTTTACCTAAGGGTGTTTGTATTTGTTAATCTACTCCCAGGTAAAATTACCTCTGAGCCTTACCCACTGCTAACTATTCTTTTTGAACTATGTTATTTAAAGGAGAAGTAGTCAGGTGAGCTTTGCTTGATCGAGTTAGTTTTCTCTAAAAACAAACACAACTCCTGAAATGCTACATATACTATTTTAATCTTCCCATAAAATCAGTAACTAAATGAAAAGCAAGTTCCCCACTCCAAAGAATCCTGAAATTTCTAAGCCTCCCTCTAGCCTATAAGATAAAGGATTTCTTAGGACACATATAGTTTAAATTCTCACTTGAGAAAGCAAAATGGTATATGATATGGTATAGTCTTAAACTCAGAAGGACTGATTTTTCAGGTTTCTAGAGAGTGGCCTTTGACCTACAACCACAAGGGAACTCCTTTCAGGTCATGGTTAGTAGATTCTATTCTGGGGTCTCATGGATCAGAGTGAAGGTCAATTATACCTTTCTCTTTCCATCAGCAACCCTGCGCATCTTCTCCCTGCCCCCATCAGTTTGAATTTTTTTCACCTTTTTAAATGAAAAGTGCCATTCTTTGCCTCACTTCTTTAAGAGACCTATTCACTGAATGTGCTTTAACCTCATTCAAAGTGAGAAACTGAACAGGCCTTAGCCTAAAAGGGGCAGGGTCTCCCATTGCATCCTGTGCCATCTCTAGACATACTGAGGAATATCTGGTCACTGAACCCAGATGGCTCAGGAGGAGAAGTGAGGCTGGTAACCTGTACAGCCCTCCCTCACTCAAATCAAAGTCAACTGCAAGTCATGTCATCATTTCCCTGATGTCATGGTCCTCGTTGAAAATGAAGGATAAACAAAACTGGGCTCTATTCTCACCCCCAGCAAGGAGCACGTGAGCATTTTCCTTGTTTCACTCTTAATCTGACATTGACCACCACTCTTCTGCTTCCTCTCTTACTCTCTAGACTGAAAGGTCTTCTTTACTATGGGTTAGCAGGAGAAGTAGCATCCAATCAATGGGTGTTTCATAATGTATTTTCTAAATAGAACTGAATTGTATTCAATAAAGAAATACATGTTTACTCTTTCTTCTCTATTTACATAATTCTCTATCTTTAGTAACAGGCTACTGCTTAAATTCCAGAGTTTGTTGAATTTGGTCACACAATGGTCTATATTTCAATCCTGCATCAGTACTTCCAAATTTTGTGTTCTGGGAGAAGACCCTTAGTCTTTCTATATCTCAGTGTCATATTATATAAAATCAGTTCCATAATATCACTTACATAGTTTATATGCTCAAATTTTTAAAAAAAGTGAAGGAAGTTTGTGAAACTTTAAGTGCTGTATTATGTATAGAATATCAATATGTCTGGCATAGATTAAAAAATGAGAATATGTATTTTCTAAAAGAAGAGAAGCATAGGATAATATTTAAGATTTATATTTTAATTTTCAAGATATCTGGTCCTCCTCAAATCTTGTAATGGTAACAAAAAACTATTATTGCTATTTATGAGGAAAGAAATAAAAAAAAATCTTTTCTGCCCCAGAATAAATTCCACAAAGAAAACCACCCAATCCCCCAGGATAATTCTAACAGGAAAAAAAAGAAAAAGGAGATGGATATATTTTCTCCTATCTTTATCAATATATGCAGTTCAGTTATTGTCTTGCTTTATAAATGTCAAAAACAGCTTAAGTGTTCATTCTTTATTATTAAGCAATAAAGATCCTTGGCAAGATAAATAGTGATATCTATCTGCCAATAATTCGGGGGGAAAGTATGGATTTCTTGATACAAAAATGAATCACTGAGTTGTATGAAAGAAACATTAAGGATGGAAAAAGGGAAAAAGTGAAGCTTACTCTCTTCACATTGGGCTTAAGGAGGAAATAACATACTCACTCAAATTGGTATAAAAATCTATATTACATTACAGGGAAGTCAGGGAGAAGGAGAGACGTGGGGTGAGGGAGGATGATAGAAGGGAAAGCAAATGGGAGAAGGGAGTAACAAGAAGTAAACACTTTTGGGAAGGGACAAGGTCAAAAGAGAGAATAGAATAAATGGAAGGCAAGATAGGATGGAGGGAAATATAGATAGTCTCATACAACATGACTTTTATGGAAGTCTTTTGCGAAACTACACATATATAACCTATATTGTATTGTTTGCCTTCTTGGTAGAGATGGGTGGGAAGGGAGGAAGGGAGAGAGGTTGGAGTTCAAAGTATTAGGAACGAATGTTGAGAACCGTATTTGTATACAGCTGGGAAATAAGAAATGCAGGTAATGGGTTACAGAAATTTATCTTGCCCTACAAGAAAAAAGAGGAGAGGATAAGGGAAGGGAGGGGTGTGATAGAAGAGAGGGCATATTGAGGGATGTTGTAATCAGAATGCAAAATGTTTTGGGGTGGAGGAGGGGAGAAAAAAATTTTAAAAAATATCTGAGCCCATTCCCTCACGGTGGTAACCTGGATTTCTATTATTCTTCTCTAAGCACATTGTACACTACTACAATGTGTAAACTAACTTTTAGGAGACACTCTTTGAGAGTTATTTCGTACTTTCAATGTTCTGCCACTTAGAAATATTTTTTCCCCTACTCAAACTGAGGCATGACTGATTTACTTGACCATTGAGTTTCTGCTTGTTTCAATATACAAATCAGAAAGTCCTGGCCTCTGTAAGCAGACTGAGAGGGAATAAAAATGACCAGGTTTGGTTTGTTTCCTTCCTCCTAAAAAGCTTAGTTTAACTTACTCAGGATCCCATTTTCCTTTCCCTTCCCAATCAAGCTTTCCAGCATTTTCCCCACCATCCTGTGACTTTGATAAGAAATATGAATCATCAAGCAGCTGGTGAAAATAAAGCATGGAAGAGTGGGCCAATGCAGATTTTTCAAGAACATATCTTGTCAAACAAACTTAATTTTCTTTTAGTTCCAAATAACTTTACACATAGCATCACCAAAAGAAGAGCAGTTCTTAAGAGAAGGGATCATTTCTTTTCATTTCAGTTTTTGTATCTTCTTTCACATATTAGGTGCTTAATAAATATGCATTGAATAGCAATTAATTTAATCAATAAATAAATATTGAGCACTTCCTATATACTAAGTATTGTAGTAAAGGGAAATAATAAAAGAATCAAATGAATCTCCTGAATCATTCTCCACCCACTTATTTCTCATTCCTACTTTTATTAAAGATAGATACATATATAAATAGGGAAAAAGATAGATAAATAATAGAAAGAAGATAGAGATAGAGACAGAGATGAAGGAGAGGAAGTAATACAATGTATTATAGGTGAATAAGATAGGGATAGGGTTTGTGACTTCACTGCTATAATGAACTGTCTGGTTTCTCCTAATGCAGAACACAAGCACCCCATCATTCCCCCTCAAATGAATGTTCAACCCCCACCCTAAGACATTAATATTTTGTGTTATTTTTTCTCTTTGTTCTGAGCTAAACTCACAGCTACCTTTTCTTCTACCACTTAATACTTTCTAGCTTCTTTTTCTGAAGAAAAGTTTGAATTCTACAACATAAAAAGCTTCTTATGTAAATCATGACTAACTCTATCTCCTTTTTCAACTGAACCTTTTCCTCTAGCAATTTTGGTTCTACTTTTATGTATAAATAACTTATTAAGAAGACCTATCTCTTCTACATACCCCCTGCCATTTCTTTCCCTAGTTTTCTTGGTATTCCTTGCCAACATCATTCTAAATCTCTGGATTCTTCTTTCTCTAGCCTTGGTTCCCAGTTTTCACAAACTCCTGTGCTTTTAGCCCATTCTCTTTCCAGGGAGGAATAAGATAAATCCCCTCCCCCCCATGCCAGGATTTCCTTCCCTAGAGACTTCCTCTCTCCAAGTAGAGGGTATATATTTTGCAATCCCATCCTCATGGGTACCCATATCAGCCACTATGTATATGCATGCATATTTCCAAGTTAGATTCACAATATATAAACTCGCTTCCTCAAAGATGAAACCAAGTCATTTATTCATACACTAGAAAGTCAAATCCATCATAGTAACAAAGAAATACATACACATTATCAATTCAGGGAGCACCAACATCCCCAAGCATTATGGAATCCCATGTCTCCTTTGAGACTCAAAGCATCACCTTTATTTTCTGGAGGCCTTCCCTAGGTGTTGTGTCTTCATCTCTAAGGTTACCTTCTATATACTTTACATGTATCTTGCATGTACCTATGTGTGTATAAGTTGTCTCTACCTTTAGAATGTGTATTCCATAAAATGAGGAATGAATATGCTTTTGATTTTGTATCTCCAGTACTTAGTCACTACCTAAGACATAGAAATTTCATATAAATGCTTCTTGATTGACTTATTGGCTTATGAGTTGATTATAGGTGCACCCTCACCCCAGAATTTAAGAAGAATACTTCAAATTCTTTTGCTCTAGTTTCTCCCTCCTTTGCTGTGAAGAAGTGTTAGCCATTCATTGATTCCTGACTGTGGAGACCTCTAGGTCCTTCCAGTACCCAGTGTCATTGTTCCTTTGCTCACAGTTTTCCACAAAGATGGTAGATATGCCTTTATGTAGGCTATGACAGAATCAGGTCTCCTAATCCTGTCCATTAGCTGGGAGAAACTTATAGAAACACCCTGATGTGTTTAACAACTGGTCATTGTTGTACTTGAAGTTAGAAAGACTAACTTGGAGTTAGAAAGGCTCTTGCCTGTAGCTTCTGTTTCTAGAAAATAAAGCTTAACAGGGCTATAACAATATTTATACACATCACCAGTGCCATCAACTCAATTCACTTATAAAGACCAACAGAGAGGGCTGCTGTCTGAGAAATCAACACAGAACAACAGGCAGCACTTTTGTCTAAGGAATTAACACAGAGCAACAGACAGAGTGCGGTCACAAACATTTTTTTCTATTAGTCCTCCCCACAAGCAAGTTCCCCTAGGGAACATAGGATTACAAAAACCAATTAATATTATAAAAAGCGCTTATAGATCCAAGATTAAAAATCCCTATCATGAGTCAAAATAGGTTCCTTAAGAATAAGAACCATCACGGACTTTGTATGTTTCCTCTGCACCTCATTCTCACCCCACCTTTTTTGACAGATTTTCTTGACAAGTCCTCCACCAAAGTCTTCCTTTTCTTAGCAAAAAGGGGGACCTAGGATACTTAAAGATTATACCAATGACAAGCTAAGGTAAGTATTAGCAAACTGATAAGATCTGGAGTATGGAACTGGTGATGGATTCAAGTGAGAGTACTAATCACTAACTACTGGGAACAAAGAGAGTGTGTAGGAGATGGTCCTGAAATTACACCTAGAAATAAGCAGGGATTTTAGGAAACACAGGTAGGGAATTTAAAACTTGACATGTCACTCATATACAGGTACAAATTTAGGAGATATCATACAGTGTGTGTTTGCCTGTGTGTGTATGTGTGTGTGGACCAGAGTATGTGAAGGGGATTTATATGAAATAAGACTAGGAAGATACAAGTGGTGGCAAGACTTGTTAGCTTTCATCATCATCAAAGAGAGAGTGAACGCAGTGTGGACGTGTTATGTGAACACGTTGTGTGAATGTGATGTGAACAGAATATGATGTGTGAATGTGGTGTGAACATGTTTATGTGAATTGGTGTGAATGCATTATATGAACGCACATGAATACATTGTGTGACTATGTTGTGTGAATGTGGTGTGAATGTGCTTTGTGAATGTGTGTGAACATGGTGTGAATGTGTTGCATGAATGCACTGTGTGTGAACACTTGAGTGAGCTTGGTGTGAAGGTGTGAATTCGGTGTGAACATGCTTTGTGAGCACAGTGTGAGCATGCTATATGAAGCACAGTGTGAAAGCAAGGCATAAACTTGATGCGAACACAGCATTAACGCTTTGCATTGTGTGAACAGCCCTGTGCAAACAGGTGTGAACCCACTCTGTGGACATGTGTGAATCCATTGTGTGAGTATAGCGAGGGCTGTGCAAGCAGATGTGAACACATTTGTGTGAACAGGTATGGACACTTTGTGTGAACAGGTGTGAATGCATTTGTGTAGGTGTGTGTGTGAAAGTGAATGTGTAGGCATATGGAAATGCATGTGTATAGATACATGTGAAGTGCTGTGTAGACATGTGTGAAGACGTGTGTTAATGCATATGAACACACCTGTGTGGACAAGTGTGAATACACATGTATAGAAAAAGAGAGAACTTTAACTGCCCCAACAAATTTTTTAAACATTCCTTTATACTTTTTAAAACCCTGATGACCTCCCCTAGCCAGGCATGTGTGAATGTGCACACAAAAAACACATGTGAATGTGCATGTTTATAGGTATGTGTGAATGTATGTTTGTAGCTGTGGGTGAACGTGCATGTGTAGGCACATGTAAATGCATGTGTGTGTATGGACATGTGTGACTGTGCATATATAACCAAATATGAACACAGAAAGAGACTTAACTTCTACCTCCAACAACCTTTTAGATACTTCTTTATACTTTTTAAAAAATCTCTGATGACCTCCTCTCCTCCTAAGACACGTGTTAACAGTGTGTGTAAAGACACATGTGAATGTGTGTAGACACGTGTGAACATACATGGTTAAGATACACATCAACACATGTGTGAGCACATGTGTGTATATGTGTATGAACACGTGTCTATGGACAAAGAGAGAGCTTTAACTGCCCCTGCCAACAACCTTTTAAACATTTCTTTAATACTTTTTAAAAGTTCAGATGACCTTCCCTCCTCAGACACATGTGAATGTGCATATATAGACACATGTGAATCCATATGTGTATACCTGTGACAATGTGCATGTAGACACATGTGAATACATAGCCCAGCCAGTAAAGCTCTATCCCCTCAGTTCCCTTAGTCAAAATCATTCTGAATTGAAGTTCCTCACTCAGTAGGTTGAAGATTGAAGAATTTTTCAGTCATACCAACTCTTGTCTGCCTGTATCAGTAAAAGGCATACCCACTTGAGCAGCCGCACAAAACTTCGATATATTGGAATACTTGAGCAATGTTTTGGAGAGTGCCATGAACAAAGAATAGCTAGATTTTAGTAAATAATTTTACAAAGACTTTCAATACCTATGTCATCATAGCTTGCAGTAATTTAGCATTTTAAGATTTGCAAAGCTTATGAAAGAAATCCCCTCTGGCTTCATCAAGTATATGCTTTACATATATTATCTTCATTTGATCCTTGCGACATCCTTTGGAGGTATGTGTTTTTTTATCCCTATTTTAGACATAAAGAAACTAAGGCTGAGTAGTTGAGTGGTTTGCTCAGGGAAACAAAGAGTAAATGTCTGAGGCAACATTTGAACTCATTTTCCTGATTCTATAAACTATGCCACTTAACTACTATCATTGAAAATGAAATGTAGTTGGCTTTGAAATGTTCTGATTTAATTAAATCCAAAGAGTAAAGATTTACCAATCAAGAGCAACTTGGAGTTAGATCTGTGATGGCTATATGCCCTTTATATAAATGACTTGAATGAGATATATATTTGTTATTATTGAATCTTTTTCAGTCTTGTCTTACTTTTCATGACCTATTTGGGATTTTCTTGGTGAAGATATTGAAGTGGTTTGCCCTTTCCATCTCTAGCTCATTGTATAGAAAAGGAACTGAGAGAAGCAAGGTTAAGTGACTTGCTCAGGGTCACACAGTTAATAAGTGTCTGAAGCTGGATTTGAACTCAGGAAGATGAGTCTTCCTAGTTCCACATGCAGTGCTCTGTCCACTGCACCTCTAGTTGCCCCATGAGACATAGATGGTATATTAATTAGGATGCAGATGACGTAAAACTAGGAAAGAGACTTCATATAGTGGGTGACGGCATTGGGACACAAAGGTTGCTAAACTAGGCTGAAGCTAGCATGAGAAAATGTAACAATATTAAATGTAAAGCCCAAAACCAGAGTTAAAGATAAATACTTGCATAAGTAGAATTCAGGAAGATCTAGTGAGAAAGCAAATATCTAAGAATTTTAATGATCAGTAAGATCAGTAGAGTTCAAAAGGATGATACTGCATCCAACAGTATGAAGAGAAATTGGAGCTATATAAATAGAAATACAGCCCTTTGATTGAATCCAAACTTTACAGAACAAATTCCATTAATAAAAGAATTTTTTCCTGGAAAGGTTGGACTCAGTCAAAAGGTCACATACAAAGACCTAGTAGGCCACAGGTATCCTCAAGGCCCAGGTTCTACACCCCTGGTCGGGGGTACTGTATCCATTTCTGGGCACTGAGTTTTAAGAATGACATTGACAAGGTAAAATGTATTCTAAATACATTAACCATCATGGTGGCCAGATTTCAGATGCCCATAAAAGAATCTTTTGTAGAAACTGGGAATATTTAGTTCAGTAAAAAGAAAACTGATGAAGATATGAGGAACTTGATCACTTCAATTAAATGTTCTCAAATGGCACAAAAGTAAGATTTGATCTTTTGGGGTCTGGTATATAAAACTTAGTTCAATCAATGGAAGATACAATGAAATTCTTATAACAGTCTAATAACTCTTATCTCCCAAAGTTTTCTTCGGAGTCTCCCAAATACTGAGCTAGCTCTGGCAATGCATCAATCTCATTGTCAATGTGTACATCCCTAGAAAGTACAGTACCAAGATAAGTGAACTTATCCATAGCATGCAAAACTTTTCCATTTGTTGTAACAATGGTTCCAAGTGTGAATGGTGTGGTGGTGGCTGATGGAGCACCTGTGTTTTCTTGGTGCTAATTATTAGGCCAAAATTAGCACAGACAACAGAGAAATGATCCTTACTTTGTGGCATCTCAAATTTTAGAGGCTACATTGAATCCACAATCATCTGCAAACAGAAAATCGTGCACCAACACTCCCTCCAATTTGGTCTTGGCTTGTAACCTTTTCAAATTGAAGAACCTACCATCAATATGGTCATTGATCTTGATGCCATGTTCATCCTTATTGAAAGTATTTGATAACATGCCTGAAAACAACATGCTAAAAAGCATGAAAACAAGCATACAGCCTTGTTTCACTCCACTGGTGACTGAGAAGGCACAAGAGCATTGTCCACTATCCAGAATACAGGTAAATATGCCATCATGAAATTGACATACACCACTGATGAGCTTCTCCAGGCAGCCAAATTTTGACATAATTTTTCATAAGCCCTCATGACTAACAGTGTCAAAGGCCTTGGTCAGATCTATAAACATTGTGTACAGACTTCTGTTCTGTTTCTGACATTTGACTTGGAGTTGTAGGGCAGCAAACACCATATCAGCTGTTCCTTGACCCTTTCTGAATCTGCACTGGCTCTTAGGTAAATGACCATCTTCCAGGTGAAGGATCAACCAATTAAGGAGAACTCTAGCAAGAATCTTGCCAGCAATGACTAAGAGAGAGACTCCCCTATGATTGTTGAAGGTTTGGTGTGCTGGAACCCTGAAATACAGAACTGCAGATCCTGCCCAGATGAATTGGACTCAAGCCTTCTTTCAGCCAAAGGAAAACAAAGTTCATTAAAGATCTACCATACAGAGTAAACTTTTAAGGAATCTGAACATTTGTAACCCTAACATAAACCAGCTAGATTGATGCTTATATTGTCAAAATGGTCAAACTGATTCTGAGCACCTTAATAGAGAACGAGATGAATCTTATACAGAGAAAGGCTGTGAGAGGGATCTAGGTTTGGCCAGATAGTCTAGGAAGAGGGGTTCTAGGGAGGATCTTGATGGGAGGGTTTAGTAGACTGGGGTGACTAGAAGTTTAGAGGTCTGATGCCAGGAACCCAAGGAATGGGGTTTTGATAGGATCAAGGGTGGGAAGTAGTAAATGGCAATCCAGAGATAACAGACAATAGAGGACTATCTATGTTAGGTTAAAGGTAACAGAGAATTGGGCATAGTGATAATGAAAGGCTTATCCTTTCAGATGAACACCAGATCAAGTGAGAAGATTCAAGGAGAGTTTAAGGGGGTTCCCAGAGCCTGTACCCTATCACTGTTATCTGAGACTTCATGAAGAAAAGTAACCAAAACATAGGCATTATAGTACTCCTGCATTCTGACCTGATCAGAATATATCTAGAACAGCATAATCAATTCTGAGCACCCTATTAGGAGGAAATTGACAAGTTAGCTTGCATTTAGGAGAGGCCAATCAATATCATGATGACCTAAAGACCATGTCATATAATATTTGGGTGAATGTTCCATGGTTATTTAGCATGGAAAAAAGTATAAAGGGAATATGATATAGTTGCAATCAAATATTAGAAAGTTTCACATATAAATAAGACGTTCAATATATTCTGCTTACCCTCAGAAGACAGATCTAGGAAAAAAATGTGTGAATTCCATGGAAGCAATTTTGTCTTGATATAAATAACTTGGTAACAATGAGAATTATCTGGAAACACATCATTTCTTGAGGTGGGGAGTCACCATATTTTAAGATCTTCAGTTTATAAGAATATTTGTTGTTGATATTGTAGAGGTGACTCCTATTATAGGTTAATGTTGGAGAAGACAGTCCCTTGGGGCTCTTCTGGTTCCAAGACACCCCCTTAGCCTTATCTTATCCATTTACTTAATACTTTACCAAAACAGGAAATTTTCTATTTTCTTTGCATGTTCAACACTTTCCTACCTCATTGTTTTGGCTTGCCATGCTTCTTAGTCCCTCAAATTCCCCCATCTGTTGAATTCTTAGCCATGTTTAATGCCCAATTCAAAGATATCTTCATCTGTGAAGCCTTCTCTAATAATTACAGTTAGTTTAAAGAGATAGACATCTTTCTCTCTCTTTCATTAGCACTTTTTGAATCTAGCTCTTGTTTGTATTTGTCAGGTGTTACTTTATATTGTACTAATTTGCATGTATGCCTTATCATACATCATCCCCTAGCTCAAGGCTAGGTTTCAGGGGGTGAAGAGATGCATCTTATCAATACATGATTGTTCTTGTTTAATTGAATTTGATAACAGAAAGAGTGACAGGCATGAAAAGAAAAAAAAAACATATTGTAGGTAGAAAAGAAGACAACTATCATCTGCCACCAAAATGGTGCCTTTAAGACAACCATTGGAAAGAATGACACAACTAAATATCTGAATGGGGCAAGTGTATGTTATCTCTCTGGATTCAGGTTGGGTTTCTTAACATTCCTTTTTTTTTCCTTTTTTTAATTCTCCACATTTATTAGAGTGTCACTTAATAACATGCTTGATATTGATCAAATAAGTTCCCATGATAAAAGTTAGCTACTACACAATTTTGTCTAGAATTCACCTTGCTCATAATAATGTTAATCATACTGTATCTAGAGACTATATTTCCTTTTCAGAGCTTTAAGCACTTGCCAATTTAATGAATACTCCTAACAATTGTAAGTGAAAGTTTAGCTACATGACTCTGTTACATCCAGGCTGAATATGACAGATAATTTGAATCCCTGATGTAAAGAGCGTACTAAATGCCCTGGAGATCCAGTAGGGATCATCAGACAGTTATGGAATGCACAGTGCAGAGAGAGCAGTGCAGAGAACTATCTCAGTTTGCTCCTGTTTAGAATGAGGGGGTTGAAATAGATAATCTGCAAATCACTTGTGCTCTAACATTCTGTGATGTTTATCTCCAGGAATAGGGGAGGAACTATTCCTCTGACATTCAATGTCAGAGGCCTCATGGCATGAATCAGCAAAGGGATATTCATGTATGAAGCAGTTCTTCATTAATATGGTCAGGCCTATACTTTTCAGTAAGTCTCTATTGTACATAGAAATTGGCTGTATTTACCATCTTGATTCTATAAAGCATTTTAAAGCCAGAATTCTTTATAGATTAATTCAAAAATATATGAGGCAACCATACCTATAATGTGAGATGTTATAACAGGATCCTCCAGGAACCAAGGCTTAGAATCACAAATGATAGGTAACAATTAAGAAAAATTCTTCTCTTCCCCTTGCCTCAAAGTCATGTGATTAAAATGCAACTTTTATAATGGTGTTACACAGAGACACTTCCAGTGCCTTGAGATGTTTCCTAAAGAGAGAGAATTCAGAGGCAATACAAAGGGGGAATTACAGAACCACTTTCATTGTTTTAGCTAAAGTTTTTTTTTTAATGTCTTCATTGTAAGTACTTAATTACATTTAAAAAGAGTGACAATTACTCACTTATCTTTCTAAAAAGAATGAAAATTGTTCTTTTTATGAATAGGAAGGATACTTCAAAATCCTTTCATTTATGATTCTAAAAAAGTTCTTTTTATGTTTTTGATGGTATGATCAGTGGGCTAGGGGAAATGAAAGGGAATGGATATATTAGATAGATAAATAAATAGATGAGAGAGAGACAGACAGAGACAGATACAGAGGGACAGAGAGTAATGTAGAAATAAATGATGGATAATAGATTAATAGATTATAGTAAAGCACATTAAATAGAAAGAAAATAAATAGCACAAAGATAAATGATAGCTAGATGGATTGCTAGCATGAGATAGATAGATAGATAGGTAGATAGATATAAATAGACATATAGACAATATGTAAAGGGCTTGCAATTAGGATAATAGGAAATATAATTACTCTTATTAATAAGTAAAGTTTATGTATTTCAGTTTTAGGGTCAATGCATAATATAATATCTTCCCATATGAACGTGTTACAAACCATCACCATTTTATTAATCTATGGATGCTAGCTAATGCAAAGGATCCTCTGGATATTTAAAAAAAATTTAATAATAAAAATAATAAACCCTGCCCATATTTATATCTGTCATTGGTGAGACATATCTTCCTTCCTCTTCCTCTTCTGGTCATATATGTTTTCATCTTTTATTTTATTGCTTGTGTGCATATCATTTCCTATGTCACAGCCAACTAAAATGTGTATTTAATCTTCCTGTTACTCCGTGGGGTACCTGAAATTTTCTACTTTTCTGAAAATATGATATTTTGTGTTTCTAATCTTTTTTTCAGCACTTAGAGAATATCAGTGTTTGAAAAGATGAAGTTTAGTGGCAGTAACTTTAGTTTATTGAAAATGCTATATGATTTCCCTCAAAAATGCTGTCTTGCTTTCCTCCTTTTGTTATATTCTGGGTCCAGATCATTGTCCATCCTGTATTGCTTGTCGTTGACAAATAGATTGATGAACTAACCCAAAGAGCTAACTCACCAACTACATGTAATAATCGGGGCAATGTGCCTTCTTCATTCACTTAGCCTTTCTTAATAATTACTAGGCCAATCCCCTTTAAGATGCCAAGATCATCATTGAAGAATTCCTATAGTACTCTGGGGCTTGATGCTATTAGCAAAATCCCTTCCACAAACTGGAGCATCTGAAGAAACTCACCATGTGTAGATAATCCTCCTTCATTTTGCAATTTTGTGGGCTATCCTTCATGAGAGTGGCAAACAATTTTATGGTGAATATTCCTCTGTTTACTATCTTGCTTAATATTGGTAATTAGAAGACTGTTAAACAAATTTAATGAATGAATGAATCCCTCCAGTGAACTTGTAAGATCCAAACACATGCACAAAATAAAGATGGTTAGAAAAGACTTCAAACTACCATTTTCCCCTATTGAGTTATTTATTTATTTAATCAATAAACAAACACAGTTGTATCTTATATTCTCTATATCTCTCATTCAATTATGTAATAGCAAATACATAATCTATTTTAGAGAAGGACGAATGATGTTTGTGCTTACTACATCTGATTATGTGCAATTCTTTTATTGAATAAAATATTCTTGATAATGGAATCATCAGACTTTTTTCACTTCTTAATCTTGAGCCATATTTTTCACATATAATTTCCCCTGTTTTCCCCTCTTCTCAATTTCTGTATGTCATACATGACATTCTAACTCTCAGTTATATTCCTTTTAACTATCACCCATATCTAGAACTTATTCCTTCCTCCTTTCTGCATCTTGACTTCCCTATTTGTTTGTCTTTTTGAAATTTCAGCCAAAATACCACCTTTTGCAAAAAGGTCTTTTCTGGTCTATGGTACCCTTAGGTCTTTCTCTCTGAGATTGTTTTTGCTGCTGTTGTTGTTGTGTTCAATGTTTCATGACCCCATTGGTGCTTTCTTGGCCAAGATACTGAAGTGGATTGACATTTCCTTGTCCAACTAATTTTATGGAAGAAGAGCTGAGGCAAACAGGGTTAAATGATTTCTCCAGGGTCATATAAGTCTCTGAGGGCAGATTTGAACTCAGAAAGATTAGTCATCCTGACTCCAGTCTTGGCAGTCTATCTATTGTACCACATAGCTGTACCCTCTCTCTAAAATTACCTTCCATTTATCCTGAATATATTTTCTATAGACATAGTTTTCTCTTCCTCATTAACATACAAGCTTTTAGAATGTAGGAATGGCTTTTGCTTTTTTTCCCTTTGTATCCCCAGGAAATAATGCAGTAGCTGGTAAATGGTAAGTATTTAATAAATGTTTTAACTTGCCATTGACATAATTTGCCATTAAGGTTATATAGTATGTCAAGTTACATGTTGACTTGGCATGAAGGAACTTGTCAGAGTATACATATAATTTCTCTATTTATTTATTCTTCCTTAAATGAGTTTGTGCTTAAATTACAGTAATCTTTATGACAGTCCCTTTGCTTATACTTTCCCCTAGCACTCCAAGGCAGTATAATGAAGTACATCCCATGAAATTTTATACTGGTGCATGATGCAATTACAGCAACTCCTTTACTTTTCTCTCAGAAGAGAAAACGCATAGTGTCCCTCCATTTGGCTACAACATTTTTTTGTTGGTTTGTTTGTTTGTTCTAATTTCATTTAAGGCAAAAATAGAAATTTGGATGTGGTTCAATTCCTCCAGTAGTAAGTATATCATTAGGAACAAAAGTACCAACAATGAACTTAGCATTTGTGGATTGTCTAAATACTGAGATGCTTAGAAGTAACTCTCCGTCATCCCTTTTGTTTCTCTTTCACCAATACTACAGAAGCATAGGAGGACCACATGGTATTTATAACCATATCATATTTTAAAAGCATCTACCATTCCCAAATAATCCATCAACTCATGCCCATGTTATTAGTGAAAAACCTATGGATAGTTAAATTTGTCTTCACACATCAAACAGAATGTCATAGAAAGAGTTTTCAAGGATTTTTAATCTTGATGGAACCTATTTGCCCTTGTGCTCAATCGTCTTCATAATTCCAGGTCACCTCCACGCCATGATGAGTCAGAAGACTACAAGATATGTGTAGTTTGTAGAGGGAGGGTGACTCATGTGACAAAGGTATATGACATATTGCCATACATTCCTGATTTGGTTAGCTCTATTTGGTAGAATATGATTGAAACAGACTACTTTTTTTAAAGTTCAATGCAACTACAGACTCATATATGCATGTTATTGATAATTTATAGGCTTTATAAGACTTTCATTCAACTTTTTTCATAGCTCTTTGGAAAATTCAAGCGATGATCCTAAATGTTTGACCCTCTAAAAAGAGATTCTCTTCAACGTTGAACCCTATGTGATAAAAAAAAGTCACATTAAATTAGTGAAAATTCTTAGAATCCAAAGTTTGGAGTGTAATTAAGGGAGGCCAATCTATAATCCTAAAACTCCAAAATATGCCATTTGAATCTGTTCTCTCACCAGAAGCTTACATAGCTTAATTTCTCAGTGATTAGTCACTTTCATTCCTATAGGGTAGATATCTACTTATTCATTCCTTCTGTTTTCTGTTATTATCTATTTTTCTGCTCCATTTTTTCGAGCAATTTACCCTTACTGTAAGTCTTATTGTTGAGTCTTTACCAGTCTATAAGCCAATATTTTCTATCTGCCTATCAGCAACTAGGAATCAATATTATTATTGATAATATGCAGCAGCCTATCTGTCCCCACTGGGAATCTTCCTATTGCCTTTCGGGTTACTTACAGTTTTGATTCTTCAGAGATAGAATTGTTCCATGATATATAGTCATAGACAACTGCTGGAACAATATTGAGATTGGAAAGATGGGCTTTTGTGTCAGGGAGCAGCTTTGGGAAATTGAAAGCATTGTGAAACTTTCCAAATTTGATGGAGCCCATTCTCTTCCTTAAAATTGAATTCTCAGCCCAGCTCATTATCCATCTCTAATGTCTCTCCAAGTTATATGTAATGATGGACAGGACCTCTAGATTGGCCAATCTACTGCACTTACACTCTGGAAAGTGCATATTACTCATCCAGAGACAAAAAAATCAAAGAATTTGAGAGTTGAAAAGGACTCTCAGTAGCTTTTTAGTGCAATTCCTACGTGAGAGAAATCCTCAGTATATCATAACACACAACTGGCCATCAGTTCTCTGCTGAAAGACTTCCAAGGAACAGGAGACAACACATCACAGGGCAGCCTATTCTACTTCTGGAAGACTGCAATTGTTAGCAAGTTGTTATTGTTGTTTTAAGTGACTAATACCAAATTCACCTGTCTTCCACCAGTATGTTTGTATGTATGTATGTGTAATTAGTATCACATATTCCTGATGAGTTCATGGAATCCTGCAACTGGGAACAAAACCACAAACTAAAAATTACATGATCTCCAAGTCCTTCACCTTAATCCATTCCTGTTTGTGTCATCAATTCAGAAGTCTACAAGCATTTATGCAGTACTTCTATGTGTGTTAATCTTTGATAGAAAAATAAATTGAAAATTAGGAAAGATAGGGCTAGAAAGAGAAAAAAGTCCCTTTTTTCTGAAGGAACCTATAATGTAATGTTAAAAACAACATGAAAACAACTGTGTACAAACAAGGTATGTATAGGACAAAATTGAAAGAATGCCACAGGGAAGACAATAAGATTATGCAGGACTTTCAAAGGCTCCTTCAGACTTTACCTGAGACTTGAAGAAAGTCAGGAGATGAAGAATGAAAGGATTTCTGGCATGGGGGGCAATCAATGAAAATACATGGAGACTTGGAATATAGTGCATGAGAAGCAGCAAAGAAGCCAGTGTAGTTGGATTTCATACTATGTGGAGGGGAATAAAGCGTAAGAAGACAAAAAAATACAGAAAGGCCAAATAATAACAGGCTTTAAAAGATAAACAGGATTTTATATGTGGTCCTGGAGGTAGTAGGAAGCTACTAGAATTTACCGAACAAGGTGGCAACATGGTCAGATAGGTGCTTTAGGAAGATCATTTTAACAGTTGAGTGGAACACAGGCTAGAGTGGAGAAAGGATTGAGGAAGGGAGACCAAAGAGCAAGATATTTCAATAGTCAAATGATGACATGACAAAGGACAGCTAGGTGGTGCATTTGATAGAGTGCTGGTCCTATAGTCAGGAAGACTTTTTTTTCTTCTTTTTTTAAATTTATTTTCATTTATTTATTTATTTATTCATTTATTCAATCATTTATTTATTTAGAAATGTTCTACAATCACTTCCTTAAAATTAAGATTTTTATCCCCCCCCACCTTCCCCCCCTGCTACCCCCCTCCCTCCCCATGACAGCATAAGACTTTTCTTCCTGTGTTCAAATTGGGTCTCAGACACTTACTAACTGTGTGACCCTGGGAAAGGGACTTAATCTTGTTTGACTCATTTTCCTCATCTGTAAAGTGATCCAGAGAAGAAAATGGTGAACCATTCCAGTATCTCTGCTAAGAAAAGCCATTTGGGGTCACAAAGAATCAAACACAATGGAAATGACTCAACCACAACAACAAATAACAAGGCATTCACTAGATGGTCAAAGGATAGGAAGGGATGTATAATAAAGAGTTTTTGAAATGACAGAATTTGCCCATTTTCTTTAGTCTATTTCATCTCTGCCATCTGCTGTTACTAACTAAATAAATGATTAAATCAAATATTCAATAAATGTATATTTAAATACACTAATAAGTTTATTCCACTCAGTTCTGTTCAAGAGACTTTTGTTAATTTACTACAATATTTAAGGCATTGAGCCAGGTGCTAAGTGAATACAAGGAGAAATAAGACACTCACCTTGATCCCTTGGAGCTATCAAATAAAGGCAAAAAAGCATTATCTTCAAATAACAATGATGATGGAGCGAAGGTCATAAATAAGCAAGTGTAATGTTAATAGGATAATAAAATCTTCCCTGCCCCTCAGTAGTCCTTAGATGGAACCTATTGTGAGAGGGACTTATCCAAGGAGGATCTTGCTTAAGGGGAGGCTTGCTTGTAGGAAGGCTTCCATACCCTTTGGTACTGAATTGATTATGCACTGAGTCAAGAGAGTTGTGATGCCTTCTGGCTCTGAGAAGTGCATATACACTCTATGATAATATTTTGCTTTGGGGGCTCACTTATGAGAAGAACCCTGATGGAGACTCTGAGTAGCCATTTATTTAGACCCCTACCTGCTCCAATGCAAAGGCTCTCTTTATCCAGTGGTGCATGTAAGGTGTGTAGCAAAATTGCTTTGTTTTAGGTGGTCAGAGCCCTGTCTGTTATTCTTTTTTTTCTCTGTTTGTATTATCTTAATGTTCAGGATGCTGATTTTTTCCCCTGAACTAGTGAATATAATTAAAGAGGATTGTTGACTCCTTTAAAGTTTCTTTCCTTTAAGAAAAACAGATCTAAGAACCTGTGCTAGGAGGTAATCCTGGGTATGCTAGGGTGCTTCCTGCTTCTGCAAATTAAACCTTTCCTGGTTTGCCCAGTTCACAAGATTATACACTTAGAACTTCTAGGGTCTGTACTGTCAATCAAGCCCAACTTCATTATATACATATATATATATATATATATATACACATATATATATATGTGTATATATATATATGTGTATATATATATATATATATATATATATATATATATATATATGGGGGGGGGGAACTAAAGCACAGAAAATTTAAGTAACTTGACCAGGTTACTTATTATCTAAGACAGTATTAGATTGATCGAATTAGGTAGCTTTCTCTAATACTTTTTAATACTTTCACCTTCCTGAAATTTTGTTGGTTTTCAGTCTTTCAGTTGTGTCAGATTCTTTGTGATTTTGTGCCATTTTGTGAATACATATACATGCATATGTTCAGATATTTATTTATATATGTACATGATATATGATGCATCATCCCCAGAAGAATGAATGTTACTTTAGGCCATAATAAGTTCTGGTTTTAGTTTATATATGCCTAGTGCCCAGCAATTTTATTTGAATAAAATTGTATACCTTGAACAGATAGATCCCAGCAAAATGCTTTGAAAAATATTATGATGGAAAGACGTGATTGCCTTTATTGTCTTTAGAATTCTTACAAGAGGCAAGGCCATAATTTGGTCTGATTAAAATAAGACAAAATGTATTGGAGCAATCAAATATTTTATTGGTTTCTCATATTAACCTAGCTTGCTCTTAGATAATAGTTAAGTAAATGTACCCCATCCTGTCCCTACAGTAGGAAAATATAGATATGGATCATTGCATAGACTATCAGAAAAATATATTGTGTTAATTAGCTATTCTGACCTTTCTTTCTCTTCTTTCTTTTTTTTAATTTTTACTACAAGGGATGGTTCATTACATAGGCTAGGCAGGAGGAACATATTTGGAAATTTGGGTGATGTAAAAATAAAAGCTATCCATTAAGAAAAAAATAAAGGAAATGAACACCACTCCTGGGGAACAGAGGAATGTGGTTCCTTTAGCTGCCAAAAGCATGTGTTACTATCTGCCCTGTTCACTTTGAGTGTAACTATAATCATCTCTGAAAATTAATCTCCCCTGAACTTTTCACACTCCATGAACTTCATTAAGAAAGTTCATCTAAAGTAACAGTTAATCAATTACCAATCACAATAAGTAACTAGGGAACCAGCATTTTCAAGTCATTTCACATGCATACCAACATCCACAACTGTTATTATTGAAAACTGTGTGGACAGATCACTGAGGAACTTTGTGTTCCTGTAGGAATTGTGAACTCTTAAATGTTAACCGCTGGGAAAGGAAGAAAAAAGTGGCTATAGAAGGAGAATGGGAAAGAACAAAGGGGAAAGATGATCCTTACAATCAAGATTTTACTTAGAAATCTGTTTTGTGGAAATAAGTATGGCTGTAAACCAGTGGATGGGTCTCTATTTCATTCCAACAAGATCCCAAGTTCCAACGTCATCCTTCCCCAGAGAATAAAATCCCAAGTCCCTTTTCTCTTTGATTTAAATAGTTATGTGATCCTAAGACAGTTATAGGAGTCTAGGATTCAGTGGTAAATACAACCTTATTGGTCATCTACTCCTAGGCTTTTTATAAATTGTAATGGAAACCTAGAGACTTCAAATGGTCTGTCCAAGGACACTATATATAAATAAATGGCAAAAATAAGATAAGGTTATTTGACACCAAAACTAGTGCCTATACTGCTTTACCAATCCCTTAACCTATCTGTTTCTTGATTGTTTCATCTATACAATGAGTGGGTGGGGTCTAGTTTGAAGTTCCCCAGGTTCCAATGATCACAAATATACTATGATACCAATAAGCCAATTTTCATGTAACAACTTAGTGAGTTAATCTCCTGGGGAGTTATTTGAATTTTAAAAGGCAAGATTCTAACCTTAAACTTCAGAGCAAAGAATTTCATGATAAAACATCAGACAGTGGTAAATGGAAGGGAAGCCATTTGGAAGGAAAAAGGGGGAAGGGTACTAATACTATTAATAGTAAAAAGAAATTATATATAAATGTGTTTATGTATCTATAGCTATAAGTTTTGCAATATATTTTACATGCTATCCCATTTGATCCCACAACCCTGTGTCCTAGGAGTTTTCTTTTTTATCATAATTTTATAGATGAAATTTTGAATGAGAGAAGTTGAGTTAGGTTAAGAGGTTAAGATTTAACCAATGTCACACAAATAGCAAATATCTGAGAAAAAAGATTTGAAGACAGATATTTCCAATTCCAAGTCTAGCATAGTATACACTGTGTCACCTTGTCACCTCTCTTTTGCTGTTTTTCAGTTGAATTTCCTTCATGTCTGACTCTTTGTGACCCCATTTGAGGCTTTCTTGGCAAAGCTACTAGAGTGTTTTGTCATTTCCTTCTTTAGCTCATTTTACAGATGAGGAAACTGAGAAAAACAGGGTAAAGTGACTTGCCCAGGGTCACACAACTAGTAAGTGGTCTGAGGTCAGATTTGATTTTAGGAAAAAGAGTCTTCCTGACTCCAGGATCAGCATTGTATCTGCTGTACCTCCTGACTGCCCCAGTTGCCTCTCTAGGCCGCATTCAAATAGATCAGATCTATAAGCATCTATTTTGCACATATTTTGTGCAAGACTCTGTGTTATAGGTCAGAGACACATAGCCACAAACACAACATACCCTGATCTCCAGGTACTTACCATCTACTGGAGAAGAAGGAGAAAAAAAAAAGATGTGTACTGATAATAAAAAGAAAAGCAATTTAATGACAAAAAGTATACTAATAATTAGAAGTAGAGAGTGGAATATTAGGAAAAGCTGTGAATAGAAGGTGACATAGACATCTATTGCATGAAAATAGTTTCAGTTCTGTGAATAAGGCCACTAAGATTCTCTCAAGTTGGGCCCACGTACAGTGAACCTTGTGTAGAGGTGAAATTGACACCATCAGCACCCAAGGACAAACAGTAAGAAACTGGCCCTCAAATCAACTTTGTAATTCATGATGTGAAAATAATATAAGAAGTAATTAAGATAAATTCAGTTGAGCTGGAGGGAGAATTAATTACTGTAGTGGCTCACAGATGGCTGTTATTAACAATGCCAAGGATCTGGTATCTTCCTCTTTTAACTAATTATTCTTGCTAACTAGAAGTTAGGCTCAGGTGCTCCTGAAGTTGGATAGCTGTTAAATTTCAGTGACCTGGGGGAAAGTCTTGGCTATCCATTCCTAGTTATGGCTCTGTCTGGATTTGTCATTCAAATTGCAAATTGGAAGTAAAAGTCTACTAGAGCAGTTGGTGGCAGAAGCGTATAGGCAACAGATCATCAATTTCAAGTTTGAAAAACAAATGTCTGAAAGGACATCTCATTAAACATCCTCATTTTTGGGGTGAAGAAACCAAGGCCCAGAGAAGTTAAATGATTTGTCAGAGATCATAAAATTAGTAAAGTGACAGAGCCAGGATTTGGACCCAGGACCTTGGCTTCCACCTTTGGCATTCTTCCTGCTTGTACTATGCTGAAAATTATGGAAGAATTAAAGCATGGAAAGTAAGTGAGGCTCATATGCTTTATTGGGATAAAGATAAAAGCTAGGACAGTCTTATAATGTGGTTAAGATAAAATTCATCATCCTGGTTTTAGTCAAGGTGAGTCCCCTTTTTCCTGAAGAGCTTCTACTTTTTTTTTCAGTTGATGCAGTTAGGGTTATGCCTCCTATAGGTTATTTTTATGATAATCTCTGAACTGCATCCAAAGGGCAGTTAGGTAGCACAGGGTGTAGAATGCTGGTCTGGAAGTCAAGGAGACTTTCGTTGTTAGGTTCAAACCTGTCCTCACAGTCATTCTAGCTATGTGAGCCTGAGTAAATTACTTAAGACTGTTGGCCTCAGTTCTGTCATCTGTAAAATGAGCTGGAGAAGGAAATATCAAACCACTCCAGTATCTTTGCCAAGAAGAGGTCATATGAAGATTTGGACACAGCTGAAAAACACCTGACGGACCACAACAACATCTGAGCTGTAATCAGACTGTCCCAATCATTCAATTTTTCATAATATAATGATGGTGACGATGATTGATATTTATGTAAAATCTACTCTGTGGCAGGTATTGTACTAAGAACTTTACATTTCATCCTCAAAATAACCCTTGAGGTAGGTGCCTTTATTTTCCACATTTTATAAGGTAAGGAAATAGTTGAGTTACTCAGTGTTACGGAACTAGTAAGCCTCTAGGGCTAGAATTTTTGTTATTATTTTGGTCACTTGAATTTATTTTTCTGATTCCCTACATGACAGGAGAAGAGATAACCTTAGGTCTGTATAGCTTTAAAATTGGTAGGGGTTTTTAATCATTTTTTTAATCAAAGAATGAGTCACCATATGTTGCCTAGCCTAGAAGTGCAAGGACACTTACGACCTTCATGCCACTGTAGATAGTCGCAGAACCTTTGACCTGCTCTGTTTCTGAGTTTTTGACCTTAGAGAGCCTGTTAGTTCTCCTACTCCCAAGGAATAAACATATTGCTTCCTGATGGTAAAAAAAGCAAACAAACAAACCAAAACATTTGTTCAGCTTTAGCCCTATTGAAGCTCAAAATTCCTGAGCTCAAGTGATTCAGGATCCTCAACTTCCCTATTAATAAGGATTAGAAGTGTATACAACTATACCCAGCCACAGGATCATCTCATTTAATCACTTGATTTTGCATATGAATCAGAGATAAGGAAAGAAAAAAAAACTGCCCAATCCTACCAAAGAAATTAATGACAGACATTAGATTTGAACTAAATTGCCATACATTTCGAGGTGTAACAATTTTCCAAAGTCATCTAATGCAGAAGTGTCAAATTAACAAAATTCCTAAATTCAGCCAAACTAGATTAAAATTCAATTGGGAATTGTTAAACAAAATCCATAAAAATTAAATAAAACATAAGAAATTTGTGATTTTCTAAGTCAGTATGCAGCCTGTAGGGATCTGTTTGATGTAATTTGAAACCACTGTTAGTTGGATCCAGCATTTCACAGATTCAAAGTGAAGCTCAAAAAACTTTGGACAACTTGCCTAAGGTCACATGGGTATCTAGCGGCAGAGAGGGAATTAGATTCCAGGTCCCTTGAGTTCAAAATAGTTCTGTACCAAGGTTTTCTCATTTCAAATTGAATGCAGTTTCTAATAATCCAAATTGCTACCCCCATTCCTAGGGTCTAAATGCAGATAATATATGTTTCAATTTTGTGCATTTATCCATACTGCCTCCTATTGACATTTGTCAGTGTTCATTACTTATTCTTGCTGGTATTAAGTATATAAGTTAGAGTTAGCTTGGCATAGGGAAGAGAGTTTGGTTTTAGAATCAGGAAGACTTGAGTTCAAATCCTGTTTCTGTCCTTTAGGTTACCATGAATGATTCACTTAAACTGTGTTCCATGTGCAATGTTCTAAGGTAATGTATTCCAGTTCAGTTACAGAATTTCACCACTGGAAGGAGTTTCTCACACACTTGATGAAATCACTGTTCATAACCAAAGTAGAAATAATGACAGTCAATAATAACAACTTGAACGTTCGTTTTCTGTCTGAATGTAGACTAGCACTAGGAAGAAATTTATTAGAAGTTTATCTTCAGAAATAGCAAAACTTGGGCAATGTCAATTTCCTTTAAAGACAAGTTGATTCTTTCAATAGTTGTTATCTGATGGTCTCTTGTGTTATGCTGGAGTATCCATTAGCTGTAAATGAAAATGGTGGTAAGTGCTTGATGTGTGCTTTTTCAAACAAGACTGTTCAGAAAAAAGAAGAAAAAGCACAATCTACTACAAGGGCCTTACCTTTGATTGAATGATCTTATCTTTTGGCATTCATTGACTCAGCTTTAAAAAAAGGCCTTCAAAGAGATTCTACAACTTTATCCATCCTTTTTTTTTTATTTAGAATCATGGCATCTCAGTCAACATTATTTCAATGTTTCTGTACAACATAGTTCATGGCATAGCATGAAACTGAGATTTTCTTCATTCATTCTTTCAAAACTGAATGTCCTTTTTCATTTTCTTCATCTTTCAATGGGTATGAGGACAACTGTCTTCCTTCTCACAATTATTTCGAGGATCAAATTAAATAATGTATTTCAGCATTTTGAAACATGAAGTGTCTTGTATTTCAGATGTCATTATGAGTTTCAAATCAGTTATTTGATATTATCCCCTTCTGATGTAGACATAGAATTTTGAATCTCTTAAAGAAATGAGAGCAGGAAACATTGATATCATTTAGACACTTCTGCTCCTCTCTGTGGATTTACTCCAATAATATTGATATCTATTAAAATATATGAACAATAGCTAAATAAGATGGTAAGCTAATTCTTTACCACTGGAACCACAATATTACAGATTTAGAGATTGAAGAGACCTCAGAGGTCTTGGTCCAAGGTCTTCATTTTATAGGTGGGGAAATTGAGAATGTTTTCATGATCACACAGATGGCAAAAGCAGAATTAGAATTCAAACCTAGATTCTGCAACTCTGATGCAGCTCTAATGTAACTAAGGATAGATGCTCCTCCTTTCCCTTTGTCATGAAAATGCCCTGAATTTATCTCTTTTACAAGTCCTCCACATAAACAAATGTCAAGCTTTCCTAGGGTCACTTACAGCAGTCACTGCTTCAGTTCCCAATATTTAGTCAAAATATCAAGACAAGTAAAGGATGGGCAGAGTGGAGGTCAAGGTCATGATGGTGGGCAGTATTATTGAAGATTTTTAAAACCATCAATATTAGAAGAGATGCAACATGGTCAAAAAAATGCCAACTACTTTTAATTCCAATGTGAATTTACCAAACCAACAATCATTTTCAGATGAAAAGTAAAACCTAGGCTGCCTCTAGAAAAAAATCCCCTAGTTCTGCACATAAAAAGCCAACAGGTGCTTATCAGTAAAACTGGAAAGGTGATGAATACACATGTGAGCAGATTAAGTCTGGAATAGAGTGTATTTCATCACAGAAACTAGACTGAACTGATTCTTTGTTGAAGGCAATCTCCCTCCTTTGCTCCCCAAATGTATTCTCCATTCCGCCAAAAACCAAATGTGTCAGAGACAAAAAAAAAAAAATTGAAAGATGCTGAATTGTTGTTTTCAAGCCCTGAGGTTATCAGGACAAGGTCATATGTTTATGAGTCCTTTCTCTGTTTTATGTTGAAATACTTTCATGAGTCCTTGCTGGGTTTTATATTGAAATACTTTTTTCCCATAGCAGTCCCTGCTGTAACTTCTAACCATAGTTATAGGGAAGCAGATTCATGAAAGACCATAATTGCTCAAGGGGAAAACAAAGCCAAACAAAACAAACACTTGAAGCACATATCTTATCAATTGTAGGTCAGGAGTACAATTTCCATATATGGATGCTAAATAAGTCCTGGTGTTACAAACACAAGAATTCAATAAGGCCTAGTTACTAAGATTAGGTATAAGATTTTAAAGATACTTTATTATGCAAAGCAGATGGATGATTTTTTTAAATGAGAACACATGTACACAAAGATTATGGGATTTTATTTTACAAAATAAAAACTGAGTTGAATAGTTAATTGTGTAGAAAAAATATATATGAATATACAAAATACAATTATGTGTATATATACATATACATACATATTCATGCATATACACGCATATATATACAGATATATGTGTGTACATATAAAAAATCAATCCTGTGACCCAAGGTACAGGGCAGAAATTAAACTAGCACTCAGCATTCTTTCTAGTTATGACATTTACCTGTCAAACATCTCATTCTACTTCATCATTTTCTTTCTTGGATGTTTCCCAATTGCAAGGTCAATCCTGCCTAGGAAGTATTCTTATACCATTCTCTACTTCCAGTAATACAGAGAGTACTGAGGAAATGGAGGGGACATCACAGGCCCAGATCACTTGTGTTTGAAATTTTCTCATAATATCTTAGATATTTGCTTTTTTGTTTGTTTATTTGTTTTGACTGAGGGAAAATATGATAACATAACCTTGTTTGGCATTGGAAAAACAAAGAAGGAAACTAATCTAATGTCTTGTTTTATTTTACTAAGGAAAATGACTTGATTTTTTTTTCCTGTGAAATTAGAAGCTCCATGCAGCTCATGCAAACCAAAATTACATAGTACGAGGATGTGAGAGGAGAGAAAATGACCAAAAGATTCAAGTATTTGATGGAACTTTATGTAAAAGATGAACAAAACTTGTTCAGCTTGCAACCAGGAGATGGAACTAGGAAGAACAGTTTAAAGGATGTAGTGGACTTCCAGTCACTGGAAATTTTTCTTTCCCTTTTTTATTAATCCATTTATCCCTCCATTCATTCATTAATTCATTTATTTATTTTTAGTTTTCAACATTCACTTTTATAAGATTTTGAGTTCTGAATTCCACACCTTTCCTTCTCCCTCCCCGGAGTGCAGTCTGAAATAGATTATACATGTATAATCATATTAAACACATTTCCACATTAGTCATGTTGTGAAAGAACAATCTGAACAAAAGGGAAAAATCATGAGAAAGGAAAGAAAAGAGAGAAAATAGTATGCTTCAATCTGCATTTAAACTCCATGGTTATTTCTCTGGATGTGAATAGCATTTTCATCATGAGTCTTTTAGAACTATCTCAGATCATTGCATGACTGAAAAGAGCTAAATCTATCAAAGTTGGTTATTGCACAATGTTGCTGTCACTGTGTACAATGTAATCCTGGTTCTGCTCGCTTCACTCAGCATCAGTTCCTGCGAATCTTACCAAGTTTATCTGAAATCTGCCTGCTCATCATTTCTTATGGAACAATAGTATTCCATTGCATTCATATGCCGCAACTTGTTTAGCCAGTCCCCAATTGATGTGCATCCCTTCAATTTCCAATTTTTTGTCACCACAAATAGAGCTGCTATAATATTGTACACATGGGTTCTTTTCCCTTTTTTATGATCTCTTTAGGGTACAGACTTTCATCAGAAGTTTTTTAAGCAGATACTAAGTAACTCTTCTTGGAAACATTATGGAAGGTATTCTAAGTCAAGTGTAAACTTGTCATAAGATCACATATTTAGAAGCAGTTGGGACAATATAGGTCAGTTCATCCACCACCCCACTTTTTTGCAAATGAGGAAAATGTGGCCCAGAGAGTTTAAATGTCTTACTCAAAGTCACATAATTATTGAAGCTAACATTTGAACCTAGGTCCAATAAATCTTTTCATTTCATTTAATATTCATTAAACATTTAACATTCATTAAACTCTTTTCATTTCATTTAAATAAACTAAGCTAAAAAAATATGATAATATATGTAAGACATTTAAGTTGCTTTGTTTTCCCCCAAACGGTTATCATTAGTCCAGAGCGCACAATTTTGTAAGGGGATATATTATTTAGTCCATTCTACAAATATTTATCAAACACCTATTGTGTGCAATAATCATAACTGATGAGGTTTTCTTTCCTTTTCTTTTTTTAAATGGTCTCTGCCTTTAGTTTTGCCCTACTCCATCCCAATTTGCCAACTTTTTTCTTTGTTTTCAATTTCTTGAATTGTTTTCTTATACCAGAATAAGAAAATTTATTTCAAATACATCATCCAATTTCTTTTTAAAATACCTTGTTATTTTCTTACTCTTAAATAACTAAGTTTATTTGGTTCAATGGTCTTAATTAAAGTAATATATCCATATGCATTATGAAAAGTACAGGATAATAATTGTTAGCCTGCCATACCTCATTTATAAATATTCAGAAGCATTTAATGACTTGAAACGTTTCTTCCTATTAGTTAACTTTTAATGTCTGGTGAGGAAATGCATTATTTGAGGTAAAATAATCCTAAGAAGACTTTTAGATTCTCAGAAATACAATCAAGAGTCAAAAAATTATGTTTCTTATACTCAAAATAAAACATGATTTTCATATTTTTTCTGGTTCTACATATGTTCTTTATAAGCTCCTACCAATTGGTGAAGTCTCAGTGATGAAATTTATTTGAAGGAAAGCGTCCACATTTTTTTCTTTCCTCCAAATATTATTCTCACCCTCTCCAATTACTTAATGTCTCTTCTACATTTTTCCTGTATTTACATATTTGGGACTTTTTTTAAAAAGTGAGTTGGTGTTCTATGACTCTATAATAAGAGTTAAAGATCTTCCCACTCATTAATAGACTTGATGTGGAACCCATTAAGGGAAGCTTGATTAGGGGAGGCTTCTTCTGTAGGAAGGCCCACACCTTTTATTAATTGCTAATGAGGCACTGGGTCACAAGGGTTGTACCCTCCAGCTCTGAAAAGCATATACTCTGAGGTGAGGTTTGGGACTTACCCTTTGGAAGAAGGTTCATGTGCCAGATGAGACTCTGGTTAGCCCTTAAGGAGACCCCCAACCCCACCCCTCACCCTCAACTTTGAAAACCCAGATGTTGGTGTTTCTCTTTCTGGTAACTATGTATGTATTTAATGGTTAGACAGTTGGACCTGTCTGTTAATCTGTGATGTATGTATTGCTTATCATCAGACAGTTAGAAGCCCTATCTGTTGGTCTTTATTTCTCTGTTTGTATTTTCTTTGTTGGTATATTTGGTTAAAGAAGATTGTTGCCTCCTTGAAAGTGGCTTTCTCTTTTAGGAAAGCAGATCTAAGAACCTGTGCTACCAGGCATCCTGGATGTGTCAGGGTGCTTTCTGATACAGATTAGAAGTTTCAGAGTAGGTACTGATATGCAATGGTAGAAGGAATTTCCTCATCAGAAATTCTTTACACCTTTGAAATTATAGGTCTGGTATAAAAACAAAGTAAAATATTACCTAGGAACATGTATCTTTCCAGTAGAACATAAACCCCTTAAGGATAGTGGCCATGTCATTTCTATATCCTCATTTGCCATGCCTAGAACCATGTTTAAAATACAGTAAATATTTTTAAACAGTTTTTTGATTGGTTGATTCATTGATAAATACCTACATGAATCAAATCACTATAGAAAGTGATCGTGTATATAATTACCTTGTTTATTCACTTTGCTCATTTTACTGTGTTAGATGGTCTCTTCTTAATAGACTAAAAGCTACTTTATATTTTAGGCTTTATATGATTATATATTGTTGGGTGATTTTCCCAGGGCAGTCCCAGGAAAGTGGTGGATAAAAGATAGAGAAGGGTCTGATGTCTACAGGCTTTCTCTGTTATTTGCTCTAGTATAGTTAGGTTTTGTGGGGAGGTGCATATGTAGGGTAAGGGTCATAGTTCAGAGAACAGAAGTTGGGAATTACACATATGGAGGGTTATACCTCAACTTTTTTTAATGAGCTAAAGATAGTACTAATTACACAAGTGTGGATATTTGCTTTGATCTCTTTGATTTAGGTAAATATTATTAACTCTCATAATCCTCTCTGTTTCCCCAGTCATGTGGATCCAGTATTCCCTCATTCCAGCATCTTTTTTTTTTTTTACATTGTGATTTACAGCTAGATTCCAATTAGGCTGAATAATGAACTCTGAAGTGGTCACACATAATTGAATTTGCACTATCCAAAGTAATAACTACATACTATATAATGTTGTAATATACGACTTGTCAACCTAAATAAAGACTATCAGCATAGTAACAAGGGTCTTTAATTAAGGCAAGGGGATTGCAATTCAGGATTCCATGTAGCACCAAAGTGCTGGAGTGTCCAGGAGGGACAGGGGAGTGTCAATAGGGAGGGAGTGTCTTAAAAAACATAGCTGTTAAGTAAGTTGTTTGAAAAATAGCTGAAATTCCATAGCAAAGGCTGAGGAGGCTCAGGATAGGCTAACATTTTCTCAGAACAATAAACCCTAGGTACAGCAACATAGAACTTCCAGAGAGACCAAAAGACCAGTTTTAACTGGTTTAAACCTCTTCCAACAATGGAGTCAGAGTCAGATAGCCCCTCTCATGGCTGTATTGAACTCAATACAAATGTGGATTTGTTTTCAGCTTAGTGGAAATGGACAGTGCATATTTGAGGGGGACCACTTCAGGGGAATTCGTTATTTGCCCAAATTAGGACTCATTATTTGTCTCCTGGATTCTCCCCTGTCTCAGGTTCCATGTTACCTTGACCTTGAACACTATGCTAGTGAGCAGGACTTACATGGGCCCCTGGAGAAACCATAAAATATAATGGAGGGAGTCCTGGGCTTCCTGAAACCTGGGAGATTTAAGTTTGAATCTTGACTCTGAAACATGCTAATTGTGTGACCTAGGAAAGACATACAAACTGTCTGGACCTCAATTTCACCATCTTTAAAATGCGGAGAATGATACATAGGGTAATGCCAGACCTGCATAACCTGTGGTCTGAGCAGACTCAAGGATTTCCTCTACATGCAAAGGATGTTTCCCTCTCCATTTTTCACTGGCGCCTGGAAATCCTTTGGCCTGCTGCATGCAGCCTGCCAGCTATAGGTTGTACAGACTTTGGATAATGGAATTTTAAAGTAAAATCATCTTCCCTATCCTCTTATTCAACAATACCTCATTGTTTTAGGAATTCCAGAGCTTGATCTAGCGCAGGGGTGGCCCTCTAGGTCCTCAAGTGTGGTCCTTTGACAGAATCCAAACTTCACAGAACAAATCTCCTTAATAAGAGGATTTGTTGTATAAAACTTGAACACAGTCAAAAGACCACACCCAAGGACCTAGAAGACCACAAATGACTTAAAGACTGCAAGTTCCCCCACCCAAGGAGATCTGTGTAAGCAAACTATTTCTACTATGCTCTACAAGAAACTACTTCTATTGATGTAGATCAACAAATGTCCTAGAAATTATATTCTTAAAGGGTTCCCTGGTTTAAAAAAGAAAGCCAAAAATGAATCAGACCCTGCCTTTACATTTTCAGAGAATCAGCACCTACACCATTGTTTCATTCTTTTTGCTCATTTTAAGGATTATGTTTTTGTTTCACTTAAAAAGAAACACATTTACTATTAATATTAATATTTTTCATCAAAATACTTTGACCATAAAAAAGGAATGGGAACAATCTCTAAATTTTTAGATGCCAGTTTGAATTGCCATGTGCATTTTTTTTGTGCCAAGTAGCATGAGCTTCAGATATAAAAGAGGAAATAAAGTATTTTTTTTGCTTAACATGTGATTATTTTTCTCTGTACCTAGTTCAGTTGTTTTTCTTGTACTTTTATGAATCTGTGACTTCATAGATGTAGCAACTCTCTTCAGTATGGTAGACCATGACATGTCTCTACTTTCCCATTCTCTGTAATTCTTGACCATGTCATCCGGTAAGTCATGGAGCCAACCAACAGATTGGAGCCCCTTACATCATCTATTTATGTGTTTTGGATATCAATAACCCACTTAGGTTTCATAGTTACTACATAACATTTCACCTTTTTTGACTACACTTTTCATATATAATATCATGTGAAATCCATAAATGTTACAAATTGCTGCTTTCACACATGTGCTATTCACTTCTTTTGTTCTTTGGATGACAATTAAAATTTAATCAACCATACACAAAATACTTAACAATTACAAGATACAGTCTACAACTGACCTACAGTAGTACCTGAAATCACCTTAAATGCACATTCTAGGATGAGGCATAAATAACTCAATTTGGTTTTTTTTGAATTCCCAGTATTTTGTGTTGTTTTTGTTTGTTTTGCTTTTGGTTGTTTTAGTTTCTTAAACTCACACTAAGGTCAAGGATGGATGAACTATTTACTTGCCAGTTGTACTTCATAAGAAGATGCAGTCAAAACAAGTTTTACACTTTACAAAAACTGACTGAATTACATAATTCTATGGTAACCCATACACTATTCCTCTTAAGTATGCCTGAATCATCTCTCCTATTTCTCACCAACTCTGCCTTTTCTCACCCCTCAAAATACCTCCTCAGGAATTTCACTTCCTCAGCCTAAGCTGAGCCATGAATTTAAGCCCTTTTTCCATATCTCTTTCCTTTTGGGTAAAACTGACATATTCTGTGGATAGGGCTTAGTCATTCAGAGCATTTTTCTCCCAATTTTAATATTAAAGAAGCATTGGAGTGAGTCTCTCTCTCCTTATTTAAATATTTTTTTCAATATCCTTTATCTGCCCAGTTGTCAGAAGACATCTTCTATTTTCTACCTTGAGATGTCCAATTTCACCATATAACTAGAAAATTTCCTTCCATTATATGAATAGATTCACTCTTTCATGTTCTTGGTCTGTTAATTGTATTCTCCGAAGGACACATCAACATACAAGGAGTATTGCAACAGTTAGTTGCTGAATAAACTATGTTCTATAAGAAAGCCAGCACTTATATAAATATAGTCAGTTCCTATTGCAGTACATTATATAGTCAGTATTTAATAAATGTTTATTTAAATCAAACACAGAGCTGTTTCTCTCCCCTCAAAATTCCATTAGTTCCTGAAATTCTCTATGGGATGCAGGGAGCATAGAAGCAGAATCCAGTTGTCCCTAATATTAGTATAAGGTAATGCTTCTGAATTTTTCTCCCAAAGAGTATTGTATTTAACCTGCTTGACATTTTTTAAATTAAAACAAGATCTAAAAATTTGTATACTAATACAACCCTAATATATGAACAATCACATTTTGGTTTCTTGTCATTTTTCCTTCCAGTGGCCTCTATGGCAAAGAACAATAAATTGTTAGAATTTGACTGATTGAGTCAGGGGACTCAGTATGGGACTCTGCCATCCACCTGGTCCTAAATTAGCTGATTCTCTCTCCCTAGCTCAGCAATTAGGAAATCAGCTGCCCTAGAAGTCTGGCTGCCATGTCACTTCCCACACACCTTATCCAAAAGCCTTGGAGTACTGCCCATTCCCACTGTTCATAGGCCATGGGTTTTAATGTCTTCCAGCTGGAAGATTACCTATTTTCCCTTCATTATGCTATGCCATGGATGGGAACTTGGAGGGCAGCCTGCCCCTCAACCCTGGCCAGTCAGCAACAGTCACATTCTCTTTTCTCCCCATAACTGGGATACCTGGAACATAGTTTTCTCCTGGCTGCCAGGAAATAAAGGAGCTGCTCTCTCTAGCTCTCCTTAGGTGGGTTGATTTGGGGAATATTGGCCACAGATGGTACCATAGGGACAGGAGCCTTGATCCTGTCAATCTCTCAACTTGGAGGACTGTCCAGTTTATCATTAGCTGGACTCATGGCAATGCTCCAGAAAAACCCTACAACTTTGACCCTTTCAGTCTGTGGAGCAGGCAGTAGTTATCTTTCCCTTATTTTGTTCTGGAAAAAAAAAACAACACTTTATCTGCCAAGAAAATATAAGACCTTTGTAAACACAAGTTCACACAAGTGAAATCTGATCTAAACAATTGGAGAAATATTAATTGCTTATGGGTAGGCTGAGCCAATATATTAAAAATGAAAAATTTGCCTAAATTAATTTGCTTACGAAGTGTCATACCAATTAAATTAACAAAAATGTTGCGTGCAACTAAAAATGAAACAGCAAAATTCATCTGGAAGAACCAAAGTTCAAGAATATGAAAGGAATCAATTTTAAAAGTGTACATGGGGGTGATGGAATGTAGACTTAGTAGTACCAGATCTCAAACGATATTACAAAGTGACAGTCATTAAAACAATATAATGATGACTAAGTGCATCTGTGGAATAGACTAGGTGCACAGTACAAAGGAATACATGATGAGAATGATCTAATATTTGATAAATACAAAGATCCAAACATTTGAGACAAGAACTCACTGTTTGGCAAAAATTGCTAAGCAAACTAGAATAGCAGTTTGTCAGAAACTAGATATAGACAAGCATTTCACACAATATACCAAGATAAGATAAAAATAGGTATATGTTTATACATAAAGGATACTATCATAGGTAAATTAGAGGTGCATGGAATATTATATCTGTTAGGTTTATTGATAAGGAACTAGATAGGTAACATTACACAGTGAAAAATGAATACTTTGGGTTGCATCACATTAAAAAGGCAGAAACTGGGGGAAAATTTTCAGCAAGTTTCTCTAGTAAAGTCTTTATTTCTCTGATAAAGTCTTTATATAGAGAGAACTAAGTCAGATTTATAAGCATACAGCTCATTCCCCAATTGATAAATAGTCTAAGGACATGAATAGGTAGTTTTCAGATGAAGGAATCAAAGCTATCTGGAATTACACCCAGAGAGGTTCAAAACTGTACATAATCACTAATCTAGCAATACCTGTAGTAAGTCTGTGTCCCAAAAATATCAAAGAAGAAGGTAAAGGACATAGATATACAAAAATATTTACAGCAGCTCTCTTAGTGATGGAAAAATTGAGGGAATTCTCAGCAATTTGCAACTGACTGAACCAGTTGTAGTATATGATAATGACAGCATACTATTATATTGTAGGAAATGATGAGCAGAATCCTTTAAGAAAAGGAAAAAAAAAACCTTAAGACATATGAACTCATGCAAGGTGAAATGAGTAGAACCAGAACAATGTACATAGTAACGCAATATTGTATGATGATCACCCGTAATTTAGTCAGCTATTCTCAGAAACAGAATGATCCAAGAAAATTCTGAAGGACTTACAATGAAAAATGCTATCCACTTCTGGAGAAAGAACTGTTGGAATCCAAATTCCGATTTAAGTCTACATTTTTTGCATTATTTTCCTTGTATTTCTTAAGTCTATTTTCTTTTGCACCATGGCTAATATGGAAATGTGTTTTGCATGACTGTAGTTCTATAATCTATATCAAATTGCTTGCCTTATGAAGGAATGAAGTGGGGAAAGTAGGTAGGGAATTTGAAGCTCAAAAATTAAAAAAAAAGAATGTTAAAAGTTATTTTAACATGTAATTAAGAAAGAATAAAAAGTTAAAACTATAATAAGAAGCCTTATTTAATCCTTACTAGGGCTGTGCTCCCTTACAAGGTTCCTTCACACACACACACACACACACACACACACACACCAACACACTCGTGTGCACACACGGTTATTGTCTGTGCTTAGCAAGTTGCTGGCACATAGTAGGTGACTACACAGTAAGATTTTTTAGAATATGGTTCTCCTTTTCATGATTTGACTTTAACGAGTTTAGAGTCTATTTTTTTCTGTTTTTGCTTATGTCATTTAATTCCTTGCTATACAGAGAGCATCACTCCATTTGGGAAAAGGCAAATCTATGAAAAAAAACTCATTAAATCTTTCATTTGCTCCAGAAATTTCCTCATCAAGCACCTATTATTAATTCTAGAAACTGTGGGTGATCAAAGAAGAACAAGTGGCTTCTGCACTTAAGGAGTTTTCTTCACAGAGGAGATGTGACATGTAAATGAGCGACAAATACAAAGTAGAATGTAATGTGTCATTATAGAAAAATGTTCCATCAGATTGCAGATATCAAGGAATACTGCTTGGCAATGGTGTCCTTTGAGCTGATTCTTTTAGGACATGCAGTATTTTCAACATGTGGTAAAGAGTCAAACGTTAACCCTTTTAGATGGGGAGGGAGGCAATGGATAAAATAAGGAAGCGAGTCAGTATGTTCAATTTGTTCCATCTCGCATATGTCCACATTTCTTTCATTAAAATATAGACTCCATGATAGTATGGATCGCTTTATTATTCATATTTGTATCTCTAGCACATTGCCTGGTACATAGTGGGTATTTAATAAATGCATGTTGATTAGTAGATTGATCTGACAGCCATTCATTCACTTGATTTCCCATTTAACTTGGGTTTCTGCAAGCATGAGGAAGGAAATAGAAGGCATTACAATTGAATTTACACGATTTTAATATGTATGGGAATCACACTTTAATAAGGTAGTCTGAGGATGTAGAGACAAGCAATAGGAGGGGTGCAGAGATACATAGAATGAGGACAGTTTGGGCAATGGGATGGTAAGAGGGGCAGATAGTATGGGGAAGAGGATGAAAGGCAAAGAATATAACTTACTCATGGATTAGAATTGGGAAAACTTAGCAGCACAGATCCAAGGGAAATGGAAGAGTGTTGTTGGGCAGTAGTTTGAGGTATCATTTTATTAGAGTTATTTTGGGAAGCAGACTAACTCTTATCTGTGTCGCCTTAGGGTTATTTCTTTAAAAGATCCAAATCATTGCAGATCAATAAAACTTTAAAGTTAACATGTCCACATCATCTCCAATTTATCAGCATTTTTTTGGTGTGTCTTGCTGGTCTTCCTGCAGAGGTCTGAGATTCAATTATCATAGAACTAGAACCCTGACAGTCTCACCTAGAAGGCATTTGCTGATTCAGAACAGGAATTTTGGTTATTACATAATATGATGTGTGACTTTACACAGTCCTCCCTCCCTTAAATCCAATTCATTTGTATGTCCTGGCATCAGCTCCCTGATGTCATGATCCTCTTTGAGAATGAAGATGAACAATTACACAATATGTAAATTATACTTCTTTGATCTTTTGGACAATTTGTACATGACTTCCAAATTCCCTTTGTATCTTATTTCCTGTTATTACTTTTCTATATTGCCTGTTTATAAACTTACTGTACTGACTAGAAGGGTGGTTGTGGTCCAGGGAACCAGAACAAGATGTACTTTTAACAGAATTCCAAAATAACCAAAAACAAGATGATAAATTGATATTTAGCAATGATTCTCAACATGCTATGCATGAGATTTCATTTTTGGAAGGATGAATTGTACATAGCTGAGGATATAAATTTTTCTGAACTTCCCCAAATGAAACCACATGAAAAGACACTTGTCCTTTCTGACCTTATCATGTACATTTCTACACTGCATAGCTACATTTATTTAAATAATGAGGAGGTTGTGACCTAACCTACTTTGTTAGATGAGTGTTTTTTTTTTCCTGGACAAGTAAAAATCTTACCAGTTTCCTTTCTTTATTTTGATCTTGTTTTCTTAATAAAAAAAATATCATAAAAGTGAATGATTGCTGGACAAGTGAAAATGTTCCTTAAATCTCCAGAAAGGAATGGAAAATTTTCTATCAGCAAAAGGAAAAATTCAGAAAATTTAGATTCCTAGCATGTAAAGAACGTGTTTTTATAAATGAGAACTCTCAAAAATTTATATTACAATAGTGGCTCCTTATTTTTTACAGATAGCATTTCAAAATGTACTTTGATTTTAAAGCCTGAGTTACTTCACTGTATAATATCAAACCATCCCCCTGCATTACTCTTTCTTTTTGTGACTGCAATCATTGACAATAGCATATGGTGTTCTCCAGGTCTCCACCTTCCTCTATCATGTGACTGAGACAAAAGGCTGCTGCTTTATGACAGTTGTTACCTGGAGGGAGTTCTTAGCACATCTATTATCCTCTTCTCCAACATTATTTGAGATCCTATCTCTTCTTCATTGTTGTATGTTCTCTCTTTGTCAGATCATATTGGACATTCAGTTCTGCTTTTCAAAAAAAATGCTGAATTTTAAAAACGTATTCAGAAAACCCTACAAGCCTTGGGGGATTTTAGAATATGCATGTATTCAGGAAATTTGTCAAATTCAACCTCTAGAAATTAGGAGGTAATTCATGGCACATTGTATATATTTAGAACAGTTCAAGAATTCAGAAATCATATTTTCTTTTTTTTTAAATATTTTTTAATACAAATTTATTTATTTAACTTTTTACATTCATTTTCACAACATTTTTGGTTTCAAAATTTTCTCCCCATTTGTCCCCTACCCCCAAGTACACTGAGCATTCTAATTCCCCCTAACACCATTCTGCCCTCTCTTCTATCATCCCTCCCTTCCTTTGTCCCCATCTTCTCTTTTGTCCTGTAGGGTCAGAAAACTTTTTATTCCCCATTACCTGTATTTCTTATTTCCTAGTAGCAAGAACAATACTCAACAGATGTTCCTAAAACTTTGACTTCTAACTTCTCTAATTTCATTTTTTTTTCTCAGCTGTCATCTTTTTCCCTCCACTAAGAAGTCTCCTGCTTGCCTCTTCTATGAGAGATAATTTACCCCATTCCATTTCACCCCATCTTCTCCCACTACATTTCTCTCTCACCATTTACCTTGATTCTTTTAAGATATGATCCCATCCTATTCAGTTCACTCTGTGCTCTCTGTCTCTGTGTGTGCATGCATGTGTGTATGTGTGTGGGTGTGCAAGCATGTATATGTGTATGTGCATGTGTGTGTGTGTGTAATCCCACCACCTACCCAGATACTGAAAAATTTCAGGAGTTACAAATATTGTCTTTCCATATAGGGATGTTAACAGTTCAACCTATGACTTCTCTTTGCTGTTTACTTTTTCATGCTTCTTCTCATTCTTGTGTTTGAAAGTCAAATTTTCTTTTCAGCTCTGGTCTTTTCATCAAGAATGCTTGAAAGTCCTCTATTTC
>CM053769.1:515555308-515574275 GCA_028658325.1 Potorous gilbertii
GGAAGGAAGGGATGATAGAAGAGAGGGCAGATTGGTGATATGGGTAATTAGAATGTCTAGTGTATTGGGGAGGGGGGAGGGGACAAATGGGGAGAAAATTTTGGAACCCAAAATGTTGTGAAAATGAATGTAAAAAGTTAAATACATTTATTTAAAAAAAAATAAAGGGAAAAAATATATATGTGGTAATACATGTTTATGTATGCAAATATATATGCATGTATATATACACACATGTGTGTGCCTATATATGTGTGGGTGTGTATCTATCTACACAACCCATACATATATGTGTGCATGTGTGTATATGTAAATATATGAATGACAGTAGAGACACACATGCTAGAGATATATTATATATGTATATTAGATAGATAATATATGTAGGGCATTGACATAGATTGGGTGCTTATCTATGTATTCATTCACATGTATGTCAATTAATGAATCAACATCTTTTGCTATTTACTATGTTACAGACCAGGCATGGGTCATATAAAAAAAAGAAAAAATGGATCTGTTCCCATTCTCAAACATTAAGAAACTCAATTCACAATCATATGTATAGGTATAGATAAAGAGATAAGTGTGTATACCCACACATATATAAATGGACACATATTACACATAACATACATATACATATGACTAAAATCTGTATTAGGAGGAGTTTAGAAACACAGTTAGGGTTGAAAAGAGGGCATCACAGGGTAAGCTTGGAACCATAGCTAATGCTTCTTATGGACTGGCACAAATCATGCAACATTCTTAGGTTAAGTAGCATGAAAAGTGGCCACAAATCAAGGTAAGACATCTTGAGTTTGGGTAAGGCAATTGCCATTGGGGAGGGACTTTAATTATCTATTGTGAATGCTAAACCACTGTGCTTAGTGCCTTCCAATGTTACTTTCGTTTGCACTTTACCAAGCAGCTCATTCTTAGTAGACAAAACTAAGTCAACAATAATTTTCCCTTACTGCTTCCTGTACTTCCTGTAAGATGAAATTAGCAGCCATGCAAATGAAGAATGTGTTTCTTTTTCCTTTCCTTTTTTTTTTTACAGAGAAAGACTTGTAGCAGATGTCTCACCATTAAAGTACTCCTTCATAATTATATTACACCTCTTTGAAAGCTTTGTGATTTGAATCAGGAACTTGTCACCCATCCCTCAAGCTAGCTTAGCTGCCTCTAGCAAGATACCCGCATACCATCTCTATTTCCCTCTCATATCCTCACTCAGATGCTTACCACAATGTTTCCTCCCTTACTCATAGGGATTTCCATACGTTCCTGAGTCACAATACATTAATAATACCCCTAGTATCTAACCGGTTCCCTTTTGGAACAAAGATGTGCACCTTATTATTTTTAAGGAATGACATATAATGTTCAACTTACCAATCAATCCACAAGTATTTTTTGAGCACTAAATATATATCAGGCACTATGCCAGTGATACAAGTATAAAGAATGAGACAATTCCTACTCATGAGCTGACAACCCAATAGAGGATACAAATTTTCATATACACACACATACATGTGAATATGTATACTTATTTATGTATATATCATATGTATTATAGATAGATATGTATGTGTGTATGTGTATTTATGTATATATGGCATAAATATAGCATATATATAAAACTAAATTATTAAAAGTTAGTTAAATACAAGTTACTTGGGAGTTAGGAAACTAGCATCTTGAAGAATAAGGAAAGGTGTCATCAGAATATCGGGCTTGAGTTGCATCTGTGGTGCAGTGGATAAAGCACTGGTGGAGAAGTCAGGAGGACCTGAGTTCAAATCTCACCTCAGACAATCATTAGCTGTGTGACCTTGGACAAATCACTTAACCCCAATTGCCTTCTCCTGGGTCATCTTCAGTCATCCTGATGAATATCTCTGGTCACTGGATTCAGATGGTTCTGGAGGAGAAGTGAGGCTGGTGACCCACATAGCCCTCCTTCCCTCAGAACAAAGTCAAGTGCAAGTCATGTCTTCACTTCTCTGATGGCATGGTCTTCTTTGGCAAATAAGGATGAACACACAAGGAAAAAGAATGATTTCAGGAGGCAGAGTTAAGGAAGGCATGCATTTCAGCATGTGAGATAGTAAGTCAAAAATGAAGTGACAGGAAAGCATTATGGTCAAGTAAAAGAAAGTCTTAACACAAAATGTGGGAAAGGTATGAATGTCCAATGAGGCTTGAAAAATAGGGTGGGACCAGATTTTATAAGGTGATATATACTAAATAGAGTATTTTATAGTTTATACTAGAAGCAATAGAATTGTCATTGGAGTCAATTAAGTAGGGGATGCTCATGGTCAGAAACGTATTTAAGAAAAATTATTTTGCCTTTAATGTAGATGCTAGACTAGAGCAGTGAGAAGTTGGAGGCAGAGATGCCAATTAGAAAGCAGCTGAAATAATTTAGAAGAATGATCATAAGGGCCTAAACCAAGGTGTGAGCAACACAAGGAGAAAGGATGATTCTGATGAAAGAGATGGTGTAAAGGAAAATTGGAAAGATGTGACAACTGATTGTACATATGGGGTAAGAAAGAATGGGGATTTGAGAGATAATGCCAAGATTAAAAACCTGGGATGCTAAAAGGATGTTGAGGACTTCAGTAAAAATAATGAAGTCTCAGTGACACTCATGATGTTATATTTAGCAATGAACGTTAACATTGGTTTGTCATCTATGCTCTGAGTATTGGTATATAGTTACCATAATCCAAGAGTGTTGTCACTATCTTGCTTTCTTTGGCATTATTTTACTATGAAACTTTGAGCAAATCTTGTTTGTTTTCTTTCTAACCTGTTGCTCTTAAATATATCTAATTCAGTGTCTGTATCTGAGTAATATTTTTGCCTTCCATTTATTTCATCTTATATTTCTCTTAATCAGATTAGGCTGTTAGAAAAATCTCCTAGTCATTGTTAGGAAAATCTTCCCCAGGCCAAGAATATATAAAATCTGCATCTTGTACCTTGATCCAGAAAGTTGAATTCCACTCTTAGGTATAGTTTTACCTTTGTTGTCTTGTTCACATCCCCAATTCTGTTTCTCGGATTAGTGCCTTGCCTTTAGTGAGTTGCAGTATTGATAACCTGGCTCTGCCACAAGTTGCCTCTCTGTCTGTGGGAAAACCACATAACTTCTTTGAGTTTGGGTTTCCTCATCTTTAGAATGATGAGATTGGATTATAGGGTGTCTACATTCCTTTTGAAATGTAAGAATATAATCCTTTGAAGAAATCAACCTATTGTCCAAATCTTTCACTTTCCCATTAAAGTTTCTACAATTCCTAGATTCACTTTTTCCAAAATACACACCTATGTGTTATGTTTCATCAAACAATAGTGTTTGTTCCCACATGAATAGAATTTTGTAATGGTGGTCCTCAAATTTGGCACATGTCAAGAGGCTCTTCCTGTATTGGGGGAAGGGGAGGGGAGAAACATACTACCTATACTCTGTAACTGGTTAGAGGTCCTCCTTAGAACCCTCCTCCTCTACCATCTACCCACTTACTCTTGTATCCCTGCCTGAGATTCTTTTGTTTCCTTGGAGTTTTTTTTTGTTTTGTTTTGTTTTTATTAATTCCTTGGTATACTGCTGGATTATAACTTCTGTCCTCTGAGGAAAACTTTGTCTTTCCCAAGAGTTCAGGAGACTAAAAATTTTCTTTCAGGACTTTGTTTATCTTTTTCTTCTATAGAAAGAACAATATATACCTAATTCACAAATACTTATCAATAAGGGCAGCTATATGGTGTAGTAGATAGAGCATCAGTCCTGTGGTCAGGAAAACCTGAGTTTAAATCCAACCTCAGACACTTACAAGCTTTGTGACCTTGGGTCAATCACTTAACCTTGATTGCCTCCAAATTTAAAAAAAAATATTGGTACATAAAATACACACAAATGGTTCAGTCACTACAGCACACTAAACCAGTTCCCTTGTACATTATAAATATTGAAAGTGAGATTTCTTGTTATTTGTAAATGCCTCCGACCTCTCCTGCTACTAAATATCAGAGAAGAGTGCTTGTTGTGCCTTGCTTTGCTATAACTCTAATTAAAAAAGAAAAAATTAAGTTGATGACAGGGCCCAGATGTAAGTCTAGGTCAGAATCTACACAACAAAATGGTAGAATCAACATTCAAAATATTGCTTGCATTATCTGCAAGTCATTCCAATAAGGATACAGAATTTAGGACTAGTGACATTTCCAGTGGAGTTAAAGAGGACAGACATCAACTCAGCATAGAAACAGCTTGGAACAAAACTTTGAAAATTACTTCCAAAATGGCTTTGGTGATTAGTGGAATGGTCAAGGATGGTGCAGTTTTTAAATCAAGGTTTCTTAATCTGTGGCCCCCTTCCGCCCCACACACATCATGGACTTCAATGGTAGTCAGGTGAAGCCCATGAAAATCTTCTCAGGAAAATGTTTTGTTGCTTAGATCCATAATTGAAGGAAATGCTAAATTTCAGTTTTAGGGGAGTAAAATAAAGGTGTACTTTTTTTCTCAATCACATTCTTGGATGCCTGTAATCCGTTCACATTCACCTTGGGGGCTGCATTAGAGCATTCTCAGATTTGGCTTTTCTAGTGGGTTATCTAGAGCATATGCAAATATTTCCTGTCCTTTTTTTCAATCCAATTATGTCTGGGGATTTGATGAGACTATTTCTGTTCTCAAGTGACTAGGGAGGGGCTAGTAACATATAACGACAATGAATCTTCTAATTAGTGGCAAAACTAGAAGATTCCACTAAGTTTACACACAGATAGAATCAATCTTTCCCTCCTCTAGCCTTTTTTGTGCTTTTCCTTATTTGTGCTAAAGCAAGAGAGGGACAAATCTTGCTTTCTGTCTTATCCATTTTGTGTGTTCATGTCTCCATATACATTTATGATTTCTTCATCTTAGTTGAATGAGTATCTGGAAATGGAATTGACCAAGTTATAATATTGTGAAGTTCAAAGGATGAGATAAGGCATCCAGCAATTGGAAGCATTTGAATGTGGTAGCAGAATATGACATTAAGCAAATGTCTGCTAAAGGAACTACTATGATGACACACAAATGATGGCAGCTTCACAAATCTGACAGAGAAAAGTGTATGTATTCAAAAAAAGAAACAATTCTTAGGAAGTTATACCTTAAAGAATCTTCATGAAGACTCCATAAAGGGATGAAAGGATTCCTTGAGGCAGCATTTTAGACATAACACTTGGACCTATCTGTTTTATAAATGACTACCTTTATACTTTAACTATAATTTCCAAGGAGTGTGTGTGTGTATGTGGGGGAGAGGATGTCGCCCATTTTGGGAAGACTCTTTCGTAACCACAGTTCTTGCTATACACTCTCAGGAAATCTCCTGACTGATTAATATAATGAGTACACTGAATGGATTTTGTGATTCATAGCATTAGAAGCCCTAACCCTTCAGAATCATCCCCTAGAATTCTGAGGGAAAAGACATATTCTCCCCACTGCAACCGTATCCAGCCACTACACTGAAAGTAGAGTTAATAGGTGTTTCACTTTCTAATGTCCAGGGAACCAAGGAGGAGGTCAGATTTCTAAGGGCTTAGAAAAATTGAGACTAAAAATGGAAAATGGAGATCTGGTAGATGAAGATGCTTGACTTCTTGAAGCTCAGAGGAGAAATCTTATGGAAAAAGTGCCTTCCTTGATCCAGATATTCAAAAAGAAATTTTAGAAGTCAAAAGGAGAAAAGAATCCATAATAGGTTCAGAAAGTTAAATAAATGCCCCACACCAAAGCCCAAGATCTTCATCCTATACTGAACCAAAAGAAGCTATGGGTGGAAATAATTCTGGGGGAGACAGAGGTGGAACTAAGAGGATTTAGAGTTGAAATTGATCAACATTTGCCTGAAAAATTTAATTGTCTCTTAGGCTTTTTTAACTGTTATAATTTGTCCCTCTTATTGCTCAGTTCAAGTCCCTGCAAAAACCCTTAAAAAATGGTATGGGCTTATTCCAAAGAACTGAAAGGAAGTTGTACTTTTACAGCTCCTTCCAGAGAAGAGTTGAAGAGAAAAGGAACCCACAATGGGGAGTCAAGGTAGAAAAATCAAAATATGAAAAGTCAATGAAGTAAGGCCTCTATTTTCAAGGTCAAAGAAAATGTGAACATTAACATGGGAGCTGAGAAGTTTCTCTGTAATCAGAGGCCATGCTGTCTACGACAGCAGCACAGTTGTACCCATCTTTTTGATTTATGCTATGAGGGAAAAATGATCTGATATCTAGGAGTTATTTTGATGGAATTCATGAAGAAAACTCATTTGGGAAGCAGATGGTGCATTGAACTGAGGCTGTTTTGTAATAGTAACATCTCAGAAGAGAGTGTCCTCATATCACTTCACTATTGATTTTGAAGCCTGAAAAATGCAGATATCTTACTCCTCCGTTTCTTATCCTTAAGTCAGCTAAATTTCTTTTCATTCCAATAGTATCTGAGCTACTTTTTATTTGGTAATTCCCCTATATGTGCAAAACACGCAGAAACTCATACATAAATCTACATATAACCTACTTTAACATTTGGTTTCAAAAGCTTTAAGGGTCCAACATTTGATATGCAGTTCATATTTCAATTCCTTATCTTTCAGTTTATTCGCTGAATCCTCACTCTGCTGGGTTAGATTGAATGGCCTCCTATCTCTACAATGGAAGAAGTCTTTCAAAGATAAAAAAAAATATACTTGAATCTTTGCAATGCTCATCCTGGAACCTGACTTTGGGGCTGAAATTTATTTATTATATGTGAGAGGCATCAAGTTCTAAAGTTACTTTTAAAGATCACAAAGGTTATAATGAATTAAAGAATGATTGAATTTCCAACCTGATCAAGCTTTTTTTTTCCTTTAACATTCTGGTCATTTTCAAACTGCTTTGATAACCCATCAGGAGACATTGTGAAAAAAGATTTGAGGAATAGTATATTAAAGAAATACAAAATCACAGGATGTCAGAGCTAGATGAGACTTCAAGTGTCATCTAGGCCAGTCTGTAGCTAAACAGGAATCCCTGAGTCTGACAGGTAATCAACCAGCCCACATTTAAAGACTAGCAGTGAAATAGAAGTCACTATTTCTGGAGGCAGTCTATTTTTCTTTTGTATAGTTCTGATTGTCAGGAAGTTTCACTTTGCATTGAATTGAAATTTGCTGCTTTGTAACTTCTGCCCATTTCTTCCAATTCTGTCCTCCCCCTTCCTCACACCCCTCACACCACACAGAAGGTAAGCTTTGAGAGAGAGTTATTACACCATCTCTCCTGAGTTTGGACATTTTGCTTTGTTTTGTATCTTTTTTTGCTAGCTATAACTAGCTATTGCTAGTATTACCAGTTCCCAATTAATTATCAAAATGCAGTGTCCAGGATTCCCATGACTTGACTTCTGAATGATAATAGCATTTACATAGCACCTACTATGAGCCAGGAACCATACAAAGCCTTTTACAAATATTATCTCATTTAATTCTCACAAAAACTCTGACAGGTAGGCACTATTATTATAATACCCATTTTATAGATGAGGAAACTAAGGCAAATAGAGGTGAAGTGACATGTCCTGGGTCACACAACCAGTAAGTGTCTGAGGCAGGATTTGAACTCAGTTTTTTTTTTTACTCTCTACCTAGTGCTTTATCTACTCTACTACCTAGCTGACTCTATCCTATCCTACTAAAGGGTACATGTCATTTTACATGAACACATAGCTGCAATAAAATAGGACAAAGTAATATAGTACAAAAAATATTCAACTTGGAAGTCAAGAGACCTGGGTTTTAATTGTGAATTTTAAAATGATCTTGACTGTAATAACAAAACTAATAAATAGCATTTATGTTGTATTTTAAAGTTTACAAAGTACTTTATGAATTTCAACTTGTTTTAGCTTTACAACAACTTGGGAGGGAGGGAGTGTTGTTATTTGTATTTTACAGATGAGAAAACTAAGGCAAACAGAGGTTGTGACTTGCCTAGATAGAGTCATACCACCAGTAAGTGGCTGAGGCGAGACTGGAACTCAGGTCTTCCTAACTCTGGGTCCAGATTTCGAACCATGGTGCCACCCAGATGTTTGAACCTGGGCAACTCACTTAAGTTATCTGAACCTTGGTTTCTCAATCTGTAAAATGAGAAAATATGCTTCATGACTCAGCTTATAAAATTATTGTAAGGAAAGTATTTTGTAATCTTTAACATGCTATACAAATGTTCATAGCTATAGTAACAATGATTATTACAAAGGTTTGGAGAACATTTAAGAATAACCTGTAGACCCTTACATATATTCAATATATTTCTTGATTCTTTGTTGCACACATTGTACATGTATCAGTTTTTCCAATGCCTGTGGTACTCATCAGTTTTCCTGGCTCTAATTTCAAATAGATCTTCAGACAGGAATGTTGAAATGTGAAGTCCTCCCAACCATGATGCTATATTGCACATGACTGAAATTCAACTCATTATAACCTGTAATGTACATCATAGAACAAATAAATAAAAACTGAAGGGAAAAACATCTTTCACTAATATGTGTCAGGACTCAAATACAAAGTCCTTCCCTTTCATATATGACCCTGAATTTCCATTCAACTTGATTTGGGAAAGATCTAGTGTGAGGGCCTTGAGGTATTCAATTTGTAACATTTCAACTTGAGAAAATATGAAATCCAGGAAGTAAAGAAGAAATGACAAACATAGTTTGAAGTCAATATGATTTGGAGGTATCTGAAACATATTTAATATAGCCAAGATTTGACATCATTGCTACTAACAGTTTGACCGTGTTTTTTCTTATTATTTCAAAGAACCTTAGAGAAATCATCTTGTTTCTCAGTGAACACTTATTCCTCTTCTAAACACAGTTATACATGCAAGAAAAATGTTTATAAGAAAATAAGACATCTAACTTATCTGAAATATTTCTGAAGGGACTGAGATCTTAATTTCAAAAAGAGCTCTGTGTGTGTGAGTGTGTGTGTCTGTGTGCACATGTGCAAGTTCATATGCACATACAACGGAAGAATGATGAGCCCTGAAGTATTTCCTTAGCTAATGAAAGAAAATATTATTTTCTGAATAACAAATAATAACAAAATATGAATAACAAAATATATGAATAACAAATATAACAAAAAATAATATTTGTTTAAAAATATTCCTCCTTTTCTCTTGTCATTTCAACCTGGGGAGCTCTTTGATGTTTACCACCACATGATCAATATACTATGATAGATTTGGTAGATTCAAAGACAAACCTCCAATTATCTTACAATATACAGATGAGAGGCAACATGTATCTAAGATCTGCAAAGTGCTTTACATGTTGTTTTGTTTTATCTGGACAAGTGTTGTAAGTGATTGTATTATTCTCAGGCTACATACACAGATAACAAAAAGGCATTTCAGGAGGGACAGAATTCTGCATTTAGAGGTGAAGAAGAAAGAACATATTTATCTAGGAGATAGTTGACTACTAAGCTGAGCCTTGAAGGGAGATAACGATTTTGAAAGAAAGAGGGGAGGAGAGAGTGAAGTTCAGAAGGGACAGTCTGTACAAAGTTACAGAGATATGGGATGGCACATTACATTAAGAAAGCAATTTGTTTTACCATTTGTTGGAAGTGTAGAAGACACAAAGGTGATGGATATCAAATAAGTCTAGAAAGATGGGTGGGACTCCAACTGTAGAGGACTTTAAAATGCCAAGCCAAGTAGCTTGTATATATTTCTGGAGTCAATATTTACAACATCCAAAGTGACATTTTTAACATTTGTTTTCATATCTGCCAACTTCTTATGGAAATAAGCATGGCTCCTTTTTTTTTAATGAGTCTGAATTAAAATATAGTACTTTTTAATCTAATGAAAAATGAGAGACTTTACTTAATTTTCAGATTAATAATTACTACTATATTAGAAATGCCTGTTTTCCTCTTCAAAATAACTTTAATTAGGCATTCTAATTAATTCCATAGCAACAATAACCTTTTTCTTCTCTTGAAGTTAGCAATGTGAGTAGAACCCAACCTTGACTCAAAGCACAGGCACTGATTAACAGGAATGCTTTGGCTTTTCTAGTTTCTTATAATCAGAATGCAATAGTGGTTTAAAACCTTCCATTTCCTTTACATTTTTTAAAACCTCGGAGGCCTCATTGATGCTATTGGTTTAATCATTAGAATCATAGAATAAGATTGATTGAATTCATTTGCTCAAGGAAGAAGTGGGGCTCCTGAACTTTTATTTGTAAAATGTCTGTGTCAAATGAAATGGGGGAAAAGGGGCATTAGTATAAACCAATAAGCAATCATTAATAAACACTCATCGAAAATTACAGGTACCGTGCTAAGAGCTAGCTATACAAAAATAGTCAAAAGACAATCCTTGACCTCACAAAGTTTTCAATTAGGGAAATAATTGTATTTCTTAAATATCTACTTGGTACAATGATAACATATTTATATAGTAAGAGTTAGTGTTTAAATAATAGCTACCCCTTATGTAGCATGTTGAGATTTGTAAAGTGCTTTACACATATTATCTCATTTTATCCTGACAAAAAGTGAAGCAGGTAATCCTCTTACCCTGAGTTTATGTCTGAGGAAACTGAGGTGAAAGAGGTTGACACTCTCCCCAACTCCCCAGTACTTAAGTCTGATGCTCCCTCTGCATCCTGAGCCATTTCTAGTCACCCTGAGCTATATCTGCCCCTAGACCCAGATAGCTCCAGAGGTCTGGACACAGCTCTCCTTCACTTAAATTCCATTCACTTGCATGTTATGGCATCCCCACCCTGGTATCATGGTCCTCTTCCAGAATGAAGGAAAAATAACAAATGTACAACAGGATTCGAACTCAGTCTTGCTCATTTCATGGTCAACACTCTTATCTGATGAGTCATCTATAGGAGGCAGAGAGTATGCTTAATACTATGCTTCCTTCCTTGCCTTCCTTTATTCTCTTCTACAATCCCTGTGGGACAGCTAAGTGGAACAGTGAATGGAGTCCCAGGCTTCCTGATTTGTGAAATGAGCTGGCAAAGAAGATGGCAAACCACTCTAGTATCTTTGACAGGAATACCCCAGATGAGGTCCCAAGGTGTCAGAAATGAGTGAACAACAACAATTTTGGTTGACAGATACAATTGCTCCAATGCTTTATCAGGCAATCTGATTAGTTTGGGAGACAACTGTTACAAAACTCTTCAAGCTCTCCAGTAATATAAATAATATTATGTACCTATAAAAAGAGCCATAGAAACATCCCATATTGGGGCAATTAATATTAGAATGCCTACTATGGTCCATAATTTTTCAAGCACCTAAACTGAGGCATTTCATGATTGATAAGCTAAGTGTAAAAAGCAAGCACTTGCAAGAGTCACTAAGGTCAAGGTGACTTCTCTAGGTGGGTATTGTCTTTCTGGGCACATAAAGTAGATCTTATGTTTACCTCATGCAAGAAAGTTTTCAAAATGAAAGTACCTCTGCAACGCTAGTTTTGAAAGTGCCTAGCCCAGTGACTAGCATATAAGAAGCCCTTAATAAATGCTTGATTAGCATATTTATATTTTTTTTCTTCCTAAGTCCTATACCAGAAAGCAGAAATAGACAATCACCTAGGATTGGGTTTTCCTGTGCCTTTAATCATAGAGGCACTGTTGAACTTCAAAGGTCACAAAGTCAGAATGATTTCAGATTCAAAACAAATTCCAAAGTAACACAAATGAATTTAACATCTAATTGGTCATTAAAATTTAATTTTAAAAATGATGCAATAATGTAGTCATTGAGGGGTTAGATAACAGAGGTGGAGGGGGGAAGCCAAATTAAGTTTCCTCCACATGTATCATTTAACTATGTCTCAGGGACATGTTCTATTCACATTTATAAACCAAATTATTGATGGCTAGCAGTGGCAATCATAGTAATATATCCCTAAAGCTTATTATGGGCATTTTGTGATTAACTCATTATTGGCCCTTACTTTTTGGTGGATTGTCTCTAACTTTTCACAGGAAGATATGTAAAGCACGCATTGGTTGCTATCGAAACCAAAGGCATCACTCCAATTTACAGTGATGAACTTGCTGTGACTACTTAGGGGGAAAAATGCCATGAAAGCAGTCTCAGTACAAAACAATTTAATTTAATGTTAATGATGGGAGGGAGAAGAAATGATTCATATTTTTTTTAAAAAGGGAGAAAAGGAGTTCCCTATATTGCAAAAATATCCTCCACAGATAATATATACTATTCTATTGATTGAGACGGTGTTTACATTATAACAAGAATGAACCCCCTCTATGACTTTGCATCTTACTTTGTTCATTTCAAAAAATGGTCATCTGACCATTGGATAATTTCTAATTTCTTCCAGTTTTCAAATCTTTTGTCAATTCATATCTCGAGGTGTTTTCTTCAAAAGTTATTAAACAATCATATGGACAATAACAATATAACCCACAACCAAGCTTCCGCTTTAAAAATATTCCTTTTTCTGTCTTTTTAATCTTTGGAAAGCACATGATTTTTATCTGTAGGCATTCCCTAAGGGAAATTCCCTCAATAAATATACTCAAATATTGTTACAAAAAAAGTGGTGATTTTATGAATCTGAAGACCATTTCATGAAGCAAGGAGAATTTTCATGGGTAGAGACAAATATGTGCAACACAAACACCATCAAATTTTGTCATTACTTTGGCACTTATCAGTCACCTAATCATGGTGTTTAAATGAATAACAGAAGTTGCCTTCTAAGTCCTCGAAAAATCAATTGGTAATTTGTAATACATATGTGAGATTCAATGATATTAATATTCCTGGAGAGAAGAGAAATACGAAGATCTTGACCAATGCACTACTGCAGGGGCTCATCATGGCTCAGGGGAGAAGTGAGCTTAGAGTCTTGAAGACTATGTCTATCTATGGTAAGCTCTAGTTCTGGCACATTCTCCTAAGCTGGGATATCTCAGCTAAATTTCATCACCAAATTGACTGTTTGACAATGGACCTTTCTTGACCACAGAAGAAACTTACAGAGTTATAGATGAGCTATGATCTGATTCCACGGAAAAATTATCCATATCATGAAATTTCATTCCTGTCAAGCGTAAAGAGTAACATGATGGCTAGTTATTTCATTCTCTAGCTCTGAATCATCACTACACTGATCATATTGGCGAGGGAATGGAGTAGAGAAAAGGAGAGAATCCTCATCATACCATATATGCAATGATTCTTTGGTAGCAAAAATGTCTTTGGGATAGGAATTTGTTATTACTCCTTGTACTGGCTGAACTCCTTATCTTGTATTCTGGAGGAAGATACTTCACTATTTGGGCCTCAATTTCTCAAGGGGCTGCAATAGATGTTCTTTCAGACATCAGATTCTAAAGTGTATATATGATTCTAAGTTGTGGCATAATGGTGAAAATGTAACTAGTCTTCAGAATTTGGCCCCACTCTATGAATACAAAATTATTTTTTACTACTCCTTAACATACATATCCTATTCAAGTAGGGGCATTTTTCTAACTTCCTATTCACCCACCCTACCCCCACTAGGTCAATCCTCTTCCCCATGCTATTTAATTCTTCACTTACAACTTTTAATTTCTATCTCTGTTCTGTTTCATAAGTAACTTCAATTATACAAAAAAAACATGGATTAAGCACCTATCACATATTAGTAAATACAGGTGTCAGCCAAACAAAAACAAAAAGGAACTAGTCCCTGCTCCCAAGGAATTATCATTCTCCTAGATTCTGAGGGTCATCTCAAAACACACCTCCTTCATGAAGACTTTTCTGAATAATCTGGGTCATTAAGATCTTTCCTTCTCTTAAATTTTAATCATTCTAATGGTTTTATGTGCCATTGGAACAAGAAGACCTGTCTGCTTTCCATAACAAATGGAATGTTGAAGAGCACGTAGTAAATGCTCCATAAATACTAATTTATTGCCTGATAAATTACAAAAATGAGGATATTCCAGCTGTCAATCAATCTTCTCATCAAACCTTTATAAGTAAAATCTGACTGAGATACATTTATTCCTTGCTTCTTTCCATCTTCACCTTGTTAACCTTGAAAAGATCATATAATTTCAGCAAGCTTCATGTTTTTCCAACTTAGAGTTATTTTTGATTATGTCTAGCTAGGAACTTCCCCACTGCCAAATTGGGAAAAGTGTCCTTCAAAGGGAAATTGTGGATTAGTTGTCATATGACCAAAGGGTGAGTGGCCAGAAGGATAAGAAGGGATTTCCCCATATCCAATCAGTTGCCAAGTCTAGTTAATTCTTTTCCTACAGAATATCATGCATGAGTCCCCTCCTCCACCTAAAATCCCACATTCTCTCAATAATCTTTGCCAATTTCCCCTAAATGCTCATGCCACCCCTCTATATTTATCTCCTATTTATCCCTCATGTTTTTGAATATATGTACATATATTATTTTATGTTGGCTTCTTCATCAGACTCCATTAGAGAACAAAGAATGTTACTATCTTTCTTTGCATTCCCAGAACTTAGCATGATGCCTTGTACATAGTAGACATTAATCAATTTTTGCAGACTTGTTGACTTGATTCAGCCATCTACTTTAGTTCAGGCCCTCATCTCTTGACCAGACTATATTATAATAGTTAGAAAGATAGAGAGATGACAGATAGACAGATAAAAGATAGAAAATTTGTTAAGGGATTAATATGTGACAGATACTTCCCTAAGTGTTGGGGATATAAATAAAAGAAAATAAAACAATGCTTATTCTCAAGGAGTTTACCTTGTAAATAAGGAAGATGTCACATAAAAGGGAACAGGAAATTAAGGAGAGAAAGAATGCTCCTTCAATGAAGCAGCTGAGGAAGAGAAGGCTTCTGATGTATCCTGGTATGAGTAAGGGTATTGATTTTCCTGGGTTTTTTCCCCTAATACATGCTCCACACAATCAATCAGGAACTATTAAGAACCTCTTACATGCCAGGAACTATGCTAAGTTCTAGAGATACAAAAAGAGGAAAAAGAAAGTCCCTGTCCTCAAGGAATTCCCAATGTACAGAAGGAGAAAGCAAAAAAAAAATATATACCAACTGGTTAGATAAAGAATAATTTGAAAATAATTAATAGAAGCACTGGAATTAAGAGGAGCTGAACAAATTTCCTGTAAAAGAAGAGATTTTAGTTGAGATTTGAAGGAAGTCAGGGAAGTGAGTAGATGCAGATAAGGGAGAAGAGATTTGAGAGTTGAGGGATAGCACAAGAGAAAAGACCCAGAGCTAAGAGACAGGGAAGGTCTTTTTCATAGCCCATAAAGAAGTCCAGTGTCATTAGATTAAAGAGTATGTGGTAGAGAGTAAGGTGGAAGAAAATTGGAAGAGTAAAGTGATTAATAAGCTCTTTGAACACAAGACAGATAATTTTGTATTTGGTTCTGGAAGCTATAGAGAAGTCACTGCAGTTGGCTGAGTAAGAGGGTAACATGGTTGAACCAGAATTTTAGGAAATCAGTTTGACTGTTAAATGGAGGATGGATTAGAATGGCAAAGAACTGAGATAGGCAGACCTACTGACAGGCTATTGCAACAGTACAAGTATAAAGTGATGATAGCCAGTACCTGGTTTGTGGCAATATTACAAGGTGGGAAGGGGTGGTATTGGAGAGATGTTGCAAAGTTGAACTCAACAAGCCTTGGCTATGTGGGATGAGAGACAGTGAGGAGTTGAGGATGGCATAGGTTTCAAACCTGAAGGACTGGGAAGAGGTGTTGTCCTCTGTAGTAATAAGTAATAGGGAAGGTAGGGAGGAAGGAGAAAGATAATGAGGTGTGTTTTGAAAGAGCTGAGTTTAAGATGTCTGCTGGACCAGTGTGAGATGTCTAAAATGCAATTGTAAGGGTACTATCAGAGTTCAGGAAAGAGTTTAGAGCAAGATAGGTAGATAATAGCATAGTTATTAATTCTATGGGATGTAGTCTGATCCAACCAAGAGAAATTGTGCAGTGAGAGAAGAGAAGACAATACTCTGGAGGACACAGGATGGAGTGGTACCATTTGGATATGTAGAAGAGCTGGTCTTGGTAAATGGATAAGGTCAACTTTTTTTGTGTGTAAGACAGGGGTAAAGAAGAAGAGAATGGGAGGAAGCCTCTAAGGAATATGCAATGTGAAAGAGCAGATAAGAGTGAGCTCATGACAATTTTCCTCATGTTTTCCTATAAAATAGGAGGCAAAAATTTTCATATGAGAGGGTTGGGGGTAGAAGACTTATGGGAGGTTTGAGGTGGGATGAAAACAATCAGAAGAATTGCCGTGGAGACTGAGAATATGAGTTGATAAGGGAAAGGTGGAAGGATTGCCTTGGGGAAGTCTCAGTTGTAGTTGTGTGACATATATTTATAGCAGATCCAGTCAAAGTGTTGTGAGATTTTCTCCACCTTTTTTTAAAGTAATACATGTGTCAGAAGGAAGACAGATGATAGGAGTCCTCCAAGGCTGAAAGTTGGCAGGACGTAAATGACAAAATGAAAAAAGAGATCAGGGATTCAAGAGAAGAGGACAGTGTAGAGCAAAACTACTTCTCTAAAAGATCAAGATGGGGAAAATAAGAGAGAATGAGTAGTATAGGGGAGATGACCCAGGGGTGGGGAACCAGTAACCTCAGTGCCACATGTGACCTTCTAGGTCTTTAAGTACAGCCCTTTGAGTGAATCCAAACTTCACAGAAAAAATTGCCTTAATAAAAGGATTTGTTCTATAAAACTTAGACTCAGTCAAAAGACCATAACCAAGAATCTAGAAGGCCAGGGCAGCAGGTTTCCCACCCCTGATAGGAGATAACTTAAGAGTCTAAGGATTAGAAGACATGTTGTAGAGAAACAACAGGATTTGACAAAAGGAAGCAAAGGGAGAAATGAAAAGTCAACAATTTATTGTTAGATAAGAGAACTTTAGAACTGGAGTAGGTCATAGGAATAAAAGATTGAAAAATTGGGTGGTTAAAGTGCTTGAGGGAGAGTCCCCTAAGTGTGATGGCAGGAGTTAGAGAGAAGAGAAAAATTTTGAGTCAGATACCTAATTCATCGAGCAAGGACGGGGAGTAGCCTGGAGGTAAGTAGACAACAGCTGCCAACATCTTAGCTGATTGGTAGACATGAACTGCTTCATTGAAAGTTGTGATGTGATGTTGGGGGAGAAAATTTAGAACTCAAAATCTAATGGAAGTGAATGTTGGAAAGTAAAAGTAAATAAATGTAAAAACAAAAAAAAATATTAAAAAATAGTGAATTCTTACCCTCAAAGCTTGAAACATTGGGTTGATCAAACATTAGATTACTATTGTCATTTACTATTGTGTATGGTTGTTACTGTTCAGTTGTTTCAATCATATCTGACTCTTCATGACCCCATTTGGGTTTTATTCTTGGCAAAGATAGTTGAATGGTTTGAATTTCTTTCAGCTCATTTTACAGGTAAGGATAAAGAAGAAAACAGACTTAAGTGACTTGCCCAAGATCACACGCAACTAGTCTGAATCTGAATTTGTATTTGGGTCTTCTGACTTCATTCCTGGCACTCTATCCACTGTGCCACCTAGGTGCTCTAGATATATAGGGTACTGTGTACCTAGTCTATACCAATCTATTTCTTAGCCAGTTCCAAATAGTTTTCATGATTACCACTTTGTAATATAGTTTGAAGTCTGGTATTGTAAACCTTCCTTTCTTTCTACTTTTTCATTGATTCCCTTGTGATTCTTGACCTTTTGTGCTTCCAGGTGAATTTTGTTATTATTTTTTCTAGCTCTATAAAAGAATTCTTTGTTTGGGATGGCACTAAATAAGTAAATCAATACAGGTTAAATTTTTTTGTTTATAGTATATGGACTCAGTCTACCCATGAGCAATGAATATTTCTTCAGTTGTTTAGATCTATCTTTATTGATGTGAAAGTGCTTTGTAATAAGATTACACTTTCTATTCTCTGGTACGCATTGACGTCTTTGAGGTCAGGGACTGGTTAGTTTTTGATTTTGTACTCCCTGGACCGAGCAGTTAGTAGACACTTAACAGTTAAAAGAATTGAACTGGGGTAGACTGAGGTGTGACTACAATTCACATAATCAGATATGATTAATCCTAAAAAAATAAATAAATAAAGTTCCTTCCTCCCTCACAATAGAATACGATTACTCAAAAGATTAATGGGAGCTACTGCTCCTCCATAGAGTAGTGGTTTGGATGAAATACAGTTACTTACAGTTTTAGGGTCTCTTAAATCTAATTCAAAAAGGAATTCAAGGGCCCATCTAATTAAAACTCTGTCTCACTAGGAATATATTTTACAACATTTCTGAGGAGTAACTATCTAGGAGATCTCCAGAGATGAGTAATCCTCTAACAGCTGAAGCAGTCAGTTCATTCCACTTTTTGTAAAATCTATATGTTATGGAGTTTTTCCTTACATTGAAGAAAAATCAATTCTTTACAGCTGTTAGCCATAGTTTCTAGTCCTGTCCTAATCCTTCATGAAGCTACATAGATAAAAGGCCACTTTCCACTAAAGTTCTATTCTGAAGGTTCATTTTGGAGTGGAAGTGATATTAGGCTCTCAAATCAATGCCAGAAAGGCATACACTCTGACTGGTCCAACCGGGTTGGAAATGTTTTGTATACAGGATTAGTGACAAATTGTCTGCCAAACTAGGAACTCTATAACTAAGCTTATGATAAGATTATCATAAAGGGAGGCCTGGAAGGACTTATATGATCTGATGCTGAGCGAAAGGAGCAGAACCAGGAACACTTTGTGCACAGCAACGACCACAGTGTGCGAGAGTTTTTTCTGGTAGACTTGGAACTTTGTAATAACACAAGAACTTAC
>CM053769.1:515574775-515669687 GCA_028658325.1 Potorous gilbertii
GCTCCCTCCTCCCATTGCCCTCCCTTCCATCATCCCCCCCACCGGGCTTATCCCCATCTCCCCCACTTTCCTGTATTGTAAGATAGGTTTTCATACCAAAATGAGTGTGTATTTTATTCCTTCCTTGTTCAAATGTGATGAGAGTAAACTTCATGTTTTTCTCTCACCTCCCCTTTATTCCCCTCCACTAAAAAGTCTCCTACCTGCCTCTTCTGTGAGAGATAATTTGCCCCATTCCATTTCTCCCCCTCTCCTCCCAATAAATTTCTCTCTCACCGCTTAACTTCATTTTTTAAAGATATGATCCCTTCTTGCTCAATTCACTCTGTGCTCTCTGTCTCTGTGTGTGCGTATGTGTGTGTGTGTGTGTGTGTGTGTGATACTACCAACTACCCAGATACTGAAAAGTTTCAAGAGTTACAGATATTGTCTTTCCATGTAGGAATGTAAACAGTTCAACTTTAGTAAATCCCTTATGACTTCTCTTTGCTGTTTACTTTTTATGCTTCCCTTCATTCTTGTGTTTGAAAGTCAAATTTTCTTTTCAGCTCTGGTCTTTTCATCAAGAATGCTTGAAAGTTATCTATTTCATTGAAAGATCATATTTTCCCCTGAAGTATTATACTCAGTTTAGCTGGGTAGGTGATTCTTGGCTTTAGTCCTAGTTCCTTTGACTTCTGGAATATCGTATTCACCACCCTTCGATCCCTTAGTGTGGAAGCTGCTAGATCTTGTGTGATCTGGATTGTATTTCCACAATACTGGAATTGTTTCTTTCTAGCTGCTTGCAATATTTTCTCCTTGACCTGGGAACTCTGGAATTTGGCCACAATGTTCCTAGGAGTTTCTCTTTTTGGATCTCTTTCAGGCAGTGATTGGTGGATTCCTTGAATACTTATTTTGCCCTCTGGGTCTAGAATATCAGGGCAGTTTTCCTTGATAATTTCATGAAAGATGATATCTAGGCTCTTTTTTTGATCATGGCTTTCAGGTAGTCCCATAATTTTTAAATTGTCTCTCCTGGATCTATTTTCCAGGTCAGTTGTCTTTCCAATGAGATATTTCACATTCTCTTCCATTTTGTCATTCTTTTGGTTTTGTTTTGTGATTTCTTGGTTTCTCAGAAAGTCATTAGCTTCCATCTGTTCCATTTAAATTTTGAGAGAACTATTTTCTTCAGTGAGCTTTTGACCTCTTTTTTCCATTTGGCTAATTCGGCTTTTGGAAGCATTCTTCTCTTCATTGGCTTTTTGAACCTCTTTTGCCAACTGAGTTAGCCTATTTTTCAAGGTGTTATTTTCTTCAGCATTTTTTTGGGTCTCCTTTATCAAGGTATTGACCCATTTTTCATGCTTTTCTTGCATCTCTCTCATTTCTCTTCCCCGTTTTTCCTCCACCTGTCTAACTTGATCTTCAAAATCGTTTTTGAGCTCTTCCATGACCTGAGCCCATTGGATATGTATTTCAGATGTTTGGGATACAGAGACCTTGACTCCTATGTCTTTTCCTGGTGGTAAGCATTGTTCTTCCTCCTCAGAATGGAAAGGAGCTAACATCTGATCACCAAGAAAGTAACTTTCCATGGTCTTATTTTTTGTTCCCTTTTCTGGGCATTTTCCCAGCCAGTTACTTGACTTCTGAGATTCCTCTCCACCCCTGCCTAGATCTTCCCTGCTAGTGCTTGGGGTCTGAGATTCAAGTAATGCACCCCTGCTTCAGGGCTTTCAGCAGCATGGCCTGGCTGCCATTCAGGGTAAGATTAAATCAGGTTCTCAGATGAGGGCAGGGCTGCCTCCCAGGCTCAGTTCCCTCTGGGGGTTTATGCAGAGACCTTCTGTAATGGAGCTCCTACCAAGTTCCTGCCTGCTCTGGGAGCCTCTGGCCACCTGCTGCCTCTGCTGCTGCCTCCCAAGGAGGCCTGAGTTATGGAGACACCCCGCTGCTCTAGGCCAGCCTGGAAGTTTGTCTCACTGACCTGTGTGTCTGTGGGTGGAGGGACCCCTGTGGCCACCAGAGATTCTGTCCCTGAAGCCTGTTCAGATCTGCTCCTCCAGGGGCTGTACGGCCAAGGTAGGGCTGGGTTCTGCTCTGATCCTGTGAGTGATGGACCTTTGGTGAGGGTTTTTCAGGTCTTTCTGGAACAGAAATCTCCTCCACTCTGTTGTTCTGTGACTTCCACCAGTCCAGAATTTGTTAGGAGCTCTTCTTTACAGATATTTTATAGGCTGTAGTTTCAGGGCTAGCATAAGTGTGTCTTTCTACTCCGCCGTCTTGGCTCCTCCCCCCTTTCTACTTATATCTTAAGACAAAAAACAAATCATATTTTGAAGATTATATCTGGAGATAAGTGAATAAATAGGATAAAAATAATAAATTGAAATGTATAATGTTCATAAAAATATCCTGGCAAGCCTATATTGGTTTGAAAAAAAGGTGAGGCCTTTATGTGGTAAAGAATGCTTGTAGCCAGGAAAAAATGGTGAATGCCTTGAGTTCAGAAGCTCTGAACTTTACTAGGATTAAAATCAACTAGGTATCCACACTAAGCCTAACAGTATTATTGTGAACCACTAGAAGTAGAGGGCCCTAATCTTCTCATAGAAGTGTGACTTGGCCATCAAAAGAAAAGAGAAGAGGGGAAATATACTCTTCTGTTTGGAATTGGGATTAGACTCATGAATAGCCATTGTAATTCTAGTCTGGGCAAGGAATGAAGGCCTAGCTTCAAAATAAAAAAAAAAAGTAAAACAAATTTAATTGAACTCATTCATCTTCAACTCTAAAATTCTATTATTTCACCTAAATGGCTTAGAATGAGAGACTTGGACCATATTATACTACTCAGGAACACTTTTTTAAAAAAAATTGCTCTATTTCCTGTTAAAGGGCCATTCTAAGGCTTCAGGAAACAGAATATGTTTGATAGATATAATCATGCTCAGCAGTGTCTATGGGGAAAGAAAGGCCATGAATTCCTGAGAGTTATTGCTGTGGTTGTTTGTCTTTTGTTCTTGAAGAAGACCATGACATCAGGAACGTGACACCATGACTTGCAAGAGAATTGAATTTAAGTGAGGGAGAACTGTGCAAAGTGACCAGACTCATTTTTGCCTTCAGAGCCATGTAGGTCCAGTAGCAAGATATAGATCATGACAACTGGAAATGACCCTCGATGCAGTAAGACATCTTGACCTTTTTAAGTTAAAGTCTTTCCCAGATCTCAGTTTGACTGGAGTAAGGTCCATTCAGTGATTAAGGTAGGTAAGCTAGGTAAGAAATGAGACAAAGAATGACTTCTTTTGCCTAGTTAAAAGCAAAATCATTCTGGAGGTGAAGACCCTCAGAGTTTCTGTCCAAAAGAGAAACAATTGCTATTCCTCATCAGGACCCAAATTATGACAGAGTGGAGTTTGGTCTGGAACCTATTATTGGACAATTATTGAAAGCCAGAGTGATCTGGGTTTAAGACATGATCCTTAAGTAAGAAGTTTGGCCTATAAACCCCAAGTTATATTGAGGAATTTCAGCAATCAAAATTTACATTCCTTTGAGCAGCATATCCATAGGTAAGGATAAGATGTCCTTTATAGATAGAGGGAGAGTAATGAGGAAGGAAAGGGGGAAGGAAAGGAAAGGGGAAGGAAAGGAAAGGGGAAGGGAAGAAAAGGGGAAGGGAAGGGAAGGGAAGGAAATGGGAAGGGAAGGAAAGGAAAGGGGAAGAAAAAGGGAAGGATCTGTGTTGCTTAACTGTCAAACTACTGTGTGCTCTGTGGTTTTTAGATTCATGTTGCAGGGTGGCAGAGCCAAGATTGCAGAGAAAAAGCAGTGACCCATACTGGGTGACAGTGTCAAGGGTAGGAGGAGCAATAGGATATCAGAGTTTTCATATAGTGGAGCAGGTTCCTTGGTCACAGTTCCAGGCCGGAAAAGAGTGCTTGTGGTCATTCACAGACAAGAGCACAGGACAGAAGAGTAATAAACACACATCTCCTTAGAGAATAATACTTTGGAAGAACTGAAAACTTACAGATTCCTAGAAGTATCTCTGAAAACAGCTGTACAAAACCCCTAAAGTTTAGAACAGTACACTTTCCACCATGGAATCAGAACCTCACTTTAGCAAGCAGTTAAAAGTCAATAAATAGTCTAGAAAAATGAGCAAACAATGAAAACAATATTCTTATCATTGAAAATTAATATGATGACAAGGAAGATCACAACACACAGTAGAAAGAAGATAATGAAGCCAAATTTTCTTCATTCAAAGCTTCCAAGAGAAAAAAATATGAGTTAGTCTCAGGGCATGGAAGAGCTCAAAAAAGATTTTGAAAATCAGATGAGAGAGGCAGAGAAAAATTTAGAAGAAAAATGAGAGTGATATAAGAAAATCATGCAAAAGGAGTCAACAGCTTGGGAAAGGAGACACAAAAAAATACTGAAGAAAATAACACCTTAAAAAACAAACTAGGCCAAATGGTAAAAGAGGTACCAAAAACCAATGGAGAGAATGCCTTCAAAAGCAGATTTAGATAAATGGAACAGAGGATATAAAAATTCATTGAAGAATATAATTACTTAAAAATTAGAATTGAGCAAGTGGAAACTAATGACTTTATGAGAAACCAAGAAACAAGAAAACAGAATCAAAAAAGTGGAAAAAATAGGAGACAATGTGAAATATCTTATTGGAAAAACAATGACCTGGAAAATAGATCAAGGAGAGATAATTTTTAAAAATTGGACTACATGGAAGTTATGATCTATAAAAAAGAACCTAGACATCATCTTTCAAGCAATTATCAAGAAAAACTGATCTGATATTCCAGAATGACAGGGTAAAATAAAAATTGAAAGAATCCATTGATTACCTCCTGAAGGAGATCCCAAAATGAAAACACCCAGGAATATTATAGACACATTTCACGTCTCTTAAGTCAAGGAGAGAAAATTGCAAGCATCCAGAAAGAAACACTTCAAGTATTGTGAAGCCACCATCAAGCTAGCACAAGTTTTATCCATTCCTACATGAAAGGATCAGAGGGCTTGGAATATGATATTTCAGAAGTCAAAGAAGCTAGGATTGAAGCCAAGAATCACCTACCCAGTAAAACTGAGTATAATCCTTCAGGAGGTAGGGAGGATGGGGATGGACATTCGTTGAAATAGAAGATTTTCAAGCATCCTTGATGAAAAGACCAGAGCTGAATAGAAAAGTTTGACCTTCAAATACAAAACTCAAGAGAAAAATAGAAAGTTAAATAGGAAAGGGAAATCATAAAGAACTTCATAAGGTTAAACTGTTAATATTCCTACATGGGAAGATGATATTTGTAACTTATAAGACCTTTCTCATTATTAGGATAGTTAGAAGGAGTATGTGTATGTATATATGTATGCATGTATGTGTATATATATATATATATATATATATATAGAGAGAGAGAGAGAGAGAGAGAGAGAGAGAGAGAGAGAGAGAGAGAGAGACAGAGACAGACAGGTTATAGGTGTGAGATGAATATGAAGGAATGATTTCTAAAAAATTAGTGGATGAGAAAGGAATGCACTGGGAGAAAGGGAAAGGGAGAGGTAGAATGGGGTAAATTATCTGACACAAAAGAGACAAGAAAAGATTTTTATGATGGAGGGGAAGATGGAGGAGGTGGAAGGGAGTGAGTGAACATTAATCTTCTCAAAATTAATTTAAAGAGGGAATAGTATGCTCAATCGAATATAGAAATTCATGATGCATACAATATTTTAGCAAAATTGATCTACAAGTTGTATCAGGGATGGATTAGAATGTTATGAGCCAATTAAGTGTCATAGGATTATTGATCTAGAAATAAGGAAATCATAGTGATTTTCAAGTCAAGATGCATCAATTTCCACATGGGAAACAGGTCATAGAAATTATCTTGAGTTGAGGAAGATCAACAATGTAATGAGTTGCAGAATTGAGATTAGAACTCTGGTCTTGTGACTTTGCCTTAACATGCTATCTCCATCACTAGGATGCTGTTGCAGTTATATGAACGTAATGTGGGCCAGGATTATTTGTCTGGTAGCAGTGACAGAAGGTACACAGACAAGTCTAAGTCATTTTGAAGGAAGAAGTAAGATTTGATGTCAAGTTGAGTATAAAGAATGAAAGAAATGAATGACATTAAGATGACTGAAATTTTCTAACCTGGGTGATAGAAAGAATAGAAGGAAATGGAGAAACTGAGGAGAGGAACACATTGAGGGTTTGGAAGATAGCACTGAGCAGGAGATAATGAGTTTTATATTGAATATTTGTTTGATGAGTCTATGATTTTGAAGCATCAATGGAGATGCTATTTAGGCAGCTGGGAATCCAGAACTGAAGATGATACAAAGGACATGGGAAAAAGTTGTATTATAAAATATTTTAGGCTCCTTCAGCTTACTGTATTTTTGCAACTTTTCTCTACATATTTTACCCTTCTCTTCTGTAGAACTCTTAAAATCTACTTCCTTAAATCTACTGTAGTGACCTTACCACCCAAAGTCTCACACATATCTATCCCTTGATGACAAGGAATGATTTGTGAGATCTCTCCGGACTGACACATGAATCTAGAAATCTCTGCTGTGTTTTTATAGTATTCTGAGTTTTATGACTGCACAAATGGCATCTCTCTTGAATTTTTTTTTAATATATCACTATTACAGGTAGACCCTAGAGACCAGAGAGTGAGAATTTGTCAAATTTTTACTTAGAATTAAAGATCTCTCTTTGACAACTGCCATTGCACTCAGATAGATAGCAGACATACCATTTAGTTCTTCCCAGAAGACAAATCTGTGCAGGTCTGCTGGGAGAATATTGATGCAGATTTCTGCAGGGGAGAGATAAAATTACTCTGGATAGAAAGACAGGTCTGAGGAATAGGGAGTGATTTTGTTTTTGAAGAGGGAGCATGTCCTGAGAGGAGGATAAATAGTATTGCAGTGAATTGAAGGGATGCAGATGTAGATTCAGAGATGATAGAATTTTGAATATCACAGTTTCTTTCCCAGATCCTTTGATTCTTTCACTAACTCCTAATTCTTTACATTCATCCTTTCTTATATAAAGAAGCATGCCCAGAACAAGAATAAATGTGTCTGGCATTCATGAAAATTGTCCTTATGGGTAAGGAACAAAGCCTCATTACTGTACCTCCTGACTCAGCTCCCTGAATAAGGGACATGGTGGAATTTAAAGCCATTGTCTCTTTGTATGGTGGCCAAGTTAAGTGCTATAAAACTGGCCCCTCTGGAAGTCATGATTGGATTTTCATAGGATGATTTTTACCAGAGATGTGACAAAATGTAATATAAACATTTAGCTGAAGTAAAGTACAACTACAAAAATGGACAGCGAATTCCAGAAGTTTCTTAACCCACTGATATTCAAAATTCAAAATAATCTGTCATTGTTAAATGGCAAAGTAATCAATGTAAAAAGGCATAGGCTTTACCTAAATTGCCAGCTCTTTATAACTAAGACAAGGAAAGTAATGAAGTACTACCCTTCATGCTTGGCTCCTTGTCTAAGAAAAGTTGTGTCATCTTGTGACAAGAAATATTCCACAAAAACTTTGCAGGTAATTCTGCATTTGTGCAGGGGATTATATTTGTGTGAAAAAAAGAAAAATAACAAAAGAAAAGGTGAATTTCATTTGACTTTCTTTAGTTAAAGGTAAGGCCAACATTATTCTGTTCTTTAGATAATGGATTTCAAACCAACAATAGGATAGGCAGTGATCTTTCTCTCTCTCTCTCTCTCTCTCTCTCTCTCTCTCTCTCTCTCTCTCTCTCTCTCTCTCCCCCTCCCTCTCTCTCTCAACATGTGTGTGTGTGTATGTATACCCTCTGTTCCTTTTCTTTAGGAGAATAAAATTGGTAAGAGTTTGAGAAAATAAATAAAGATTTAAGTAATAGGAAAACAAGGTGAGGCAATGGAAAGTATGCCAGGTCAGGAGGACCTGAGTTCAAATCCAACTTCAGATGCTTTGTAGCTTTGTGATCCTGTTCAAGAGACTTAACTCTGTTTTCCTTGGTTTCCTCATCTGTAAAATGAGCTAGGGAATGAAATTTCAAATTATTCCTGTATCTTTGCCAAGAAAAATCTAAATGTGGGTCACAAAGAGTAGTACAACCAAAACAACTGAGCAACAAAGAATAACAAATGAAGGTACACTAGTACTTTAAAAAAATGCTATCTGAGCTTGAGGAGACTATTTTATATCAATGGATCTTCCCTACTCACACCAAACTCTAACCCTCACCTTCGATTCTTGTTGAACCATTGGGCAATTGATTAAATTTCAAAGTACAAAGTCTTTGTTGTTGTTGTTTCTTTGTTTTGATGAGCCCTTCCAGCCTCTTTCATAGGAATCCTTACTCCCTACACCTCTTCCCTAAGAATTTTCTACACTTATCTTCGTGGTCTGGAATGTCTTGAGCACCAGGCTTGGAGTGAGGAAGACTTATATTCCTAAGTTCAAATATGACCTCAGATATTTATTAGTTGTCTAACCCTGGGCAAGTCACTTAACCCTGTTTCCCTGAGTTCCTCATCAGTAAAATGGACTGGAGAATGAAATGGCAAATCACTCCAGTATATTTGTCAAGAAAACTCCAAATGGGGTCACAATGACTCAGATACAACTGAAAAATTACTGAAAAACAACAGAAACAAGGCTCCTGTTGACTAACACAACAAGAAATGTCATTGATCAAGATGTTCTACTAGGAATTGCCATTCTTTCCTCCTCACTATGCTAGTTCCAAATAGACAATTCCTAAAGTCAATACTGTATGTTAATGACTAAACTTTAGTGGAAATAAGCTGATACTATAAAGTAGGTTATTATAGAATGAGTGTTCATGATAATGTTTGTATTGCCTGTCTTTTTTATGAGTTCTGGAATGAAGAGCATGAACTAATTAGAATAAGCAATAAATCAGTTCCTCTCTACTTTGTTGTTCAAAGATGAAGAACCTATTCCCATATTTTTCCTCTGAAATACAGTTCATTAGAAAGGGTCCTTCCTTTATTTTGTCGTAGATAAGTAATATGAAATAGTAAAGTCAGAACAACTCATAAACTCATTGTGTTTTTCTAGGACAGAATCTAGAAGCAGAAATTAAAGTAGTATCGAAGATTCATTCTCTCTCTCTCCTCACACTTTTTATAAAAAGTTGTTAGTCTTGTCATTTCCCTTTTTTTTAGGGTACCTCTGATCTTTAGTTGCCCCTCTGATTCGTTCATGCAACTATTACTTAATTGAAGATGACATAGTCATCTAAAATAGAAACTAATTTCCAGAGCTTGCCATGAATGAATCTATAAGTGAGGAAAAGGAAATAAAAATGAGGAAAGGAAAATAAAGTAACACTTAGATTCAACATGACCAAATGAAAATCTCTAGAAGAAATAAAAATTGTGAGTTCATATCCTAGGTTTTCTATTCAATCATGTGGTTTCAAAAGATAAGAGAGTATGGGATCTCTTTCCGTAATTCAAGTTCACTCTCTTTTCCACTCAAACTCATTTAACTTTCTGTCAAATAAAGAACCAAAGTTTTCCAAATACACAAAAAACTCTCAGAGAAAGGGAACAACAAGCCTACTATATTTTATATTTCTATGAACAATCTTGTCTGAGGGATATTTTGACCTTTATTCTTCACAACCATAATTCTGTACTCTCTTCTGAATCCCTAGCATAAGAAGATTGTTTTTCAACAAAGTGGAATAGTCTTCTAATTTTAATGTCCTATGATTTGTCTGACTTTCTCAAAAAAAAAAAGATAGATTTTAAATGTGGAGTTAGAAGATCTACCTTCCAACTGCAAGACAGTATTTAGGAAAACTGAAGGTATATGAATAGGGTTTGGTAAAAATAAAGCAGGTGTAATATTTGCTAAGTTAATAATATTTTATATTATTTCATATATATTGCCGGAGGTCATAGGTGTCAAAAATAATCAAAGAAGAGACTAGGGATATAGTGTAAGCATTATAAAACTGAGATCCTGGAGAAAAACAATAAAGGACAAGATGTTCATCTAAGGAATTTTGGAAAGAAATGAACTTTCATGCCACGGGTTATGGCCTTAAAAAAGAAGCTATTTTTCTTATTTCAGTTCCTTGTGAAAAATATATTTCCGAAGTGTATTTTAACTATATTAAAACATTCAGATTTAGATGATGAAAATCAAAATCAATAAGGTAATTATGTACAATAATTTAAACAAGGACATATAATTAAAAAAACGTAACTGGCTGAAATAGCTCTTTTTATGAATATCTGGTAATTTTAAGAGCATATTTATTTGAGTGGAATTAGAGTAAGTCAAGATTTTTTTCACAACCTTATTTTCAGATTTGTTGCAAGATTTCTAGGCCTTTATGTTTTCAAATGAGTATTTCAAATGCATATCTAAACATAGCATATCATATGCTTTTTGAATGGAAACAACTAATATGAAGAAGAAATATACATTAAAGTGACAGTATAGAATTGAAGAAAAAGATGTATATTTACTATCACTTGGGTACTTAGAAAATATTCTTTGTGTTAAACAGAAAAGGGAAATCATAAAGTACTTAATAAGTTTAAACTGTTTACATTCCTACATGAGAAGATGATATTTATAACTTATAAGACTTTTCTCATTATCAGGGTAGTTAAAAGGAACATATATAGATAGATGGCACAGGGGTGAGTTGCATATGAAAGGATGATATCTAAAAAATGAAATTAAGGGGAGAGAGGAATATACTAGGAGAAAGGGAGAGGTAGAAAGGGGTAAATTACCTGACATAAAAGAGGCAAGAAAAGGCTTTTGTGTTTTTTGCAGTGGAGGGGAAAAGGAGAGGATGGAAGGGAGTGAGTGAAATTTATTCTCATCAGAATTGGCTCAAAGAGAAAAAGATATACACACTCAATTGTGTATAGAAATCTATCTTATTTACCCTGTAAGAAAGTAGGAGGGGAAGGGCAGAAAGAAGGGCAGTTTGGGGGAGGGGGTAGTCAGAAGCAAAACACTTTTGGGGAGGGACAGGGGAAAAAAGAGAGAGAGAATAACATAAATGGGTAGGATGGAGGAAAATACAGTTAGCAACAGTAACTGAAAAAACACTGAAACAAGTTTCACTGACACATAGAAAACAGAATCAAATTTATAAAAATAAGAGCCATTTCCCAATTGATAAATGATCAAAAGACATGATCAGTTTTCTGATAAAATAATCAAAGTTATCTATAGCTTTATGGGGAAAAGTATTCTAACTCATGATTAATTGGAGAAATGCAGAATAAAACAATTCTAAGGTACTACTTCATACCTATTAGATTGGTTAATAGGACAGAAAAGGTAAATAACAAATGTTGGAGGGGATGTGGGAAAAATGAGAATTTAATACATTGTTGGTGGAGTTGTGAATTGATTCCAACATTCTGCTGAGCAATTTGAAGACATAAAACCATACATACCTTTTGACCTAGTAATATCACTACTAGGTACTAGAGAATTCTTTTAAAAGGAAGAGGACCTCTATTTATAGCAGATCTTTTTCAGGAGTAAAGAAGTAGAAGTTAAGGGGATGCCCATCAATTGGGGAATGGTTGAATAAGTGGTGGTGTGTGGTTATACTATAAGAAATGATGAGCAGGATGCTCTCAGAAAAACCTGGAAAGATTTGGATGAGCTGGTGCAAAGTAAAATGTACTGTGCACAAAATAACAGCAATATTTTTAAATGATCAGTCATAAATGGCTTAACTATTCTCAGCAATACAATGATCCAAGACAACTCTGAAGGACTTAGATTGAAAATGCTATGCATCCCCAGAGAAAGAACTGATGGTGTCTGAATACGGATTGAAACATACTTTTGTTTTTTAACTTTATTTTTTTTCTTGTCTTTTCTTTCACAACGTGACTATTATGGCTTGTTTTGCATGACTACACATGCACAACCTATATCAAATTGCTTGCCTTCTCAATGATGGGGGTGGGGAGGGAGGAAGGGAGAGAATTTGGAACTCGAAGTTCTCAAAATGAATGTTTTTACATTTAACTGGGGAAAATAGTATAATAAAAGCTAATGAAACAAATGAATAAATATTCTGGGGCCAAGAGAATGGTGAAGAAAGACAATTCTTGAAAAAAAATTTAAAAAAAATATGTATACTCTTTGCTCCTAATTTAGAAGCCTTCTCAAGTTAACAAATGCACTTCTCTCCTTAAAGCAATTGCTCAAATTATTGTGTGAATGACATTCTTTTTTTTTTTAAATGAATTACATTTTGTTAAGGGGAAGGTTGAAGATTTCCCAGTGTTTATGGATACTTGCAGATATCATTAGGTATCACATATGCATTGAGGTGGGGATGGGAGATCAAATTTCAACCATCTTCTGAATTAGGGACTATTATATTCAGTGAAATAGATTATATTTTATAAAGGGAAAACTTTTTCATATTATAATAATATAATATTTGCATACAAGCAGAGACTGGATGACCACTTGCTGGAGACATTACACAAGGGTTTTATGGTCAAGAAGCCCCTTCCAATTCTGAGTTTTTGTGATTCTAAGATACAAACCTAGTATGTATCTGATCAACATGAGAAGGGGACAGATGTATTTTCCATATGCTTCTTCATTTTCTTTTCCACTATTCTTATTTTAATGGATAAAACATTTATTGTCTTTTAAGTATCAGAGAATGTATGAGTATGTTAGGAGCTCAAAGCTGATGATATTACTTGACTGAACAGTACATGTTACTATTTAGAACTGTATTTCTCAAGTTGAGTTTGTCACTTGGCATAAATTTCTAAAGAGTTTCTATGTTAACAATCCCTCTATTTTACAAAAATTAATTTATTCCAGTGAATGTATGAACTTATATTAGAATAACATTTATAGAACTGAAAAGTGCCATAGAAAGTTCATTTAGAATGGTTATACCTTTCTACAGAGAAGGCAATTGAAGCCAAAGAAGTAAAGTAACTTGTATTATTATTTTTTTTATTATGTGGTAAAACTATTATTTAAATCTGTATCCTGAAACTCAAAATCTAGTATTATTTCCATTGCACTGAGGCTGCTTAACTAAGTGATCATTCCCTCCAATAAAGCAAATTTTAACTCATGCATGTCCACATTCTGTGCAACTCTAGTTCTCCCAAGAATCCACCACAGGGGTCCAATATTCTGAACCTCTTCCTCACTGTTTCTTGCCTTTCAGGATGTCTGTTTATTTAATCATATGCTCTGTGAAAAGATAGGTCTGATTAGATTAAACCTGGATTCTTCTATGCATCTGGTAGGTCACAGATCTCATATACCAATAATAAATTGATTATTTTAAGAAAAATCTGGAGGTTCTACACTGAAATCTCATTTGCTATACCTAAGAAAATATAGTTCATCTGGAAGAATTAAAATGATTTTTAAATGCATAGCTGACTTTAAAGTGTTAACTATAGGATCAACCAGGGATGGTTCACTATGACCCTTTTAATATTCTGTACCTTTAACCCTTCCCCAACCAATGTCACTGGTACTGATAGATGGTTGACTTTCATCATCAAGAGTCCTTTATAATTCTCTACATCTGCACTAGTTACATTCGATTTAGAAATCTGTGGGTCCAGATGTCATTGATTTGAAGATAGTGTTAAATATTCTAGTACCTTCTTAAAGATCTCAGTAATTACCTATCACATAAAATTCCTAATTGATTAATTTATTATTCATTACTCTAGCTGGCAGAGCCATTTCAGACTGTCTAGACATGGCTTTTGAATTTGAAAATGTATCTTACTGAATTCACTCATACAGTATAGAGTTGTGGCCAAATGATTATATGAAAGGAAAATAAATGAATGAACCTATTATTCGAGAGTAACAGATGTTTTTAATGTTTTCTTTTTCAAATTGTGTGAAAGGTACAAAATATTTTAAATATCTATTTCATTTCTTTATGAATTATTTTCTTATCATTAAAAATTAAGAGACATATACTTCCTCCTGCCCCCAATCTCTGCACATGTATATTATCCCTAAAGTCAGAGTGTACCTATATGACAAAGCTTTTAAAATATATTGGTCATGTCTTTACAGGCCAAGGATGTATATTTATTGTACTATGTATTCAAGGTGCAGAGATAGCTATACAGATAATTATAGATGGATGGATAGATAGATAAAAAGGAGAGAGGGGAGACAGAGAGAGAGAGGGAGAGAGAGAGAGAGAGAGAGAGAGAGATCTATTTTCCAGAGAGAGAAAATAGCTAATAAATTTGGTAGAAGTAGTAATTTCTGTTTCAGAAAGGAGCCTTCTCTCCAAGGTCTTTTTCAAAGTATAAAAGGGCATATATTTGATAGAACTCTCTTTTCCTTTAATAATGGTAATAGCTAGAATACACAAAATGCCTACCATACTCTAGGTTTTGTTTGTGGTTGTGTGGCTTGTCCTTTGTTCTCAAAGAGGACCATGACATCAGGGAGATGATAATATGACTTGCAGTTGAATTTGATTGGAGTGAAGGAGGGCTGTGCAAAGCCCCAAGCCTCACTTTATCCTCCTGAGCCATCTGGGTCCATTGGCTAGATATTGATCAGGATGACTGCACAAGGCCCACAATGCAGTAGGAGACCTTGGCCTTTTTAAACTAAGGTCTTTTAAAGTTCTCACTTTGAATGAGGCAAGGCCCATTCAGTGAATACTCTTCTTTAAGAAGAGAGTCAAGAGATGACCACTTTGATTAAAAAGAAAAAAAAAACACTGGAAAAGGAAGACGATTATGGTTGCTGGCCAAAGAAACAGTTACTATTTTACTTATTTACTTTCATTCTGAGCCTGGAGGACTGAAAAATAACCATTAAGTGGTACTTAGGCAGCAGGGTGGGGACCTGTTGTTGTCCAATCAAAGATCCAGAGTGAATTGGGTTTAAGGTTTAGTCTTTGAGAAAGAAATCTAACCAGTAAATCCCAAGTTAACCAAGTAGGTTTTGACCATCAAAATTTACCTTCCTTTGGGTAGAACACCATCAGGTAAGGGGAAGAAAGGAAAGGAAGAGGAGAGAAAGGGAAAGAGAAAGAGGGAGGGGAGGGGAAGGAGTGGATGAGGAGGGGAGTAGAAAGAGTGAACACTTTACAAATATTATTACACGATTCTCACAAAATCCCTGGAAGTGAGAGTGAAATTGAGAAAGAGAGAGAGAGAGAGAGAGAGAGAGAGAGAGAGAGAGAGAGAGAGAGAAAGAGAGAGAGAGAGGGAGAGAGAGAGAGAGAGAGAGAGAGAGAGAGAGAGAGAGAGAGAGAGAGAGAAAGGAAGAAAGAAATCTAGCCAGTACCCAAAATTAACTGAGAAGCTTCTGACCATCAAAATTTACCACCCTCTGGAGAGGAGAGGGAGAAGGAGAGGAATTACCCAACGAGATGGTAATCTTTTTTTTCTAATTAAAGAGGTCATCCCTTGACTCATTTCTAAAAGAGGCCAGGCTTATTCACTGAATGCGTGTTACCTCACTTTAATTGAGTACCTGAAAAGGCCTTAGCCTTGAAAGGGGAAGGATCTCCCATTGCATGGTGGGCCATCTCCAGTCATCCTGATGAATATTTGGTCACTGGATCCAGATGGCTCTGGAGGAGAAAGTGAGGCTGGTGACCTTGCACAGCCTTCCCTCACTTAAAAAATAATTCTAATGAAACAGCAAGCTCCATCATGGCAGTCAACTAACCAATCAATGAGCATTTACTACGTGCTTGCTATATTTCAGACACTGTAAAATACTGGGAAAAAGACAAAACAAATGAAATGGTTCCTCCCCTTGAGAAACTTAGCTTCCATTAGGATAATGGCTGACGTATCTTTCTATCACTCAGTTTGCCAAGTATAGTTCATTTCGGATGGTAGCTATTTAGTGAATATCTGTCAGGTGGAGGAAAGGTATTTGTGTAGTAATCAACAAGATCCAAAGTCTCGTTTTGCAAATAAGAAAATTGAGACACAGGGATTAAATAGCCTGTTTATCATTTGACAATTTGAATGGTTTGATGTGTGTGTGTGTGTGTGTGTGTGTGTGTGTGTTTCCAAATTAAAAAGAAAAGCACTGGGAATTTTCCAAGAAAGTCAGTGTTTATAATCAGAAAATATGCTTCTTAATTTCTTTCTTGTCTCTCTCTCTCTCTCTCTCTCTCTCTCTCCCTCCCCTCTTCTGTGTGTGTGTGTGTGTGTGTGTGTGTGTGTGTGTGTATGTATGTGTGTATATGCATGCCAGTGAGCACATGTGCCTGAGTGAGCTTTGCTTTTCAGGACCATTTTCAGAAATGCTGCTGAACAATTGAACGTAGATAGATGGCTCTCTGGCATTGTGGAGCTAGCTTGGCTGCATGGCTGTCTGCAAATATGTAACACAGCAGATAGATTTCCTCACAATTGCTTCAATTTTCCCTAACAGGCAACAAAATTATTGTGATTAATTTTACTATAATTGAGCTTTATTGCAAGAGTGACATTTGTCTCTGGCTTCCCTCAGAATGTTGCCTATTTGTCACTGTCATCTCCAGCCAGCAGAACTGAGCTTGGTTGCCAAGGTCTGTACAAATGAGAATATGGTTCAAGAACAGATAGATAAGGGAAAAGGAGATAACCCCTTGAGAATTAAGATATGCAAGCACTGGACTTTTAATTGTTTTTAATTAAATGTTCTTCTGACAAGGAAAATGTAGTTGGAAGGTGGAGATAAAAGCTTTACTGTAAACCCACTAAGAATCCTATAGCACATCTTCTGTGAGAGGAAACAGATGTTACAGTGGATAGAGGAGGAGGCGGGAGAGGGATATATGGCCTGGAGGTAGGAAGTCCTGACTTCAAGTTTTATCTCAGATACTTGCTAGCCATGTGACCCTGAGCAATTCATTCAACCTCCCTTGGCCCAAACTTCCTATCTGCAAAATAAAGACAATGATATCACCTAATTGTTGTTTTGGGGACCAAATTAAAGGATATTTGTAAAAAGTATTTATCACAGTCCCTGGCATAGGACTTTGTAAATACATATTTCCTTCCAATTTCCTTTCCTTGTTGATATCATTGCCTTAATTGCTTTTTTAGGTAGTTGAAATATGAACCATTTTACCTTCTGTTCACTGTTACATCTAAAGTGCTCTTTGTTAAGGGAGTTCACTCCACAAGTTTGGATTAGAACGGTTCTTACCTCCTTATTTAGGTGATTCTTGTATATACTCATTAATGAATGTTCCATAAAGGATCTACCCTGGAGACCTCTATATGACTCTTTTAATACCTGGGGAAATGTTTGGTATTGCAACCAATTAGACTAGCATTGGTATATGCATCCTTTCAGAATGTGATAGCTTTAGTATTTGCAACTGATTTTGCTGTTGCTGTCAATATTAACCAAGCTTTATAAAATACCCTTGAAACAATATCATCTTAGCAATTAATGCTGCATTTTTTATAGCTGTGGCTTTTCAAAACAGCAAGAAGAAAATAATGGAAGAAGGGAGAGAAGGGGAAAAGTAGAAAAGGGAAGAAAGGAAGAGAGAGGAAGAGAGGAAGGATAAAAAGAGGAGGAAGTAAAAAGAATAAGGAAGGAGGAAGGGAAAGAAAGGAAGAAAGGAGAAGAAAAGGAAAGAAAGAGGGAGGGAGGAAGGGAGGGAGGGAGGAATGCTGGTCTCATTTTGTCCTTTAGTATGGGCGTGAACATACAGCCTGTGGGCCATTTAGGCCCTGCCAAAGGATTTCAAGAGGCCCCCCCAAAAATGTAGGGTTGCCACTGTGCACTCTCCTGTTTGTCATGTGACCCATGGCAACCAACCCTTATCAGTCTGTCCCTAGTCTAACCTATCTGCAACAAAGAGGTTTTAATTTTGGCCTCTAAGTACTGCCAAGTTATGCAGGTCTGCTTTAGTATATTGAAGATTCCGTGTTTTGAATGGTACATAATAGAGATTACCAAACTCACAGAGGCAAAATGACACACTAGATAGAGTGCTCGAGTCATTGGACCTGGGATTGAATTTTGGTTATACTAATTACTACCTCTACTACCTCTTTGTCCTTAGGTAAGTTTTTCACTTCTCTAAGCCTTTGTTTCTTTATCTTCAAGAAGTTTCTTCAAAATGAGGTGGTCAGACTGGAGAGTGACCAAGGTTCCTTCCACTTCTAAATATCAGACCATAAGTAGTAGAGTTAATTCTTAATTCTCATCTAAATATCTGATCTTTGAATGTGTTAATGGCTGTTTGGAAATGTTTCTTATCCAAATAAAGGCCTTTCCTGGATCTTGATGTGCTTTTCTTTCAAGATAGCCCTAATAAGCAATACAATCAAGAAAGAATGGAAGGAGAAAAAGAAAGACTGGGAGAAAGAGGATGGGAAAGATAAGGAAAGAGAAAATAAATGAGGACCTTTATGTGAATGATTGAAGAGGAACTTTACATTCCAGTGTTCTTTTATCTGATCACCTTTTTGTGGAAAATAAAGCTTGCAGTATCAAGTACTTTGTGAATACTATCTCATTTAATCCTTATAAGAAAGCTGCTAGGTAGAAACTATTATCATTTTCATTTTTCAGGTGAAGAAACTGAGGCAGATTTGCCCAGTGTCAAACAGTTAGTAGGTATCTGTGGTTAGCTTTAAAGCTGACTGCAGGTCTAATGCTACTGCTGTACCACCTAGTTGTCTACTTCTTTACCTTTGAAATGACAATGTTTATAATCTCCATACAGGAAGTAGGAGTTAAATATTGATATAAGCATGACCTCCTCGATGTTTACCTCCATAGAACTTCTGCCTTATGAGATGTTTATCATGTCTGACACATCCTAGATGATTCAGTCACTTATCTTTTATACAGTAAACATGCCAAAAGGATATTGGGCTTCAGTTAAAGATAAAATATCAGCAAGTATTCACAACATGGTAATTTCAATATTCAAATATTATTCCCCCCAAATCATTGCAGCATTGACTATGGGAATTAAAACCAAACAAACAAACAAAAAACACTGTATACTGAGTCCAAGTCAATACTATCAAAACTTACTTGACTACAGCACATGTTGAGAATGACTAGACAAATCACTTAACATGCCATCACTTCAGAACATTGTCCTATTAAATGGTTCTATGTCTACATAAAGAAACAGGTTCAGGCAGAATTTGAAGGTATTACCTTAATAGTTGTTCAGGAATACTGATTCCTGTTGGATGAACCACAAATTTTAAAACTTTCCTATGGTTACTTAATTTCTATCATGTTGATTCCCCATCTTTGCTCCCAGGAACATGAACTAAGACATGTTTTGTGATGTTGTGGTTAGTAGTATGAGAACCCTTTTTGGAAAACTCCATGATGACTGCCTCCAGCAGCTTTCCTCCATTCTTAAGGTTTGTATCCTAATTTACCCAAACCCACTGACTCACTCATCTTTCAAAGTTCCTGATCACTTCTAATGACCAAGAATTGATTATCTTACCAAGCAATCTATTCCATTTTGGGTGGCTGCTCAGTGTTTGGAAATTCTTCCTTACATTGTTGAAATATGCTTCCCTTTGCTCTCATTTTTCTCTTTAGAGACACACAGAATAATTCTACTCCCTCTTCTAAGAAGATTTTCACATTTTTAAAATCTCAATTCTAGAATCTCCAATGCAATTCTTTTCTCCAAAGTAAACATAAAAGTTCATTTTAACTTATCCTTCAATAGCATTGCTTTAAGCCTGTTCACCATTATATTTTCCCCTTCTCAGCCAATTACACTTTTTCAGCATCCTCCTTAAAATGTGTTATCTAGAACTGAACACAGTTCTTCATTGCAGTCTAACTATTTCAAATAGTCTAACATTATGGTCTCCCTCACTCTGGCCAGTATATTTTGAATTGCAACTTCAAAAAGTAACATTAGCATTTTTGGCAACCATATCACTTCCTTGTCTCACTGATTTTCAGTGATCTAAAACTTTGGTCACATTTCCTCTAGAATACACATATGCTATTGACAAGTCAAGACTTTTACATTTATTTCTATCCGTTTCGTCTTCCTGTATGTGGTCAACCATTCTAACCTGCTTGGATTACTTTGGTCGTTTGAGTCTTTCATCCATTAAATTAGCTATCTCTACTAGTTTAATATAATCCACAAAGCTGATTTCTATTCTTACTATGTATCATAGCCAATAATTTACTTACCTATGAATACAGCCGAATATTGGGCAGGTTACTAAAGCATATGGTTTTAAAGACCTTATTCTATAGTGTTATAGTGTGGTTGGGTGTGGTTGTTCAACTAGTTATGAATGTAATGAATACACTGTCATTCATACAACATTTATGTATCCTGTTCACGAGAAATTCGTGACAGGCATTGTCAAATGTCTTATCAACATTATCATGAAATACTTTCAAGAAAGATGGAATTACATGGTATGTTTTAAGAGGCAATTAACTCCTTAGGAAAAATGCCACTAAGGAGTTAGCAGTCAAATATTAGTACCTACACTACTACAGGTAATAACAATGCCGATACCAACAAGAACAACAAAAAGAAACAACTTTTTCTAGGATTTTGTTTTAGTAAGCACTTCTTTCATAACAATTTTGCTTAAGGATTATATTATTATTTATTTTATATTATTTATAACATAATTATATTTTATTATTACAAATTATATAAATAATACAAACAATAAATAAATATATAATTATATATCATATATAAATTATATTGTAATTATAATTTATAATTAATATATTAATAGTAAGCGTTATTACTCCAGTTTTATAGATGAGGAAACTTAGATTCAGAGTGTTCAAGTGAATTGTTATGGTCACAAAACTAGGAAGTTCCAAGCTGGGACTCAGATCCAGGTTTTTCGTTGGGTTAAACAATTTCAAAATGTGGTTTCTTATGCTATATTAATTATATTCTTTCTATGCAGAATGAATGCAAGATAGGCTGGTATATCTCTAGCATTTTACCTGTCTGCTTCTCCTTTTCTCATAAGAAAACTGTTTATGTAACATAATTTTTTCTCGATAAACCAAAGCCCACCCCTTTTCTAAATGCTTGAGGAATGCCCCCACCTGAGCCCCTAGGATATATGAAATTTCCCACAGAGGGAGTACAGGAGATAATCTGGATTTCTTCTTCTCAACTATAAAAATCTTATGCCTGTGGTCCTGGGTTATTTTTCATAATTTATAAAAAAATAATCTAAAGAAAAGAAATGTGTCCAGCACAGACAATGGCTGCCAAAATTAGATTGGCCGATTCCAAGAATTTTTCCCAGGCATTTAGCTCCACTAGAACATTACCAAAAATGTCTCAGTATGTATTTCAATAATTCATTAAGGTTTCCATACATATTTTAAGTATCTCTACCTTAATTTTGTAGTTGCTAAATCTTCCAGTCATCCACCACTCTCCTGTCCTATGTCTCTACCTTCAAGCACCCTAGTTAGAGTACATGGTCTTATTTCTTCATCATCTCTAAGATTCAGCAGGTCAGTAGACGGTAATAATTCTGCTTTATGTCCATGCCAGTATAAGGTTCAAGATTTCTCTTTAAGGATTCCATCTTTAATTTTCTAGAATAAATGTTTTGAAGAGGAACGTTTTGATCCCCATAGTGATTTACTAATAACAGTATTGAAGATTGTGACATGAAAATGCCAATGAATAATAAGTTTTAGCAGATCCTACCCAGCAGGAAAAGTTTAAGCTCATACTTTGTTGCCATCCTAGGAACAGCCTGACTGAATTCATAGAATGTTGTGACCAGACTGGTTTCAAGGTGGTGTTTTTGTAGTCCTTTCATTTTATTTTTGTTTATTTATTCATTTGTTTATTTATCTGTATGGTTGTTTATTTATTTTCACCTGGGAACTCCTTTTAGGTTTTGGTGGCAGAGACCTATTGTTTCCTATCTCTTGTATCTCTTTAATATACGCTAGTGTTGAGTTTGTTTTCTTATCCTTCTATGTGATTATTTCCACAACACAAAGGACGAATAGGTCAGAAACCACAGATTGGCCCACTGTAGGGATGTCAATAAACTTACTGTGACTTGGCCAATATTCTTATTCTCCCAGACTAAATGTGTTCACATCCTTATGAATTTGAGTTGCTGTCATCTTATTATGCACCTGACTTAAAGTTCTACAAATCAATGTCCAGTGCTCTGTGTGACTTTGAAACCTGGACCTACTACAGCTAGGGCATCTGTCACTTAGAGCATGGTCACCGTTAATCACCAAGAAGTCCTACTGAACATTAAATAGTAAGGAAATGTCCTCAAAAGTGCAATCTGTGCTGTTAACTTACATACTAGGAAAGGGTATAGAAAAGCTTTTCATATTATATTGAAGTTGAATAAATATAAGCAGGAAAAAAACAAAAGATATATATATTTTATTTCAGGGTCTGAGAACCAAAAATCTTTGTGCCTAGCCATGGCTCTGCAACTTATCCATAAAATGAAGGGATTGGAGTAGATATGAGGTTCTTAATGTTTTGGGGTGTGTGTGTGTATGTGTGTGTGTGTGTGTGTGTGTGTGTGTGTGTGTGTGTGTGTGTGTGATGGAATCTTTGGTGATATAGTCCTTCATTATTTTTTTCTTTTTGAAGACTGTAACATCAGAGAAATGATGACATGACTTGCACCTGACTTTGTTTCAAGTGAGGGAGGGCTGTGCAAGGTCACCAGCCTCACTTTCTCCTCCTGAGCCATCTGGATCCAATGACCAGGTATTTATCAGGATGACTAGAAATGGCCTACCATGCAATGGGAGACCCTTGGCCTCTTTAGGTTAAGGCCTTTTCAGGTACTCACTTAGAGTGGGGTAATGCCCATTCAGTGAATAGGCCTCTTAAAAAGTAATCAGGGAATGGCCCTTTAGATGACCAAAAGAAAAAAAAATAACTCAATCAAGCTGGGAGGGAAAGAGCAATAGTTAGTATTGATAATCACTCAAACTAGGAGGGTCCAGAAAATAGTGCCTAAATAGAGCTTGGGCAGGGAGCTATTGTCTAATCTATGAGATTGAGAGAGAGAGAGAGAGAGAGAGAGAGAGAGGAAGAGAGGAAGAAAGATTTAGCCAGTAAAGCCCAAATTAACTGGGAATCCTCTGGCCATCCAAATTTACCTTCTTTTGCAGAGGAGAAGGAAACTGAGGGGGAGACAGAAGGGAGAGAATAAACTGGGTTGCCCAGGTAGCTGGGCCCCATTCAGGGACCTCAGTCTACTCACAAGTTGTGTTTGTCCTTCATTTTCAAAGAACACACGACATCAGAGAAATGATGACATGGCTTGAAGTTAACTTTATTTTGAGTAAGGGAAGGTTGTGCAGGGTCACAAGCTTCACTTTCTCCTCTTGAGCCATCTGGACCCAGTGACCAGATATTCATCAGGATGACTGTTAAGGTAATCTAATATAAACTCAAGATGACTTCAGAAGAATGTTTTAAATGCTTAGAAGAAAATATATAATGAAAGAAAAGAAAATAATTACATTAAAGTAATTTATTATTATTTATCTTAATTTGCTTAGTCGTTTATTAGTTTTACTTATCAAACTGATTTTTTTTATTTACCTATTTGTCTATTTATCATTCTATCTGTTTTTATTTGCTTATTTACTTTTGGTGGCCAAGTTTATAGAACACTTGAAATTTATCCATAATCCCTGGACTAGATGATTTCTAAATGTCATGATGCTATTTCTTACCTTCCTTAGGTTAAACTACAGATATTATAAAGTAACTCCTTCAAAACGGTTGTGTGTTTTAGATGTGACACTCTATATTTGTGGCATTATTTCATATGCTAATGCTAACCCTTCCCATTTTAACTTTGACCCTACTCAGCTGTCTGCTTTATTTTTGATAATTAGGAATATAGAAGATATATAGAAAGTAACAAGCATATTAAGCATGTCTAGGGTTTAAAAACATTCTAATTTACAGTACAGTAATTCTGCTTACTAAACTTAAACATTATTTAAGGATGAATTATACTCAAAGAATAAGTTCTGTAGATACATTGACTAAATGATAAGCATGCCCTGTCCTTAGAATCTGCCAGAGGAAGAATTCTGATGTTTATTGGACACAGACTTTTGACATTTCCCTGATCTCCTACTCTAACAATCTTATTTTGTTTATATTGGTCACAGACTTTATAAAATAATATTTTCTAATTGAGTGTATATTTTGTGAATCATTGACTTTAGAAGCAAAAGGGACACTTAACCTAAAGATATTCCCCAATCTCATAATTTTATAAGTGAGATAACTGAGGAGAAAAGTAAGGAGACTTATCTAAGGTCACACAGGTCATAAATAGTTTAGTCAAGATTGAAATCTGTGTATTCTGATCTGAACACTCTATTCCCTTTAGTATTCTATTTCCAGAATGGAGAATTTCTCACTAAAATATCTGTTCCCCTAGAATAGCATGGTATTTTGTACATTTCACTTTGTACTATTAAGAATGTGAACTGGTGAATGAGATATTTAACATTATTAACTCAAGTGAAAGGTGTCATTTTTATTCAGTTTTTTTGACATTTGACATTTGACATTTTGACATTTTCCCCAACATTTGACATTTATGCCATACAGGAAATAGTGTCTCCTAACCATAATATATAGAAAATGTATTTAATCATATACAATAATTTCATCAATGATTTTGAATTCAAGAGAAAAAAGGTTAGAGCAAATGTGCCAAATACAGTCTTTAAGGTTTCCTCCAATTACAGTTTTCTCTTTACAATTCAAGAATTTTAAATGTTAGCTAACACCACAATCTTCAACTAGAGTAGAATTCCCAAGCCCGGTAGTTCATTTCCCAAGCATATGAATGAATAAATAACCTTTTCTCCTTTTACAAGTGGGTATGTGAGATTTTAGATTTGTAGAGGCTGTGACTAATACAGACTTTCTACGAATGTGGAAAGATTATTAATACAAACCAAAGAAAAACAACAATTAAAAAGACTATCTGAAACATGATTGCAGTTGGCATCAAATAGTGGAAAGCCCTACTTAATATGGAGCCAGTCATTGTTTGGACATGTAGAAAAATGGACAGTTTTAGTTTCCCATCTGTCTGGCTTTCAAAAAGCAGACCAGATGTAAATTGCAGAGCTCTGTGCTTTTCGATCAAACTTCATGCATCACTAGACCAATCATTTCTCCACTAACTTATCTGTGTTGGTGGCAGATGTGAGGCATATATGAAAGCATTTTTAAATTAGAGAGGAAAACATATTGTATGCTAACAGGTACACAACATGTGGCAATGAATATCTCATTGTCATGGCAACCACTCTGATTCCCAAAATAAGGGATAAACGGATGTGAAATCACTTTTTTTGTGGCTGCATTGGACACTGAGGAAGAACAGCAAAGAAGTATTCTTTGTAAAAACTGAACCAGAAATGATGGGTTGTATGATAAATAGTAAATAACAGTGTAGGGCTTCCTAAGTTGAACTTGTATAATTTTTCCTTATCAATCTATCAGCCAAATGGAGTAGCTGTGTATATAATAATATAGCCAAAAACTTGACTGTCAGAATAAATGGAGCATGACTCTGGCCGGGAAACTGGTATGCTAGCAATTATATGAAACTTCATGTTTTTCCACACGCTAAAATTCATCATGTAAGCAGTTATTTAATCGCATAGGATCAGCAAAGGAAGACCCTTATAAGACATCTGGAATCTAAACCTGTATCTGACAGATGAAAAAACTGAGGATTGGGAAAAAGAACTTTGTTTTCAAAATCATTCATGTAAGAAAGAGCAGGTTCCAGATTTGAATCCAAGTCTACTGACTCCAAAATGCTCTTTTCACCATATCCTATTGACTTCTACATTGATGCTGAACAATGTGAGATTACTTCAGAAAGAGGGTGCTCCACTTGCTGATTGGTGAGAGAGGGCTTTGTTTGTTAGACGTCCCCCTTGCCCCAATCTCATCATGTGAACTATTCAGAAGATGTGTAAAGTGAGTAAGAAGTAAGGTCTGTGGGTAAATTTGCAGTTCAGATTACCTCCTGAGGAAGATGGGCCTTTGAGTGTGACAGGAGAAAAGAAAGAGAAAAGGTTGGGTGAGTATGATTAAGCTGTTTGTTGACATGAAACCTTGTCACTGTTACTGCAATGAGGAATACTGACAATTGAGATGTGCATTAAGAAGGTAGTGAATGTTGCCAAAGTCACTGGCATGGCAAGTCTAGGACACAAGCCTCAGAAGCTACTCATAGCCAGACTATACAAGTTAAGCTAGCCTTGGTATCTGGATCAGGGTTGTTAAACTAGTCATTAACTGGAGAAGCAAGTCTGTTTTCGGAAGAGAAAACAAGAAAATTAGGTGGGATCTTTATGTGTCAGAGTAGTCCAATACAGTCTGCTTCCATGGGTGGTTTCCCCTGTGTTTCTGAGTTTGTGTTCCTTTGACTTATACATGTCCCTTGCCAGAACATTACAAAGTGGACTATACCAAGAGACATGGGAAGATAACGTGACTAATAGGAAGAGTGCTGCCTTTAGAGTAAAGGAGACCATTCTTTGAATATTACTATTTGTGAAACAATGGAAAAATCCTTGATACATTCATTCATTCAGTAGACATTTATTAAGTCCCAGAACATGCTAAGCACAAAGCTAGCTGCTGAGAATTTTGGGCAAAATCATAATAGATCCAGCACTCAAAGAACTTAAATTCTGTAAGAGAAAATCTATTGTGCCACAATTCTTTGAAATAAATAATCGATAACACAACAGTATTTTCGGCATTATTATTACAAGTTTGTTTGAGAAAACTAAGGAAAAAGTCATGACTGATCCCATTCTATGTTAAAAAGTCACCATTGGTTTCCCATTCACATATTCCTAAGCAAATACTGAATCTTCTGAAGTTACTCATATAAGTCATTTAGAGACTATTTTCTTGAAAATCCATGAATATTATAGAAACAGTCAATGTCTGCATTACCTGTTTGGAGAGCTTTGAGCAAAATACAGATTATTCTCACAAATAGAACCCAGTGGTTATTTTCAAAATGACTAGGCTCCATTTTTCAGTTCTAAACTTGTATTTAAATGAAGTGGTTGATATTAGTAGCCTAACTGCATTGAGATAACACCTTGAAGGGAATATGTAAAAAACAATAAAATGAAAAACATGATGGGAAGAAATTACATTTTATATCAGTTCTTTTACCCCATTTCCTTTAGCAAAAGTAAAACATAATCATTTCATGATCTTTATATGCCCTTTTAGGTTTGCATAACTCTTTATGTGAGAGGCAATGATTTACTAAGTGTTGAAACTGGAGCCATTTTTAATTTATTTCAAATTCTACTCTTATAATTTCGGAGTTTGTGGCCTTGGTGTAAAGCCAATCATGGCAGCACACCTGATGACTGCTGATGTGAATGATTTCAAGGCTCTAATCACATAGTATAACAAGCTCTCTATTTAGCAACAAACTAAACATTGTTCAGTAAAGTAAAGCATAATATTCACAACAACATCTTTAAGTAAAACATATATATATATATATATATATATATATATATATATATATATATATATATATATGTCATAGAAATACCAACATCCTTAATCAATAACAAGTATCCAAGTAAATTCCTTTCTTCAAAATACCACACCACCCATGCCTAGGTCACAGTAAGGACAATCTTCTTAATCAATATACAGTGTCCAAGTAGAGTCCTCTCTCATTTTGACTTGAGACTCACTTCCAAACTTAACAGCTCTTCTTCTGTGGGCTGACTGCTCCCATCTCTTGCCTAGGTTCACATGTAGGCAGCTCTCCGCTCCTGATCTAAGGATAATAGGATTAGGTCTATGTCTAGGGTTTTAAAACATTAAATACATTTTCTATATATTATGTTTAGTTTCCTTATCTATTTCCCTTTCTACGGGGATTGTTGATAGCAGGCTCCTGCCCACAGCTTCTGTTTCTAGGAAAAAAAACTTAATGTGGCTGTAACATTATTTACACATATTACCAGCACCATCATCTGAATTCACTCCTAAAGACCAACAGACAGGACTTTTGTCTGAGAAATTAACAGAGACTGACAGACTAAACTTCTGTCTGACAAATCAACACAGATCTTCAGATAAGACTTCTGTCTGAGAAATCAAGACATGCCAACAGGGCTTCTGTCTGAGGAATTAACATAGATCAATAGACAGAGCACTGACATCACAAATTCTTTGTGTTAGGCATTTCCACAAGCAAGTTACCCTAGGTTGTTCATGGTTGTTCATCCTCTCTCTCATCTCTGCTTCTGACTGCTCCCTCTACAATATATGTATGTATGTATGTATGTATATATGCCATTATATACATACATACATACATATATATATATATATACACACTGTTTCTAAACAAAGACTGTTGATTGATTCAATCAAAGGCACTTGATTGGTTAAAACTCGAATAGCAAAATATTCTACTTTGCTTGCCTTTACTCTTGGCCAAGTCACTTAACCACCCTGAGCATCAGTTTCTTCATTTGTGAGTTGAAGATGCTAACAGCTATAATACATATTTCCACAGGGTTCTTGAGGAATTTAAATGATATAATGTGTGAAGGCTACCTCACTATCTTCAAAATATAAAGGATCAGTTTTTATTATAAACACTATTTCACTTGAGTCTCAAGACAACCCTGGAAGTTAATATCTACAAGGATTATCATCCTCATTTTACAAATGAGGAAACTGAGGTTTGGAGAAGTTAAATGACATCAGTCATCATAGGAGCTGCCAAGTATTATAGTCAGGTTTCAAACATAGATCTTCTTATATTTAAATCCAGTACTCTCTCCACTATATAATATTGACATCATTGCAGTTTTGGTGTGTTGTAAAGGAAAATAATTTGTAAAAAGTTTCAAGAAGTTTCTAGGAATCAAAATATTGGATAGAGTTCAGACTGGAAGATGGCAGCTCTACTCTTTGTGAGTCTTCTCTAAAGTAAACGTTTCCTGATCCTTTAATTAATCCTTACTAGTGATGGTATCCACCACCTTCAACTGACAGATTGCTTTTTTCTGCATGTACTACAGCTCATCAATGTATTGTGGCAACCAGAATTGAAATACATTTTCCAGATGTGGTACGATCAGAACAGAGCACAGTTGACATACAATGTCCCTCATTGTAGGGATGATGCCTCTGGTCATCAATAGTGATTTCTCTTTTTCCTTCCATCACTTTTTGAAAAATGTGAATATCATTAAAGCAAGAAAAAAATTCATCAACCGTTCTTCTTTTTGGTCCTTTTGGTAGCGATAACTCTTGCTTGTAGCTATATTCTTTCAAGATTGTTCCAGATTTGTGATCTGATTCCTAAATGCCTAATAGTTTTCTCTTTCTATTAGATGTTCTGTAATATACTCCCACAAGATTTTCCCTCCTGTTTCTCCCTCCATTGAAAATCATCCAAATATTAGGCACAGTTTACCCCTCTCCAGCACCTAGATTTCCTAACATACTTGTTTAAATTGCCATCAGACTCCATTTTATCAATGTTATTTTTTTTAATAAAGTCTATTCTTCATTAAATGTGTCTCAATCTTGACTTCTAAGTATCACTGAATATTAAATATTAGTGTTGCTTATGAGATAAAACTTGACTCATTATGCAGGGCATCTATTTCATGTTTTATCTCTGGCTTTTTTCTTAGATTCTGTCTCCTATAGATTGTTATTTATTTATAATTATTCATACTATATTAGAACTGAACCTATTTGTGGAATCATATTTGGCAGTTGTAAGTTCAAAATGTATTACTGCATTTGAAATTTAATTTCATGTTGATTATATTTGCAAAACTCCAGAATCATTTTACTAACCCTTATAAGGTATACTCCATCCCAAGGAAATAACATATCATTCTTATACTTTAGTTATCAACTAGAAATTCAAATCTCATCGTTCTCGGACAATATTTTTTTACTCGGTTGTTGTCTTCCTAAACCTTTCTTTTTTCTCTGAATTTCTTTCTATCAAAAACATTTAACTGTGGCCATCAGAGATATCTAGCTACTTATTTTGCCTACTCTTAAGTGATATTCAATTTCTGTTATTCATCTTCAAGTTTTCTCATGCTTTAGAGATACACCTTAATGAGTGAATAACATTGAAATGAGAAAGACATCACAAAGAGAGATTTCACATTATTTGGAGCCTAGGAAATGCATTATTAACAATCTTCTACATGTTCATTCATTTTCCCATCTTGATTTTTTGTATTGTTTATTTTTCCTTTTAGTATCTAAGTTTTAATTATTTTCATAATAAAGTAAAAAAAGTTGAAGTTAGATTCCACTCACTCGTTCCTTTTTCTTCTCATATTCTATTTCCTTCCAAATTAAAAATTACACCCCTTAATGACTAGCATTGTCTTGCAGTTGAATTCAATACTTGCAAAAAAATCAGTCATCTCAGCCTACTTGTATAAATTTAGCTTTGCTTGATCACCACGCCCATATGGTGACTATTCATGACACCTTTCCCCCGAGTGTTAAGGCAGTTCTCATATGTATTATATATTGTCATTTAGTACTCGTGGTGATTATCATATATCCTGCACTAATTCTTTGAGTTTGAGGAATATCTACTATCAGAGAACTACAAAGTCTTAAGGACACAAAACTGAAATGTTATTTCAAACAAAACTAAAATGTTATTTTATGTAAATCCTTAGAACTTATAATGTCTAAAATGTTTTTTAGGAAATGAGAAATATATTTAACTATCTACCACATAATCTGAAGTAGAATGTGTCTACAGTTGTGATACATCAAAGGCCTCAGCTTTTATCAGGGTGGGAATTTAGGAGTACAGATTCCAAACTCCTATGACTGATATTCTTAGAGTTTTCGTCAGTCTCAGAGAGATTGTGGCTTATTCAAGTTCAGCTGTATAGTTTATGCCAGAGGCTCATTGGAAATCATCTTTCACTGACTCTTAAGTCCACTAGTCTATCCACTAGACATCATTTTCTTCAATTCATATAGTAGCTTGGAAATAAAATAAAATGAATTGTTTAAATGCACATACAGGGTTTGCTATTTATTTGCTTCTCCAATTGGTATTTGCTTTTCCATAGTATTCTGAATAAAGTTTCATGATTAGATCCCTAGTGATCTGAATATCAATTTTATACTAGCAAATAGAAAGTCAAATTTTAATAATGAATTTCTATTCAAATATCAATTTATATATTACTATATTTTATCAAGTGACAAACAGCTATTCTTATAAACAGAGTATTGATATTTTAATGGATTTTACTATATCCAGTAATGATAGGACTAGGAGTACTCTAAGAGCTAATTCAATACTAATATTCTATAATAATATTTTAAATGAACCTTTAAAAGTACCTTTTCTGAATACATTTGCACATTTTGATATGGACTTTCATTAGACAAAGTATTTACTAAATGTCAGGATGGGAATGTAAACATGTTATGCATTCCAAAATTTCCAATTTTATTGAGAGTTCCATCATCCTCCCAGTCTCTCAGACCCAAGTTAAGTGTCATCCTCAACTTCTCACTGTCTCACATCAAAGTAGTTGCCAAGACTTGTCAATTCTGTCTTTGTAGCATTTCTCCAATATAATCCCTTCTGTTTGATATTACTACCAGCTTTATTCAGATCCTCAGCTACTCACATCTGGACCCTTGGTAAACTTGGCACAAGTCTCTCTCCATTCTAGTCTATCCTTTATTCGGCTACTAAAATGTTTTCTTCTAAAGCGTATTCAACTTTATCACCTCTCAATTAAAAACATAATGACTCCCTGTCAACTATAGGATCAGATGCAAAATCCTCTGATTGACATTCAAAACATTTTTAAAACTGTGTCAACTCCCCCTGCTTTTCCAGTTTTTTAAAATGCTTTTTTAAAATAGCATACCCACCCCCCCAACATATACTTTGATCCAGTGATAGTAGCTATTTTTTTCTTCCTTGCACAAGACATCCTATTTCCAACTCTGGCCATCTTCGTGTACTGGAATGCTGTCTCTTATCTCTGCCTCCTGGATACCTTGGCTTCTTCCTTCAAGTCATAACTTAAATCCAACCTTAAACAGGAAGAGTTTCCTCATTTCTCTTAATTCTCATGCCTTCATTCTGTTGGTCATTTCCTATTTATCCCAATTATTTCATCTTTTTAGGAACATGATTATTTGTTTGTCTTCTCCATTACTTTGTGAGCTCCTCAAAGTCAAGGATTGTATTTTGCCTTTCTTTTCTCAGCACTTAGTAGAGTGCCTGGCAATTATAGGTTTTTAATAAACATTTATTGACTGACCTTTTATACCTATGAATGAATCATCATTTTTTGAAGGCAAGAACCCCATATAAATCTACATCTCTTAATACCTAGCACAATGCCTTAAGCATAATAGATTGTAATGCCAATCTGATACCCATAGCAGCTGCTATCAATATGTATGCATGTTTCCAGAGTAAATTTGTAATAGCTCTCTTCCTCAAAAGAAAAACAGGTAGCAGAAAACTAATTCCACCATGGTAAAAAGAAGTTTATACATATCACCAGTCCAGGGAGCACTGACATCTCCAAGTCTTCCTTCTGTTAGGCCTCCCCACAAAAAAGCTCTCCTAGGCAAAATTCCTCCTTCTCTCACTCATCCTAGCTGCTCTGCCTTAACTTTGCCTTGATCTCTCCCAGTTCTGCCTCACTCTCACTTCCTTATCCACCCATTAAGCAAGCTCTTCCCACCATTGGCTCCATATGACGTAGGCTCCATGTGACTCAGGTGCCATCACAGCAGTCAGCTGGACCCAAGCTCAAACCAGGTCACATAGGCCTATTAAAGAGCAAGAAAGATCTTCCCATTCCATTAACATTACATACGTACTCAATAAATATTCACCAAATTGATAACAAAAAAATAACGATAGAGAACAACTTTGTTTATTCTGAATGGCATATTTTCAAATACTTTGAATCCAAATGACCAAAATGCAACCCTTATTGATTAAGGCAATATTGGAGCTTTCTTCCTGAAGCATTGCCCCACTCATTGTCCATTACCATAATGAAGATACAAACATTAAATCTTTTATTTGGGAAAATTTTGATGTATTTTCTTTATAAAAAGACCATGAATTAAGAAAGATACAAGACTGAGCATGTCCTTTATAAGATAAATCAAATAGAGCATTGCCATTTCTCTATCAAGAGAATGACAATAAATGAGAATTCAATTGATTTCAAGTCAATTGTCATGTATTACATGCCTACTGTGTGCAATACAATTAGATATTGATGGAAGTACAACTAGCTAATGGTTCTTTCTCTTAAAGGATTTTTAACTAGCAGGAGTCAGATCTGAACACAAATAAATATGATTAAAAACTAGGATGCATGTACATGAGAGGTATAAAATGTTAAAATTCAGGAAAGGAAGGCAACTTTTCCCAATGGTTGGGAGAATCAGGAAAAACCATGAGAGAGGAGATAGCTATTAAAGATGGCCTTGAAATATGAATAGCTATCAAATAATTTATATGTGGAGTGAAGACCATTCCAGGCATAAAGAATAATAGGGAGAAATTTTTAAATTAAAAAAAAGTATAATGAACATTGAGGGAGATTCAAAAAGATTATAGGATCTGCGAGTTTTAAATAGTGTGAGATAAAGTCAGAAAAATAAAATGGACCAACATTATAGAGGACCTTGAAGTCAAATGAAAGGGTCTGGATAACTTTTTAAAGTAATCAACAAAGAGGCAAAAGATGTGGCATTTTAATACTTTTCCATTGAGAACTAAGGAAAAATGAAAAATGTCAATATGACATTGAGCTGCTAATGCTTGTTGTATTTCTTCATTTTTTTCTTCCCTCCTTCCTTCCTTCCCTCCTTCCTTCCTTCTTTCTTTCTTTCCTCCTTTTACAAATCAAAAAAAATGCTCATCTTGGGAAACTGAGTGTTTCTTTAAGTCTATTGCCTTATTGGGGATTTAAGAGAAATGGCTACAATTTTATGAAATGTGATAATTAATCCAGGTATTTATACTCCCATGGTTGCCAAAAAGTTATCTTATCATTTGCTCAATTTTTGCTTAGTTTGCAAAGTAGCAATTTAAGGGTAGACACCATCTTCAACATTTGCCAGGATTCGCTTTCAACTTCTTATTTCTCTTATCATTGAATCTAAAAGACAAATTAAAATTGTATCTAAGTGAATCCTTTCCCCAGGGACTTATTAAGAGAGGGCACTTATGCCAATATATGTGCCTAGGCTGCAGGATTACGTAGAGGTGCTACAGAGATTTCTAGTACCTTTTTATCTATCTTAAATGAAGTAAGATATATTAAGGATTAATTAATTAAGTGTTTGCAAAATATTCTGAAGATAGAAATGCAATAAAAGTGCTAAGTATGAGTATTATCAAAATGATAGCACAGATTCATTTAAATTCATCATTTGAAAAAATCATTAGACTCAATTAGACTTAATCTTTATTAATTCATTAAGCTCCATTTCAAATGCCAGATAAATAAAATGCATTATTAATATATTAAAGCTGAGTGGCAGCCAGGCTTATTTTTAAGGTGCTTTGCAAATATTGCCTAATCCAGGCAACTGTTATTGCCAGGATCAATGTTAGAATTCCAAAGCCATTTTTGAATCAATTTCATTTGCTATTGCACCATAACCTTAGTACACATACTTTATATTCTTAAAAAATATGTATCTTCCTTGTGACATCCACCAAACTTCAACAAATGAGAACACCTTTCATTTACAATCACTAGTTCTGACTCTCTTTCCTCAGTTTTGTTCTGACAGCTAGGAGAGATGTTCTGATAATAGGTAGCCCTTGAGAGAACTCTGGATTATCACAGAGGTTGAGTGTCCCTGAACAATAAATAGTAATAACAGTTCTATTAATCTGGTCATGATAGTGAACCAGAAACATAAATTCAAGAAATTCTTGCTTTCAATGTGACTCAATTCATGAATCCAATACATGGAGCCAAAGCCTGTTTATAGTCAATGATTTTGCTGTTAGAGGTCAACCAGCATAAATGTTCCTTCCTCTGGCATTTTATAACTGCTGCAACAACCTTAACATGGAAGTTTGCCTGGGTCGTCAATTCATTTACAGTGGCTTTGATCAAGGGCTATACTTGTAGTTATCAACTCTTCTCAAAAGAACTATTAAACCCCAGGAAATATTCCAAGACTTAATTTGTTTTTGCTTAATTCCCAGCATCTCAAATTATCATCATTATTTTAAAATAACTAATGTTGATTGGTTGATTTCCTCTGCGTTAGCATGAGAAACTCATCCCCCAAACTCCAGTAATCCAATGAGACCGTTACATATTAAAGAATCACAGAATATTCAGAATTGTGAAGGGATCTCAGAGCTATCTAGTCCAAACTATGCTTAAATTGGTAGTATTTCTATTGTAAACATGCCACCTCAAAATACATAATCACACAAATACAGAATTTCAGAAATGTGAGGGACCTTGGGAGTCATGTAGTCCAGCCTGTATTTGAAAAAATATGTCTATTGTAACAGAGTCAACAAGTAGCTGTCCAGACTCTGCTGGAAGATATCCAAGAATAGAAAACCACGAATTTTTGGTGAGATTTTAATAGACATGAGTGCCTGACATTTCATAGCTTCTTAGCCCAGCATCACTAATAGCTCTGTCCCCCATCCTTTCCTCAGTTTAATCTGTTTTCCTAGACCTTTGCAAACTATCACATCAGCTGAGATTCCCTGTATAGCATGTGGATAAATGAAGGAAAAGATGGATTTAGTATAGGAAGAGGTAAGAGACCAAGGCATGGGAGAACTATTCCTAGTGTTTCAGATTGCAATTCTGAATGAATTTCCCTATAGGAACACAGTTATACTTGGTAGGTTCCATAGTAACTGCAAACATTGTAGAATAATATGAGCTATTAATAGGTGTGTTGTTAGTTATTAAATAAGCTTTTATGTGTTGCCCTAAAACCCTAATTATCATGTAAAACAGTGTTTCTCTGGGAAAATGTGAAAATTCCAAACAATACATTTACAAACAAATCAACACAGGTGGAGACAATCTACAGCTCAACTTTACTTATGAAAAGTCTTTTGGGAGACAAAAGTGAATCTTGTGGTTTAGAATAAAGATGAGAACTGATTTCTAAGTAATGATAATATATATTTAGAATTAGAGAGTATCACACATGTCACTTCATTCAAACTGTTTTACGTTATTTAGAAACAAGGAAATAGAGCCATAGAGACTTAGAATGCTTTGACCAGTATTCCACAGATGATAAGAAGACCCAGTATTCAAACCCCATTTCTCTGACTGCAAATTCAAAGTTTGTTTAAAAATAATAACGAAATTTTCTATGTAATCTAACCCTGCCTTTTTTTTTTTACCAAGTATCCTGAGCCCTAAAATAAAGATTTTAAGTTTTTCATGAATTTTTGCCTGTTTCCCCACCCCTGGCTTCCTAAAAATATTCTTAAAGTTCAGTTATGATTCATATTTAGTATCTATCTCTTCCTTCTAAAAAAAAGGTGACCGGTATACAAAGTATGTTGTTTAGCTCCTTTTCAGTCATGTCCAAACTCTTCTAACCTCATTTAAGATTTTCTTGGCAAAGATACTGGAGTAGTTTGCCATTTTCTCCTCCAGTTCATTTTACAAATGAGGAAACTGAAGCAGACAGGGTTAAGGAACTTGCCAATGATTACATAGCTACTAAATATATGAGGCTACTAACCATATCAGGAAGAGAAGATTTCCTGACTCCAGACCTGGCAATTCATCCACTGTGCCACCTAGCTGCCCTTTGAGATAGAGTACAACTCTTCATTTCCTCCATTGCCATTTAAATATGCTTGTGTAGCTGTATCTATCTGTATCTGTCTCTGTTTTTCTATCTATGCTCAGAAGCAAACATTAAAACATTAACAAATACTTTAGGAACACCCCCATTATATTCTCCTGGGAGATATATAAATATGTGAAACTGTGGAAAAGATTTTTTTTTTTTACTTTTCCATAAGTTCAGGGAGACTGATTTCACAAAGTTGAGAGATACTGTCTACCCCTAAAATGGTCTTCTATCATTAACAGGAAAATTGTAGTTGTGGAAAGCATCTCCCACAATATACCTGAGGGCATTGTAACTCGCAATGTATTTAAGAAGAATGAAAATATCTATCAGGATCACTCACCAGTTACCTGTGGTCAGAGAAAGAAACAGACAAAGAGTGGAGGAAGCCCTGGACTTGAGATCCAGGCCCAGGATTCGATAGGAGAACAGATGTTCTCCCTGCAGTGTTTTACTTGTCATGGATGAGAGTGGAAGAGAAATCCCTTCCATATTTATAGTTTCACTGACAACTGGCTGAGTCCAAAGTGACATATACAAAAAAGAGAAAGGATAGAGGTTGAAAATTGTTCCTCTCCTACATACTTGGTGGCTCTTCTTGGTTCAGGAACCAACCATCCTTGACACTGCTAGTGGAACATGGGAATCAATAAAAAAAAAATTTCTTTGCCATCTTAAAATCCTCCAACCATTCAGCCAGGCTTCATTTCTACTCTCCAGTCTGCTATGTTAAAGATCCTCTAAGTTGACAAATCAAGGTCGTTCCTTTTATTGCCCTTTTACATTGGTTATGCTATCTTATACTGAAGTTTTCATCTTTGACCAAGTCTTTCTTAACTATCCTCCTCCTATCATGAAATAGCCTTTTCTCGCTTTGAAAGTTAGAAATTGTGATGAACTGATGAACTCATTTTTTCATTGAATAAGTGCTCTGCAGGAGCTGAGTTGTTGAATTATGTCTTTTCCCATTATATAATTGAAGCTAACATGATCCCACTGCAATAAGGACTTAAATTTCATACCTATTTTGATATAAGCACAAGACGACGATATAGAAAAGAAAATTTACATTCTCAGAAAGTGCTTGTGTGTAAGTGGAAACTTGAAATCCATATTTTTATAAGATTAGAAGCAGAGAAATGATGAGTTTCACAGCATGAGGGTGCCAAGTGGATAGATAGACCCTCTGTCATACACATGCCCTTGTTTTTAATTTAAATTTGGATTGTAACTGGTCCATGCCATTTTCACTCTATTCCTGAAATTTGTTTCTCTGCGTGATGTCTTACTGTCCTGTTATCTGATCCTCATATATCACACTCTACCCCCTGTCTCTGTGCCTATATCTGTGTCCGGGATGTATTCTGTTCTCATATCTAGTGTTTGGAATCCATAGTTGATTGTAATAAATAGCTCAGGTGCCATCTTACATACACATGACCTTTTCTGATCTCCCCATCTCCCATCAATTATTCATATGCACACACACAAACATACACCTTTAATGTCTTTGTCCAGAAATTTACACTTTAAAATTATTTTTGTATAAACACTTAATAAATTCTTGTTGATTGATCAATGTTATGTATCCCTCAAAGAAGAGTATGTATTATGAAAATAGGCTCAATGTCATTTTTGCTGCTTTAATCCTAGTTGCTGGCAGATGCTCTTGCATGTAGTAGACATGTAATGATTGTTTGTTGAAATTAATTAAGTGAAAATAAGAGCAATAATACGTGATAGAATAAGTTCACAATAGAAATAAAAAAGAAGAAAAGAAAACAAAATACAATTAAGTGCCAGAAAAGAAGAGCATATACTCTAGAGTCAAAAGACCTGGGTTCAAGTCCAATGCTTACTACTTAGGCCATCTTGGCCAAGTCATTCAAACTTTGATTTTCACTTATTTTTTTTTTTGCAACGTGAGGGAAGATGGATTAGTTTGCCTTTGATATATCTTCCAGAACTAGATTTAAGTACTAGGAAATTAAAAAAATATTATGCCTGAAAGAATACTAACCCATTTATTTGCAGTCATAAATTTAAGAATTTAAAAACAAAATGAAAGTATCCTAAGAATTCCAAGACTTATTTTCCTACTTGGAGTTAGGAGTATTAACAGTAATTGTTATTTCCCTTGTGTAGAAGATGACCTAGAGAAAATAAAAAGGAAATACCTATTTTAAGATGTGTTAGAATAAGACAGAGCTAATACTGGGGAAAGGAGGAATGGAGGAAAAAGAGGAAAGAGAAGGCAGAATCAAATAATGCAAAGTCTTCTTTCATTTGTTCTTTAAGCAGATTTTACTCAGTTTTACTTTCAGGACCACTAAAAAATATTCTAATGTAATTGCATGAAATCAAACATATAGCAACATTAAAAAAAATCAACAAAAACCTGTATGGGCTTGCCTGAGGATGCTGATAAAACCATCATCTAAGTGATGCAGACGTATTATCTAACCACCAGGTGCCACTGTTGATTTTCAGCCCTTCATCTAAAAAGAGAATCTGTGGCAGCCAAAATTAGGAGCTAGATGGTGATGCACATGCAAAACAAAAGAACTGATTTGTGAGGTTTGAGGGGGCTTAGGAAATGAACTAACAAACACCATTTTCTTTCCATGTGTTTTCTCTTAAGCAACAGTAGATCATCTGGATTTTCTTAGAGCAGAGAGTACTTATGCTGAATGAGAATTATAAATGCTCTTTATATTCTAAAACATTTTCTCTCTTACTAAAAGGCTTTGTTTCTTATTTTTTGTTTTTGTTTTGTCGGTTAGGATGCATTCAAAGAAAAACAAACAAACAAACCTGTAAAGACTAAATATTCCTAATGCAAGCAGAGACAGACATGACATGTATCATCGGTGCTAGGTACGATTTAAACTAGAATATACCACCCTCATCCCCACCTCCAGCCAACAGTATTGACCTCTCAACAAAAATAAATGACACACACAATATGTAAAGTGGATGCCTCTTTGAGACAGGGTTGTCACAACCTTAAAAGTTGCCAGTCAAGTAAGTTCTGGCAAGTGCAATTGAGGTGGTGCTGCTAAGAACCTGACAATATTGAAATAAATTATCTTACTATTAGATTGATAACTCATTGTCAGATTTGGATCCAGGCTTTTGTACTCTCTCTTCATTGAGATTCAGCTCCTATAGAAGGTCAGCATCTGAGAGACATAACTGATTGAGATTACCCCGAATCTTGGGGAACATGCTCTTTGATCTTGAGTTGGACCCCACCCAAACTGAGACCTTCCTTCTGCTCAGAGTGTAAACAAACTCCAGTGTAGGCAAGTTCTCACCCTGAGGGAAAGGACCCTATCCTTTTACCCCTCCGTTAGATTTTAACCATGCTGATTAAGTATGTTATCATAGGTTTATAACTAGAAGAAACCTCAAAGACTCCTATCTAATGATTTAAAAGATGAGGAGACTGAGGGCTAGAGAGGGAACCTTACTTGCCTAAGGTCATGTAAGTAGGTTGTTCTTGTATTTATCTTTCATTTTCAAAGAGGACCATGACATCAGAGAAATGATTACATGACTTGCAGCTGGCTTTGATTTGAATGAAGGAGGCCTGTGCAAAGTCAAAGCCTCACTTTCTCCTCCAAATCCATCTGGGTCCAGAGGTAAGATATTCATCTGGAGAACTAGAAATGGCCCAGGATGCAATGGGAGACCCTGGTCCTTTTAGGCTTAGGCCTTTTCAGGTACTCACTTAGATGGAGGTAACACCCATTCAGTGAATAGGCCTCTTTAAGAAGTGAGTCAAGAGATGGCCCCTTTAATTAGAAAAAAAAAGAAAAAAAAATCAAGCTGAGAGGGGAAGACCCTCAGGATTGCTGTTTCAAAGAGAAACAGTTACCATTGACATTCTCTCTAAGGTAGAAGAGTCTAAAATACAGTCATGTATCTTACAAACACCCATCGTGGTTCAATCTATGAGATTTTCAGAGTGAACTGGGTTTAAGGTTTTGTGGAAGAAGGAAGGAAAGAAGGAAGGAAGGAAGGAAGGAAGGAAGGAAGGAAGGAAGGAAGGAAGGGAGGAAGAAATCTAGCCAGTATACCCCAAGTTAACCAGTCCCTCTGTTCTCCAAAGGAAGTTTTCCTTTTCTTTCCTTCTTTCTTTCTCTCTCTTTCTTCCTCTCTCTCTTTTTTCTTTCTCTCTCTCTTTCTTTCTTTCTTCCTTTCTCTCTCTCTCTCTCTCTCTCTCTCTCTCTGTCTCTCTCTCTCTCTCTCTCTCTCCCTCCCTCTCTCCTTCCCTCCCTCCCTTCCTCCCTCTCTCTCTCTCTTCAAAGTCAACTGCTAGTCACATCATCATTTCTCTAATGTCATGATCCATATAAGTAGGAGGAAGACTTTGAACACAGTTCATTTGATTCCAAAACTAGTGCTGTTTCCACTATACAGCAATAGTTTTGTTTTGTTTCTTTTTAAAACTCATTGACAGTAATTTAACTACTAGATAATGGATTCTTTGGAGATGACCTTCCATAGAACACAATATTAATATGTGTCTCTTGGTGTGTTATTTTTCCTTGTCCTCATATATTCTGTTATTTGTTTGATGGTTATTTGTCCCCTACTTCTATCTCTGGTTGAAGATTTCAGAATTTCATAGAAACATAGAGTTGCAACCTTAGGATAGAAAAGCATCTGGGAAAGTTATGGGGTATACCCTACAACATATTACATATAGTTATTAAAGGATGACAAATAAGGTCATGATATAATATTTATTTTTAAAGGATACTAGGGACTAAAAAGAAATTTCCATCATCATAAAACTAAGGGGTCAGACAAATTGTCTCAGAAGAACATTGCATTATTAGTTCTATAATACTATCACCCAGTTATCTCGCCAAATAATGAAGGTCCAAACTTTAAGAATTAGTTGTGTTTTTAAAGTTATCAATATTGTTTGTAAGATAATTATAAATGAATATAGATCTTTATCCAGTGCTAAGCACTGTGGCTGGTATATAGTAGGCAGTCAATAAATATTCATTGACTGACTTAAGTCATTTAGGAATGAATAAGTTCAAGCTCTTCTTTCATTTATCTACCTCACTGGCATGAAAAGCAAGTGGCATAGTGAATGTGAAAGTACACACACACACACACACACACACACACACACACACTCACACATACACACAAGCAATATGGAGAAAAAGATGGTGAAGTGATGGAATTTTCTTGAAATTAAAGCTTTTATAATAAAGGTAAATTTTTCAGGTATATTTTTACCATATGGAGGAAAGTTACAACTTCTTTTTTAGTCTCTTACTTTTGGAGTAAACTGGTGAATGATAATTGAAGGAGATGAGGTCAGTTTATCATGGGACTTTATCATTGCTTAAAAATTGATTCCATGAAAACATTTAACTTAACCTAAAAATAAACCAAATTCAACTGGCTCTTTTTTTCTTTACCCATTATAATCAGGTAGGCATTCCTAAAAACCCTGTTTTTTGGAGCTTTTATAATATCAAAGGGCTTGATGAAAATTTTGACAGAAATAAATATAGGAACCTTGTCTCTAAGACAAGTGTTGGAACTACTATCTAAATGTTTACCTGACTCCAGAAATCACCCCTAGGCTAAAGGGTTCTTATATTTATTCTCCTAGATGAAAATCCCAGCTTATAATTTCTTCTGAAGAATTTTTCTTTTCATAGAAGTTCCCAGTTTGTACAATACTTTAACCTTTCTGTAGGATTTACAGTGATTATATAGCATCTTTTGAAATAGATTTGTGATTTGATTACTATATAGAGATTTCCAGAAATTTTATGTAGGTTACTAATGATACTGTCCACCCCTCTCTGCCTCCTCTGAGATCAACTCTTTGTTGTTGTGTTACTTTGTAACATGTCCTGCTTCAGTTAGCACTGATAATGTTCCATGCCTCAATGCTGTTGAAGTAAGATACTGTTGGGGATAGAACAGTTGTTATGATAAATTGGCACAGTCAGAAAGCTCTGTCCATGGTCCTTTTTGTTTTCTTTCCCTACAACTCCCCTATTGTCCTAGAAGCTTTATAGTTCATGGTCTAGAAAAATTAAAACTCTTGGAAATGTTATGGAAAATAAAGATGATTTTCTGTATACCATCTTACACCTCTCTCTCAGTCTTTTATAACTTCCCAAGTTTCATCAAATCCCAGGATTTCTCATTGAACTTTAGCAGATGGTTCAAATCCTTTTTGTATAGGAAGCAAAGATTCTTCCTTTCAGTTTTCAACAGACTTAATTGCCAGATAATTGCAGTCTTTAAATATACTTTTCACTTAAACTTTGACTATGGCACTCCTTGGAAATATTTTGTAAATGGGGAAGTGTTCTGAGAAGAAAAGAAGTAAAGTAACTTGCCTGAGCTCATAAAGGGATCAAGATGATAGAGAAAGGGATAAGACCCTGACAAGTATACCTTACATTGTTCACTCACATCACTGAAGTTTTTATTAAGCTCTTGGAGCATTTTAGATATTAAAGATTCTCAAAAGACTACTGTTACCTTGTAAAATGAAAACATCATGGCTTTTCCCCCTTTATTTTGTACAATTTGAACTTTGAAATGCACTGTTTTTCATTTTTTTCTATCCTAATTTAATATGCCATCGATTCATTCCAATGCTAAAAAATATCTGGGATTATGTTAATTTAAATATTTGGCATTTTACATATTATCCTAAAAAAGACAAACATTATTCTAATTTACCCAAAAGTATGTTAGAAAAATGAGAAAAGGAATTTTCAGTATATTAGATTCAATATGGGACTATGATCTATAAAAAATGCAAGATATCTGCTTAATGGTTCACCTAGTTCTATATTTCTCAACCTTTTCATGTACTAGGGTTCCTTTTTGAGTTAAACAGAAAGTTGTCAACACCTACATGATAATAACTATATAATTGGCATATTTTAAGGAAGACAATATATAACAAAAATGAATTCAGTTATGATTTATTTTTATTTGTATATTATTAATTACATCCTCAGATACATTTAGAAATATCAATTCACTTGTACTAGACCTACACTATTAGTGTATTAATGTTACAAATAACACTATTTAGCACACACACACACACACACACACACACACACATATATATATATATATATATATTTTTTTTTTTTTTTCCTACTTCTTGCAATGATTTTCTCTGAACTCCTAAACACCAGATCTTCAGTCATTTCAAAAATTATACAGGATTGGGTCAGGGAAGTACTTTAATGAGAGACTACCTGAACATATCAGGTGCTGTTTATTGAGACAGCATAGTGTAATGTAAAAGAGCCCTAGATATTTAATCAGGGGACTAGTGTTGTAAACTCAGATCTAGGTCTGCTTCTTCCTATCTGAATGACAGCAGGTAGGTCACCTCACCTTTATGGATTTCAGGTACCTGATTTATAAAATGAAATTGAATCAGATAACCTCTAAAGTCTCTTCAAACTTCAATCAATAGTTCTATGATTTTTTTTTCTTTACAATTTAACAAGAAAGGAAGAAAGAAGGAAGGAAACAAGAATTTGTTAAATGCCTATTAAATGTCAGGAACTATGTTAAGAACTTTACAAATATCATTTCATTTGATTCTCACAAGATCCTTGTGATGTAGGTACAATTGTTTTCTCCATCTTATAAAGGCAAGAAATTGAGGCAGATAACAGTTAAGTAACTTGTCTAGGATCACAGTTAATAAGTGTCCAATGCTAAATTTAAAGTTCTGGTCTTCCTGACTTCCAGCCTAGCACTCTATACATTAATCAATCTTTTCCAGTATGATAGCCTGGACTTTGAATCCTATCTGTCTAGGCTAAGAGTTTTAAGTCTAGATCACTGAAACCAGAAATCTAGTAAGACCTTGTTAAGTATGACCAACCATAATGAAATCACATTAATTTCCTTATATATATATATTTGAGTTTTCTTGGACCCTTCCTATATATATGTGTGTGTGTGTGTGTGTGTGTGTGTGTGTGTGTGTGTGTACGTATATGTGTATATATATATGTGTATGTATATATATATGTATGTATATATATACATACATACATATATATGTCACTGTATTAGAAATCCTTTAAACTGGATAAATTCAGAATTCTTGGTTCAAATCCTTTCTTTGTTCTTTTGTAAACCATTAACTGCCTCCCAAGCTTCCTTGCTGCTCTACTTCCCAACTACCCCCTCCCCCACCAGATTTGAATAGACATCATTGATTGGTGCCTGAAAACTACTTTCAGCCCACATTCCTTCTTAAAATGCACATTCACTGATGTTAAAAATTTACTTGAGATTTTCTCCTTTTCATAGTCAGAAATATTGAAAAAAGCTTTGAGGAAAAAAGGAGAAGTTCGCTGAGAAAAAGTGGAGCTTTTCAGAAGGCAACCTCCAGATCTATTTAGTTTCAGGGATTGCTAATCCCTGCAATGAGTTGGTTATTTTAATGTTTTGATTTTTGGTATTAATCAAAGAACTCTTCATTTCAACTCTTTCTGACATAAAAAAGTGTTATATTAGCACTTTTTCCCCCAATCTTAGTAGAGTGGAATATACGTGAATTTTGTATGAGCCTAAATCTTGTACCATATCTCAACAAACATTCTGAATACCAGCTCTACAATACTGTTGATATCTGAGTTTTGTAAGATGGGAGTGAATATGACAGAGTCTGAGGTTTGAGCATTTGACCAGGTCCCTAGAATCAGAATATATATATGCTTTAAACTTTTTTTTAATATGTGTCTAAAGCTGAACTTAAGGTAAATACCATTAACAGGTTTGATGATTAAGGTTTTATGATGACACATTCAAAGATCTAATAATCACCTTTCAATTCAACAAATGTTTATTAAGTAACAAGTGTGATGAATTTGGATAGATGCTAAATTTTATTCTTGCCACTTTTAAAAAAGTACAAATGTACTTTAAATGTGTGATCAGATAAAATCAACCATAAAATTATTCTAAAAGTTGTTTAAGGAAATACACTAGGAATGAGGTCTTTCATAGCAATTAGGTATAAAATGGTAAACAAGTCACATAAATGACAGTAATTAATAATTATTTATGTGTAACCAAATCAAATATATTTTATATAAACCAAATCATACTTTTTATTTTATTACTCTTTCCTGAAGTGAATACAAACACACATGCAAACACACACACACCTTAAAGTATATGGTTATTGTTTTGTCAGATAACTTAGTAACCCAAGTCAATAAGCATTAATTAAGTATTTAATTTGTATCAGACACTGGGATTAACCCTAGCAATATAAAGAGAAGCTAAAATATGGTCCTTGTCCTCAACAATCAAATTGTCTAATAAGGGAGATATTATGCAAACAATTATGCATATGCAATATCTACTACTATTACTACTACTACTGTTTGATAACTTTTATATTGTACTTACTATATGTGCCAGGAACTGTGTATTTTACTAATCTTATATCATTTGATTCTTACAACAACCTTGGGAGGTAAGTTCTTGTATCCTTCCCTTTCCATAGATATGAAAATTGAGGCAAGCAGAGTGTAAGTGACTTGTCCAGGGTTGCACAGTTGTTAAGTGCATGAGACCCATTTTCTGGAATCTAGGCAGAGCACTTTATCTATTGTACCACCAATCTACCCCAAAAAGGAAGGTAACAGCAATGACAGGGACCAGGAAAGATTTTTTAGAGAAGGTGAAATTTTAGTTGAGATCCAAAGGAAGTCAAGGAGCAGTGGCAAGGAGTGAGAATGTTGTAAACATGGAGGTCAATCAGTACAAAGGCATAGATTATGAAGATGGAGAGCTATGTGAAGATAAGCAAGAAAGCCAGGGTCAATGGATGGTAGACACTGTACATTCACAGGTGAGTAAAGTTTAAGAAGACTGGAAAAGGAGGAGGGGGCCTGTTTGCAAGGGACTTTAAAATCCAAATAGAAAAGTGTTTATTTGTTCCTAGAGGTAATAGGGAGCCACTTGAATTTATTGAGTAGGGCAATTATATGTTTAGACCTAAAATTTTGGAAGCTCAATTTCAGGTGTCAGAGGATAGAATGAGAAGATAAAGCTAGATGTTGTATTAGGTGGACTATATGTCACTTGACAATAGATTAGATGTAGGTAGTGGGAGAGAGTGAAGAGTTAAGCTGACAACTAAATTGTGAGTTTGATCTCATTTTTCATGAAAATTTTGGCTACAATCACACAAGGTACATGTTAAAAGACAATGGTCTTTGATCTGATGTTCCAACACCTGCCCTTTCCAACACCACCTCCGACTCACTATACTTCTACTCCACTCTACCCATTATGCTTTCTCTTGTGTTGTCTCCCAGCTTGGGCTATCCTTAATTGTCACATTTATGTCCTGCTTACTGATTAGAGCTATCTCAGGTCCCAGATGGTTCAAAATAGGAGTGTGCTGGAGCCAATTCCTAATGCCTTGTGAAAGCCAATTACTAAAATTTTATTGTAAGTATTAATGTCTCAGACATCAGCATATGAAGTGACCTGATTTATTGTTTTATTAGTTGTCCAGACTTAAGCAAATAGTAAAGAAAATATGAATAGTGCAGAGTATCAAACATAGGCATTCCATAGTTTTTCTTTTCCCCTGGAGACAGCAGATAAAACTTTACCAGAACATCCTTTGTTTAAAGCCCACTGCTTCCAAATCCAAATTGAATAAAACAAGTTTGATAGCATAATCGCCCTAGACAACTACAAGATCACACCCCATTAAGTTTCCTCTTCTTGTGAAGCAGAATGGCCTCATCTTCTGTAACTAAATAGAAAAAAAATTAAAGTAGAACCCACTATCCACCCCTCTGTAAATATTGTTATGAATGAGTTTTACCCGAACTATAAATAACTAGTAACTTTTTTTGTTTTGTTAGCCTGAAAGGAATTATAAAGCATATGGGCCCTGAGAAACAGAACAATGCTTAGGGTATAGAAAGCAAGCCTCAGAATTACTTAGGTTCAAGTTTTCACTTTGGACCAATCATTTAACCACAACATAACAGCTTAGACAATTCTCCAAATCCAGAAGTTACAGACTTCTTGACATCTGTTTTGGTAGAAGCTATACCCTCACCAAAGAGTTCCTTGCACCCATGAAATCACAATTCTGAGACAATTGTCATTTACCTCTTGAGTGGCTGCAAATACAAAATAATTTTGAGAAATAGAAAGCAGTAATAATGGAATGGTGTGGTGTATAAAGACAGGCCTTGTATAGGCAGTGACCTGTGCTCTGAAATTCTATAGTGGTTCTCTAAAAAGTAATATACAGGGGAAAGGGACAGAAAAAAGAAGAGATTAATGATTCAGAAACCCACTCTGCCTACTTGACAGTTTTGCCCAAGGCCATTGCAATTTGCCTCCAACTGTGCTCGGTCAAATAGAGGTTGTGCCCAGAGATAATTCGTGCCATCCAGGGCTGTGTATACCTTATGGAAACACTGCATGCTATTGTCATGTACATGTGGAAATGTTTAGAGAATCCCATATTCTCCAGTGGGGGACAGGCCCCCTTTGAGGGATATGACAGCAGTGTTCACTTAATGTTTTGTTGTTGTGGTTGTTTTCAATTACAAAAAGGGAATAGAGCAGCAGTGGTGGACTTGGGGAACCTAGATGTCATTGAGTAAATTAACTCCTACCAAAAAAAGTATAAAAAGCCAAGGAGAATGTTTGTCTATAATAAGGAGCCAGAACAGATGCTTAAAAACTAGAACATTAAAACATGGGCCCTTGGGTCATTAAAGCTGCATGCCTTTGAACTAACAAACTCAGATAAGTCTAAGCCTCATCAACTATTAGGGTTACATTCTCCATCTGTTGCATAGGGATTGCCCATGGAGCTCCCACAGAGTATTTGAAGAATCAATATCCCTGTGCCAGGATTAATACCTGCCTCTCAAAGTCAATGGGTAAATGTAGTGAGCTAAATGTGATATGATACCTCTGGTGCTATTGATTTGATGTTTGCTAAACCCTGCAAGTCCCTGTTCCAAAATAACACAGCCATGTATCATGCTGCAGGACTTTTATTCTCTTAAAAGCAACTTTGATAGGAGGATGCATGTGAACCCATGAAAAGGAAAGGGGATGAATGTCGGGGTTCCTGCTGATTGTCAGTCAGGCACAATCAAATTCTCTCCCTTAGAAAACTTTCAGAGCTAAACAGCCGGGCTCAAAAACACTTTTCATGAGTACACAGAAGACTCTTCACAGACCCTGTTTATAATTAATAGAAGACCTGGTGTATCACAACCTATAGATGCTGAGCCACAAAGCAACTATTGAAATATTCAAGTGTGCTTGACAGGGAAAGCACTCAAGAAAAGAATAGAAATGTTGATGCTTTTGACAGGGGGTAACATTTCGAATGGAATATGTTGAATGGCACTTTAAGCAAAGTCAAAATGCAATGACAGGTCACTGTACCTTACTGTCATTTGGTTACAGTGGGACTATGATGCTGAAAGTGTGTAGGAAAAGTGAAGTGAAATTGTTGCAAACAAAATCCTAGATATTTTCTTTCTTTTGATATGTTTTTGTTTTGTTGTTATTTTAGTCTGGACCTGAAGTTTGATAAATGTGAAAGCTCCCTGTACTGATGTAAATCTACAACTCATCTGTAAGTTAGAGACTTCAACGATTGCCTGAAAGCACTAAGAAATATAACTACCTTAAGTGATCCTTTAGTCATTAAGTTTCAGAGAAGTCGGTTGGTGTAGGTAGTGGTTTAGTAGATGGAAATAAGGAAAAATCAACTTCCTCGGTTCGAATCTGGCCTCCGACACTTATGAGTTGTATGACCCTGGGCAAGTCACTGAACTTTCTTTGACTTAGTTTCATCATCTGTAAAATGAGTTGGAGTAGGAAAGGGAAACCCACTCTAGTATCTTTGCCAAGAAAACCCCAAATAATGTCATGAAGAATCAGATAGAATTGAAATGACTGAACCACCACTTCTAGCCATGTTATTGTCAAGTTCAACATAGGAAAGATAATGTCATTGACCCACTATGAATAAATCAATTACTAATCAACCAATATTTTTTTTTTTACATTAGCTCTTAGTTTGTCTTAAACACTAGGTATACAAAAAACCCAAAACTTTATTCCCTATTCTCAAAAGACTTATATCCTACAAGCAGAGACAGCATGTGCAATACATATACACATGTGTATATATGTACCCATACGTGTATGCATGTATGTGTACATATATGTATATATACATGCTTGTAATAAAAACAAATAAACATGAGGTAATTTAGAGATAGGGGATACCATCAGAAAATATTTTATATTAAGCTGTTTCCCCAGAAATGAACATTAATTTATTTATAGCCATTCTCTGTAATGCGATCTTTGACCGTGTTCATGAAAAGAACTTGTCAGTAATATGTCTGGGATAAGAGATAAATCCTGGGGCTATGAAAATGTAGGCAAAGCATTGGTTCATGAGGGAACTGAATCTCAGGGTTAGACCTGTTAGCTATATGTTTTTTGTCATATAAATCAATAACCTCAAACAAGTAACTTCTGTTCTGCTTAAAAGAAATGATTATTAGTACCCTATGAGCCTCTCCCATTTATAATCATACTGGTTAGGGAAGATATTGGGAATATTTTCCCATTTCTATCACTGATCTTGATGTTTAAATTTATTATTCAATACTACTCTAAGTAGACTATAATGAAGTAGCATCAACCTTTCAATTCAATTCAACTCAACCACTATTTATGAATAGTTAATGTGAAAAGCTTGCTCTAGGTAAAAAAAGAATGCAAAGAGAAACCCTGTTCATGTCTTCCAAGAGCTTATAATCCATTTGAAGATGGGAAGTGGGAGGTGGACGTGAAATATAGTATATACATAGAAAAGCAAATGTGCCAAACATGCAAACAAAATAATTTCCAAAAGTAGAAAGAACTAATACCAAGAGATCAGGAGTTAGGGAACCAAGAAAAGCCTTATGTAGGAAGTAGCCATCAGCTATACTTTGATGGATTTCATAAAGCAGCTTTCAAGAGGAGGCAGTGCCTTAAAGATAGGAAAAATACACCAGTAGGGATGAAGGGAGGGAGGGAAGGAAAAATGTATGTGTGTGCGTGCGTGAGAGAGAGAGAGAGAAAGAGAGAGAGAGAGAGAGAGAGAGAGAAAGAGAGAGAGAGACTAGGATTCTAACCCTCCCTATATCCTACTACCACCTAAAAACAACCTTCATCTCTGCCCAGTAGAACTAGTAAATAAGTAACAATAGCCCATGTATACTTATTGATAAAATGAATTGCAAAAAAGCATTGGACCCAGAATCAAGAGATGCAGGTTGAAATCTTGATTCTAAGGCTTTCTGTCTTTTTAATCAAGGATAGATAACTTGACCTTTCTGGGGTTCAGCTTTATCATTTTTAAAATGAGACTGAAAAAAAAATTTAATAGTCCTATCTATTTCACAGGGCTATAGTGAGGAATGTGATTTGTCAATTGTATGTTAAATTTGGAGTCAGGAGATCCTGCATCCAAATTCTAACTCTAAAATTAGTGGTCTAGATGAACGCAGACAACATTTTAATAAACTTTTTGCTGTTTAATCTATTTTTAGTTGTGTCCAACTCTTTATAACCCACTTGGGATTTTCTTGGCAAAGATACTGGTGTGGCTTGCAATTTCCTTCTCAGTTTCCTCATTTCTAAAATGGGGACAATAACACCTGTACTATCTAATTCACAGGATACTTGTGAGGATATGTTGAGATGCTATATGTGAAGCATTTGGCCGCTTTAAAGCATTTATAAATGTTAAGTATTACAATTAAAAGACTAGAAAAATGAGAGTTATTATGTATTATAAATGTAACAGTTTCCTTTCTATTTGTTTGTTTCATTTTGTTTTTTCTTACTGGAAATCTGTTTGTTTCCATACTAAGATCCAATACCCTTTTGGAAGCAGCAATTTCATTTCTGTCACATTCTTCTGCTAATAGTAGTTGCAAGGCATAGAATAAAAATGTCTATGAGATCCATTCATTCTAAATAAGAATGGGTAAAACAGAAGGAGGCTTTAAGAGTTCATAAGATCACAGTTTTAAAAGCAGAAGGCATCTTAAAGGTCATTGAGTGAGACTATGAGAACTTAAGTAGCTTATCCGTGGTTAGAGAGAAATTCAAACCCAGGCTCTCTTGAGTCCAGTTTTAGTACACTTCCCTTTATATTACATTGTCTCACAGTTGTTCAGACTTGCCAAGATCATTGGAAGGAAGATACTCTACAAAGGGCAAATCATGATCCACATTAAACACTGTAGTACAGTTTCATGACTATAAATTATCATTTTACTATTTTGTGTTAATTCATTAGTTTACCTTAAACAACTTCTTGTCCTTACTTCAAAATGAAGAGGGGAAAAAAAGGATAAACACTAAATCTCTCTCTCTTCCTCTCCTCTACCTCTCCCTCCCTCTTCCCTTTTTCCCCCTCTCCCTTCCCTCCCTTATTTTTTTGTCCAATGGTTTTCCCACTCTAGGCCATAGTACAGAGCTTATGTCATTTTCTCCTTCTACTTTGTTCAAATTCTGACTCTACTAATATGAGTAAACTCCCTCTAGTTCAAGAGTAGCCCAAGGGCTGAATGTTATTGGAAGACTTCTGAGATAAACTTTGGGATCAATCTCTCTTTATGACTGCAATTGATGCGCTAATGGTTTTCTGAACTGGAGCACTCTTGTAAAAGGGGATTTCTGTCCTGCACAGGCATCCCCATGTGCCAGTCCTGGACCATAATTTTCAGTGTAAAGGCTACCTACAAATGGTGCAGCTACACAATGTTCATAGGATCTGTTTTGAGTTAAAACAGCAGAACTCTTCCCCCCAGTTTTTGACTAAAGGATACTAATGTTGCTTTCCAGTTGTCAAATGGTCTGCTTTTAAAATTCTGCATACTGAAGGGTGGGATGAAGACAATGACACCAGGGGGATTCTGAGATCACTATATCAAATTATTATTTTTCAAAGACAACTACTTTCATCCAACTCAGATTTGTTTCTGTCACATGTAGTCACGTTATTATTAATAGAGTCTCTAGTAATAGTATAATAATTATTAATAGAGTTACTAGTAATAAGGCAGTTTGATCTAGTTAGAAGGTGAAACTTGAATGTGAGACTTTAGTCCTAGTTAGTTTCCAAACTCATTTGAGCAACTCAGTGCTATCTTATAAATGTCAGAAGACCTGACAACGCTAAAGTATATGTGTATCCTTGATTTTTGCACATCTTAGAGTATACAAGGATACATTGTTCAAATTTCCATGTTATGAATGATGTTATTTGTATATATATTCGTTGATGGATTAGGATGGAATGTTATTGGTTGTCTGTTGTATATATCTATATCAAAGGCCATGATGGAACCAGCTTATACCAGTTCTCCAGTCATTAAATTTTCAATGTGAGCATTTACAACTTGGGAGTAGTCAAATGCTACAAACCATGCTTGATTTATTCCTTAGTTGATTATCTAAATTTATAAAGAGATGAAGATATAATTATGTATAATAAATTTAAAAATATATCACATTTTTTCAGGGAGCTTGTTGGGTAGATAGATAGAGAGATAGGTATGTTATTCAGTCATTTCACTTGTGTTGAACTCTTTTCATGACTCCTTTTGTGGTTTTCTTGGCAAAGATACTGAAGTGGTTTGCAATTTCCTTCTCCAGATTATGTTACAAATGAGTAAACTGAGGTAAACAGGGTTAAGTGACTTACCCAAGGTCACACAACTAGCAAGTGTCTGAGGTCAGATTTGAACTCAGGAAGAAAAGTCTCATTCTAGGTTTAGGACTCTTTATACTGTACCACCCAGTTTTGAGTGTGTGTGTATATATTATATTATATACACACACATGTATGTATGTGCATGTATGTGTGTGTGTGAGTGAATATAAAATCTCCTGGAACTTTTTCCCTTAACTCTACAAGGGTAGTAAATCATAACAGGTAGCTTTGTCAAGGGAATTTCAGCTAGATGAATTGACTTGAGTCTTCTATCCCTATCATTCTTGAATACATTTATTCTACTATGGCTAAATATATATGTATTTTTTGTGTTAATTGTTGAATTGTATATGAATGTCTTCTTTTGTTCCGGTATCAAACCTAAGTTAACAGTTGCCAAGCCTTAATCAGTCCCAACACACACACACACACACACACACACACACACACACACACACCCCTCCCATTGCCAAAATAGCAAAGCAAAGGCAAGTGAGGCCAAAGGCTTGATGTTAGAATTCCAACTTAGGTCTCATGATTCCAAATCCAGCATTCTTTCCATTGCCTCATGCTGTCTCCAGAAAACTTAATGAAAAGGAACGAATGAGTTGAATAAAGCATGAAGAGTAATCTCCATACTTTTACACCTTCCTGGAAAGGCAGCATATGACCCATGGCTCAGATCAATTCCAAAACTTCCTTTACTTCACATGAAGAACAGTTTAGTCTGCAAATTCAGTTTATACATATATTAGCACGTTTGTAACAACTAGACTTGTATTCCAAGGAACAAACTTTACCATCTGCATCAACTGCAAGAAATTTGTATAACTATTAATAATTCCAGATGATGATCATGTGAACTAGAGGCCCACCCAAATCATCATTTTACAAGAATATGAATGTATTTGTACACTTTTGTTTTTGTTTACAATTTGTCATGAAGTTTCCATATGTGTATTATGGGCCAACGAATCATTTATTCATGATACCTAATTTATGCTTGAGTCCATACTAAGTGCCACAGTGTTTAACTGGCTGCTATTTGCTGTAGAGCAATGTGTGATTTTTTAAACCAAAATTAATTTTCAATTGTCCAAAAATGTTTACTCCTCTGTTTATGTGACTCCTAAATCTATTTAGCTATGCCTCTGGATTTCCAATTGTTTTTACATTCCTTGGAAGACAGGAGCACCCTGACAATCTGTACTGATGTAGCAGCGCAAGGAAAATTCTGAGCTATATATTTTTTAAAAGTTTGTCATTGACAGAGATGGCACCATGAAACACCTTCATCTGAAACTTGACAAAAGATGTAGAGGTTTGAAGTATATGTTCACTTGCTTCTCCCTCCCCAGTCCAAGCAAGAGGAGGAGGCTTTTTGTCTTCTAATTAATGAGTAACAGTACTTTTGGTTATGTACTTGGTTTCATTTTTATCAAATACTAGTCCCTATTTGTTTTTCCTCTTTCAAAGGGCTAAAACTAAAATTCTAGCAGCTTTATGATTGTGAGTGGGGAAATCAGGTGGTGTTATTTTCTCCTCTTTTATACAATAACAGCAGCCACAAAATCGCAATCTGCCCTCCCCTCCCCTCAAAGTGCCTAGCCCAAAGTTAGCATATAGTGATACTCAGTAAATGCTTATTGACTGAGTGAAGCCATCTTCAAAGTCCATAGATATAGAGCTGGAATGGAACTCAGACACCATCTTTTCTAAACCCATCATTTTATAGGAGAAGAAGAAATGGATACAGAGGGGATTTAGCTGATTTGTCCAAGGACACACAGTTATCAGATATTAGATGTGAGTTTTCTCCCAATTCTTTAGGCAAAAATATAAAATTTCCCCAAATCTTAAGAAAAAATATATTTATGTTAGTTTATAGCTATTCCTCTGTAGATACCATGCCTGGGGCTAAGATTTTAAAAAAAGGCTTTAGGTTCTGCATGCACACATGCTACCATAGAGATTATATATTGAGAATCATAGGCATAAAGACAGAAGGTACATTAAAGATCATCCTCAATTAACCCTCTTATTTTGCAGATTAGTAAACTAAAAGACTAGGAGAAGTAATAACTTGTCCATGACCACATGATTAGCAAACAAGAAATTTGAATCCAGGTGCTCTGGACTACTAATTCATTATCCTTCCTGCTATCCCTAGCTATATGCTTCCTAGTTATATGATGACCCTATTTACATCCATTTTATTCATAAATTGAAAATATCAAAATTAATAGTAACTGTGGTTTCTACTATATGCATTTAACTGGCTTTATGCTATACTAATTTTGGATCTGTCAGTTTTTCTCTGAGTTTAAAGTTACAAGTTAACTTGTTATCATCCCAAAAGGTATATCCTTGCCTGTTCTTGTGCAATTAGGGAGTGTCTTATCTCCTTAACAAACCCTTCTAGCGAACCCTAGTTATCTAACTCATGTCCATTAACAGGATCTACAAGATATTGATGGATCCCATAAGACAATGAACACTCCTTAGATATAGGAGAGGAGTAGTCATTAGCCCCAAATATATGCTAACCTGCTTTCTTTTAAAATGACCAATCAAGTTGTCTCCAATCTCATGATGTTGTCTATGCTGTTATCAATCATATTGTCTTCCTATTCAGTTCTGTACTCCTCAAAACTATATAAAAATTGGTGAGCCCCATCTTGGGATCTCTGGTGATTGAAAGAGACCGTTGACCCAATTTAATTGTGACTGCTAACCTTACTGACAGATTGATCATCCTCAGACCTTTGTCTCTCAGTTTATCTTAATTTTCTCCCAGCAACAGAAAATTCTAATATCACAGTTAGACAAAAACCTAGGATCAATATTGCCCAAATTGGCCCAAAGCCTGCACCTTCATAGAATTTGTCCTGTTCCCAGTTTTGTCATCGTGTGAATCTCATTCTTTGACCCAAGATTTGTCTGTCCATTTTGATCATAGTTGATAATTGACAGAATCATGGACAAGAAGTCCCAAGATCTAGAGACTAGGCCCAGCTTTCTGACCAACTAGTAGACTTCTAATGAGCTGTCTCTGTCTCTGGTTATAAGGAAGATATTGGATTAGGTAGTTTGCAGGTGCCATTTAGAAACAGATGTTCTGAGTTCAAATCCTATCCCTGTCCCTTGCTATATGTGTCCTTGTACAAACTGCTTGACTGATCTAGGCCATAGTTTCTTCACCTGGAAAATGAGTTTCTATATGAGAAAGTGATTTAAATGACTTAATGACCCTTCTAGTTTTAAATTTCTGACCCAAGCCTGGAACTAGCTGAGTGAACTCAGATGATGATGAGCTTAATACTTCTGGGCTTTTTATTATTAATAAAACCTGCAATTTACAGTGGTTAATCCCTAAGGTTTTCTGCAGCTCTAACAACCTTTGACTCTTAGTGAACTTCAATGAGTAAAAAAGTAATTTTGTAGTTCAAATAAATAACTATATATGTATTTTTACTGTACAAATTCTCATCATATGCACTCACACAAATGCATGTGTGTGCATGTGCACATACACACATTGCACTTGGAAATATTATTCATAATTTTAAGACATCATTTCCCTGTGGCTACACCAATATATTGTTTCTGTGCCTGGTGCTTCCCCTTTATCGTGCAATATTAATTCTTATACTATGATATTTACTTCTATAGTTTTAGGATAAAACTCTAAATGTCAAAGTGAAAATGATCAGCATTTTTATCTTGATCATCAAGCATTTCTCACAGCTTGCCCTCTCCCATCTCAACTTTTATTATATATGACATAAAACTTCCTTCAAATTTTTTCCACATATTTATTAATTCATTTAACAAGCATTTATTTAGCACTTTCTTCTTTGAATGAACATGCATCTCCAATGACCTCGGAATATTCTTTTCCTTTCCTAGCTCCTAGCAATTTCTCCTTCTGAACATTCTTTTTATATCTGAATGAAATTGAACCGGTAAATTTTAAGCTTTCTCCATGATCTTAAAACTATTTTGAATTGATGTGAGTCAGAAATGCGACATGATGACCAAAAAGGACCACAGTAACCTGAGACTGTATTTTATGATATACAATGAACAAATGAGGAAATATGGTGATATTTCTGCTGTATTTTTCCCTGATCAGATCAAATCTGGAGTACTGGCATGAAATTTCAGGAATAACATCAACAGTCTTGGAAAGACACAAGAGTAGAATGGAAAGATGGCTTTGGAGTCAAAGGACCTGGATTTGAATTCTGACTGTGCTTCTTACTAGCTGAGTGACCACTGGCAAATTTATTAGTTAATAATTCTTATTTCCTTATATGTAAATGAGGAAGTAGGACCAGGTGTCCCTTTAGGTTCTAAATCTGTAATGTGTAGAAAAAGGAAACCAGCACGATGACTGAACGAGAGATCATGTCATATGATCATCAGCTAAAGAATTTAGTGATGTCTACTTTGATTGATAGAAGGCTTTGGGACGGGGGACACTTAATATCTGTTTTTAAGTATTACACAGAGTATATTTAAAAGTGAAATTAATCTTTTTCTTGCCCTGGGAGGAGTCAACGGAACTCTGGGAAATCAGTAGATGTTGCATAAATCCAATATGGATTTGATATAAGGGGGAAAACCGGATGTTCTAATAAATTTATCAGTTGTGTATGATGCTTTAAGGCCCCATTTAGAGTTTTCTTGGCAAAAACACTGGAAGGGTTTGCCATTTTCTTCTCCCTCTCACTTTACAGATGAGGAAACTGAGGCAAACAGGGTTGAGTGACTTGCCCAGAGTCACATAGCTAGGAAATGTGTGATGCCAGATTTGAACCCAAGAAACTGAGTCCTTTTAACTCCAGGGTCTGTACTCTCTCTACTACACTACCTTGCTGCCCCTTTTCTCATAATATTATCCAAAACAGGAATAGGTTTATTGGAAACTAATGAGTTCCTTTCACTGTAGGTCCTCAAGAAGAGACTGAGTGATCATATGTCAATATCGCTGTTCAGGGACTTTCTGTTCAAGTATGTTTTTGACTAGACAAACTCAGATCTCTTACAAAGACTTCGTGATTCTGTGAAATGAATGATTCTTACGGTCTGTTCTTTGTTTATTCGAGTCATAGATGAGAGCTTGGCAATCACTCTGGCTACATCAGCTGGCCTCTTTTCTGATAAGTATGCAAAATGATAAGGATAGAGATTTATTGCTGGGTGGATATTGTCAAGACCTTTCAGATGGTGCCAAATTTCTCTTTGTTTCAAGATGGAACATTTCATCTACTTCATACCACCAAAAAACTAAGTAGGAGAGCAGTTAGCCAGCGTGGATGTTTTGTATATAGAAAAACTGCAGCCCAAGACAAGAGGAATCCTGGAGTTCATTTTATTAGTTAGCTTTCTGTAAACAATTTGGTATTCTGAGAATTCAGCATTATGGGAAGAATTTCAGAAAGATAGAGAAGCATCGTTCAGAAGTCAGAGACTGCTATTGATAGGAGTATCAAGAAGCTAACATTTGCTTGGCTGATCTCTGAGCAAACAAGGAAAAAATAAAAAAAACTAATTTATGTGTAGATCTTTACCTTTTCAATATTGGCATCTGTAACTCACCACAATAACAGATTCTGTCCCCCTTGTTCACATTTGAAGGGTGGAAGTTGCACCTAAAACTTTCTTCTCTGTAGAAAATGTCACATGTAATTGAACTGCTTTATCATGCAATTTACCTGGTTTCTATTACTTCTAGAGTCATTGCCAATGTCATTGCTTTCAAACCTTATTGAAGACCCCAGTGTGTAAGTTTTGAGGGGAGAGTGTGCTTCAAATTACCTACAAAAACCTCCCTTGTCCAACCGTGAATGGAAAAATAATTCTGTCTTATCTCCTTTGTTGTTTCTGGGATCTGTTCTCTGCATTTTTATTTCCTTTTTGAAAACTGTTTCTTTTGTAGATGTGGAGCTGCTTTTATGAGGTGTTAATGCACTCTCTGCTCCCCATGTCATTCAGGAGTAGGGCAGGCTGGGCTTTGATCAGAGCCTTTTTTGTTTTCTTAGAAATCTGTGATTGCTCCAATTTGTGTGCTGTTTGTGCTCACCAGGTTCTTGATCTGATATATTTTACAATCTAATTTTTTTTTTACTTCCTTTTATACCATTCTAAACTGTTTTTGTTTCCGGATTTGTATGTGCTTTAGAGAACTTCTTCTGAAACAGATATTTACCGAGACATATGTTATTATTTTTTTTTTTAAATTATATTTTCAAAAGGAACTTTCATGCTGACATCATGTTTAAAAGTACATGAAAAATGAAATCCATTTACTTTAGTTCACATAGCTCAAAACTCCTGCTTTATATTTTTACTTATAACTTAGTTGTTTGTTATTGCAATAAACATTTTCTCCATTTCTGATCCCTATCTAAATCTCTTTTTAAGGCATGCATCGTGCTAGTACAGCAGACCTTGGTGCATAAAAATTTACAGAATTTGATTCAGCATCTACTCCCAATCTGTAACATTTCTGGATGTCTTCTCTTTCAACGACGCAAGAAGACAACCCTTTTGTGTCTCTCAAGCCCACTCTTCCATTCCTCACAAAGCCATGGAACATAGTGTTATCCATTTCTACCAATGATAAGAGTTTTATCTAATTAAGTTTTGAGTTTCAGTTTACATTGATAGAAGCAACAACTTTATTTAGAGCAACAAGAAATTCTGAGGTCATCCTAATCTAATGTATTTTACAAAGGCAGAATCTGAGGACAAAAGATATTGACTTCACTAAGAGCACACAAATAAAAACTTATTTTTTAACACTTTTTAGGAAGTCCTATGATTTTATTGATAAAGGGATCTGATGAGGAAATATATTATCTACATGACTCCATAAAAAAAAAAACAGCCAAACCAAAATAAATAAATAAATGCATTTAACTAGTATCCCAGACAATTCTCTCAAATTTTAATTTACACAATAATTGATCTGTAGGTACCTTTTTCAGGCTATAAAATAGTTTATTCTCAATATCCTATTTGATATTCAAAGCTGTGAAAGTAATGGCAATCTCTTTTTTTTTTATAATTAATAACATTCATTTAGTGATTAAAGATAGGTAAGAAATGAGACCAAAAAAATGACCTCTTTTACCTTGTCAAAATAAATTAATAAATTAAAAGACAAATGAATAAATGAATCATATAAGGGAAACAAAGAGATTCTCTAAGTTAGATTGAATCAAAATTAAGTATGTTGTGTCAGTAGATACCGAACTTACTGTATCTGTAGGTAAATCTTTAAATTGATGGTGGATAGCTCCTTGCTAAGTATGCTATTGATATGAGACTCAGGAAATAGACATTCTTTTGTTTCAATGAACTCTGTTATATCAAATGCGTTTTCTGTTTGCTTTTAATGTGATTCCTTGCTTTGGTTAAAAATATTTACAAAGGAACACTCCGAAATGGAAAACTATTGTCTTAAAAATGAGTACATCTCATTCTTAATATGCTCCGAATCTTTTTTTTTATACTTACAGAAAGATTTAAATAATTATACTTCATTTTCCAGTAGTTAATATTAGAGTCTATTGAACACTTTCTTCTTAAAATGGGTCCAAATGAGAATTTTACTAATGTCAATTGGAATTCTATATGTAAAATATCAAATGTATCTATACATACACACACACACACATATATATATCAAAATATATAAATTAAGTTTTCCCTTTACTTTTCTAGAATACATTTTAGAATATCTGAATGTAGTTTGCAATTATGATTATGTTTTTAGAGGCATAGATTATGTTAACCTCAGAAATCTCACCAATGGCAGCAACAGAAGTATTTACCTCTTTCTGCATACGCTACTGGTTCTTTGCTGCATAACTAGGCTGCTGGTGCTACAGAGCAATGAAAGAGCTTCTCTCAATCTTACGTTGCCTATGCAAAGAAGTTACATCTGTGTCATTAGATCTTGGAGACAGCTATAAGAATCTAAGATAGAAATGTAGTATCCATATTCCCCAGTGTGGAGAGATCCATGAGAGGAAAGTGACAAAGGATAGGATAAGTTAGGAGATTCCTTCCTCAAAGAGTTTTCAGTATGCTTTTTCTTTGTGCTTTGTCTCTGATTCTCACCTAATAGTGACTCAGTGGGTCCACTGTTTAAAACTTAAAGGATGATGTTCAGAGATAAATGCATGTAATGACAGATTTAGTGTGGAGGGGAAAATTCAGTTAGGGACACCAGATTCCATTACCATCTTTATTCTTCAGACATCCATTATTTAATAGGAAACTACCCCCTTCCAAGTCTGTAATCTTTACATGGTTTATACTACATGGAGTACTTCTCTTTCATTTAAGATAGAGATAAGACAGAGTGACAATGATTTATGTGCATTCTGTAATCTAGAAACTAGCTAGTTTGGTGTGTTGGAAACAGAAGTATTGGTCGTGGAGGACTGAGTGTAATGTTTTCACACAGAATGTATTCATATTGAAACACATAATCACAGGATATCCAAATTTGATTGATCCCTAGAGACTAGTTTAACATCTTCCAGAATTCCTTACCCCACCACATACACACAGATAATGATTCTCTTATCCAGGCAAAACATCTCTTTGTTTCTTAACAATAAAAGTTCATGTGGAATGACATTGAAGTACTTCATCATTTCGTTTTCACTCCATTGAATTTTCTCTAATTCATCAATATCTTTGCTATACACACTCATACTATATATATGTTATATATATATACACATATATATACACACACACATACATATGTATATGCACATATATGTGTATATATGTGTATTCATGATATGATAGTAAGGATTTGATAAATGGATATGATTAAGCAACAGATATGAAGGAATTATTTGGTGCAGTGAAAATATCAATGCATTTGACCTTAATTTAAATCCTCCCTCTGACATTTACTCTATGTGTTACCTTTGACATCCTTTTTTTTCCCTAAGCTTAATTGCTCATCTATAAAACTAGAAGGTCATATTATGTGATATTTAAAATCTCTCTAGGTCTAAATCTATGATTCTATAATTTTAAATAAGTATAACTTGAGTGCTCACAAGGAAAAGCTTATTTGACAGGACAAAATTGTATTCACCTTCAAAGACCATAAGTGGCATTGATTGATAGAGATTTTGATCTCCAGTTAATCAATGAAAACCATAGTATGTTTATCTACTATCCTTTGAAATTGTTCTTGGAATATTTAAATTATGCTAAGTTAAGAAAAATATTTTTAACTTGAAACTATAATGGAAGGAAAAAGGAGTTAAATATCTGTTTGGTTGAACATTTCTTACATTAATCACTATCAAATTTATTTTTGTCTTTATTCTCCTTTGTCCATAGTAATAATAGTATTATTATGGGAGTGGTGGGGAACTATGTAGTGCCATGTGGATATTGACGAAAATGTATCCTTTAAGGGCAAAACCTTGAGATTCAGTGTCTGTATAGCATCAAATTGAATCTATATCTTTAGAAACAAATTTCCTTGTGTTCATTGTTTTAAATATTAAGTTGAAAATTTTGCCAAGCAGTAAAATGGTATCTGCCTGCCATAGACCAATAATCCCATTATATTTAAATACATGGATACATTTTAATAAGGAAAGCTATGGATATTAAAAGAGAATGGCAAAAGCATTCCATTCTCTCAGGGATAGTGGATAAAGTAATCGTTATCTTCCATTAAGCAAATAAATTAGAATGCTCCAATGTGTTGTATTAGACAAATTTCACATTTCTAGTTTTTTTTCTATAAATGATTTCACCCTGACTTTAAATGCGAATAGCTTGCCATATGTTTTCATCTTCTTTGCTGATTTACAAAACTAAGAATCGTAACAGTAGCAACAATAGAAATTTAAATTTAGACTGGAATTCTTCAAAGTAATTACAAGGTGAATTATTGGCTGTGTTTGCTTCCCCCACCTCCCATGCATTTCCATAGAAATAATATCCTTTAAATGTCTTTAAAAATTGAGCTTATTTGTATCACCTGAGTAAAAGGGAAATGTTAACTTATTTTTGTAATTTCCATTTTCTGAAGTCCTTAGAAGTCTCTTCTACCATTCAGGACATACTAATCTTGGCCAAAAGAATAATAGCCTCTTATACTTAGCAGGAATACCAGATATTACTTAGTGTATCTATCTCATATCTGAAACATGAAATCTTGTCTATGTTACTCTTTAATGTTGGCTACCCATTTACCTCTAAGATCATTCTGTAATGAGCTTCTTCCATTCTGGGATGGTTCATTCCACTTTGGAGCAGCTCCAGTTGTTGAGGTCTTTAATGTATTGATAAAAAAATAACCCTTCTCAGTCTTAGCTTCCTCATTTGTAAAATTAGTATATTTATATGGCTTATTTTGAGGAAAGTATCATGAGAAGTGTGAAGCGTTATATGGTTTGATGTTTCACTGTACATGTTGTTTGATATAGAGACACACCCCCTATTCCTTTCCCCATCACACCTATATTCAATCAGAAAATTCTGGATGCTTCTTTCTCATCAAAATATCTCTTGTCAAGGTCTTTCCAGAAATCCATTTTGGAGGATCCACCTCCATCAATTAGTCAATCAACTTGCAATTATTAGACTACTTCCAATTGCTAAAATATGCTGGGGTTACAAAATAAAAAGCAAAACTCATTCTTCCCTCAAGGAGCTTACTATACTGTGAGAGATCACATAAATCCTTAAAGATGAAGATGCACATTAAATATAGACTAGATGGAAAGTCACTTGAAAGCAGAAATCACCAGGCACTGGGGTTGTAGAACAGGTGAGAAAAGCTTGTAAGGGGCACTGCTTGAACTGAATATTAGACAAATCCTGGGATTCTTCTAGGAGTTATCTACTTCCTAGTTTGCTTAAACTTGTCTTTGTTAATGTTTATATAATTTTCTGTATGTTGTTTACATTGGTAGGATGATTCTTTCTGCTTATAGCCATCGTACACCATTCCATTTTATTTTGAATTACAGTTATTTTTTTAATAGATTCATCTGAGCAATTCTTGTTTTAGTATTCACAATAATAAAATATCACTGGGAGACCACTGATGTTCAAGAGACGAGATTTTTCACCAGAAAGGAATATTGAAAGCATGCACTTTCTAAAATGTAATAAAACCTGGTCACCTGCTTTTCAGTTTGGAGCCCAGCTCATTATCAGTCATCAGCAGATAACTAAAATGTATGTCCCATAATGTGACTGTCTATCTCATCTCATCTCAATCTCCTCTCTCTCTCTCTCTCTCAACTATTTATTCAAAAGGTATATCTCTCCAAGTAACATATCTACTCTCTTGGCAAGTGCATATTTTTTATCCACTTAATTTTATCAGTTTGTTTGATTAGTCCAATGTCATTCCCATTTAGTAGGTTTTGATGAGAAAGTCTATTTTCCAAGAGACTGATACCATTATTACAATGTATTCTGTCAATATGAATATCTGGAAAACATCATTATGGTCATAGAATCTTTCTTTTCATCATACTTTCTTTAGAATATCTTCCCGGGTAACTGATAGGATATTGGACTTGGAGTTAGGAAGGCTTGGAAATCAGTGCCATGTCAGAAAAGTAATAGCTCTATAACCCTTCTGTTTCCTCATCTGTAAAATGGGAATAACAATACTTATGAGAATCAAATGAGATAATTCATTTAAAATATTTTGCAAGTCTTAAAATACAACATGAATGTCATTTATTGTTTTTATTTATTTCTATGATCTTCCATGAAATCATCATCATAATTCCTTCCCCATTCTCATGTAGTGAACATATGAAGTGGGCATATGTCTCATCTAATAATTGAGTTGTGTTAGTTCTTCATTTCATTTGTAAATGAGTCCTTCACTAACAAAAAGTGACATCACCCAGCCATTTTCATTTTTAGATTAACATTTTTAAATTTAGTTATGTTGAGCCAAGGTTGACAATTGCATATGATGTGTCACCATGACTTCAATGGAAGATTTTTACAGCTTAGAAGAATCTGTGAAAATATGTATTCTATTAGCATTTTCCCTGAGAACCTAGAATTATCTCAATAGTAGATTGAGGATCATAGATGAATAAGTGAATTTTTAGAAAGTAATTTAGGGGACCATTAATTCCAACTCTCTCAGTCTACAGATAAGGAAATTGAGGTTAAGATTGAGGTGAGTATTGGCTAAAGTTATTCATGATTTCACATGTATAATTGATAGCATTTTGCTTGCTTTCTCAGTGGCTGGGGGAGGTGAAGGAAGGAAGGAGAAAATTGGAACTCAATTTTAAAATAATGTTAAAAAATAAATAAAATTTAAGAAAAAAATTTGAGGTCAGTGATTTGCCCTTCTTTCTTACCTCAAGTCTTAGCTCAAGATTCATCTTTTATGTAAGATTTTCCCCATCCTCAAATCCACACAGATCCTAATCACTTTTCCTCCAAGATTGCATTATATGTGATCTCTCTTTGCCTAATTTATACCTACATGTTGGATTTTGCTTCTTCCATTAGAATGTAAACTCCTTGAGAATAGAAACATTTGATTCTGTCATGATGTCTCTAGGTTGCTGAGAATAGTTCTTGGCAAATAGGCATTTAATAGATGCTTGTTGTTTGGGAATATATAGGACGTTCAAGGAAAACTAGTACTTCTGGCATGAGAGATTGCCGAGCCATTTTCAGGGTTGCCCATCAACTTTTGGTGTCCACCTCTCATGCAACTCTCACCTAGGACTCCAAGAAGCACATGCAGCAACCATTCCCTGGTAATACCCCTCCAGCAGCCAGGCTAAACCAGGTTGACAATAACTAATAGTTCTCAAACCTGTTAGTGACTTAGGGGGATGTCTATCCCAAATGTGAAATATCTTCTGCTAAAATGAACAGATGAGAACATTCTTCTCCCCAAGGACATGAGAAAAGCTGAAGCAGGCACTGTGGAGTGCTGAAAACTTGATCAGACATGGAAGATGCCAAAGTCATTGACCTCATCCTTGTCCCTCACTAGTGATCTTGACTTTTTTCTTGCCATTGGATTTCAATGACTGAAAAAGAAAGTGAGATTGCAGAATGTACAACTCTGCCTTACTTAAATTCAATTCACAGACATGACAATTTATCACCTTGTGATGTCACTGGTCTTCTTTAACAATGAAGGATGAACAAGTAATTGTTTGCTTGATTGATTACCCAAGAACAAACAGACAATACATTATAGAGGCAATATTCAATCCCAAGCCTTCTGACTCCAAATCTACGATTCCATTATAGCATACTTAATTGATAGGGATGGGGTGTAGGCTATTCTCTCCCTCAAAACAGATTGTAACCCTTCTAACTCTCAGTAGATGATCTTGATGAATTGCTATGGATGAACATTTATCATCCTGATGTCAACCTAGTAATGAGCCCCTCAGAACTTAGCAAGGCCACTATTGAAATGCCATTCATAGACTCTGTACTAAGCACATGCCAAAAGCATTCCTAGTTCCACATGATCTGCCCAAGGTTATATAACACTGAAATAGCTTTCAAGAACCAGGATCACCTTGATGTCATTAGAAGGCTTAAGACTAAAACTATAGCTTTTGTTATAACTTGTTATTTTATTATTAATAATAACAACATCATTGTTCTCATCTTTTTGGTGAAGTTGAGGTAGAAATAATGACTGGATGTATCACTATTTTACCGTTATTCTTTGATAGTTAATGTTCTCAAGACTTCTGTGCTGGTGCATGAAATAGCTCCTTTTCTGCAATTGGATAAGAGGATTGAGATGGAAGCTTATCTTCTGTAGGCTCACTGTAATGCTCTTTGGGTCAACTCCAATGCCAAAAAGGACCATAGGGATTCTATGAAACTCATTCTATTCCCACTGAGTTTTACTTTCTTTACAGTCTCTCTCTCTCTCTCTCTCTCTCTCTCTCTCTCTCTCTCTCTCTCTCTCTCTGTCTGTCTCTGTCTCTCTCTCTCTGTCTCTGCCTCTCTCTCTCCATACACACACACATACATACATACATACATATTTCATTCTACATATTTGGAGACAGTGTGCTGGTATTGACTAAGATATAGTTCTTCAATTTTTATAGATTAATACTATGTAGAGGTGCTTATGGAAAGCATAATGTTCCATGCCTGCAACAGTTTACTTGTTGAATTTACAATATTTTGTGCTCTGCACTTTCAGTATGGGGGTTTTGTTGTCTATTCACTTATGAAATATAACAAGCTTTAAATCTAGCCACAAGGTCATGTCTTCCTAGGTATTTGGCAGCTGGTATTTTTAAAATAACTTCCCTGGTGAGGATTATTGACTCCAATTAGATTAATTGTGCTGTATAATTTATGTCATTTCTTTGCAAGATCTGCAGTGATCAATAATTACATTCTCTTAAGAATAATACTTATATAATTTCTGGAGGGTCAACTGCTCTATAATGTAAAGTTCAGATAAGATAATTTTCATTCTCAAAGTCCTTTCAAAATATAATAGATTGCACCTAAGAGTTTGGACATTTGAAAGAGGTCAAAGGAAAAGACAGTTACTTGTTATATATGGTAAAAAAAAATCTCTACTTTGATGTGCAAAGTTGAGAGTGAAATGCTGGGACTTTAAATTTGCAACAAGTCATTCAACTGTCATCAAGCATTCATTAAGCCATGTGCTTGGCACTGTGCCAAGTGATCAGATACCCCTCAAAACAAAAAGGGACAAAGAGGTCACATTGTCATGAGGGAGACATACAAAAAATAAAATAAAATGTAGCAATATACACAGAAGATATATGGGGGGTGTAAATTTAAGATAATCTTAGAGAACAGATACTGTCACTAAGCATTCCTGGGTTCTGAAAATTGATGTCATTTCCTGAAATGATTTTAGGTCAGCCTTTTCTTGAGTTTGGACCTCTTTGGGTCTCATTCCACTTTCCTTCATGAAATCCCTAATTCAGCTTGGGGAAGAAGATTATGCTAAGAAATATCTCATGTTCACATAGTTACACATGACCCACAAGTATTGCCTATCTAACACCTCTTCCTAAAGGCAAAGTGTACATGACTAATATTTTCCATTTATCATTTTTGCTAGACAATTTTCATTTTCTTTTCATCTTTTTTTCTCTTTCCATTTGTCACATGATGATATTCTTAACTAGTTATCAAATTAGTGAAAATAAAAAAATGGGAGCTGGGTAAAATGGACAAAAGAGAGTAAGATGACATGGGGGCAAGATCACAAAATGGTATGGCTTCCCTTTATGATAAAAGGATGTAGTGCCTACCCTTACCATGATAAGTAACTGTACAACTTTTATTTTGTCCTTTCATCATCTGAGCTGTAATTAAGAACAAATAATGAGGTAATGACATAACAGATATGCTACATAAGTGCATTATGGGATGAATTAATCATGGAAAGTCAATTACAAGAGAAGAAAGCCAACAAAGGGCAACAGCTTGGTTCTATCTAACAGCCTGCCTTCTTGTGAGGTAGGATATGCCATTGGCCTTGATGCATGACCATTGCATTTGAAAATGGAGGAGGGGGAGCAGGCTGAGTGGGAGAAAGCAACATTAATTTAATAGAATAAGAAATTTCTATAAATAGAATAATAAAAAATTCCTCCTTCCACTATGGTAAATTGTGGCCTTGAGGATTCAAATTAAGATTGCACACCTGGCTTAAAAAAAGTTGAGATGTTGAATATGCACATGGTTACTTCCAAATGCCACATCATTTTTTTATATACCTGATTAGTCTGAATTTGACTTGCTGTCTATATGATTGTCATATTGAGACTGTTTTTATTAATTGGGCTCTATTCTCAGCAGGATTAATTGGCTTGAGTCTTTTTGTTCCTGACAAACATGTCCCAGATTGTAAGAAACTCAGTCCAATGTGTTTGCTTAATGACAAATGAAATATTGTGAAATGCTATAAGAAGCCCATCAAATTGTTCCAAATAGTATCTAGCTTCAAAGTGCTCTTTTACTTCATCACCAAAATGGCATCATGTCCTACTGATTGACTTTGATTTTTTTTCTATTTCAAACTGGTATATTAGCCTGTCTTTGCAGAACCAAATACTGAACTCCTATCAGTATGCCAAGTGCTTTAGTTTACAGAAAGATAATAAACATTAGGACCCCAAGAGTGAGAAGTCTTTATATATGGTTATTGGTGGTGGTGGTGAGAATGAAGATATAAATAAGTAATGGATAAAGCAACATAAGATGTGCCCCCTGAACTCTCCAGAGACTTAAAGGCATACTCCTGTTTATTTGCCAATGAACACGATGCTCCCTGTCTTGGGAAAAGTGTGTGCCTTCAATTTAACATACCTGCTGACAAGCCCCAAACATTTCATCTTAGTAAGGAAACCATGATCAACTCTCAATCAACCACCTCAGACAAATCAATACAAATAGCCCCATTTGATCCTTTCAGTTTTCTGAGGATATTATTATTAATAATCTTCCTGAAGCTTATCAGATGTTAACATTGGCTCTAGGAGGAGTCTTTTGGTAGTACCACCTTGACAGACATTTTGATTGTCAGTATCTTTTATTTTTCTGTGTAGACAATCATGTTATATACTTTTAAATGAAAATTCCCAGTTCGTGATATCTGTACGTGTAATTATTTCACAATCTGTGATTTCTCTAGATAAGAATCAGTCAGTGGGTCACAAATTTCTTTTGAAAATTTGGATTTTGCTTCAAGTCAACAATTGTTTACTCACAGTGTAAAGCACTAGGGATGCAAAAAAAAAGCAATACAAAGAAATAAAAGCACAGTACTTACCTTAGGTGACTTTGAATTTTAATAGGAGAGACAGTGTATGAACAACTAGGTACAGGCATAAGCACCTAGATAGATAGATAGATAGTTAGATGACAATTAGATAGATAGATATAGAGAAATCTATAGATATAGATGGATATAGCTATAGCTAGTAGATGAAAGGCATGCTGAGAGGGGAAGGCATTTGTTGCTGGGAGCAGTTGGAATGCAAGTTTCAAGAACTTATCATTTTTTGATTGTCCTAGATAAAGATGAGAGAGAAACTTTGTTCAGTCATTCCCAGGTATGTCTGGCTTTTCATGATAACATTTGGGATTTTCTTGGCAAAGATGATGGAGTGGTTTCCCATTTTCTTCTCCAGCTCATTTTACAGATGAGAAAACTGAGGCAAGCAGAGTTAAGTGACTTGCCCAGGTTAACACAGCATGGAAGTGTCTGAGGCCAGATGAGACTCACAAAGATGAGTTTCCCTGATTTCAGGCCCAACACTCTATCCACTGAACCACCTCGCTGCCCCATGTGAGAAATTTTCACTTACTCTCATATCGATTATAAATGCACTGTGAATCTTATTAATGGACCAATGATCCTCACTGCTCCCAATGGGGGAATTCTGCAGATTTTTAGTGAAAAACACTATTCCAGAGCGCTGACTGTGGCAACAGTGGGCAATTTTCTAAGGATGTTAAGATAATTACATTCCTATCAACTTTTGAAATTTGATAGCAAAAGGAATACTAGATAATTAATCATTGATAATATGAGAAATTCCTTTCATAAATCTAGAGCAGCATCATGTGATCATAGTGACACATGATTCATGTGCCAATGCATGTGGAGCAATGGGCATGATGAACATGAGGACAAAATGGACATGAAGAAGATGACAAAAAAATAATTATATGATTCTGTAACAAAACAATATTAAAGTCTGTTCAGATGTTGAAATAACATTGGCCGTTTAAATAATATTCTAGGAGGGTAGAAGCTATGGCATGTCCTACAAAACTGGAAATACTTCAACTATAGAATTAATTAAAGATTCTTTTTCCTAAAAGTAGCCTACTAGGAGTATAGAGCATTTATTTATTTTTCCGCTTATTTATTTATTTATCTGCTTATTCATCCATTTATTTATTTATTAAGTGCTTACTATTTGTCTTTCACTGTGCTAAGCACCAGAGAGTTGCAAAAAGGAAAAACAAGCCCTGGCCACAAGGAACATGACCCAGAAGTTTAGTTAATAAATAACTGATGTTTTGGCAATAGAAACTCATGATGACCATCAGCTAAGGCATGAAGGAATTATGATCTGTGTTGATAAGAGTACCCAAACCAATTCAGTTAAGAATCTTTTGAAGTTTTTTGTAAGTAAAAAACACCAAATAATCAAACATTAAATGATAGCAAATGATATTGAGGGTAGTAATAGAATTCAGAAAACAATAGAGATCAGAATATTCTGGAGTTTTATGGAAGAGGAAAGATGCTAATCAGGCCTTAAAAATGTACATAATCTGTCTGTTAAGAAATGGTTGGAGTAGAGTTGGGAAGTCTAACATAACAAAAAGTTAGAGAGATGGGAATTCTTTAATTAAACATTAACTCAACAAACATCCATTAACATACTCATATTTGACAAGAGGAAATACAACTCAATGTATAGAGGATCAACTTTAAAGTCAGAGACCTGGATTCAAAACCTGACTCTGTTCCACACTATATAGCTCTGCTTGTCTCATATAGCTGTCCAAGACAAGTTAGTGATCTGCCTTACTGGAAGAAAAGTTTTGTTTTGTTTTGTTTTGTTTTCCTGAAAGTCACATAAAACAAGGAAATCATAAATTCATGAATACAAGTACATGAATAATGGGCAAAGGTACAAGGTGGGAAGACATGTTATCTGCCTTAAAGTACTTGTAATCAATAGGATGGATAATCCATGTCAACAGGCCTCAAAAGAAACAAATAAAAAATAGAAAGGAAATATAAGGAACCACAAAAATAGCTCAGTGAAGTTCCATGGAGTGATCACTTCTATCTCAGGGAGTGGGTGGGATCAGGACAGACAAAATGAAGGCAATATTTGGTTAGATGTTGCTAGACAGAAACAAGATGAGTTGGATATTTATTTAAAGTATAATACAAGTATAGACCTCTCTCTCTGTCTCTATCTGTCTCTGTCTCATGTTTCTGTGACTTTGTCTCTTTATGTCTCTGTCTCTATGTGTCTCTGTCTGCGTTCATCTCTCTGCTTCTCTCTTGCCACTCTAACCTGTATCTGCTGAGTCTATCTAGAACAGCCTTCTCATTCAACAAATCAATCACTATTATTCCATAAAATATTAAAAATTAGCCAGAAACATTTAGCAAACAGGTGAAAGAATAACATACATTCCATATACATAAAATTCTACCTCTTAACAGAAGACACATTTGCCTATCAATAAACATGTTGTTTATGGGTGAAGAAACAAAAACCTTGAAGAACTCTAACTTAGCGATACACATTCACGGAACATGGTATCTAAGGCAAATATCACCTGAGGACTATGGATTTCAGCATCCTGTGTTTTCTTAAAAATATTTTATATAGAAATTCAAAACGTAAGGGCCACTTCTCTTCATGCTTCTCCCCTTGAACATTTTCTTTCTGACCCTCTCTGCTTCACTTCTCTGTGAAGGGGCTTAGGAATGCTTCACCAGTTTGCTTGTCTTTTGGGCTACTGCCCTTTCAGCAAAGGCAGAGACCCTAAGCCTAGATTCTACATAGCTTTTACTGCTCATCTACCTTTGCTGGGCTCTTAGGCAGCAGGTTACAGGTCAGGACCTCTATTCAGTTTTACTAAGCAGTTGGTGACAGTGCAGGCTTTCAGGTCTGACCTGAGACCTTCCCCAATGATCTTCCTATGATGATTTCTGTTCTCTGCTCAGGTCTTTTCATGTCTGGGCTCCCAGTGTTCCCTAAGCTATTCTCTTAATCCAGAACAAGTTCTTTTCAATGAAATGGCTTACTTCAATCTCATAGTGAGAAATCAATATCTATATTTCTAATACATATGTCAAAACTGGGTCATATACATTTCTTCCATAGTCACAAAAATTTCTAAGGATTAGTGTTTCCCAGTAATTAATTTCAAAGTCCTCATGTTAATAATATGCAAATAAAATGCTGAGAAACAATGCACATAAGCCTTCATTACCCTGAATAAGTGGCTTTTTTCCTCTGAGCTATTTCTTTTTCATCATTTCTCTAAGGTCTTTCTTTGTATTTTGCCATGTCAGTTAGTAAAATTGTTTACATATAAAAGGGGTACCCCCAGTATGGGAAACAGTGTACTGTGACATGAATATGAATTTCATATGTCTGTGTGTGTGTATGTGTCTGTGTGTAGGCTGTGCATTGGGAATAAAAGTCGGACTAATTTGTGTACTTTCTTGCAAAGATTGTTGAATATGCTAAGGTAGATCCAAATTACAGAAAAAGCCAGACAAAAATTTTTATTATTTGAAGTCCAATGAAGAATCACTGTACTTTTCTGTAGATGTCAATCATGGAATATAATGTTCTTCATCTTACAACATAAAATTGAGAGGGAGGGAGGGAGAGAGAGAGAGACAGACAGACAAGACAGAGACAGAGACAGAGACACTGAGAGTGACCCTTCTATGCTGTAGTTGGGAGTAATTACCTTGATTGCCTTAATTTTTTTGCCCACAAAGTCTGTTATATCTATGGGTCATTGTCCAACATTTCACTTCTTTATATAGTAATATCAGGCCACAGATGTATTCCCAAAACAAAAACACTGAACCAAACTAAAATGAGGGGGAAAATGCAAGGAGGTCCAATGAATAGGTTGTTCTTCTCTTTGACCCTTCTGTTAAGAATAATAAAACAGGAAATTAGACTTGTGATCACTAGTTTTTGTTTTGTTTTGTTTTTTGCTCATTTTTTCCCTTCAAATCTATTCAGCACACTTAGCTATAGTTGTATATGCTAATGATTTTGCCTTGTACAGTATTTTCTTCATTTCCATGATTTGGTTTCTTATATACATGTTATTTCTGACATTAATTGTAGACAGGAAAATATTTCAGTTATTCTGTAGGATGGCCCAAGTGTAAGTATATGTATATATACACACTTACATACAGACATGTATGTATAGACATATGTATTAAACTAAGTACAAATAGATTAATTCTGTATCTATTTCTATCCAAAGCAAACAAGCCCCTTTAAAAACCAAAGATAATATAGAGAAATCCCAAAATGAGATTATCATCTATTTACAAAATGTTTAAGATTCAAAGGGGTTTTTTGTTATCTTTTTCTTGGGTTTGCTGTGTGCTAGATTTTTAACTTCATAAGAATATGTTGTCTTCTCTACTCAGTGAAATCTTGTAACTGTTTTGTCTTATCTCCCCAATACAATTTTCAACCTACAAACTGAGAGCGAGAACTGTCTTGTCCTTCTCTTGTTATACATAGACTTGTCGCAAAGAACATGCTCAAAATGTGCTTATTGATTAGATGTTGGACCTATATATCTTTATATTCATTAGTTTTTTGCTTTCTGTTTTCTCTCTATCTTACAAGAAAACATTATCCCTCACTCACCATGGAACTCAGAATAGAACCTCTCATAGATTCACAAAGCTTTGCAAAGTCTATATACTCACAGATGAAAAAATTGCACCCTGAACAGATGAGGATAAAGGCAGTAGTTTGTACACACAGTCTTCCATATAGTCTTCATTCTGTATGTATGTCTATCCCTACTTAGCTATACATATATATATGTGTATAGACACATACATGCACACATGTATATGTGTATATACCTATACTCATATACACATGTGGATATATGCATATGTATGTGTATATATGTATATAAGCATGTGTACATAAGGACACATATACGTTTATATATGAAGATGGCATCATTTGGGAGCACTTCATTCTGTTCACATGTTCTTGATTATTTCTGTTACATCTGATGCTTTCTAACTGTTTTCTGGGCATAGATACTGCAATAGTTTGTTGTTTCATTTTCTAGCTCATTTTACAAACGTGAAAACTGAATCAAACAGGGTTAAGTGACTTGCCCAGCATCACACAGTTAGCAAGTGTCTGAGGTCAGATTTGAACTTTGGTATTCCTAACTCCAGATCTGGCACTCTATGCATTGTGTGACCTATCTGCACCTTAATTTCCCATAATCATTTTGTTGCCTACTTGAACTTGCACATTATCATCTGTTTAACCTCCTTCCTTTCATGTTTTTCTCCCTCTCACTTTCAATTTTTCTCTTTTGTCCTTCATACTAACAGAATTATGGTAAACTTTTGAACTCCTTTTTGCTGCATAACTAGATTTAAACTAGCAAATATATGCTTTAAAAACATTTTGTAAGAACTAACATAATACTTATCCTAAATACTTTGTAGTCATAGTATTACACAACTACAAAAGGGAAAGCTGGTGAATTGTGCTTGTGAGTGTTGTGTGCTCCCATTTTTAAAATGAAGACGCACATCTCAGTTTTAATGTCTCATGCTCTTCCCCACATACGATTTACCCTAATTGTTCCCCAAACTTGATCGTTATTTTCTACTTCTCTCCCCTTCTTAAAGTGTCTTTTTTATCCCTAAAATTATTTTTTCAGACCATCTCTATGTAATCTATTCTGTCACACAGTGTAGTACCTTGATGTAATCTGACAAGTGATAACTTCATTGATCTCACTTGAGAGTATGATATTTCATAAAGAAAAATGGCATTTCCTAATTACTTTACTTTCAAACAGTGGAGTCAGCACCTGATCTGTGGCCATTATTAGGAAACATGCAATGAATCATCTTGATGGCCGTCAGTCTCGGTTGTTTTATATATCAGGCCTATTTGCTGACATGGCAATCTTGTTTTGAGTCCGTAATGTATCAATACGTAGGAAAATGAGAAAGTCATATTTTTTTAGCTAAAAAATTTTTAAAAACTTAAAAAGACCATCCAAATAATCCTTTCTGCTACTAGGGTGGATGTATAGATATATTTTTTTTTGAACTAAAGCAAAGCTTGTATGGAATTTACTTTAACCCACATTGCATAATGAGTGAATAGAAAGCTGGCCATAGTTACAGGAATACCTGGGACCAACTCTTACCCTGAGCATATCATGGCTGTGTGACTTTGGACGAGTCATTTAGACTCTCAGTGACCTTGGCAAATTCTTTACTCTATAATTTATAGAGAAGTTATCAATTTATATTAATAGGGACATTTCTAATCTATAAATCCTCTATATCAGGAAAATAAAAAATCCAGTCCCTCTCCCCTGTGTTAGTCACCAGGGATACAACAATAACAATTAAATTTCCTCTGTACTTGAAGAGCTTGGAGTCAACTGGAAGAGAGGATGCATATATATATATATATATATATATATATATGTACATGTAAACATACATATACATATATATACACATATATGTGTATATACATATATACATATACATATACACATATACATATAATACCTCCTAAGTAAATAAATGTGATTTCAGTGATAGTTAAAATGAAAATAAACTATAAAAGTAATCTTTAATAAATTAAAAATGAGTGAATTATTTGTTACTTTTTATATTCCCTTCTAGTCTCTATTTTATTTGTCCATTCAAATAAGTGTGTGAATCAAACAATACACACTGAGCCTGATATATCATCCATATAAGGAGTTTCCTGGTGAAGAAATTACCTCTCCCGATGTAATTGTTCTGGATCTAAAAGTCTTAGAAAGGTGCCTCAGTATACTTAGAAATTAAATGATGTGCCTAAGGTCCTACAGTGAATGTACACCAGAGGCAGAATGTGAACTCAGGTGTTATTGACACCAAAGCCAGCACTCTAGGATATTATGTACTTACTCAGTGTCTCAGTGTAGCTCTCTAAGACTATATATACATTCTGTAGTGATCTGTGGATGGTCATCACAAGGGAGAATTTTCATACCACTAGTTTCTATAACAATTATTATGAATAATTACCATTAATTTAATTATAATTATGATATTTTATTTTAATATTATGTTATTCCTACATGATTCCATTGTAATATTGTCAATACCTATTTTATTATAGCTATGATGAATAATGAAAGTAACAGTGATATGTAGTTCTTTAAGGTGCACAAAAAATTTTAGCTATTATTAAGTCATTTTCTTTTCATAAGAAACCAGGGAGGAAGGTGCAATTATCCTCATGTCATAACTGAAGAAACCTAATATAGGAGAGATTAAGATCTGATCACTTATTCGACTAGTTACTGTATGAGGCTAGAATTGAACGCAAGTCTTCCTGACTCTAAATTTAACGCTATATATCGGGCCATCTCATTAGAGATTTTCTTGACAATAGTTTCTGTTATTCCACTTTACAGAATCCTAGTACTAAGATTTCTTCCAATTATGCCAGTCTACAACTCATCTGTAACTTCATTTTAGCTAGTTTAGTAGCTATATGTGTATGCATATACATATATATACATATATGTATATAAAACATATGCATATAGAATACATGCATAAAGATAATAAATTGGTATTATAATTCATGTTTCTCCAATTTTCATTATTTTTCATGTTTTATTATGTTTATTATGATTTATTGTATTCTTCACATTGTCATTTTGTCAAAGTTGCCTTTCCTGCCTATGTCATTTTGCACATACATTCCCCTATGCCTGGAATTATCTCATCTCATATCACTGCTTTTTAAAATAATTCCCTATTCCTTGTGAACCAGCTCATCTGCACTTCACATCCTGACCTGTTTGTCCTATCTTGTCAGATATCTTGTGACAGAGATTTGATCATATATATATATATATATATGTATATAGTCCTCAAAGTATTACTGTAGTTCTTAGTGCGTCAAACACTTTTCAGATGCATCATATTTATCATTTTGTATCTTCAGGGATATTTTCTGTGGACCTTTACTTCCCAATAGATTACTTCTGAAGGTATATATAGGCTGTCTTTTTTTTCCTTTTGATGGAATCACAGAATTTTAGGGTTGCAAAGCACATAAGATACTTTATACTCCAATGTCTTTGTTTTACTGAAAAAATCATTGAGATTCAGATAATTTAAATGGCTTCCATGAGAAAGTGGCAGAGCCAGAATTCGGGCCTATATTGTCTAGCTCAACATCAAGTATTATTTCTACTTTGCTGTATTGCTTCTATATATCCCTAGTGCTTGACACTGTGTTCTGTCAATTTTATATTCTTTTTAAACAGTGAAAAGAAATGACTTGTTTTAACTTGATATTTCACAGATTTTTTAGTCTCAATAAAGGTTAGTGAATTATGTTACTGGGATGCAAAACTAAATAAATATTAGAGTCTTGCCCAAGAGTTAGGAGGAAATGCCCTCAAAGCCTATCTTAGATATTTGCTTGTTGTGTGACCCAGAATAAGTCCATTAATCTCTCTCACCCTCAGTTTCATTATGAGTAAAATGGACATAGTGAACCTAAAATATTTTGAGACTAAAATTGCATGTATGTTTGTGTTGGTCTTTGTTGTTTTTGCAAACCTTAAATTTTCTTGACAACAGGTGCTTTTTGGTGCCTTTCTTTGTATTCCCCAGAACTTACAGGACACACATAAAAGCAGTATGGCATTCTGAGAAGACCTTTCTTTGCCTGAAAGACAGGACATATTGTTTCAAATCCTATCTCTTATGTTTACCACATAGGTGATCCTAAGCAAGTCACTTGACCCCTTGGAGAATGAGAATCCTTTGGAAAATTAGAAGATTGGACTGGATAGTCTATTGAACCTCTTTTAGCTCTAATCCTTATGAATCAATGAGATAAATCCATACGGCAATGGGGCAGGGGGGTTATTTTATTATATTATATGAAAATACTCTATTTATTACATTATATTGTATGTAGATTATTCCAAATAAACCCAGCCCTACTTTAAAGACAAATGCCATTAAATCAAAGTTCTTTTAATTATTTCAGCCTATATTTGTTTTTCACCTCTTTGAAATAACCATAAACTATTAAAATAATATCTTAGAAAAGCCCTGAAGGATATTGGCAATATTGCCAAAATCTACTAGTCTCTGTTAAGGGAGAAAAAAACAGTAAGTTACCTGATATTGCATCACTTATATTGAATACATCCTCTACTTTCTCACTATTAGATGAGACCTTATATCTCCCCTGATGTTTGCCTCAAGTGATGTTTAGTATCTCATAGAGTCACTGGCAGGAGTCCACTACAAAAATGCAATAGGGATAAGAAGCAGATGTCAGAAAAGTCCGTGGAGTTACCCTCCTGCTTTAAAAAGTCATGCCTGTCTCTGGAAATACCACAAACAGCTGTAAGCTCGCTCCATTGATCTCCTCCCATTTCTTTTAGGGAGAAAGTATATTTTCATACCTATACCATTGTTGGCTACAAAAGTGAAATAATGAATTTTGTGAAAATGGAGCTGTGACCAAATAGAGAACCATGTGCAAATATAACCACCCAAAATTTCCCTCTCCAGCTACCAGAAATAGAAAGAGAAATTAAGTTTAAAACAATATCTATTTTCATTAAAAAATGGAAATACTGTCTGTTTCTCTTCTACTTCTTTTGCAGAAAAAGAACAATGATTGGAGAGATTTGATTTATGACATGAAAGCCAATACCATTTTCAACTCTATTTAAGCTTCACCCTATTGAAAATCTCTATTAACCATTCTAATAACTAATACAACACAACCATAAAGAGAAACAAACAGAAATAGAGAAGAGGGAGCAATTAGTCAGGGAAGAGTGTGTGTGTGTGTGTGTGTGTGTGTGTGTGTGTGTGTGTGTGATAGACAGACACACAGATAGATGGACAGAGATGGAAGCAGACAGAGAGAGAGGAAGAGACAGAAAGACAGAGAGAGACAAATCCCTTGCTCTGTGAAAGGGAAAAGATCAATAGATAAATTAGTCTTCAAAAATACTGTGACCTTGATCTTTAGGATTTTCCTTTCATGGCAAGTGAAATTCAGCTATTTGGGAGAACATGACCTTGGAATTAGATGCTTCCCTCAACTACAGAACAGAACTTATTCAGTGGTTTGAGGAAAATTGTCCCTGCTCTGTTATTGGAGATCCTGTAAAAATAGCTATTTCTCTGTAAACCCAATAGGAAGGTGATCTTTTTATTTTCATTTTAACCCACATTAATCTCTTTTCTTAGGCACATAGTATGAGGATTTACTCTGCTTCAGTCAACTGAAATTTGATCTCATACACTCTTATGTTGCTTCTTAAATATTTCCTCTATGTGTATTTACCTCATCTCCCTTTTACTTGTTGATTAGCACATCTGCATTGATAATTTTAGGGAATGGACTGCTGGTAGGGACCCCATCATATGCGCAGATTTTTTTAAAGAATAATTGGGACAAACAGTCCAGTGTTCTAAATCTAAATGTCCAGGATTTACCTGTCTACTGTCCAATCCTGAAAGCAATTGTTTTGTTCATCAGAAGTCAAGACAACTGGTAATGGCCCAGAATGCAATGGATGACCTCAGTGCTTCTATGACTGACCAAACTCTAAGTGTTCTGCATTGCCAGCTTCAGGCACCTTCATGGACACAGGAACAAATTGTTCTCATCTGCCCATTATCCTGGGGAAAGTCTTCACATGCTTGGGATAGACTCCTCACTAATTCACTGGCGGATTTGAGTCATGTTGCTTACTCTCAACCTGATTTAGCTCATCTGCCAAAACCAGTTTAGTTTCCGGAATGAGGTCTGAAACATGATATAGTGATAGATGACGGGGAGGAGCATTTGACTTTTGGTTGGTGTTGCATTATTAAGTAGATAAGTTCCAAGAGAACAAACAAGAGACATTCTAAGTCACTTGCCATAGTGCATCCATAAATTGCTTAAATGTCCTTATTTAATGTAGTAATTCCTTAACTTTTGTCCATTGCCCCCTTCACTACTTAGAGTTTCCCATGATACTGTTATTTGTTTTCTTGAATTCAACTTTTATATTTGTGTAGATGAATCTTAAATCTACATTTTAAGCTCTGACCTCATTTCTGAGCTCTAGCTCCTAAATTCTACCTCTTTATAGTACATTTTATCCAAAAGTTGTATATAAGTACTTCAAGTACATCATATAAGGTTAATCAAATAAATGCAAAAACCTGTATATGGCTGGAAAAGATCACTTAGAATTATGAATACAACAACAATAGCACCATTTTCTTCTTGTTTTATAGATATTGTCTTAGGTGAAATATAGCAATATTGAATCTATAATATTATAGAGATTATAATATGATATGATATATAACAATTCACTATAAAAGTACATGATGAGGAAGATCTGACTAGGAAAAAAAGTATAGAGAAAGTCATAAGGGGTTTCCAAGCTGAATAGAGTGGAATACGACTGTCAAAGAGCTAATGATCCCTATGCCTGCCTTAAACATCATACCAGATTCAGAGAAGAGAAAATATAAGATCATATCTAGAAGATTGTTTCTCTTGATCACTACATTTTAGAAGGTAAATTGACAAGCTGGATTATGAGAAAAATCAAAGGTATGGTGTGATATAATAAAATGAAAATTCTAGTCATATTTAAATTTGAGGAAGGCAATGGTTATATGATAACTGTATTCATAAATTTGAAATCGTTGCTTATGAAACACAGATTAGTTTAAGCCATGCAGTTTGACTTCAGAGAGCAGAACAAGAACCAATATATGGAAATTATAGAGATGCAGATTTCAGCTCAATAAGAAGGGGAAAATTTATAATAGTAATCAAAACTTAGCACTGCTTTGGGTGATGAATTCATCTAGAGCTCATTCTGAGGTCATCAAACAGTAACCATCAAGGAGAGGTTCAATGTCCTCCTTTTTGAGTTGTTAATGTGTGAGATTCTTGCTTTGAGTAGGGATTAAACTAGATGTCCTTTCAACTTTGCTTTTCTACAACTGTGCTTATAAGTCAATTTATATTAATTCTTAATTTTTCTTCTGCTCAACCCTGCTTTAAAGTAATGACTGAATCCTTCTTCTCTCTTCTACTATAAATACAACTGGTTGCCAAGTTCTCTCAGATTAGAACAAGTTTTTAATGGAAAACAAACAAAATATTGATATCTCCAAAGGTATTTCAAGGCTCAAACTAGTAAAATAACTTACTAAATGTTTCCACTTCTATTTTCTCTTCTATCTATCTGACACATCACTGGCAAATTAATCTTCCTAATTCATAAGTCAAATTAGATCACTAAACTGCTCAAAATCTAGTAGTTCCTTATTGCTTACTAAATAAAGCCCGGCCTCTTCAGTCTGACATTTAATGACCTTTAATACTTTTACAACCTTATCTTCCATAGTCTGTCTTATAAGGGGAGAAATTGAACTAAGCTGCATCTCTTGATTAGATAATGCTTTTTGATTTCTACTCCTTTCTTTATTATGTTTCCTAGCTTAGGAATTCTATCTTACAACCCTGGTCAGACAACCTCTGCCTGTTAACATTCTCTCCATTATTTGAGGTCCAGCTTGAACTCCATGTACGCAAAGAGGAAGCAAATGGGGTCAGTACATATGGTGAAATTGATAGTGAAATACAGGAAACAACGATAATGCTAATAGACTTTGTTTAGAAAGACAGAGGATGTTAAAGGAGACTACGAAGAATCAAGATGTTATCTTTGCTTAGTGAGAAAGTTATTAGTGCTTTTGTCATCTAGTACAAGAATAGTTGGGCTTTCATGGTGATCTAGAACTGAAATAAACTCAGTACTTTAGACTGGTAGTAAATCTACAAGGTATGACAGGTAGCTGGTACAGTGGAATCAGCACTGGACTTGGAATTAGGAACACCCATCTTCCTGAGTTCAAATCCAACCTCAGATACTTACTAGCTGTGTGACTTTGGACAATTCACTTAACTCTGACTCACTTTTCTCATCTGTAAAATGAACCGGATGGAGTAATCTGGTATCTTTTCCAAGAATAGCCCAAAAAGGATCATGAAGAATTGAAAAGAACTGAAATGACTCAACAAATCTTTGAGGTAGAATAAAGACAGAAGAAAGTTCAGACAACTAAGGAAAAAATGTGGAAATTCAACAGGAGAGAAGCTTCTACACCATAGACACTTATTAATAAATGATAGTCAAAGCTTTTTATCCCCCATTGATAAGTCAGGACCATTTCAGTGCTTTAGAATTTCCATATTCGTTTACGAAGCTTCTTTCTTCTACAAGAAACATTTAAGCAGTGTAGATTATCTTTTCAACGTCAGAGCTGACAGGTGTAAGTGAAAAGAATCTCCATTGACAAGCAAAATTACTGTATTTCCCATGGTCCCAAATCTTCAGGTACCAATGGAATGAAGTAAATTCTTACTTCCAGAAACCATATTTTGTCAGATTAGCTTTGTTGCATAAATGTATGTGAAGAGTTACAGTGGAGAAAAGACAATGGGGAAAAACCAACAAACACATTTTTAAAGGGAGGAAGTGATGGACATGAATTCCAAAAGTATTAGCAATTAGCTTTCCATAACTGACCCATATTCTTTGGAAGCATCCATTTCAGCTTTTTTGGATCAATGTGCAATTTCAGGTAACTATGACAGCATAGCAAAAAAGTAGGATGTAGCTGAAAAATGTGTGTACTTTTTTATAAAAGGAAGAAGGCTGGCAACCAAAATCCATTTGACAATGTGACCAGTCAAATTAATCAAAAACTACTAACTTTCTAAGTAGGAGAAACCATCACTTCTCTTGCCTGGACGCCTTAAAATATTTTTAAGTGGTGTCCTATGTTTTTTCTTACATATCTCTTTACTTCCTAGGTCATTTCATGAGTACAGTGACCAGATCTACATTTATTTTGATTGATATGACACCTAATTACTGATATTTCCTTAACTTTATTTTTTGCTAAGAGAATTGGATCAAATTCCTCTTTTGACTCATGTACTAAGTAACATTAGCTGAGTCAAAATATGTCCAGAAGCAAATAAGTGATACACGAGTCAAGCCACATATGCTATTGTGAGTCTTCTGACAAGACCTTCTGAGATAGAAAGTGCTGAATGATATGCTACTAGTAATTGGTACAGTGTAGGGGAGTACTAAAAATAATAGAAACTAGACACATGATAGGATGAATGTAACATTTTATTTATTTACTTGATTCTCCTTGATCAAAGTTTGAGGGGAACAGGATTAAGAATATAAGTATGTGTGAATAAGAAAGATTAATTTCCTTGTCTATTGTTAGAAAAAAATGAGCACTTGTAAAAAAATAATTATGATAGTCATTGTCCATCATTTAAATAAACCCCAAATTTCAATCTAACCTCATTTCTTCTACTGAACTCCCTGGAGACCCTGAACAATTAATTTAAAAAGAAATCCTGCAGGACTGTGAAAGAGGAATACACTCAATATGCCAATACTTTATTGAGAGCCATAATTATAACACACACATATACACACATACATATATATGTGTGTATACACATTTATATATATATGTATACATGTTTTGTATATAAATAACTATAGATAGCATGCATATAACATATAACTCACATATGTGTGTTTTAATATATTTTTGAAATTCTTCAACTGTTAAGTAATAAACCTTAAACCAAATATCAGTTGCCACTATCTGAGATCTATTGTGAAAAATGTCAGTCTTCTAAGAATAAATTCAGCAAGATAAATATCATTCAGGTGGTGATTCCTTTACCTACAGAGTCTCAGCATGGAAGTAGCCATAGTAGGGACATATGGAGCTCTTGACAGTAGTCCTAAGTGCAAAGCCAGCTGGAGGAAAACCTAAAGTTAGATCCCTCAATGGAGGATTAATTCATCTGTGTTCTATTGACTGAGAAATATATTGACATTTTCTGCCTGATCAAATCAGCTTAGAAATCTCAAATATCTTGCCACTCTGGAGGACTAAGGACTTTGAAAATAGAGGAAGTTTTGAAAATACCCGTACTAAGCTAAATGATTGCCAAGAATATTAATGCATTATTTTGATGAGCCAAAATTTCCAAGCTTCCCTCTAGGGGAGGACATCTTTGATAATGAGAGCCATGTAGAGGGCACAGCTCTTTATTTTAAGAATAAAGTATTTCAATATGATGGAAAAAATGCACCTAGATTTTGACAGAGCCTTTTGTAAAGTGAATGCAAACATATTGTTCTATAAATGTTGGTTTTATAAAGGAATCATTTTAGGTAGATACTGTCTGATCATCTAATTAGTATAATGTCAGCCACACGAGAACACTTTCTTTTTTTTTTTAATAAACCATCTGTTTGGTCATATAATTTCTTGGTAAGACATATGCAGCCAAATCATTTAGTCGTTGTCCCTACTTTTTTCCCCTTTGTGTTCACTGTTTGGACTTTCCTGTAACATAGTTTATTCTTTTGATCATCATAGATCTAGAGAAGGAAAATAGATACCTTATATGTCATCAAGTTCACACACTTCATTTTACAGATGAGGAAACAGAGGTTCTAAGAAAGACAGTGAATTGACCTAGGGTATTCAAATTCAGTTATTCCTGACTTGAAGTCCAGGATTCTGTCCTCCATAACATGATGCCTCTTTAATTGAAATATGACACAATACCAAAAGGACTACATGATAGCCTATAAAGTAGAAAAATTATAATAATATTCCCCACATTTTAATGAATCTGTGACCCAATTTATGTGGGCATTCCATGCATCCTATAGCTTTCAATGACTTCCTAAATTCTTTGATGCTGACTCATGTCTTTCAATAGTTCATCATATTTTTTCAACCAATATACTGAGGTCCTTCCTTGAGTTCTCCTGACATCACAAGGATTACCCACATGAATATAATACATGTAAGGTGGAAAATTGTGAATTTATTTGTGAAGGAAAAAAAATTGTACTTTTTAGGTCTTGAACTCTGAAGATCTCACTTATTTCTATTTATTTCCAGGAACTAATTAATGACTACAGATATTTTAAAAATTATTTTACATAGCTAAGATTTCAATGTTGTAGAATACTTTGAAGACATATTCATAGTGAATACAGCACTATATTTAGAATCAAAGGAGGATGGATTCAAAATTTTACTAAGAGTTATAGTAAAATGAACTGGTAAGACAGATCACTAAATGTTATCTCTACTCCCCATTCACTCATAAATTTAAAAGAAAACTAAATAGAAATGAAATTGTATACCAATAGTAATTACAGTTGAGTTCACATGACAAGTACATATAAGTAGATTCCATGCCAACTTCATGAATGAATGTGGGGAAAAATAAAACAAAACATTACTCCATAGTGCCTCTTCGCCAACTTTTACCTTAGCCTTGACACAGAAACTAACCTAGGTGATTGGGCTTGGTGATTCACTCATGAGTTTTCCTCTTTCTGCAGAGTATCTGCCAGTGTATTCAAACCTGTCTTACTCTGCAGGGACCTGTTGAAGTAGGAAAGGAGCATTGCATTTACTTGTGACCACAGGAATGAGAAAAGTTACATACTACCCTCTGTCTGTGGTGATTTTTGTGTTAAAGCAATCTAAAGAATCTGAAAATCAAACATTCATCCTGCCCTCCACAAAATATATAAAAGGGATTGATTCTAAGTCAACTCAGCCAGAACTCTTGTGTCTGAAAAAAAAATAGGGGAGAGTTATACTATTGGTTATAATATAAATTCTAGAATGGTTACACTATTGCTTCAAAGAAAGAATAAGAATTCACACAAAGCCAACTTTTCCACCTCAAATCTTCTTGACCTGGGAACCCAAAGAGTGAATAAAAAGTAAATTTCACGATGTGGAAAGAGGCTAAGTTGTTTATATACATGAGGGAGCTGATGATTAAATACCTAAAGGAAGAGGAGCCATGAATTGAGTGGCTGGTGAATATTAGGGGAAAAGGCTGAAAGTGCCAATGATTTCAAGATGAAAAAATTACAATTAAAAACTGAAAACATAAGCAAATAAATCAACAGAGAAAAACTAGAAGATGAAAATCAAAAGATTGAAAAGATTATAAACCTCTCTAAATAGGCACTGAAACAAATAGTTGAACTAGTACCTATAAAAATTCACAACCCTGAGGATTCCCGAGAGGGTATTTATGCACAGCAGAATGCTGAAGAAACCAATATCTTGAGAAGAAAAATGAGAAGAGGACAAATTACAGATCACATTGTCTTAGTTGTAGGCATTATGAGCAGAAAAGAAAGACTTGAATTTGTAGTGGCAAGTCTCTCTCCCTGCCAAAAAAAAGCTAAAGGAAGAAAAGGAGATTATGAATACAAATATATTGAAGTGAAGGATAATCTGGAAGAATAGATTGAAAAGACAGGAATATAAAAAAATATAATCTTTATGCAAGCAAAACTATTGCTCTAAAGGTTGAATGCATAGACAAAATTTATGGATCTTAAGCTTCTTAGAAGAACATGAATCAAAAAACATGAAAACTATCAAGCCAAAAATAGTAGAAGGAAAGTTCCCAGAATTTATGAATATATAAAACATAACATTAATTAAAATAACCCACAGATTACCTCCTATAAACTCTAAAGCTAATATTTGTTAAATATAAAATCTAATGACAGATTCCTTTATGCCTTTTATTAAGCCATTTAAGTACTCTCTCAAATTTCTTAATTTGTAAAATAAGAAGATGAAGATAGCTCTGTAGTCTTCAAACTTTTCAATGGAGAATATATTTGATTATTTATACATTATGTACATATGCTACTTTAATAATAATTATGTAAACCATAAAGCTTATGCAAAAATAAAAATGATAAAATTACATTTTTAAAAAGTTTATTAATTAAATTTTATTAAAAATTTTTATAATTTATTACGTATTTAAAAATTTTAATTAATAATTATAATCATTAAATTAATTATTTAATTTATTGATCAAAATTATTAATTAATTATTTATTGAAAAATTTATTAATTAAATATTAAATTATTTATTGCAAGACCTCTCTTCGCTCTCACTGAAACAGGATTATTACTGATACTATTTCAGTGTGAACACTATTTAAATGCTTCATTATTTTTGAAGATCTTTCAACATTTTATGATTTGACGTTTTCATTCTAATTTGTTTATTTAAAAATTTGTTTCTGCAGCTTTCATAACCTTAAAACATATCTCAAAAAGTTCCATATATCTAAATTAAATAAACACTTCTTTAGCTATTCTTACTAAATGTTAATGCTTATTCCGTACTCCAAATAACAGAAAGGTTTTTGTTGAAAGTTAGCAACTAAAGTTTTACCTTTTCTTATATCAATCATCACTGCAAAATAATTAGAAGGAATTTTATTTCTCTAATATTAGCAAAAGAGTTCAGTAATCATTTAAACACTTCAAATGAAATATTTTTAAGAAGACTAGAACTGCAAAGCAGTCTGGCAGAAATTGTGTTTCTTTTATTTTTAATCTCCAATCTCCAAGAATTTCCTTCCTAGTTAGAAGTAAGGATAGTTTTCAATATTCCTTTTTGTTTTTTAAAGATTTTGAGTTCCAAATATTTTTCCCTCCTTCCCTTCCCTACCAAATTTCCAAGGCAGAAAGATAACTAATATAGGTCATGAATGTAAAATTAAGTTAAACATACTTCTAAATTAATCATGTTGTTAAAGAAGAATCAAAATAAAAGAGCAAAACCATGAGAAAGAAAAAAGTGAAAATAGTATGCTTCAATCTGCATTCAGTTTCCATATTTCTTTCTCTGGGTGTGATTAGCATTTTCCATCATGAGTCTTTTGGAATCGTCATGTATTATTGTACTGCTGAGGCTAACTAGTAAAGTCAGTCATGGTAGATCATTGAACAATGTTGCTGTGTACGTACATTGCACATTGTACTGTGTGCAATGTCATTCTGGTTCTGCTCACTTCACTCAGCATCAGTTCATGTAATTCTTTCCAGATATTTGTGAAATCCACATGCTCATTTCTTATAGAACAATTGTATTCCTTTATTTGTATGTGCCAATTTATTTACCCATTCCCCAATTGATGGGCACCCCCCTCAATTTTCAATTCTTAGGCACCACAAAGAGAGCTACTACGAATATTTTTGTACATGTGGACCATTTTCCCTTTTTATAAAGATCTCTTTCAGATATAGACCTAGTAGCAGTATTGTGGATCAAAGATATGCAGAGCTTGGTTGTCATTTGAACAGTTCCAAATTGCTATCCAGAGTGGGTGGATCATTTCACAACTCCAATTCATTTATGTTCCAATTTTCACACATTTTCTCCAAAATATATTGCTTTTCTTTCTTATCATATTAGTCAATCAGATAGGTGTGAGGTTGTTTCAGAAATCTTTCAATTTACATTTCTCTAGCCAACAGTAATTTAGAACTTTTTTTGTATGATTATAGATTTAATTTCTTCATCCAAAAACCGAATGCTCATATCCTTTGACCATTTCTCCATTGGATATTGACTTGTATTCTTAAATATTTCACTCAGTTCTCTACATATTTTAAAAATGAGAACTTTATCAGAGATTCTACCTGTAAAAATTGCTTTCCAGTTTTCTACTTTCCCTCTAATCTTGGTTGTATTGACTTTGTTTGTGCTAAAACATTTTTTTATTTTATTTTTCATTTTTATCACAGTTTATAACAGATAAAACAGTTCAAACTTTTGGTCAGATTATAGCTCGTTTTAAAGCACAAGCATTTTAAAGCAATATGGACCACAAAAGAATTTTTTTTTAAACATTAACCAATTCAGACACAAATAATATTTGTGTTGCTAATTCCACAAGCTCTTGACCTAATTGTCTCTACAATATTACTAAGAATTAAAGGACCCTACTTATTGTTGTTGATCTAAAGTCCTATGCCTAATGGCTTAATTTTAGACTTAATCTCAGATGTTCCCCTACCAATAATTTATAATTTAATAGATCTGGTATTAAGCTTACAAACCTTTTGACTATAGGAAATTGCCACCAAGAGTGGGGACATCGCAGGAATACAGTAACTCCCCACCTTCATGTCAATTCCAGGCAGGATTAGATTGTCCACTTGCATTCAGTCAGGCCTAAAGTCTGCCAGGTGTCAGTGGGGAAATTGAGTCAGGAGACTCCTACCTCAGCCCATGCTGAACAGCCACTCTCCCCTGCTTCCCATGAGATCATTGTTTGAAGCTCATACCAGTATCTCACTGGCTTACTGGCATCATGGATTGGAAGCTCAGACCACCTTTCTTGCTACCCATACCTGGAGTTAGACTCAGAAGAACAGTCACTTAATATCTAAAACTGGCAAGTTCCAATAAACAGGTTTCAAATATGATTATAATTTCACTTTGGCTAAGGAACATCTTTTGAGGTAAGTCTTAAGTGGCTTACATTCCTTTCTATAAATGTTCTAGTTCCTGATTAGATAGCAATCATAAAATCCAATTTACCATTAAAACCTTAACTTTTCCATCAATGCCAAATTTTACTGAAGATTACCTTCCTCTAGTAAATGTAGACTAAAATTAAAGATGTCATTGATTTATTCTCAGTAATTAATTCAGTCAGTTGTTTTAATATTAATTGCTTTTACCTCACTGTAACATGCCCAATTTTTCTCCCCATCACTCCCTTCCCCCCCACTTCCTAATACCTTGCATTCTGATTATTCCTTCCCTCAATGTACCCTCCTTTCTATCACAACCCACCTTCCCTTATCCCCATCTTCTCTCTTGTAGGGCAAGATAAATTTCTATACCCCATTCCCTGTATTTCTTATTTCCTGATTATATGCAATAACAGTTCTTAACATTCATTGCTAATACTTTGAATTCCAACTTCTTTCCCTCCCCCACCCCTCCCCAACCCCACTGAGAAGGCAAGCAATTCAATACAGACTAAATATGTGTCATTTTGTAAAAGACTTCCATAATAATCATGTTGTGTAATACTAATTATATTGCCCTCTGTCCTACTCTATCCCCCCTTATTTTCCCCCCACAACTGACCTTGTTCCTTCTCAAAAGTGTTAATTTCTAGTAACTCCCTTCTCCCATTTGCCCTCCCTTCTATCATTCACCTCACCCCACTTGTCGCCTCCTCCCCTACTTTCCTGTAGTGTGATATAAATTTTCATATCAAATTTAATGAGTATGCTGTTCCTTCCTTCAGCCACATGTGGAGAGAGTAGCTTCATTTTTCTCCTCTCCCCTTCTCCCTTTTCTCCTCCATTGAACAAGATTTTTCTTATCTCTTTTATGAGTTATAGTCTGTCCCATTGCATTTCTTCCTTTCTCTTCCCAGTGTTTTCCTCCCTCACCCCTTAATTTTTATTTCATTTCATTTTATTTTATTTTGTGAGGACATCATCTCTTCTGATTCATCACACCCTGTACTCTCTGTTTATATATGTGAATGTATGTGTGTATGAATAATCTCTCCATCTACTCAAATACTGAGAAAAGATTCAAGAGTTATAAATATTTTCTTTCCATATAGTAAACAGTTCAGGTTTAGAGAGTCTTTTATGATTTTTCTTTCCTGTTTACCTTTTCATGCTTCTCTTGATTCTTATATTGTAAAGTCAAATTTTCTATACCAATCTGTTCTTTTCCTCAGTATGAATGATTGAAAGTCCTTTTTATAATTGAATGACCATTTATTCCCTTGAAGTGTTATACTCAGATTTACTGGGTAAGTGATTATTGGTTTCAATCCCAGTTTCTTTGACATCTGGAATATCCCATTCCAAGCCCTTTCATCCCTTAGTGTTGAAGCTGTGAGATCCTGTATTATCCTGATTGTATTTCCACAATACTCAAATTGTTTCTTTCTAGCTGCTTGCAATATTTTCTCCTTTATCTGGGAACTCCAAAATTTTGCCACAATATTCCTATGAGTTTCTCTCTTCAGGTCTCTTTCAGGAGGTGATCAGCGGATACTTTCAATATTTATTTTGCCCTCTGGTTCTAGAATATCAGGGCAGTTTTCCTTGATAGTTTCATGAAAGATGTCTAGGCTCTTGTTTTGATCATGGCTTTCAGGTAGTCTCATAATTTTTGAATTGTTTCTCCTGGATCTACTTTCCAGGTCAGTTGTTTTTCCAATGAGATGTTTCACATTATCGTTTATTTTTTCAAACTTTTTGTTTTGTTTGCTAACTGCCTGGTTTATCTCATAGTCATTCATTTCCCTGAACTCAATTCTCTCTTTCAATGAATTATTTTGTTTGATGAGCTTTTGATTAATTAGATCTATTTTTGTTTTTGCATTATCTGAGACCAGAACTACTACTCCTGATTTTTTTTACTTCAGTTGAAGCATAATATTTTCTGTTTTAGCCTTTTAGCTTTACTTGGTGTGTATCTCTGTTTCAGATGTATTTCTTGTAAGCAACATATTGAGATTCTGATTTTTAAAGCCACTGTACTATCCACTTGCATTGTATGGGAAACATTCACATTCAGTTTTGATTACTGTGTATTTCTCTCCATCTGATTTTCCCCTTGTTTATGTTTTCTCTCACCTTTTACCCTATCCTTCCTCAACAGTGTTTTTCTCTGAGCTGCCACCTCCTTCAATCTGCCTCTCTTCAATCAGCACCCTCCTTTTCATTCCCCTTTCCCTTCCTACTTCTGCCTTCTCTTCAATCAGCCTCCTCTTTTTTTTTCTTTCCCCCTTCCCCTCCTATTGCCCTCTAGGGTAAGGTAAATTTCTATATACAGCTGATTGTATATGCTATTATCTCTTTGAGTCAAATACAATGAGAATAAGGTCCAAACAATGCTCACCCCTCCCTTCCTTCCCTATATTGTAATAGGTCTTTTGCACTCTTCATATGATATAATTTACCCTATTCTGGCTCTCCCTTTCATCTTCTCCCAGTACAATCATTTTTGTCACCCCCTTAACATTTTTTAAAGCATCACATCAAAATCAACTTATACCCAACCCTCTGTCTATATAAAGTCCTTCTAACTGCCCAGATAAAGACACAATTTTTAAGAGTTACAAGTGACGTATTCTAACGTAGGGATGTAAACATCTTAACCTTAATGAGTAACATTTATTTTCCTATTCCTTTTGTTATTCTTCTCTTGAGTCTTATATTTTAAGATTGAATTTTCTGTTCATCTCTGGTCTTTTCTTCAGGAAAGCTTGATGGAATCAGTGCAAATTGAAGCATACGTTTTGTTAACTTTATTTTTCTTCTTGTTGTTGCCAAGTTTTTTATTTTTAATTTTATTTTTGGTCTCTGTTTTCTTTCCCAACATGATTAATATAGAAATATGTTTGCACAACTTCACATATATAATATATATATATATATATATATATATATATATATAAAATTGCTTGCCTAGGATAGGGAGAGAGACAATTTGGAACTTTTCTTTTTAGATAATGTTTAAAAATTATATATAATTGAGAAAAATAAAGTGATATTAAAGAAAACCAGGCATAAAGGCAAGTGCAAGAGATAAATACTTAATTTGATTATACAAAATTAAAAAGTTCTTTAAAAACTAAGTAATAGCAGTCGTCTGATAAAATACTTGCCTTAAATATCTCTCATACAAGTTAACTCACGCATATTCCCTTCTTTGCAGAGATGGATATCTGTAGGTGTGGAATACTGCATCTAATAATCTTTTTTTAATTTTTCTATTAGTTTTGCGATTTCTTATCTGTTTGTTTTCTTCCCCGTTACTTCTTTGTTGTAAGGTTTATTTCCCTTAAATGGGAGGGAAAGAGGGAGATGTAGGTGTTTTTTTTTTTTTTTATAATTTATTTAACTTTTTACATTCATTTTCACAAGATTTTGGGTTCCAAAGTTTTCTCCCCATTTGTGCCCTCCCCCCTCCCCAATACACTGGACATTCTAATTACCCATATCACCAATCTGCCCTCTCTTCTATCATCCCTTCCTTCCCTTATCCCATCTTCTCTTTTGTCCTGTAGGGCCAGATAACTTTCTATTCCCCATTACCTGTATTTCTTATTTCCTAGTAGCAAGAACAATACTCAACAGTTGGTCCTAAAACTTTAAGTTCCAGCTTCTCCCCATCCCTCCCTCCCCATCCATTCCCTTTGGGAAGGCAGGCAATTCAATGTAGGCCATCTCTG
>CM053769.1:515670187-515734568 GCA_028658325.1 Potorous gilbertii
CCCGCTCCCCTCTCAGCCTGTCTCTCTCACTGACCTGTGCGTCTGTGGGTGGAGGGACCTTCGCGGCCGCCCGGAGATTCAGGTCCGTGACGCCTGCTTGGGTCTGCTGGCTCCTCTCAGTGTCGCGTGGCTGGGCAGAGCTCCGCAGCTGGGGCTGGGGGAGGGGAGCGCTCGGCAGGACAGGACTCCGCTCCCGTCCGGGGTACCTATGCGGTGGGTTTTTCAGGGCTCTCTGCAACGGAAATCTCCTTCACTGTGTTTCTGCGCAGCTTCCACTGTTCCAGAATTTGTCAGGAGTTCTTTTTAGAGGGAATCTATGGGCTGTGGGTTCGGACCTAGCATAGGTGAGTCTTTCTACTCCGCCATCTTGGCTCCGCCCCCGATGTAGGTGTTTTTAAAACAAATTATCTATAAAAGTAATTTATGAAATTATATATTCCAGGCTTTAAAATTTATATATATATTTGTATGTGTATACATATATATTATTTTAAAATGAGCAATTATAAGAGTTATATAGTTAATGTATTTTTTTAGAAACTCAAGAGACTAGGTGTCTAAGAACTAAATGAGGTCAACTCTATAAAATGCTACAGAGAATTCTAGAAAAAATAGACTAAAAAAGGCCATTAGATTTGGCATTTAAGAGAACACTGATAACCCAAATGAGTGATTTCAATTAAAAGATGAGACATGGGTAATTAGCAGGTCAATAATTGGAAAAAATTGGAAGACTGTAAAGATCATGGTAGCCTTTAAAATAAACATGTTCTAAAAGTCTGGAAGAGACTTAGAATTGGCAAATGTCCATCCTATCTAACTTGCTCCATCTCAATGAAAAAATAGGAGGAGGGATGTATTATTCTCTGACCATTTTTCTGAAGGAAAGATTGTCAGTCTTGAAGAGTGCCAGGTAGTCATGAGGAGATCTAGAGAGCAGAATTTAGGAATGACGAGTAAGGTGGGGGTTTTCACCTGTTTTTAGTTACTCTGGGTATATGAATCTCACTATCTCACTTGGTTTAAAAATAGAAGAGTTAACACCCAACCCAGAGAAAAATAATGATGAGAGGAAATAGCACTTTGAAATGTTGAACTATAATATGTGAATACAGTACTGTGGTTACATAGGAGACATATTCATGATGAGCTAGGGCAAAGAGGGCATAATGTGATCCATTTTCACATTCTTCCATTGGTTTATCATACACCAATGGGAGTTTAGGCCCATGGTCTCAAATTATTGGGGCAGTTATATTCCATACTAAGGCTAGTTTGTCTATAAAGTCCATTTCATTTTTAAATCCTTCGTCCTGTGATTTGCCACCTCTTTACTGAATAAAATATTTTATGAAGCTTAGATGACATTGTTTTCAAAGGTCAATGATTATGTTTATTGTGGAAGGGATTGAGTAGGCTATATGTTTTCCAAATTCCGTGAGAAATAATTTTGGTTTGGATATACTCTTTAATTATATTTTTTTATTAATTATTGTTACTCCTTTTCCCCTACGTATCACTCGCCAACACTCTTACTCCAGCTAGAAACCTTCCTTTATAATATTTACCTACAAATGATCTGTGTTCAATTGCTTTTCAGTTATATCCTACTATCTGTGACCCCATTTGGGGTTTTCATGGAAAAAAAATACAATAGTGGGTTGACATTTCCTTCTCCAGATCGTTTTACAAATGAGGAAATTAAAGCCCAAGGACTTGCCCAAGGTCACACAGCTAGTAAATATATGAGACTGGATTTGAACTCCTGAAGTTGAATCTTCCTGACTCCAGGCTGGGAACTAACCCCTATGCCAATTAGCTGCATATAGTATATAACCAAGTGAAACAAATTGAGATTTTAGCTATATCTGACAATGCATGTCTGGCTTCTTACTATATATCACCCTCTCTAAGACATTTAAAGATGTATCATCAGTCTTTTGAACCCATGATTGGTCAACTCAGCCAAATTTCTGTGATTTTCAGAGCTTTGTTCATTATATTACTGCGGCCATCACCCAAATGTTTCTCCTGTTAGGTTACTTTTTTATGCCACTTAATTCTGTATTAGTTCATATAAGTCACTCCTTATTTCTCTAAATTGTCATGTTCTTTATTTTTCATAGCATAATAAAAGTCCACTGCCTTCATATTAAAAAAAAATAACTCATTTAGCTATTGCTCACCTTATGGGTATTTATTTTTTCTAGTCCTTTGCTACAACAGAAGAAGTTATTCTTTTACATATAGATCTTTTTTCCCTCTTGGACAAACAATATTTTCATCAGAATTCAAAGCCCACCTCATCCATCAGTCACAAGGTAAATACATCAGTCTTTCAGTGGAAAACAAAGTGTGCATACTCTAAGAATGTCATTCTATATAACTCATAATTACAAGAACTTACTTCCTTTTAAATTTTAATTTAAATCATTTGTTATAGAAATCCATCCTTCTTCAGAAAAAAGACACTGAATATGATTTACTTTTGTTTTACTAATTTTGGAAATCAATGTCATACGGTCCGGTAATAACAGTTTTAGAAACATTTCTTTTCCTTTGCAGACTGGGTTTTTTGAGATATCGTTATGCAGGCTCAGACTGAGATACTTTTCAATTGCCTATGTCTCTTTTTCACAATTGTTCTGTTCTGTTTCCTTTTTGCTGCCATCTATGAACTCTCACTGTTGTCCTCATGCTTTTCTGACACAAATTCTTTGTCTCTCCTAATAAAACTTATAATCTTCTTTCCAATTTTCTTCTGCCAATCAGCTTGTGAACTAGATAACCAGAAAAACAAGCTTGTAATAACTGCATCTGAAAGAAAAGTAAAGATGTTCTGATGAAGGGTAAACTGCCTGTGTTACCATTTTCAAGTTGAGTTAGGTGCACCAAACAGTACATCTACTCTCCCATCAATTGCTGATCTTTTTTTTTTCTTTTGAGTCTCTGGCATTCCATGTAAACAATAGCGATTAAAAAAAATAAGAATAGTAACAGCTGTCACTTACATAAAATTTGCAAAGCACTTTAAAATGATATTTTTAATATCATTTTTAATGATATCATTTAAGTATCATAACATCTCTGTGAAGTAGGTGATATTATCACCCTCATTTTATAAATGGAAAACTGAGGCTAAAAGAGTTAAGTGACTTGCCCAGGGTCACATAGCTAATAAATATCTAAGACTGTATTTGAACTCACAAAGATCAGTCTTCCTGATTCCGGACCTGGCACTCTATCTACTGTACCACCTATCTACCCCCTGACTACAAATGGGGCAAACTATCTACTCATCATATCTACTTGAAGAAAAGATTTTAAGATAGTGTCAGATCTATTATTTCACTGAGGTAGAGATCTCTCAGATGAGGAAATTTTTCCTATCAGTGTAGACTTGTACTTTCTCTGCAGTTCAAATCTTAGAGAATTGCCTAGAATGTACCTAGAGTAATGCCTAGGGTAGTTTACCTGGAAGTAGCAGTAACACAACCAATATGTGTCAGAGGCTGAATCTGAATGTGAATCTTCTAAGGCTAGCTTGTCAGCCACTATACTATCTTGAATCTCAGAAAATACACTATAACACAAGGAATATGGTTCATTCTTTCCAACTTTTCTGAAAAGTTAGGTTAAAAGCTTAGTAAGTGTATAAGAAGTTTAGATTTAAGATTAATTATATACTAGAACACTTACTTCTCTTAACTCTTCAAGGATGAGTTAGAATACAAATGAAAATAGAATAATTTTCAGAAATCTGGCAATAAAGTTCAACTATCTTTATCTCTATATCTGATGATGTCCAGAAATCTGTGGGTGATTTAATTAAGATTTCTAGCATATAGAATCTAAGTTTATAATGAGAATGAATCATTAGAGTAATCAGAAGCATGATTTATGTATCATTTTTGAGACAGATGGGATAAACAAGTCATATAAGTGCTCCAGCTTCTTAGATCATAAGAAGTATCATGCTTAGGTCATAGAAGTGATATGCTCAGAAGTCCTTCTCTGTCAGTAGTACCGAAAGATGTTTTTGATGTTTCTTATTAATGTATATCTAGTATGTGCTTGTTTAAGTGTGTGTGTGTAAGAGACAGAGAGAGAGAGAGAGAGAGAGAGAGAGAGAGAGAGAGAGAGAGAGGGTGAGTGCACATGTAGTGGGAAACCAGGATTTTTCTTTTTCTTTCTCTTTTTTTTCATTTTGTGAACCACTGGTGTATTACGGAGGTAGTTACATCCATTTATTAGATTTGGAAAGGACTTCAGAAGTTATCTAGTCTAATCTTCTTCCAAATGTAGAAATATTTTCTACAACAACCCAAACATATGGTCATGCAGTCTCTGCTTGAATACTTTCTGTGGCACAGACACAACCTACTTTAAGAGTCAACCATTTTCTTTGTGGGACAGTTCTGATTTTGAAAATGTTCTTAAGTATATTCAACTGGAAAATTTGAATAACTGAAATTCTTGTAATTACCTTGTTCACGGATCCTAGTTCTGTTGTATATATTAACATGCACGCAAAATATTCCCTCTTTCATTTGATAATATTTCAAGTATTTAAATGAAGTATTAATGGTCCCCACCTGAAGTATTTCCTTTTCTAGTATAGATATTTCCATTTGTTTTCATCTGTCTCCACAGAGCATTTTTCTAGATACTTCATCATGCTTGTTCATACCCTCTGTGAATTAGTACTCTGCAATAATAATTGCTAATATAATTTTTAAATGTTTGCTCAGAATTGTACAAAAAACTAAATAGGGAATGATGAATGAAGTATTTAGTAAGACACTACCTTCCTTCAAATGTACAGATCTGAAGTTGGTCACAGAACTGACCACATCTAAAGAAGGCTGCATAGGCCATCAGCTCCAACCTCCTCATTTTGCATATGAGGCTGTGGTGAATAGTGACTGACCAATGCAATTAGTTAGTCAGTGGTGAAAAAAAAACCCCAGAGGTTCTGTCTGGAGTTCACACTTTTTATACTCCTTTATACTTTTTAAAATTTAATTTAAATGCATATGTAAGAATGTGTATATCTATGTATGTATATGTATATATACGCATATGCATGTATGAATGTTTCTAGTTTTGGAGATCAAGTGAATTTTTAAAGGTTTAATGATTCTCGACCCTTAGATTGCAGTTGACTGACAGAAAAGGTAATAGTCCTTTTTTAGTTTCTTTTCTCAATTACACATAATTTTTAACATTAAAAAATTTTGAATTACTAATTCTGTCTTACTCTTTCTTCTCCCAAATATGTTTTACATGATGGCATATTTGTAATCTATATCAAAGTGTTTGCCTTTTCAAGTATGGTATAGGGAGGAGAAGGGAAAAGACAGAATTTGTAACAATTTTTTTTAATGTTAGAAATTATATTTCCCAAAAATAGACCAAAAGCACAAGAAAAATAAAGTGTACAAACTATGTCTCACCTTGATCTGCATTTGGATTCCAACAGTCCTTTATCTGAAGGTGGATAGCATTTTTTTCTGTTCTGGTTCTACTTCGCTTTTCATCAGTTCATCTAAATCTTCCCAAGTTTTTTGTAAATCCATCCTGCTTCTTGTAGCACAGTGGTATTCCATCACAATCATATGCCACAGCTTCTTCAGACATTCCCCAATTAATGGGCATTCCCTCAATTTCCAATTCTTTGCCACCACAAAAAGAAGTACTATCAATGTTTTTTGTACTTAGTGGTTTTTTTTTCTTTTATCTCTTTGGAATAAAGAACTAGCAGTAAATTTGTTGAATCAAGGGGTATGCATGGCTTTATAGACCCAATTGGGCACAGTTCCCAATTGCTCTCCAAAATGGTTGGAACAAGTCAGCATTCTACACATGATTCATTAGTGTCCCAGTTTTCCAAAATCTGCTCCAACATTTGTCATTTTCCTTTTCTGTCACATTAAGTAATCTGACAGGTGTGAGATTGTACCTCAGAGGTTTTATTTATTTGCAATTTTTCTAATCAATAATGAAGTAGAACTTATTTATATAATTATATGTAACTTCTGAAAACTTCTTCTAAAAACTATCTTTTCACATCTTTTGACCATTTACCAATTGTGGAAAAGCTATTATTTTTATAAATTTGACTCAGTTCTCTCTATATTTGATAAATGAAATCTTTTACAGAGAAATTTGGTGTTTTTTCCCCTCAGTTTTTTGCTTCTAATTTTGGAAGCATTGGTTTTATTTGTGAAAACACTTCTTTAATTCAATGTAATCAGAATTATCCCTTTATATTTCATGATGCTCTCTATTATTGTTTGGTCATAAATTCTTCCCAGGTAGAATTGTCCATGTTTCTGTAATTCACTTAGGATGTCACCCTTTATGTCTAAATCATGTACACATTTTGACCTTATCTTATTTTTTAAAATATCAACTACTTTTCCTTCTCTTCCTGATCAATGGCCAAAAAGAACATATTTCATAATCTCAAAATTACAAGAGGGCTTCAGTGCTCAACCACTTGTGGCCAAATCTCCGATTCTGTCATCCTCATAGCTTTACAGAACTGAGCTGCAAGATGTCCTTTAGAATTTAAAAGGGATGTTTTGAACATGTTCTGTTCAACTCCTAGTTGCATTTACAGTATAGTTTTTCTTCCAAAACAATACCCTAGTTCTAGCACTCAGAATTTCCTCTTTATTCGTCTCCTTCTTGAGTTACTAAATTAAATTCCTATTTTAAGTAATTTCTATTACTTATTTACTTAATTTACTTAATTACTATTAAATCTATTTTAAGTAATTTCCATGTGACAGTTACACCATCTCTTTGGTCCTTGTAGATTTTCCTGTTTGTACATTCATTAGCTACATTGTGTTGAGATTTGGCAATCAGATCCCTTACATGGAATTCCAAAGGAAAGGACACTGTGTGTTTGTACTAAGAGGAAGTAATGATTCCTGTTTTATTCCAATATCCTTCCCTGCACCTCTTTTAATTGGTTTATTGGGATTGTATTTTGAAAAGAAAAGCAGCTCTAAAATGATGTCTGATTCCCTTTCTTGGGTCAGCATCAATGTCCTAGGGCTTATTTTCTTCTAATTCTAATTTGCACTATTTTCTCCTAAATAACCTTGATAGGAGATGCTTATCTGATACATTTCTGCCCACTCACACAACCCTATAGGAACCTATTGCCGTTTATCCTTGTTGTCTTGGCAACTATCCAGAAAAGTTTAATATCATTTCCAAATTTGGAGATTTCATTTTGTAGTCCTTCTGCGAGATCCTTTTTAAAAATGAGAAATAAAGCCAACCCAACTCTGCCCCCTGGGAACCCCACTTGAACAATTGACAGAAATGCAGAACTGATCCTACACATAGGTATGTAGTAGATTTGACAAGTCCTCAAAGCAGTCATCCATTTCAGAATGCTGAAGATTAAACCTGACAACTTAAGAATTTTACCTAGAGCAATCCTTGAAGAGAAATACCAAAAACTAAATAAAACAGAAAGGAGGGAAAGAAAAGAAAAAGAAATATCTGAATTTTTATTCTGATAGAATGTTTGTTACTTTGACTTAGAATGACATACCTCAATTAAGAGCAAAAAGTTAGATTATTTCAACTTTGATGGAATTTTACCACGAAGTACAAATCCACTTTATATTTGAAAAAATAGTATACTGTTGTCTATGCTTGGTGCAAACTGGATGAATTTTCATTCAATTAATAAGCCTTTACTAAACTTTTAAAATGTGCCAAACTCAGTGCTAAGGATTAGGAATAAAAACCTAGAGAATAAGAAAGAGAGCCCCTTACCTCAAGGGAAGAAGAAAATGTCAGAGGATAAAATGGAAAGAGTGTTTGGAGGCACTGGGGTGAGATCAAGAGAGATGGAAGCAGAGCAGGTGAGGGATGAAAGATGATGGTCCTGGGCCTTTGCCTAAAATAGAGTCCTGAAAGGAATTCATTAATGAAAGAGGAGTACATAGAGTCACAGTTACACCAGTTTGATATGGCTATATATATTGAGGGAAATAAAGGCAGGAAAGATAGTTGAGGTATGTTAGCAAAGTTCAGAGAATCAGAAGCAGTGCTAAGAAATGAATGAAAGATGGAATTTAAAGAGACAACCAGGGAGTACACGTTGAGGAAAAGGGATCCCCATACTACACTGGATTTCTGAGATATATTTAATATTCTTATAATAAGCCCCAAAGCAATTTTACTCCTCAAGAATTGTTTTCGATACTGATTGCATCAAATATTTTATTTGACTTGAAATGGCCTTTAACCCTTGTCAGATTAACTATGACTATTTATAAATTCTCCATGAAAATTAAATCGATTTTACCCTAATTAACATATCATTTTCTTATAAGCAATCAGAATATCGCAAAATAAATTTAAAAAATAAACAGGACGGATTTCTATTGTCAATAGACATTTAGGAGTTGAAATGGAGGATAAAAAAATAGTTATTTAATGGGAAAAAAACCTAAAATTATTAACAAATTTGCTAACCTTTAAGTGTAATTGAAGTTTGTTGTTTCCTTCCCAATGTTCCAATTTACTCTCTGCTGACTAAGATTTCTATCTTTCTTTGCATTTTATATTCCCTCCATATGGATTCAGTTGAAAGTATATTTATGGCCTTATGTAATCTTACATGTTCATCTTGGCTAAGAAGTCAGTGCTTCCCCTACAAACACACTACCTTAACATTCTTTTAATTAAAAAAGAAATCAAATTGACCCTCTTTCTAAAATAAATGGGCCAAATGCCCCAGAATCCTGAAGGATCTGTTATACTATGGATTTTTGATGTTCGTTGCAATCATGTAAATCACAAAGCATTCTTGAGCTCTTTCTTTACTTGAATGTCATCCCTTTCTTCCCATAAATCTGCCACCTGCCTTTCACTGACCATGTTGGAGGCTGTCTATGGGCTTTCTTGCCATTGCATGGCAACCAGTGAAGCATGTGAGCTGTCCATCAGCTATTCCTCAATTTCAGTATAGCTTTTGGTCACTATGTAGCAAATCATATAAAAATAAGTTTATCGAACATCTATATACAAGGTACTGTACTAGCTGATTGTGTGGGGCTTGGGACACTGTAATGGCATATAAAGAAATACAAGCTGTCCAACTGACCGTAGCTTAAAACTCTAATGAGATCTGTAGGTTTACAAGACAGTTTATATAAGGCCATAGTCTTAGTCCTCAAGGGGATTATTAAAAAAAGCAGTATAACGTAGTGGAAAGCCCACTGTCTTTGGAGAAAGAGGTTCTGGGTTCAAATGCTATTTTGGTCATTATTGAATTTGTTACCACTTTACCTTTCTGGCCCTCAGTTTGCTCACCTGTAACATGAAAGAGTTAGATTACATTAACTCTAAATTTCCTTTTCACTCTGGAGCTAGGATCCCGTTATCTGATGATCATCTGGTTGGTATAACAAGATATCGGTAATTTGATTTCTGTAACTGATTTTTAAAGAGCTCAAGAAAACAGTTGTGCAGACCTTATTAAGCCATGAAAGATTACCGGCCAAACAAATTATATAGATAATATATTTTTTTTACAAGATCTCCAAGAATGGCCATGGAAAACTTGACAAAGGAGATAGAATATAAACTACACCAAAGCCCTATGTAATGATGTTTTTTTCTCTAATCCTCATTTTTTTCTATGAAACTGATAGAAACAAAATGTACATTAAAGTTTTTGTTAAATGGTCAATGTTAGAAGTAATTGAATGGACAAATACTAAACACAATGAAAATTTCATTAGTAAGGTAAGTATCCATATAGTACCTAGGCTCGATTTTCTTAATTTTAGTATCTAATAGTCACGGAGACTATATTACTAGGGCCAATTACTAAAACTAATTATTGCCTAAAGTATTTAAAGACAAGACTTGATTAGAATGTGTAAATGAAGATTAATTAAAAAGCTTTGGGATATTTTCTTCATGACCATATGCTATATTTATTTGCTATTCTTTGGTTGATCATTTTATTCAAGCAAATATAATTTCTAACACAGATAACCTATTTAAATGATCTTATGTGAAGACCACTATGAAACTGATCCTGGATTTGATTGTTACACAAACAAATGATGCTGTTGAATTACTCACTCAGGATAATCTGTCTTCAAAAATTATGACTGATACACACTGGTTCACTGAAGGAATATAATAAAATCACAGATAGCATAACATCTTGCTTAAAGGAAATGTGTAAGACTAAATACCCTGACTTCATATTTTTGGAACATACCAGAAGTGCCCTGAATTCTTCTTCATTAAAATTTTAACCTTCTAGCATATTTTTCAATATGATTTTAAAAATGAACATTCCTTAAAAATATTACTTGTGATTCATTCGAGGCATAGCTATGAGTCTATGCAATTATCTTGGTTAAATAACACTTTGCACAGGCAGTTGAGAAAGTGATGCCTATCTAACTAATGGATCCAAATGATGGAATCACTCTGAAATTAACATTACGAAGTAACTATCTTCTAAACTCCAGTAGGGTAACTTTGCTAAAAATTTAGGCTATGATGTTTTGGAGTATTGGCTTTATTCTGTAAGTCATCCTTTATAATAAAGGTTTTTTTTTTACTTTTTTACTTTAAACTTTAAACAAGAATAACTCAGTAAGGGCTTTTCTTTTATTTCTTGCTATTAAGTGAGAACATTTCCTTGCTGCCATTTTAGCTGTCATCTTTTAACTCATACCTTAGCAAAAACTGGTAATCAGTTTCTCTCCTTAATTAGGTACCTGTAATTCAATTAGACTTGAAAGACAGCTTGATACGGTAGGAAAAGTGCTGGACTTGAAATTCAGGAACCTATATATTTCATCACAATTTGAAGATAGAGAAAAAATAAAAGCATCAATACCCCCTTATAAAAGGAAGATAATAGCATTTACACATCTGAATAAAATGTTAGAGGAAATATGATGATGGAAAAATGACTTTCTTTTTTTAATACATTATTTATTTATTTTTCAGTTTCCAACATTCACTTCCACAAGAATTTGAATTCAAAATTTTCTCCCCATCTCTCCTTACTCCTGCCCCATGACAGCATGTAACCCATCCACCTTTTCCCCCATCTGTCCTCTCTTCTATCTATCACTGTCCCTTCTTCCATCTCCTTCCCCTTTATTTTCCAATAGAGCAAAATAGATTCCTACACCCCAATTGCCTGTATATCTTTTGTTTCTAGTTGCATGCAAAAACAATTTTTAACATTCATTTTTAAAGTTTTGAGTTCTATATTCTCTCCCCTCCTCCCTCCCTCCCCACCATCATTGAGAAACCAAGCAATTTGATATAGGTAATATATGTATAGCCATGCAAAACACTCCCATAACTGCTATGTTGTGAAAGACTAATCACATTTCCCTTTGTCTGTCCTGCCCTCCATTTATTCCATTCTCTCCCTTGACCTGTCTCCCCACAATAGTGTTTGTTCTGATTATCCCTTTCCCCAGTTTGCTATCCCTTCTGTTATCTTCCCTCTCCTATCCCTTACCTCCTGCCTTCTTTCAGGGTAAAATAGATTTCCATACCCAACTGAGTGTGTTATTCCCTCTTTAAGCCAAATCCCATGAGAGTCTCACTTATTCCCTTTTATCTCCTCCTTCTCCCCTTCTATTTCAAAAGCTATTTCTTACCTCCCTTGTTTGAGATGATTTGCTACATTCTATCTCTCCCTTTCACTTACTTGGAATACATTCCACTCAACAGTAAATTTTATTTTTTAGGTATTCTACCTTCATATTCAACTCACCCTGTGCCCTCTATGTGTAGATGCATATATGTATACATGCATGCATATATGTATATATACATACAGACATATACCTACACATATATAATATACACATACATACATGCCCATACACAACATACACATTGATATATGTGTGTGTATGTATATATAAACACATACACACACGTGTCCATATGACTGTATTTATTTATTCCCTCTAATTACCCTAATACTGAAAAAGGTCTCATGAGTTACAAATATCATCTTTCCATGTAGGAATGTAAACAGTTCAACTTTAACGAGTTCCTTATGACTTCTCTTTCCTATTTACCTTTTCATGTTTCTTTTGATTCTTGTATTTGAAAGTCAAATTTTCTATTTAGCTCTGGTCTTTTCCACAAAAATGATTTGAACGCTGCTATTTCATTGAAATTCCTTTTTTACCCTGAAGTAAAATACTCAGTTTTGCTGGGTAGGTGATTCTTTGTTTTAATCTTACCTCCTTTGACCTGTGGAATATCATATTCCAAGTCCTCCGATGTCTTAGTGTAGAAACTGCCAAATCCTATGTTATCCTGAATGTATTTCCACAATACTTGAATTGTTTCTTTTTGACTGTGTGTGGTATTTTCTCCTTGAACTGTGAACTCTGGAATTTGGCTACAATATTCCTAGGGGTTTTCTATTTGGGGTCTCTATCAGGAGGTGATTGGTGAATTCTTTCCATTTCTGTTTTACCCTCTGCTTCTAAAATATCAGGGCAGTTTTCCTTGGTTATTTCTTGGAAGATGATGCCTAAGTTCTATTTTTTTTATCATGGTTTTCAAGTATACCAGTAATTTTTAAATTACTTCTCTTGGATCTATTTTCCAGGTCAGTTGTTTTTCCAGTGAGGTGTTACACATTGTCTTCTATTTATTTTTATTCTTTTGGTTTTATTTTATAATTTCTTGATTTTTCATAAAGTCATTACCTTCCATCTGCTCCATTTTAATTTTTAAAGAACTATTTTCTTCACTGATCTTTTGGACCCCTTTTTCCATTTGGCCAATTCTGCTTCTTAAGGTATTCTTTTCCTCTTTGGCTTTTTAGACCTCTTTTGCCATTTGGGTTAGTCTATTTTTAATGGTATTATTTTCTTCAGTATTTTTGGGGTCTTCTTTAGCAGGCTGTTGACATGTTTTTTATGATTTTCTTGAATCACTCTCATTTCTCTTCCTAATTTTTCCTCCACCTCTATTACTTGATTTTCAATCCTTTTTGACCTCCTCCATGGCCTGAGACCATATTTTTTTTTTGGAGGCTTTGGGTGTAGGAGCATTGACCTTGCTGTCTTCCTCTGGTTCTATGCTTTGATCTTCTTCTGGTTGTATGCTTTGATCTTCTTCATCCAAAAGGATGGAAGAAAATACTTTTCACCAAGATTACCTTCTACTGTCTAATTTTTCCCCTTTTGGGGCTTTTTCCTAGCAAATTACTTGATTTTTGAGCTCCTTGTCAAGTGGAGGATACACTATCCCAGGATTCAGAAATTTTGTACAGCTGGTGTGTGTGTGTGTGTGTGTGTGTGTGTGTGTGTGTATTTGTTCTTTGTTGCCAAAGAAGACCATGTAACCAGACTTGACTTTGTTTTGAGGTAAGGAGGGCTGTGCAGATCACCAGCCTCACTTCTCCTCCAGAGTCATCTGAATCCAGTGATTAGATATTCATTAGGATGACTGGAGATGACCCAGAGTGAGGCAATTGGTGTTAAGTGACTTGCCCAACGTCACACAACTAGTGAGTGTCAAAGGTGAGATTTGAACTCAGGTTCTCCTGACTTTTTCATTGGTGCTTTATTCACTGCACCACCTAGCTGCCCCTAGCTGTTCTGTGAGATATCTCTAGAGATCTGTAACTTATCAATTCTTCTAAAATGGTATAATCAAGGGAGAGATGTTTACTCCTCTCCTGTTTACTCCATCTGGTCTGTGAGCAATCACAAGAACTCTTTTTTGCCCTGGAACTAAAAGTAGGATTCCCTTTCTACAGCACCACCAGCTCCACCATGCTCTCTCCCTCACTCCACAACCATCACTCAGGACTGAGACGCAAATCAGCAGCTGAATTCCCTCACCATCAATAGGCTGAGAACTCCAGAAGTGCCTGCTGCCACTCTGGGGCTAGAGTTTGGCCTGGAGCTGGGGCTGGACCATATTCCCCTCTCACTCAGGTGAGAGAGATTTCTCACAAAATCAGATGCTAACTGTATGGAATAAAACATGGAATAGGAAAATATCTTAGAGATCAATTAATCTGGGTAATTATTTTTAGAGGCAGAAAACTTGGAGTCCTGACAGATTAAATGAGTTGACTAAGATCATATACTTGGAAATGGTAAAATGAGGACTTGAATCTTACCAATTCTCCATGTTTCCTAGGAATAAAACCAGATAGAATCTGGACTAGATCCATAAGATAACTTTGGGTATGGGGTTATCAATGTGGTTTGCTCCAGCCAGCTATAAATGATTTTGTTGTTTGCTATTAGTTATTTTTGCCTCTTGTTCCTCTCCCTCTGAAAGAATAATCAGAATCTGACCATGCTGTAATGACACCATCTTTTGTTGCTTCATCAAACATTTGAGATTTGTCAAAAGCCAGGGCCATGTCTTATTTGTTTCTGCAAACAAAATTTGAAAATACTAATTATAAAATTGACCAATGATATTATAGCCTTGGAGAGTTTGAGTAAGTCATTAAAATTATAGTTGTAGGCTGGTGTTTCTTTAATCAGGGTATGATAATAAATCACCAAGAAACATTTATATAAAAGTTTTTCATTTGTTGCAGGCATAAAGAATAATGAAACTGTTGGCTTCATCTTCCAAAGTCTTCATTACCTTTTAGAAGGGGAATTATGTCATGTAAAGAAAGCAGATTTTAGAGAGAGGACAGTCACTCTTCAGCTAAGTCTGACCTTGAGCAAGTTGCTTGACCATTTCAAGTCCCAGTTCTTCATGTGTAAAAAGGGGTATAATCTTTGTTTCACTGTCTGCTAAATACAGTTGCTGTGTGCTTCAAAATAAAGTATACATAACTTTTGCAAGCAGAAACTGGATGATCACATTTGGGAGATTTTGTAGGAAGCGTTATATTTCATTATGTATCAGTGATTTTCCACAGCTGAAATTGTATGATTCAGGATAGTTCTGATAAAAATAACACTTTTGAGCCACAAAAAATAGTTTAATAACTACTAGAATTTATCCAGATTCCAAAGATTTGAACGTGCTGGCACAGAAGTGGTCCCTTAAAGGGTTACTTACTTTTCTTAAGGCTAGAGGATGAGGAAGAGAAGTCATTTACAGGGATACTAGAAAAAAGAGAAATTTCTTAGTCTCTTGGTATGTGATCAGGACATTTTTCATCATTATTCTGGCTCTTTATTATCTCCCATATGTGTTGAAAGAGCTGTTCTGCTTAATAGAAAACTAGAAGATGAATTGGTAAACAGTGTTTAGAGAACAATAATACAATGAAATACTGAAGCCAGCAAGAGCATAATTTGGTATTTCTTTGGTAATTCAAAAGATTTTGTGATGCACTTCCCTTCTTTTGGTGTGGAATGTTAACTATAAGTTCTGTCTTGGTTGATACAGTGGTTAGTTTTGATGAATATTTTTGATTGTTTTTAAATAAAGAATTGTTTTCTTGAAGATGTAAAAGGAAAGATACACTGAAAAATACAGAACATTGTATACGGTAACTGCAACATTGTGCAATGATCAGTTGTGATTGACCTAGCCCTTTTCATCAACACCATAATCTAAAATAATTCCAAAGAATACATGATGGAAAAGCTATCCTGATCCAGAGCAAGAGCTATGGAATCTGAATGCAAATTGAAGCATACTATTTTCACTTTTTTGTGGCTTTTCCCTTTTGTTCTCTTTCTTCTTTGACAACATGACTAATAGGGAAATATGTTTGCATGAATCCATATTAGATTGCTTGCTCTCATGGGAAGGAGGGATAGGAGGGAGGGAAGGAGAAAAAAATGAAACTCAAAATCTTATAAAAAATGAATGTTGAAAACCATATTTATGTGTGATTGCAAAAAAATACTATTCAAAAAAAGAAAAATGTAAGTTATATAAAAGCCAAAGATATTTGCAAATAATATAAATAACATAAAATTTGTAAAAAGACCTTTGCAAATTTTATAGTGAAAAAAATGGAACAGCTTAATTGGAGTTCATTTGAGTTTGAATCCAAATTCAGGACCTTAGGCAAATCACATAATATTTCCATCTCGTTTTCTTCCTTTATGCGTGGGAATCACCTCACCATAACTGCCACCACTTACTTCAAAAAGGTGCTTGGAGGTTCAGATAGAGGAACACATTTTTTTCTGCTTTTTCTGTCTGATTTATGACAGTTACTCTTCTGATTCATTCCATTTTAATCATACCTCCTGAATTTTCTCTTTCAAGTTGTTCAACATGTTGAAAAGATGTATTCTTTGAATCTCTCTGGACTTCACTGTCCTCATTTATTTAACTGCACTATTTTGTTCTTGTGGCCCTGCTACCTGCATACACCCTCAAGTAACATTTCATTTTGCTTTTAATTAAAGATTATGCAACTGATCCATATGGCAGTGTCATGGAGACAGGCTATATACTTATATATCTCTTATATCTAGTGGTAACATTGCTTTTTCATACATTTCTATGATGTAGACACTTTTCAAAATGAAACAAAACAAAACAAAAACATACCATACAAAATTATCTTACAGTAATATATTTCAGCATAGATCTTACTCCGCTTAACAGTTTCTGCATTATAATTGTCTCATATCCTTTTTCTGTGATTCTGTTGTCATGAGAAGGAAGGATGTTACTATTTTATTCAAGTATCAGGAAATATTTGGTTGCTATTTTCATATAGAATCTGGGGCTACTGCAAGTTTTTGGAAAAGCAGGTGTAGTAGAAAGGAAATTGAATACATAGTGAAAGTAGTAAGTTGACTTGTGGAAGTCAGTTCACTTTTCTAGGCCTCAAATTTCTCCTGTGAAAATTAGGGAAGGGGAGAGCACTTGAGGGTCTCAAAGATTCTTTCCAGAAAGGGATCCTATATCTATTTTTTGTGAACTCACTTTTATTGTCTGAGGACAGACTTGAACTCAGGTCTTCCTTACTCCAGGCCCAGTGCTGTATCCACTGCATATCTAGTTGCCCTTCTGTCTTCTTTAGAACTACTCTTTAGAGTACTCTTTAGAAATTACTGGTTGTGCTTACTGCTCCATTATTGAAGCATATTGTGAACACTTCAATGGACATCCCTATCCAAATACAATAACAGGTCAGGCAACCATGGTAATTTATAAACAGTTTCATTTCAATTGGTTAGAACCTTGGTCCAATATGATCCCTAAAGGAATTTTCAATGTATTCTATAATGAGCTCTTGAAACATGTTCGTCTTTGATTGGATATAAAATTAGGCCTGCATCCTTGTTTTTTCCCCCATTCATTCTACTTAAAAAAAGATTTCCCTTTCATCTTTGCCTGAGTTTTAGGAGGCTTTTAATGTGAAATCACTTTCCATTTAGTCGAAAGCCTCCTCATAGCTGATGAATATCATACATAATGAAAGATTATATTAATTTATCCTCGGCAGTAAATCATTTATCACACAAGGGAGAAACATTGTGAATTCTGATCAAAGCTGGACAGTTTCTTTAGTTGTCTGGAACCCAGCACCCTAGTTAGCTGATTGTGCAGTATCCTGAGGGGAAAAGGGGAAAGAATAAAATTTAAAAAAGGAATATTTTTCTATTGGATGGGAATTTCTACAACTACAAGGTTTTAAATGGGCTTTTAAAAAAAATCATGTTTCATGGGGAACACTTCTATGATCCAGGAATGTGAACTATAAAAATCTCCTTTGACTTTTCCGCTTAATGAAATTGAAAAGCTGCAGGACGTTTTATTCTCGGCTTGCTCACTGATACCTGGGAACTGATTTGCCAATGACACTCTGTGTGTGTATGTACACATGTGTATGTATGTGTGTGTTTGCATTGCCACCTATTTTTTTAAAGAGACAATAATTAAGGCATTCTGCCAGTGACTTTACTAGTTGCTTTCCTAATGAGCTCTCTATTTCCTTTATACTGTCAATCAGAGTAGTATCTTTTAAATAAGATTTAGTTCTTAGATTTTCTTATCATTTTGGCTTTATCTCCTCAAACTCTGCACTTCTGGATTTATGGAGATGATCCGTAGTATGTGATATGAAGAAATGTTGATTTACCTAGGACTCTGTGATACTTGCATTTTTCCTTTCATAGGGCCATATACATTCTAGAAAGGAAAGAACCCTCACAAAACTTAAAGATCAAATCTGGGTGTCATTATAATCCTGATGAGCACATACACATGTAAACATGCACATAAACATATGTACACATGCATATGCATATGTGTATGTATGGACACATACGCATATATACATGTGGGGGTCATGAGAGCTCTGTAATACTTACATATATCCTCCACTTGTTATAGTTGGTAACATACTGGAATCCTTCACACACACACATACACACACAAACATTTACACAGATATGCATACATACATATACAGCTTATGTATACACATGTATATGTGTTTATATGTATGTGTGCACATGTTCGTGGTGTGTGTGTGTGTGTGTGTGTGTAGCAGCTAGGTGATACAATGGATGGAGTGCTGAGCCAGGAGTCAGAAAGACCTGAGTTCAAATCCAGCCTCAGACACTTATTAACCATGTGACCCTGGGCAAGCAACAACCCCATTTACTTCAGTTTCCTTGTGTGGAAAACGACCTGTAGAAGAAAATGGCAAGCCACTTTGCCAAGAAAACCCCAAATAGTGTCAGAAAATCTGCACACAACTGGAAAACAACTGGAAAGCATCAGCAAATATATATACATAAATATATGTGTGTGTATTCACACATATAAATGTGCATATATGCGTATGTATACACAAATATACATATATAATTGTGTGTATATGTATATGTGTGTATGAATGTCTATTACATCTATCTTTAAATGCAAAAATGAAAGTAATAGAGTTTAACACTATAGCTGCAAGATATCACAAAGGGTATCTAGTTCAACCGTTCCATTTTGCCAATGAGGAAATTTGCACACAGATAGTTTGCCTAAGGATTATACAGGGCATTTTAGAGTTGTGATTTGAACACTGATCTTCTAACTCCAGAGCTACTGCTTATCCCACTATAACACATAGTCAATGTTCTCTATAGAAATCTAATGAATAAAACATAAAAATAAATTAATTTTTTAAAAAAGCCTCAACTATCAAATTGTCTTACAGTATATTCCTCAAAGTACACCCAGTGAGTCACAATTTTCTTAAAAGGATTCATGAAACATTTCCAGCGAGACTGCATTGCCCTTGCTTAATCAGCCCCAAATAATAAAATATCCGTATTTTTCCAGCCATTTCAACTAGAACATTAGGTTAAAGCAGGTGTCCAATTAAATGAAAATTACAATGGTAATTCCTAGGATAAGTTAATCTGTTGATTGTGGGTCTGGGTAATCTCATTGCCTCCTAGATTTCCATGTAGAAGCAGAAAAGTAGTTCTTTCCTATTTCTAAGTTCTCAGAGGAGAGAAATAAATTGATTTTTTTTTTAAATTTTGGTGGGAAGTGGGATGTATTCAACCTCTGACTTCATTATTATAAAGAACTAACTCCCTATGAAGAGCCTTCATTCAACCCTGAAGATGAGCACCTACTATCTAAATTTTATTCTTAGGGAGTATGTGATTCTAAAAGTTGAAGTTTCCAATTCAAGAGCTTCCTACAAAGAAAGAAAAAAAGTCTTGACTCCCCAAGGAAAAAAATAAGGAAACAATGAAAGGAAAAACAAGCCAAAATAAGTAATAATAGAAACAACAACACTGTGCAAGGCACTATGCTAGAGTTTTGGAGAAACACAGTCAAACGTGAAAATAGTCCCTTCCCTTAAAGAGTTTAAATTTTTCCTCCTCCATTAGGTCATATTGCTATACCTGAAGTTCCCAAAGGACATGGCTAAGAAGGTACACTTTATTAATTTTGTATTTCTATTTTATTTTTCTATCTCCTTAAATTCATGAGGTTGAGTGGCTTGACCAGGGCACCTGAAGTCAGCATGTGTCAGATGCCAGACTTCAATCCATATTTCCTTGACTCGAATAGTTGCTCTCAATTCTCTATAATTTTAAGTTACATTGTAGTTTATGTTAGGCATTGATAGAGGAAGTTCACTCACAGAGGAATTCCTTAGAATATCTGTTATTTATACAGCGCTAAGTTTTGCCAAAGAACTATCTATAATCTCATTTTATTATCACAACCCAGTAAGGTAGGTGCTATCATCATCTTCATTTGACCAGTAGTGAAGTTGAAAAGCATTTATTAAACATCAGTTATGTACCAGTCACAGCCCTAAGCACTGGGCAAGAAAAGAGAGAAAAAAACAGTTCCTTCTTCCCATAAAAACAGTCCTGTCACATAAAAACAATCAAATGCAAATGATACACACGCATCATTATGTATATATGTATGCATATATGTGTATGGGTATATATATATATATATATATATATATATATATATATATATATATATATATGTATTGTGTACACACACTTATACACCCAACAAATTGGAAATAATCTGAAAGGGAAGTCACTAATCTAGACAAAAATCTTGATTTCCTAAACACCAAAGCACTTAAGACCCAGAATTGGAAGCCTTCCCAGGCATTCGCAGGTCCAGTTCCACACAGAAGCAAGCTACTCAAATAGACCACCTCTAACCTCCATATATCTACTAAAAAATACCCAACAGTACAAAAAGTTGGAAACAACTTTAAAGTCATTTAGCCCAATCCCCTCAATCTAACAGAGGAGGAAACTGAGACCTAGAGCATTAAACTCTCATCCAAATTTGAACAGGAATTTAATGATGGAACTCAGAACTAAAATATCTTCAACCTAAGTGATTGATTCAGGTCCATACCGATATCTAGCAAAGAAAATACTTGAACCCAGGTCTCTAAATCTATGAGGCCGACTATCTATCTGTTATACCATGATGCTTCTCATTTTATTTTATATAACCTTAGAAAAGCAATGACTCTTAACAGGTTCAGTGCATTACTCATTTCATGTTCATTCTAATAAAATAGAGCAAATGATCCACTCCTTTTAAAGTTAGCAGAAGTGAATTTAATTTAGAAAGAACAGCTTGCTTCTCCCACTACCAGTATGTGATATAATTAGGACTTATACTTTGACTCCTCGTACAGTATTTTTTTTCCAACTTTCATTAGAGGTTTAGTAGCAAAGTACTTGAACACTGGTATAGAAATCTAGAAAAAGAAAGGTAATTTACCCCTTCTAAATTTCATCTTACACTGGGAATTATTTAATATCGATGGGCAACTGTATATTAGGTACTGGAATTGGCACATTCATTCTATATGGACACTGCCTAGGAAAAGGTCAAAATAATGCATATGTGTATATGTATAAATCCTTTATAGTATCTTACAAAGGTACCCTTAAATATGTAGCCTTTACGATTTAAGTATGTACTATATTTATAAAGATTACACAATTAACTATAGATTTACATATATACATATGCATATATACATATGTGCATATTTGGAGTTCTAAAAGATCTATGCATATATACAAATATATAGCCATGACCTTTGCCTCATCAATGAATGACCTATATAAATTGAATGAGCCATTTCTAGTACCACATGTATGTATGGATAGATGTGTGTGTGTTTGTGTATACACACACATACACATTTATAATCAATGTATTTATAGCTGTAAAGTCCTATTAGTTGACTCATTGTTGGCGAGTTTATTTTGTATACTCATATTGCATCTGAAATGATTGCTTTCTTTACTACTCATATGTTAAAGTATATACAAAATGGATACTTCAAAATGTTATTTCTAGTTGTGTTATTGTTTTATGAGGAAGAAATTCATGTAATCACTTGGTTTTGGGGAGAGATTACCAACTCACACTGTTGGAGGGCACCTCCAAGCTTACCTAGTTGAACTCATTCCTAAACAAGTTCCCTCAGCAACACTCCTAAAATGATTATCCAGCCAAGGATCGAAGACCTCTCTAATGATGCTGCCTTCTAAGGCAGTTCATTCACTTTTTTGAATATCTCTCATTTTTTTGAAGTTTTCTTCTGTATCCACAGAATATCTGAAGATGGCGATCATGATCCTTCTTGAATTTTCATAAGAATAAACCTCTCGAATTCCTTATATTCTTTTCTTATCCCCCAGTTCTATATAAACTTTGGCACCCTCCTTTAGGTGTACTGTAATTTATTAATGACTCTCTAAAATGTGACACCCAGAAGTGAGTACACTAATGCAAATGGTGTCTTTACAGGAAAGAATAAAGCAGAATGGACAATAACCTTTTATAGAACACTTTGCCTTTCAATGCTACCCATGGTCTGATTAGTCATCATTTGATTGAATTATATTCAACAGCTTGATCATCATGAGTCATGTCCATCAGTTATTCATAATTACTGCTATATGGCTGGTACAATTTTTCATCAATCATACCTTTTTTTTTTCTGGTGTCAGCCTTTATGCTGCCTCTTCTTTAACACTCATTTTTAGGAATTGCAGCCTGGTCATGCCTGTTCTATGGCTTCCCATTGCTATTTTGTTGAATCTCATTTTCAATGATTAGTTGAATGGAATTTATATGGTTTACAGTCATATGGCACACACATGCAATACAAATATGTATATGTATGCATTTATATATATACATTATACATACACACATATATATATATATATACATAATTCACATATATATACACAATATACCATATATTTATGTATATATTCACATATACATACATAAATATATATATGCATACACATACATACATACACACATATAATCTTTCAGTCAATTAACAAATAATTCTTAATCACGTCCTTATGTGACAGTCACTTTGCTAGGTGCTGGGGAAATTTTGACTCAAAAATAGCTGAGTATTCTTGAGTAAATGGCATTAAAATCAACAATATCACAAAATTATGGGATTTTATGTACATGTGAAGTTGACTAATGAAAGTCACATGAAGAGCACTGAAAACAATCATTTTAATTTCAGATTTCATTTTTAGAAGTTAAAAGTTATAGTGATTTAAATAGCCATGAAATAATATATTTGGTTTAGGAAATATAGATATCACGAAGAGGGTTACAAAAGATCTATTTTCCATATAATTTTACCATTTGTTGCTTAATCTTTAAACCTTACATAGTTATTAAATAGTACTTCTTTTTATGAAATCACTTAATTGAATGTCTACCCTATGTAGTTTTTCTACTATTCTTTAAAGCAGTGGCATAATTGTTTTCTACATTTACTGCTTTCTAGATCTTGGGATGACTTATAAGTTCCCAGTGAAGAAAACTTGAATCGTACTAACATCTGCTGTAATGCCACAGTATTTGAATGATTTTGAGCCAATTAAGTTATATTATAACCATTAGCTGGACAACTTTGAGAGAAATCCCATCATTAAAACTATTACTAAGAGTACTTCCTGTGACCAACAGAAAATTAGCTGGTATTTACTTAATAGAAAATACAGAAACAATAATTTAGAATAGAAAATAGACTTCTGAAGGATGTTCAATTTTAGTTGTTCTTTTTAAAGGTTAATACAGACTCTTTGAATTCCCTGCCCTTAAAAGAAACATGAGTTTTCCTTTACTTTAGAGCTAAGTAACGTTATTAATCAAGGAAACAAGCAAATATTTATTAAATGCCTGCTGTATTATAGGAACTGAGTTAGATGCTGAAGTATAACCTGTGGCAAAATGATTTAGAGACATGTTGGGCCAAATAGGTGACAGTTAAGTTTAGTGATTTGAAAAAAATAAAGTTAATAAATTACTAGAAGGGACTGATTGATATCTGGGGAAATTATTGCTTTTTTACATATTCACCATTCATCTTCCCTTTTCATTTGTCCACAATGGTATTCAGATTTTCTTATCCTCTCTCCTTCTCTCATCCAATATTTGAACAATTGTTCTCCTTTTATTTTGAACAAATATTTTGAAAAATATAATCTCCATCGAATTCCTTCTGCCCATTTTACATAAAGTTGAGCAATAGCCATGATCCTTTGCTTATCACCGAAAGAAATTTTTTTGGGATGCTTTTACTATTTTTCACTAGGTTAAGAAACAAAAGCAGATATATCAAAATATTGAATTAAGTGTAAATTATAAAGCCTAGAGCAATTTTAAATCAAGAAATGCCCATTTTACCTTATATACACACAGTATCCATCCCTAAGACTTTAGATTTCTTCTTTATACATGGGTATAGTATTGACTTCATTCCTGAGAGAAGAGTACATCTAATAAAATACATCTCCATTTTTTTTTATTATGACATACCTATTAATATAATTTGTTTTCAGTTTTCAACACTCACTTCCACAAGATTTTGAATTCCAAATTTTCTTTGCAGGTCTCCCCTCCCCCCATCCCAGGACAATATGAAACCCAATCACTCCTTTCCCCAATCTGCCCTCCTATCACCTCCCTGCTCCTGTACCCCTCCCCTCTATTTTCCTGCAGAGGAAGATAGTTTTCTATACCATTACCTATATAACTTATTTTCCATTTGCATTCAAAAACAATTTTTAGCGTTCCTTTCTAAAGTTCTGAGTTCCACATTCTCTCCCTTCCTCCCTCCCCATCCACTCTCATTGAGAAACCAAACAGTCTGATATAAGTTATACATGTATAGCCATGGAAAACACTTCCATAATAGTCATGTTGCTAAAGATAAACCACATCTCCTCTAACTGCCTTAACTTAGTAAGGTCTCATGAGTTACAAATATCTTCTTTCCATGTAGGACTGTAAACAGTTCAACTTTAATGAGTCACTTATGATATCCCTTTCTTGTTTACCTTTCCATATTTCTCTTGATTCTTGCATTTGAAAGTCAAATTTTCTATTCAGCCCTGGTCTTTTCAACAAGAATGCTTGGAAGTCCTCTGTTTAATTGAAATTCCATTCCCCCCCCCCCGAAGTTATTACACTCAATTTTCCTGGCTAAGGTGATTCTTGGTTTTAATCCTACCTCCTTTGATCTGTGGAGTATCATATTCCAATTCCTCTGATGCCTTTGTGTAGAAGCTGCTAAATCTTGTGTTATTCTGAGTGTGTTTCCACAATACCTGAATTATTTCTTTCCGGATGCACGTAATAATTTCTTCTTGACCTGGGAACTTAGGAATTTGACTACAATGCTCCCAGGTGTTTTTCTCTTTCAGGAGGTGATGGGTGGATTCTTTCCATTTCTATTTTACCCTCCGATTCTAGAATAACAGGGTAGTTTTCTGGGATAATTTCTTGAATGATGATGTCTAGGCTCTTTTTTTGATCATGGTTTTCAGGTAGATCAATAATTTTTAAATTATCTCTCCTGGATATATTTTCCAGGTCAATTGTTTTTTCTTTCCAATGAGATATTTCACATTGTCTTCTATTTTTTCATTTGTTTGGTTTTGTTTCATAATTTCTTTATTTTATAATTTATAATTTCATAAAGTCAGTAGCTTTCATTTGTTTCATTCTAATTTGTAAGGATTTATTTTCTTCAGTGAGCTTTTGTACCTCATTTTCCATTTGGCAATTCTGCTTCATAAAGCATTCTTTTCCTCATTGGCTTTTTGGACCTCTTTTACCATTTGAGTGAGTCTAATTTATAGGTGTTATTTTCTTCAGCATTCTTGGGTCCCCTTCAGCAAGCTTTTGACTCTTTTTTTCATGATTTTCTTGCATTGCTCTCATTTCTCTTCCCAGTCTTTATTCTATTTCTCCTAATTTATTTTCAAAATCCTTTTTGAGGTATCCCATGACCTGAGACCATTTCATATTTTTTGGAGGCTTTAGATGTAGGAACCCTGACCTTGCTATCTTCCTCTGGTTGTATGTTTTGATCTTCCTCACCATAAGAAAATATATTTTCACCAAGAAAGTAACCATCTATAGTATTATATTTCTCCTTTTTGGTCATTTTCCCAGACAATTGTAGTGTATTCCCCAAGATTCAGGAGTTTTGTGCAGTTGACATCTTTAGGGACCACTAAATTCTCAGTTCCTACAAAGTGGCATGACCAAAGATGTGTCTACTCCTCTCCTGACCTGAACTATGGTCTGTGAGCAATCACAAGCATTCTTTTCTACCCTGGAACAAGTAGGGTTCTCTCTCCACAGCTGCCACCAGCTCTGCCACCCCAGCATTCCTCCTCACCCCAGGAGGACCACCCAGGACTGTGGCCCAGATCAGTTACTTGATTCCCCCACAATCTGTAGGCCAAGAGTTACAGAAGCAGCTATCACTGCAGCTGGAACTCTCATTCTGTCGTTTTTTTGCTTCTACTGCTCTAGAATTTGTTTTCGAGTCATTTTTATAGATATTTTGAGTGGTTTGAGGGAAAAGCTCAGGCAGGTTCCTGCTTCTACTTCATCATCTTGACTCTGCACCCCAAAGGATATATTTTTTAATGTTCTAAAAATAATATGTTTTTTCTACTTCCTGATTCTACTTTCTACACAGGAATGGGATTATATAGTAATCTAGAGCCAGTTGGTGACAGAGTGGATATACTACTTCCCCTTGGTTCAGGAAGATTTTTGTTCATATGTAACTTCATACAGTGGCCAGCTATGTGACCTTGAGCAAATCATATAACCTCTAACCACCTCAATTTCATTAACTCCAGAATAGCATGATAATTGCCCCTTTACCCAAGGCCCTTGTGAGAATCAAACAAGATAATATTTGGAAAAGTGCTTGGCACAATGTCTGGTATGTAATAGATGCTTAATACATGTTTTTTTCCTTTTTTTTCTACTTACTATCTACATTGACTTTATTAATTTTGAGACTGATTTCTAAAATTACAATTTGCAATGGACTAATAAATGTTATAGCCATATTGCTTCAGGTTTGCATATGTCTCTGTGTGTGTGTGTGTGTGTGTGTGTGTGTGTATAGGAAGAATGTTAGTACAATAAAACAGTTCTCATGAGGGACACTCTTAGGATCTAAAGGTTAAGGCTGCTGCAATCTGCTATTTGTGTATATAAGTGTCAGCAGAAGAAAGAAAGATACAGTTCATAAGCTTAAGAGCCCCATGAGTAACAGTCACTCAGGAGGATGAAGCAAACATCTGTACAAACTAGTGATAAAATTCCATCATAGAACTGGAAGGAAAACTATAGGCATTCTCTTCCTAATGTTAATTGGTTTCCCAGAAACACAAAATTATCCAAAATGATCTAACAAGGGACAATAAATTCTAAAAGAATTATGCTATAAATGAATGATTGGCCAAGTGACATGTTAATCAACTTTATGGGGGTGTTTGGTCATAAAGAATTAACTATATACTTGAGAATTGGTGAGAGTTGTGGTAAATCTAATGAGGCTCTTACCTGAATAACATAAAAGGAAAACATTTTTCTTAGATGATCCCAAGGTGGAACATAAGGGAAAGAAACACATACCGCTGATGCAATCATTGTGTTTCAAAAACAACGTCAGATGTTTCACATATAAAATGAAATGATATGAAATCAGAATAAAAAAATCTTCCTTTCTGTGAAATGATATGAAAATTCAGTCATGTTGGCATAATATCACTCAAATCGGAAGTGATTTGGTGGTTTTATATGTTTTAACTTACTCCATATCACTTTGAATATGAGGAAAAACAGTATCACTGGGTTTTGGTACTTAATGGAACTTTGGAGACATGGATATATCCTGTAAAGAAGAATTGGAAGGAAAAATAGCTAGAAAAATATCAATTGTCTCTTTCAGCTGTCTGTAACACCCACTCCTTTTTCTTCTTTCAATAATAGTAGAGGGGTTATTTGGGGAAAAAAGTATCAATGTTACTGGAAGAGAAAAAAAAATTACAGTAAGAAGAGATAAAACAAATCCAACTACACAGAGGTTCGACCTATTCTGGAAGGACCAAAATCTTTATGGCATCAAATGACTGATTGTCAAGATATCCATAAGAGGGAAGGAATGACCATAGGCCATATTAAAAAGTGGCTGAGAAGTTATCAATGACCAATGAAACAAATGACTTCTTTTCAATTTATATAAGATATTTATAAGAATAATCTAGGGTATGATTGATGAAGATTTAAAAAAAGAGTACACAAACTTCAGCAATTAGCAGACTACAAGTTACACAACTTATAAAAAGGTATAGAGAATACAAAATGTTATTGTGCAAATTATTCAGTAATTATAAAAAAGATGATTTGATGACCCTTTTAAAGTCACTAATATTACTTTTTAAGTGACACATTAAAAACTTTCCTCCAACCGAGTATTTCCCATGTGTATATTAAAATTACATAACATATTTTGAAAGATATAACAATAGAGAGAACTTACTCTTATCAGATGATATAAGGCAATGGTTATTCTTATCAAACAAGGCATAAAGCAAGGATAACTATGCTTCCCAAGCTTTGTTTTTGTCATGGAAAATGAATGAAGGAAATGAATGAAGATCGAATGGAAAATAAATAGAAGTGTTCCTTGTAGATGGTAAAGAAAAGAAAACAAACCTCTAGATAGTCTTGTTTGCAAATTACATTGAACTATTTGCATCAAACTCTATCAATATTCCAGGAACCTAAATGAATAATAATTATGAAAATGAAATGTGGTATATTAACACAAGAAATACCAACTAGGTCAACAACATTTATTGTCCAGACTGACATAGACCATTGGTTGGATAACCCATAGACTTAATTCAACAGTTCATGTATCTTTTACTCTGAAGATTGGAAAGTAGATAAGAGAATAGAGGGCACTGCATTGCCAATGGAAAACTACAAAGTTATTTTTGAGAGGAATATGAACAGAAAGGGGAGATGGATATGTCATTTATGAAGAGAAAATCATAACTGGTTGAAATACTCATTGGTATATATGGGATGACATGAAATGTAAAGGATAGACCTGAGCACTCTTGCCTCTCTGGAGAATTTACCATGACATGGACAAAAAGGGAACAATAGGAGTCGGCAGGAATGGGTTCAGCATGGTTCTTTACAACTGAAAGGAGAGAACACCAACTCATTTGGCTTTGGCTCCAAAGAGTTTTGTTCTTGGAAACCCTATGAAAATCCTAAACATAGCTCTTTTTCTATCTTCTCAAGAATTCTTCTGCATTTTAACCTCATCATTTTAACATTTATTAAGTAACCAATATATGCCAAACAATATGCTAGCAGTGCACCTGATAGAACTTTTGTCAGGTATGCAAGGAGTTTGTTTAGATTCATAATGAGGGCAAAGGTAAAGCATCCTTTGTTCCTTCCTAGTAAACAAGAAATGAAGGGAAATTAAATTTAAAAATTAGATCATTTGAAAGTACTAGGGAAGTTTGGAAAAAACAGCTTATTGAAGGTAAATGACTGAAGATTAGAGTGCAGACTTCAACAGCAATTTAGCTGTGCAATCTTTGCGTAATTACCCACCTCTCTGTGCTTGTTTCCTCCTCAACAAAATGGAGGCAATAATCCTAGTACTTTCTACCTTTTACAGTTGTCTTATTTTAAATCATCTCATCACCACCACCATCATCATACATGATTCAGTTCACTATTAGAACTTAAAATCTCCTTGATGGTAAGGCCAGAGTCTCAGTGTCTTTGTACCTTAGCAACTCACATAAAGTGTGTGACATCATGTGCACCTAATAAAAATTCCTTGATTAATTTATTCACTAAGCATTTAGTCTGTTTCTTGACTCCTGAAATGGAAGTAACCATGGTTTTTCAAAGTTAAATGAAAACTCTAACAGGTTTTATTTTTCCAGTTGTAAAAGTTCCAGATTTAGGACTAGCAACTGACTACTGTCGTATGATAAACCTTGCTAAAATTGAAAAGTCCTATTATCAGTTGGTTGGCCACCATATGATATTGGGGGGAGGGGCTAGAAGAGTTGCAGAAAATCATGAAAATTTCTAATCTGATCATCATTGATGGAGTATTTCAATATGATGAAATAACAGATCTCTTTAAGGAAACAGAGTTTTAGAATGATACCACCATCGTTTATTCAGAAAAACCACCTGGCATTGTGGCTATATTGTTACATAAGCCCATGGTTCTAATCTAGTGTCCGAACTTGTTAGCTGTATGACTAGGTCCTGGTGGGTTATCTTTTCCAGTCTTCAGTTTTATTTTCCATAGAATGACAGTGATAAGGCTTGCAGTACACACAGTTGTTGGAAGATTCAAATGAGAGAATGTCTAAAATTTGCTTTCCAAATTATAGTTATGTAAATGCCTACTATTGTTTTTATTGTATACTAGAAATGTATTTCTTTAAGGAACAAGCTCATATGTGATTTCATGCATAGCATTTTATTTTTTAAGTAAAATATTATTTTAAAAAAAGGCAACATGACAAAGTGTATAAAAAGTTTAAGTAACAGAAAAACCTGGATTCAGTTCCCACCTTGAATCCAAACTGAATGCCGGTCGCAATGGACAACTACCTTCATTACTCAACATGCCATGAAATTCACTAAAATTCTACATTGCTGAGTAAGTAGAGAGTTGCAAGAGAGAGACCCTTATGGTTAACAAACTAATAAGCGTTACTATGTATCACAGGAAAAATGATCATGACTTAGTTTACTTTAAGTTCTAAGTGGAAAATAACATTGTAATGCTTAAATTTGTCTGACTCAGTTTCAAGAGTCAGACAAATTTATTAGACATAGAGTGGAAAGGAGCTGTGTGCTTTCAGATCTTTTTGAAATCACACACATCATCCACTATATTCCTAAGAACAGAGCGGGAGCTACTGCCATGTTATCATTTGTTTCATTAGAAGTTACTCTCCTTTTTCCCTAGGAAATTTACATGTGTCTACTACATCTATAAGGTGCCAGTTGTAAATATGAGATTATCAGATGCCAACTCTTCACTTTAGCCTGTTTTCCATGCACAGAAAGATAAATTGAGAGAAAGACAGAGAGAGAGAGAGAGAGAGAGAGAGAGAGAGAGAGAGAGAGAGAAAGAGAGAGAGAGAGAGAGACAGAAACAGAAGGAAAGAGAGAATTTATAGTTAGCTGTTAATTAGAAACATAGTTTCTTAGAGACATAGAATAAGAGAACAAAATTTAGAATTAAAGGGAACCTTGGAAATTATCTGATATAAACTTATATTTTAGAAAAGAAGAAACTGAATCTCAGAGAAGTTAAAGTTCATGAGGCCATTACCTTCTAGAGCTAAAGATGCTAACATGGCTCCTTTGACTCCTAGGTCCATCCAGGGGTGTTCCATCCACTGCACTAAAATGTCATTTCATTTTCTAGATCATAAAACTAACATCTGGAACAAAATTTTGTCAGTGTTGTTTTATTTGTCTAGTAACAAAAGTTATCCTACATGTACCAATGTGCCTATAAAATATTATGCTGCTACATAAATATTGATGACTCAATAACTTTTTTCTAGAAAAAAAAGAAAACCTATAAACTTTTAAATAGCACTAATTAAGAACAGTACACTCTATTCTTAAACTCCAGTGAATTATTAAACTTTAGTAACTTGGGTAATTGGAGTAATAGAAAAAGTACAAAATGACATTTAAAAAGAAAGTTACTAGTTTTTGGTCAAAGCATTATTCAACTTCACAATAGATTCTCATTTCAGTTTCTGTGAACCAATAGTTAAAGTTATTGGGGGGAAAAAACTTGTTGTCTGACTAGTAGAATGAAAATCCATGTAAACTGTGAGAAGTGAATTTTACTTGACTTTAAATGCCATGCATACAATGCTTCTATAATCCTGACAGCATATATTGTTAAAGATTAAAAAGCTGCAAGGCAATTCAATTATTTTTTTAAAGCCTCCAGTGGGATTCCAGAGGGGATTAAGTATATTGGAAGTACATAAGCAGTCACAATTTATACCAAATGTAAAATTGCAGATAATCATCAATGTCAGGAAGTACTAAATGAAATAAATTAGTATATAAGTATAGTGGTGACAGGTAAAGGGGAGCGTTGGCAGGAAAGAAGGATTCTGCTTGGAGGAAGTCCTGACTATGTCTTGTGCTACCTAATTGAATCCTTAAAAAGCATATGTAAGTACTGCTATTTACAATATTTAGCATAATATTAAGCACTTATTGTATGTCAAGAGTCACAGTACTTTTGCAAAAGAGAGATGCTCTCACAACCAGGAAGATCTGAGTTCAAGGGCTTCCTTTAATAAATCTTAGGTGTGTAGGTTGGCTCTGCTGTGCATTTGACTGTTAACATAAAGGTTGATGGTTTAAGACCACATAGGAATGAAATTCTTTCACTTACCTGTGGCTCCAAGGATCTGTAGGATAAGCAGCAGTCCCACCCTGGTAAACTGTCTTGGCAGATGGGTTAAACCAGGTTGAGTGTAACTGACAGGTCTCAAGCCTGTCAGATAGTTAGGAAGATGTCTCCCACAAGCATGTGAAGAGAGGGTGGGTAAGCACAATTTCTTCCAACAGTCATGAAAAGGGTGGAAGCCAGTGTTGTGGAACTCTTATAGTCTAATAGGGGAGATATGTAGATACAACAACACTATTGGAGGGTTTTGGGGGCATGGGGACAGCCTGTGTAAAAGCATGGAAATGGAGCAGAACTAGTAGGCCAGGGTATGTTAAGGGACTAAACAAGGACTAAGTTGGCAAAGGAAGTCAAGAACCAAATTACAGAAGCCTTTAAATACCAGGCATAAAAGGATGTATTATATCCTAAAAGCAAAGAGGAGCTCTTAAAATTTTCTTAGTAAGAAAGTATCCTAGTGAAATCTGTCCTTTATGTGCATTAGGGCAATAGCTGTACGAAGGCTAGATTGAAGAAGGGAGAAATTAAAAGCAGGGAGGATCAACAAAGAAATCGGTGCAGATTAGAAATGTTGATATCTGAACTAGGGAAGTGGTTTATGAGAGGAGAAAAAGGAATGGATTGAAGAGTTGGAGGAATAGAATTGACAAGATTCCTCAACTGATTGAAATGGAATATTGTTTGGTATTTTCAGTCATGTCTGACTTTTTGTAATGCTATTTGGGGTTTTCTTGGCAAAAATACTGGAGAAGTTTGTCATTTCCTTCTCCAGCTCATTTTACAAATGAGGAAATTGAGGCAAAAAGAGTTAAGTGACTTGCTTAGAGTCACAGAGCTAGTAAGTGTCTGAGTCCAGTTTTAAACTCAGGAAGAGTCCTTTGGACTTCAGACCCAGCAGTCTATCCCCTGTGCCACCTTAGCCTCCCTTCAAATATAAGAGCTATCATTTTTATGAGCTTTAAGATTTGCAAAATAATTCACATATGCTATCTCATTTGATTCTCATACCAATTTTGGGGGAGTGAATGAGGGAGTGTTGATCACTATGATCCACATTTTATAGACAAGGAAACTCAAGCTGAGGGATTAGGTGACATGTTAGGGCACATAGTTCTAAATGTCTGAGGCAGTGTTTGGATGGATCTTCCTGCTTCCAAGTCCAGTATACACTTAGATACCAATGAATATAGTGAAGAATCGAAGATTACTCTAAGGTTTGAAAACTGGTTCAGTATTACAAGGGTAATGACCTTCACAGAAATAGAGTAGTTAGGAAGAGGGGTAGGTTTAGGGAAGCAGAAAATTCCTCCTCTGTTTTGCCACAATGAGTTTGAGATGGCAAAGGAACATTTAGGTGGATGCCTAACAGGTAGTTGAGGATATGAAACTTGAGTCCAGGAAAAAGATTAAATATTACATGGAGGGTGGGATTCCTTTTGTATGGATTGAGCTAGTTGACCCTCAAAGTCCCTTCTAACTCTTATTCTGTGATCAGAAAACCACTCATGTAGTGTCCATTTATCATCAAATGAAGATAAATATATAATGATGCCTGAAGAAAACAAAAGACCTGGCTGTCACACAAATCCTCTTTGTTTCAAATATTCATGCTTTTAGTATCAAGGAAAAAGAGTAAAAACAAACAGGAAATATGTAAGTTCATTTTTCAAAACTTCACTTTATAAAAATCCCCCATCATGCTGTCAGAAACTCATTCTTGATGCATTGTTTCATCCAACCAAGTACACTTTAAGATTTTCTCTTTTACTTACTCTCTTTAATATTGCTATAAACTCCAATCCTCTCATTTGCACTGTCTTTTGGCAGCATTCAGTCACCCATTTGGATGTGTCTGAACTAGTGAATCTGATACATGTTACCCTTAAAGGAAAACATTAATTTCCAATTTTTAAAGACACAGGACAAATTAGCAGTTACCTGCTCTCATATCAAGGATAATAGCATTGACTCCTCAGTTGGAAACGTGGAAGTTTACTTAACAGTTTAATCCCCAACATGAACATTTTTTATTGTCTTCCATCAGCTGTAATCTCATATTCAGATATAAAGTCAATCTGTGAACAGTCACCTTAACTGAGCATATTTAGTGTAGGTACCCTTGGTTTAATGTGGTGTCCATTAAAAATCAGTTTGATGCCTAAGAATGCATTAGTGTTTTCATTTTCCCAGAAAGGAGGTGGAAGACATGATAACTACACATTTTGATTTAAGTGTGAAACAAAACAAAGAGTTTCCATGTAAAAGCTCCTATGTTTTTGGGAAACCATTTCACAATTATCATTAAAAAGTCAGAACAAGCAAAAATACTTAAACCAAAGTAGTGTCTGCTTTAAGACCCCTATTTGCTGAAATCAAGATCCTACAGAAAGCAAAATTAATCAATGCTGGACATACAGGGCATTCACTTCACAATGGATACAAGTTAAAATTTAAAATGCTGTGTTTGTTAATGCTTCTCTACAAATCTAAGCTAACAAACAGCATTAGTGGCAGCTTTGTTTGTGTAACAGAAAACAAGAATAGTACGTTTCTACAGAAAAGTTTCCCAATCACATATTTTCCCTGATAGAAGCAGAGATGTACCTCCTTTAATATGAGTTCATTAAATGAATAACAAAAGGTTATGAAAATGTATGACTGCTGAAACAAATTTTCTGAAATAGTCTATTTGGTATCTTATGTATCCATACATCAAAGACATTGGCTCTCAATCTGTGATAAGAAGTGCCAAATGTTCTCTGTAGTACCATGCTTGAAAAGATGTTTAAGAGCTCACCACTCATTTGCAAGAATTACATTTTGGTGCACAATAAAAAAGTAGAAAAATTACCTTGATGTCATTCTTTTAAGCTGCCAAGGTGGGAATAGACCTTATCTAATAGTTTGGTATGCACAGAAAACAAAATGTATTTTAAGAAAAGAATTCACTGATGTGATTATAAATGCAATGGCCCTTTTCAGCTCTCTCCAGATTTCATAAATCTCCAACAACCTGGGTTTTTCCCTTAGCCTTTATTGCAGAGGCCTAATTTCCGCTGCTCTAAGGAGGGCAAATTTATTCCAGGAGCAAACTGGAGGAGCAGCCCTTCTTAACTCAAGCGGCACAGATTAAGCAGAAAGAAACCCATTAAATGCCACCTTCCATTTTAAGGGATCATTCAAAGACAAGTCTTCCAGGGTCTCCACTCCTATTCCTTGCACTGACAGGTGAATGTAATGTGCTGCACTTGTCAGAGGCAGCCAAGGAGCCAGAGCGGAGAGAACTGATACTGATCACGTTCCCAGTGGACTTGCAAGGCTCAGGCTACATGCCCCATTGCTCAGCTTTCTGGTTAAATTCCCTTCGCTTGGCCTGTTGATAAGTCCAATGAATGTCTTCCCCTCCCCGGGGAGCTCAGATGGTATGGGAAAAGTATCAGAGTTTCTTAATGCATCTTCTTAAAATCAAATCAAAAAGGCTGCTCTTGAAGATATGCTTTCTATGTGGTAAGAAGAGATTCTGAAATCATTCGTCCTACAACAAGCTTTGGCCCCACTTGAAAACAAGGCAATAATCAGAAATTCTAATGCAATGGAAAAAGCATGAATAAACCTTGGAATCATGGGACCTTATTTTGAATCTGTGCACTGCCACATAAATGAATAGCATTCACGTCTGAGCCTCCTTTTGCGTATATATAAAACAAAGGGAGAGAATTGCATTCTGAGGTCCAAGCTCTGGGTCTATGACTCTATCTAGCTCATTAGGATTTGAACTGTACTTTATATACTTTATCTCATTTGATTCTCACAACAAATCAGGGTGCCAGATGCTATTATTTATCCCCATTTTACAGATGAAGAAATTGAGCCTCAGATATTAAATTATTTTATAATGGTCTAATGGTCAAGTAATGTACCTGAAGGGATTAGAACTCAGTTATTCTTGACTCCAAATTCAACACTGTCTACTACAGATTAAATATGGAACAATTTTTAATTTTAAAAAATAATTTATCAGACCTCTTTTGAGAAACTCCAGCTTCTCTAATGTTCACCCAGCATTTTTGCAACACACACAAACCACCTCCCTCCAAAAAGTGGTAAATTCTAAGCATATGTGGTGCATTAAAAATACCTAGATTTACCTAGGTCTAGTTTTTATATAATTTACAGATTCAGAGCTGGAAGAGATATCAGGAGCCATCTAGTTCAACCCCTTCATTTTTTAAGAAGAGGAAGCTGAGTTCCTGTGAGTTTAAATGACTGTGTGTTCCACCATCACAGGTAGTAAGTGGAGCAACTGACAGATAAAATCATAGTAAACAGCTACAGCGAAGTACCTTCTCTAAGCTAAGACCAAACCTCCAAATCAAGGCAAGGCTTTTATGCAGAATGTAGGGGATCTTCTCGAATTCTCTCCTCTGGGAATCAAAATAAACTGGTTCCCCAATGGTACATAAGACTGAAGAGGCTGTTACTGTAGAAATCATTTGTATAATTGGTGCTAATATTCCTCATGCTCATTGATGTGATGAGGCTAAACTTTCACTATCCCATGTGTACGTTTGTCATTTATCCCCTTCTCCTCAGGTGCAAAGAAGGCTACCAAGGAGTCCGCTGTGATCAGTTTTTGCCGAAAACCGATTCCATCTTGTCGGATCCAAGTACGTCTAATGTTTTGTTTTGTTTTTTCTTATGTCTATAATGCACATAATGGGCAACTGTACTCTATGACATAGGCTTAGAATGAAAGCTGAGTTTCTTGCAGTGATGTGTAATTAATGTTTTGTTTTGTTTTTTACAAATCTACTGAAAGCTGAATCACAGGGTACCTAGCCTGGAGGCTCTTGCTTTGGATTAAGAGGAAATTTCTCTTTCCTCCGCACTAGTTCTAATAACTGCTCAAACTCCCACAAATTGCTCAGCCTACTTGGTCCACTTAGATAATTTGGTGATTTATCTGGTGTGGGAATATCCTCCAGAGAGGTAAATTGAAAGCTATCTGTGAATGAGCGAATGAGTCTTAGTGAGTTTCAGGAGTTCTGTCGTCAATTATAACAAAATTTTAAGTGTCAGAATCAGAATGCAAATCTTTAAATTCTAAGTTCATCACTCCGTCTTACACTGATTCTCAACTAGAAAATAGAATATTGAAATATTCTTCCTACCATCAAAAATAAGTACTACCTGCCTATAATTATATCCAATGGCTGTGGAGAAAGTATAGTACAGTGGAAAAAGCAATGGATTTAAAACTGAAAGACTCGGGCTCAAATTCCACTTCTGCCACTTGTGATTTGTCCTTGATTCTCTACAACGAAATGAATTATTATACTATTTCTAACTTTACAAAATAACTCACCAAAGGTGCCTTTTAGGCATTCTTGGGACGAGCCTCTTAGACCAATATTCTTTCAATTTCCTCAGCTGTAAAATGAGGAGATCAGACTACCTAGCCACTGAGGTCCATTCTAGGTCTAAAACAATAATCTTGTTCCTTGGGTTGACACCAATGCATATGTATTATAGGATGCTGTTAAGTCCTTTTTTTCTTTTTCTTGTGCATTGTAACATGTAGTGGAAGGAGAATTGAACTTAAAGTTAGAATACCTGAGTGTGAGTCTTGACTCTGACATTTACTAGATAATAAAACAAGGCTGAAGACTTTGACCCCTACTAGGACAATGTATCAGCTAATTTGATTATTACATAAAACACTATTAATTCAGATCCACTTTATTTGGCATTTTTACTCATCACGACCGGGATAGAGATTAATTTATGTATTCAATATGCTAAGTATATTAATAATGTAAATAAATGCATTTGTAGTGTTAAAGTTTGAGGCAATTTTGGGAACCAACAGCTTTCGTTAGCCTCATTTTGATGAAAGAATTTGAACCATTGCCTACAAATGGTTAATGCAATAGTTACAAAGAGTTAATATGCTAATTATATTTTTATATTCAATTAATGACAGAAAGGCAAGACTTCTATTAATACAAGTCATTTAAATATGTAACCATAACATTAAAATTACATATTTTATGTATTAAATAATATAACTGCATTTTAAAAGTTTTCTTTAATTTAGATGTTTTTTAAAACTAATATGAATGCCACTTATACTCAAAAGAGAGGATTTACTAAAGCTATAAAGCATCATGAACTCTTAAAATTGCTGGAATATAATTGTGTTGCCTAGCACCCTTTCTTGAACAAAATAAATACTTCTTAGGATTCTTTTATTTCACTGAAGTTTACTAATACTTTTAAGTAATTTAAAAATATTTCTGAGGCACAACAAAATCCCCTTGCAGAATAACAAGTGACCTATCTTGCAAAAACTAAACATCAGCAATATATATATATATGTATATATATATGGATTTCTTTCATATAAATTCAGCACTATTTACATACCCTTAATACACTGTGATTGTTGAATCGAATTGAATATAGATAAGTGGATTTGTGTCTTTCTTAATAATGATATTGGATGGATATTAGAAATAGTCTACTGAAGTTTCATTTACAATGATGAAGAACAGTCAACTAATATCCAGAGAGGTCAATTGCCTTACCCAAGATCAGAAAATGAGTGGCAGAATCTGTCCTAGAATTTCAATCTCTCCTGATCCAGTAATTTTTATACATTCCTGCTAGTATCTATAAATAATATATTCCATTCATTAACTTTTGGGTTCAAACTTTTTTTCTTTCTTTTTTCTTCCTTGTTGAAAAAGTAGTTGAAAAATCTCTTAGATGTATACAATTAAATATACTGAAAGGAAATTTGATTTAAGACATTTGCCCATTATATCGGCAGTATTCTTTTCTAGCCCAGATACATTTCTCCATCAGGACAGTAAGGTTGCTTAAAACTCAGAGGCCATACTAACTCATATCCCCATCATAATCCTATTTTTTTTGTTATGGTGATTATATATGAGAGCAATATTGTTAAGTGTTTTTTTCTTATACAAAGGAAAGCAAATTGGATTTGAAGTCAGAATGCCTGTGAGTTAGACTCTAAAATTTCCCAACCATGTAACTTTAGGAAGCCACTTCTCCTCTCTCCTAATCAATCTCTCCTCTCAATCCTAATGATTTTCTAAATCATTAAAGGAAAAGGTAGTTTCAGAAGAGATCTTAGATTTCTTTCTGCTATAATACACATGAATCTTTCCTTGCTTGGAGTCAATAATGTTGTTTGTGGTCGTAGTTGAAAGTAATCAGCAGAATTAAGTTGAAAATTACTTTTTTTTTTCTTAGTAGACTGACCTTTGGTAATTCATTTAACATATATTCACCTAGCATCTATTATGTACAGTAAATTGTGGTAGGCTCTGTGTCACATGGAAAGTTGTCCCATACTCAATCCTTCCTTCAGAAGTTCATAGTGAATATTTTTCATCACCTTTGCTGTTTGCCTAAAGCAAGAGAGAAGGCTAACTCTCCATAGTGGCCTTCAGATGGAGGCATGATCAGTCACAATCAGAAGACAGACTGATGAAAAGAAAAAAAAAACTTAGGAAAGACCTCTCTTCAGAACCTCCCGGTTCCAGTCCTAGTGCTACCACTTACTAACTTTGTGACTTTGTCTCCCTTTTTGTTATTGCTCCCTCTTTCCAGTCTCTGTCCAACTCTTCATGTCCCTATTGGAGATTTTCTTGGTAAAGATCCTGGAGTGGTTGACTATTTCCTCCTCCAGGTCATTTTAGAGATAAGGAAGAAGATGAAGTTCCCAAAGCTAGTAAGTGTCTGAGGCTAGATTTGAACTCAGGATGATGAGTCTCCCTAACTCTAGGCTCAACACTGTATCCACTGCACCACTTAGATGCCCTAAGTTTTCATTCTGTATCTGTCAAATAAGGTCATTGTATTTGATGTCCTTTAAGGTCCCTTACAGTTCTTTGATTTTGTGTATATTCCCTTCTCCTGATAACATCCATCAGTCATGATTCCACTGACCATTCTCACTGACCTACAGAGATTTCCATTCCTAACACACTCTATTTGGATTGTCTTTACAATACTGTGAAATTATTTAAGCTTTCCCTGAGCTTTAGACCTCCGTTGAAATGCCCTTGTGGAAAGACAATTTAATTCACTCTCTACAACATGGATGGACCTGTAATATACCTTTAAAAAAACTATACTTTTCCCATACAATGTGTGTGTAGTTTCTGTTTTTGTTTGTTTTTGGGGGAGCAATGGAGGCTTTTGTAATTTCCTTCCTCAGAGGATCAGGGTAGTGTGGTGGAAAGAATTTGAACCTAAGAAAACTTGAATTCAGGTCTCTCTCACCACTACCCCACTTAGTGAAGTTATTTAAATGCTCTAAGTCTTACTTTCTACAGTCATAGAAAAAATAAAATGAATAGTAATAGTTATTACCACCTAACTCTCCAAGTGTGTTTTAATGCCCAGATGAGATAACATGTGAAAAAAATGTTTTATAAACCATAAAGACCTCTGTTGGATCATGAGGAAGGGAAGATTAGACCAATTATTTCATGCTGGATCAGCAACTCCTCTATAACATTGTCATAACTTTTATGGAAATTCTCGTCTTATAGATTTCCATGGGGCACTGAGAGTTGGCAGTCAGTTGTATCAGAGGATAAGACTTTTACTGCAAGGCAGATCTCCAATGCCTAGGTCAGACTATCTCCATATAAATTACCATACAAAACTAAATTCTTCTTATTTTTACTACCACTATATTGGAATGAATCAACCAAATATAGTAAAATATGAGCTTGCTCATTAGGTTCTTTAAACATCCTACTTTTCTCTTCTTCTCCACAATCAACAGGATCTAATCCAGAATTTTTTGATACATAACTTTGGCAAGGGACAAACATAAACTTATTTTACACTTAAAAACGATTCTCAAATAACAACTATTTCAGAAAGATATTTAAAACATCCTGTCAGCTGTAACTCTGGTTTAAAAAGCCTAAAGTATATTACGTGGGTATATTGACAAATTTTTTTCCATCAACAAGTTGGATACTCACTATCTGGCTTCCAGGAAATTAGCTTAGGGGTATGAAATGGAACATTAATATTGAATGTGGATCTAGAATAGTAGGCTCACTGCCTGTAAGCATTACTATAGGGTCATTTGATTGAGTTAATAAATATTATCCTGCTTCTGAATGGGGGCAGAGGGACCACTTAATCAACAGACATGAAATTTTCCCTCCTAGTTTATATCAGGAACTCCAGAGAATAATCAAGCCAAAGTATCTTTAATTATCTTGATTAGTGGTGAATGGAAAAGCTAGCTTAAGGAAAAAGAAATTTTTGAGTTTTAAAGTTTTTTTCTCTTCTCCATGAGCTTTATAATTTGATGACAGGGTGGAATGGAGGGGAAAAATTTGCTAAAATATCAAAACTAATAAGGCCAGGCTGCTTTTAATAAAATGGCCTTCAAAAAAACCTGTGTTTAATCTGGAAGAAAACACCAGGTACAGGGAGTCATTACAAAATTTAGGCCAACTAGATAGATAGATAGACAGATAGAAAGACAGATAGATACATAGATAAAGGGGCAGAAGGAAGGAAACTAAGCAAGTGGAGAAATCTAGAAAGATTTTTTTAAAATAAAAGATAGCTTTTCACTTGAACTTGGAAGGAAACTAGAGATTTTAAGAGGTACAGATAGAAAACATATTTGCAGAAAAGACTTGGAGTTGGAGTGGTGTGTGTGTGTGTGTGTGTGTAGGGGGAATCATAACTATCCTGACATATTTGAAAAGCTAGATTCTTGAGGACGAATTACATTTGTTTTTCTTGGTCCCAGAAGGAAGTATAGAAGCAATGCATAAAAGCTGTAAAAAGACAAATTCCATATGAAGATATAGAAAGCCTCCTTACAATCCAAGCTTTCCACAAGTAGAATGGAATGTGTCAGGGGGTAATGATCTCCCTGTTACCAGACGTTATTCTCATTTTTCATAGATACTATAGATAGTTTGAGGTTTTGAGGCCGCGAGCCTAACAAGATGACCTCTGGAGCCCCTTCCAATTTAAGCTACTATTATATTATTAAGGTATTTATTTTATCTAGAACTGTGATTTCCTCAGTGCAGAGAGAACCCTATTGAGAAATTCCCTCCAGTGCTTGCATAGCTACAACTCTAATCTACATTCCTAGAAAGTTACTTTGGGTGTTGAGATGTGACTTGTCAGGAATCACACACTGTATGTATCTTACGGGCAGCCCTTAGACCCAGTTCTTCCTGACACTGAGACCAGCTTATGACACACACTACCTCCCTCTTCATTGTTCTGTTAAAAGCATCAAATGAGAGATACAAGAATAGAAGGATAACTAAAAATGTGACTAATCATGCATATGATCCATTAGAAATTTACATAATTTATTTGAATGCTTAATTCTTTAATAGAATCTTGTATTTCTGAAATTACTCTATTTCAGAAATTGGATGAATAGTTAACCAAGGATCCAACAATACCCAATAAAATTGATTGGGAGCCCAAAGAAATATGAAAATGAATCTTAAAGGGTTTTCAATAAGTGGTCTAGGGATAAATATACATGATTCATGACAGGGCAGTGTTTCAAATACTAACATGTTTAGCAAAATAATTTACATATGATCAGAGATACTCTAGTCAAATTCTTTACTGTATAGATGAAAAACAGGTGTAGAGAAGTGAAGTGATTGACCTAACTTCATACAGCTAGTAAGTGACAATGTCAGCATTTTAACCCAATTCTTCTATTGAAGGCAGTATGATTTCAACTGTAACTACCTTCTTTAATTACTATATAAATAACTTTCTTCACTACCCCCATCACTGTTGACACTACCATTATCTGTGTTCCTTTATATTGTGAATCAAATTATAAAAAAAAAAATTAAAGGACTTCACTTTATTCATATGTAAATTTACAGGATTTGGCTAGATTATAGGAGTCCTAATCCACTATCTTTTATAAGAGGTATTATTTAATTCTCCTCTATATCACTTCTTATTTAGAAGTCTGTGTAGTGTGCCCTTTCTAGGGTCATTCATTTGAACAGTTTTAAGAAAGAGCAAACTTTATTTCTCTCCCGAATTTGAATAGTAAGAAAGGATCAAGGTAGCATTTAAAATAATCAGAGAAAAGAACTACAGAAACACTATATCTTTTTTGTCTAACTCCAAGTTAACAAATATAAAAACTGACAGCATGCTTTCAGCATTGCTTAAACTTGCTTAGAATCAAACTTATACTGTTTCATCTATTTAAGAATTTCAAATTCAGGTGTTAGTATTTAAGACTGAAGGAGACCTTAGAGATCATCTAGTCTCACTGAGCTCCCAAATCAATAGAGCCTGGATCAAATTTATACCATTAGAACTATTTCTTCATTTATATTTGGGTTGGTTAGCTCCTGATGGTCCAAAAGAATGAAAGCATTATTGTCAAGCTGCAGGTTATTTGAGTGATTTTTTTTTTTTGCTTTTTGAGGTTGTAGAGTTTTCCTTGTTTTTCTCTCCAGTAGGTTTATAAAAGAGAAAAAAAATCAGGATGTAAAGTTCAGTACTTTTATATAGTCTAGAGGTCCATTGTTCTATAACAGCTACATTGACAGGACTAGTTGGAAAGGACTACTAGGAAAGGACCAGGACAAGCTAGGAAATATCACTACTACCATAGTAATCATTTTAAAATTCACATTGCTTAGTGTGTCAAGGCTGAGATAGATTTACCATTCATAGACCTGACTTATGAATTCCAAGATCCTGATGACAGTGGAGAAATAGAAGCAGGCTTCAGTGTCTGAATTCATTGATTGCCATTGAGAACACCATTTTCTTGTCAATTAATGGAGTGGCAAGGATTTTTCACTTAGAGGCATAATGGATTCTTATATTCTGCATTAATGTGAATGGAATCGGTAGATGTCTTTCCCAAATTTTAATAAGTAATGAAAGACTTAGGATGAGAGTTAGGAGATGCTTTGGAGAGTATTTACTCTAAGTTCCCCTTCATAACTAGAAAAAACCTTAGAGACCATCGATTGAAGCTTTCTAATTTTACAGATGTGGAAAATAGAGCAAGTGAATTGTCCAAATTTCATAGCTATTTAGTGGCAGAAATAAGGTGATAGAATTATAGATTTGGAATTAAAAGTGGAACTGTGGGAACATTAAATCCAACACTATTTACTTGAAAAATGAGGGAAGTGAAGCAAAGGGAGAAAGATCAGGTGAACTTATGCCTCAGGGTCACAGAACTAGCATGTATCTGAGGTGGCTTTTGAGTTCAGGTCTTCTGCATTGTAAATCTAGTACTGCTCATTAAATTGTTCTCCTCTGCCCCAAATCCTCTGATTTCAAATCTAGTTTTTGTTCTGGTGAACATTCTTGCCCTCCTTGGGAAAATGATGCCCAACTTTAGAATCAAAAAAGTTTCAGTCCCGTGGGCACACCTGCATCCTTGCCAACTCAGCTATAGCTTTGTGCTATAGTGGGCCTCAGAATGAGGGGGAGTATAAAAGAGTCTCATTTTAAGGTGAATATCCATATATCCAAAAGTGTCTGAGCTAAAATAGAGGTAGGCCTCAGTAGGAGAGAATCCCTAAGCTGGCAGACTGACACTTTGGAGTGGCAATAGAGAACAAACAGGCATTTAAATACATACTATGTACCAGGCATGGTTCTAAGAGCTTGACAAATATTCTCATTTAGTCCTCCTAACAACCCTGTAAAGCAAGTTCATCCCTGTTTTACAGTTAAGGAAACTGAGGCAGGCAGAGAAAGTGACTTGTTGAGTGTCATACAACTAAATTGAACTGAGAACATCCTGATTTTCATCCCTCAGGTTGAGCCATTGTGTCATCTAGCTGCCTCTTGGATTCTAGCACTGTTAGGCTATTGATAGAACTGTAACCACTGAGTAGATCATGAGGGTAGCTTCTATACTCTCCCTCATTATATCCAGAGGGTTCTGAAAAATAGGTAAAATAGGTCAACTCCTCTGGCAGAGAAAAAGATACTCTTAAGGCCTTGAAAGGAGAGTGGCAAACAGATCCTTAGAGTGGAACTGGACTTCCTGGGACCATCAGGAGATGATTCTAAATTCAATAAACCAACCAGTATTTATTAAGCTCTCATGATGAACCACACAATGTTCAAGGCTCTGTGATATAATATGAAATGAAACAGTCCTGCCCTAAGGGAGCTTTCCTTCCGTTAGGGGAGGCAATATGTAGATTCAAAAAGATATTCTTCCCATGAAGATAGTATAAGTGATATAGGAAAATATTTGCTGTAGAAGCCTTAGCAATTATGGGGCATTATGTTTCTTGTTACAGAATATGTTATTGTGGATGATACTGTTCTTATTTTCTTTCCTTTCAAATAAAATTTTTGTGACCAATTGAGGCTCCAGCTTGCAAGCTGAGCCATTTCAGTAAACCTACTGGGACTGCCTAATCGAGTGAATTCTCCAGGTTGCATGATGGTAGCTGGGGCACTGAGAAGCATGACACCCCCCAGAAGGCAAATTACAGACCAAAAAGAAAGGAATTTCAAATGGAAACTTAGCCAAAAGTGAGCCTGACATCAGTTGCTATTTATTTCTAAGACTATCGGGTCATTCCACAATAGCTTCTAAGAACACCATGCCTTGGCTGATCACAGTGTGTGATATTTTCTCAAATTTCAGTTTTCATTTTACTATGTGTCTCCTAAATGAATTTTGGAGATTGGACAAACTTGGGAATTGTGTCTGAAACGTGTTTTTTTTTCCTAACAGGGGGCTATTTTCTTCCTTCAGAATGACTCTAACCCAAACAATACTTTTGTTTTCAATCACCTGCTCAAAAAAAAATAATAAGTGGTTTCCTATTGTCTCTAGGAAATACAAAAAGTTCAGCTTAGTATTAATGGCCTTTTGAAATCTGGCTCTAGCCTGTTTTTCATGGTTCAATTGACATTCAGGTTGAACTAAAGTCAGTAAGCCATTTCTAGCTTCACTGCATTCTCAAAAGCCATCCCTCCTTCTTATGTAACAGATTCTAACTAGTACTTTGAAAACCTTTCTGGCTTTTCTTGTATCTACTTCCTCAAATTAATGCAGGGCTTGTGCCTTCGCAATGTTCCTTAAAGCATCACAGTAAAACTTAGCTATTCTTACAGCTGCCTCTAGCATGTCCCAGACTATCTCCATCTCTGCTGGGCTTTTATCAGGATTAAGGGTCTATCTTGGGGCTGGTTGCTGCAAGTGTTCAACCTGTGTGAAGAAAAGTACAGGTGACACTCCTTTAGTGGCCATGTAACACCCTTCTCTATATTCTCACCAGATTCCCTTCACTTCAGTTTCCCTGTTTTTTGGTTTTTTTTTCAGTTTGGGTATCTCTCTATATCCAGCAACACCATTCCCTAATGAGAGAATTTCTCTGATCCCAAAGTATCACATATTACATATGTTCCATCTGTTCTCTTTAAAGTGTATCTTATTTGCATCAAAGCATTTTGGGACCATAAGAGACTGGACCTTAGAAGAAGTGCTTGGATCTAAAATGTACTCCTGTGCTCATCCCTGCTTTTGAGATTTCTCAGACTCAGATAAAGGCTCATTCCAAGTATCACCTCCTCTGTGAACATTTTCTAGATTTTTGCCCTAACAAGTTCCATGTGCAAGCATTCTCTCCTTTATATTTATGTAGAGAACTTAATTTTTTTCCTGTATCCTCTTATTTCTTGAATTTGTATCATATTTATCTTTTGGTGCATGGTATGTTTTATTAACCTCATAGGATCATGGAGTTAAAGCAGGAAGGGACCTTTGAAAACAGCTAGTTTAACCATTTCATTTCATAGACTGGGAAACTAAGGCAAAACAGTACAGGAGGATAGACTCCTGGATTTTGAGTTATGAAGTTATTGATTTAAATTCCTTATTAGTTATGTGATGCTGACAAGCCACTGAACCTTTCTATGACTCAGTTTCTCCCTCAATAAAAAGAGAATTTCTAATCAGTTTCCTCTTAGGTCACTTTTAGTTCTTGATCTATAGTCCTAAGTGAGGTGTCCAAGGTCATACATACTAATATCTTTAGATTCCGAACATTGGCTGCCTTTAAGGGCTGCTTCAGTTTGTCTTTGTATTGCCAGAGTCTTGCACACATTCAGAGTGAAAGAGAATGAAGGAGAGCATGGTTTTTGTCTGCATGAGGCTTAGAATCCTAATGAAAAGTGATTCCTCTCACCTTCAGCAGATTGATTACAGGTCAATAAATTCGGGAGGCAGACTAAATGGTAGAGTCTATAGAGCACTAGATCTGGAGTCAGGAAAACTCATATTCCTGAATTCAAATCTGACCTCAGACACTTCCTATGTGTGTGATTCTGGGCAAGTCATTTAACTCTGTGCTTCAGTTTCCTCATCTGTAAAATGAAATAGGAAAGGAAATAGCAAACCACTCAAGTATCTTTTCCAAGAAAACCCCAAATGGGGTCATGTAGAATCAGACACAACTGAAAATGACTGAACAACAAGTCTGGAACATATAGAGTTTAATTAATATCATCTGATGGACAGTTAATGGGTTAATAACAAGAGCCCCTAAAAGAAAAAGAATGAATGTGTGCATGCATATGCATGTGGACGTGTGTTTCCATGCACATATACACACGACAGCTACAGATGCACATGTAAGTAGACATGCATGGACACATGCATGGACACACATACATGTCTGTGTGTATACATACATACACATGGATACACATATGTGTATCCTGGGGTAACATTCTCCAGCAAAAGGAGACATTCAAATCAATCCATCAGGTGGCTTAAACTTGTCATTTCCCTATCTCAGAGGTTGTACAGTAGGGCCAGGGCATCATGGGCTGTTGCAAGTACAATCTCAGGCTTAGTCTAGGTAATTAGACATGGGGAAAACCCGTAGAACTAAAAAGGACCCATTTTGTTCCCTGTCCTCCTCCACACACAAAATAGGCATTTTTAGTTGAATTCAATGGAATCATTTGCAATTATTGTGGAGTCCAAGACCAGAAATGTGTAGATGTACTTGTTGAAGGGTCTTTGAACCGTGTGGAAGCATTTTCATCGTTCTGAAGAAGCTTGAATGACTCTTTAGAAGTTTTCTTTATCACTGAATGAGATAAGTGACGGAAACAATTTGTATTTAGAACCAGGAGGAGCCCTAAAGAGCAGTCACTGGGGTAAAGGCACATAATAATTAGAAATCAAGCCTTTGGAGACCCAGGCATGTGCATTTTTCCCCTTCCACTCCATGTTCTTTTTTGAAAAGTAGAAATTTGTGTGTGCATGTTGCCTGGATTTACTCAGAGGTATTCTGCTATTTGAAATAGAAACTTAAACATGAAAACAATCACGTTCATTAATGGCATTAATAAATAAAGGCAAAGTGTTCTCATTGAGAAATTCACTTCTCTTGACATGCTCAGATTGTGAATTTGAATCTAGGGAATGATTTATATAAATATTTTCTATATGTAATTATTAGAAACCTAGGATATGACCTCAGAGTTATTTAATGAATGCAGAGATAGATTGGATATATATTGCTGTTACTGAAGAAGCATTCTACTTCTTTCTCCATCAGATTTCATGGCCAGGATTCTTTCTTCCTTTTTCCCTTTCCACTGTCCTTTTTAGCAAGGTCTCATTTGATTTGGCTTCACTGAATGAGGTGAGATTGCTCCTACAGCTTGTCAGATTGCATTTACAAGTTTCCAAAAGAAGAAAGTTCTTAAAACAATCTTGCTTCTTGATGGACAGAGAAACAGCTGAATAAGGTCACCCACAACTTCCTGGATCAGAAAGTGGAAGGCATCTGGATTTCTTAGGATTGCTTCTATCCTTCTCCATCATTTCATTGCTCGTGTCCTTAGACAAGGTCATGTCATTCCAATACTTTGTCATAGATGAATATTACAAACAGGCCTTTATAGGTGAGAGAAGAGCCCCCTGGCCTTTGTAACATTGTATCTCTTTGTTGGTGGGTTTCTGACGCTTTCTTTTCATCCTCCATTGTTAGATCACTGACAGGCTGGTGAGTGTATGGAAGAGGGCAGCTGTGGGGTGGTGAAAGTCCTTGCGTTCATGATATAAAAGAAAATCAAGGAATTGGGAATATTTAGGGAGGACTCAGAAGGGACATTTATCTGCCTTCAAGTATTTGAAAGGCTTTTATTGGGAAGCAGAATTAGATTTGTTTCTTTGGCTCCAGAGGGCAAAAGCAGGGGAAATGGGCTAAAGTGGAAAAAAAGACAAATTTAAGTAAATTTTGAGCAAATGCAAAACAAAACAGAAAACCAATTTCCTAATAATTAGAGCCATCCTAAAGGGAAATGGGCTGCCTCAGGAGGCAGTGGGTCATTAGAGGTTTCCATGGAAAAGTAAAATAACCATATATATCATATAGTGCGAATTCCTTTCAGAAATGGATAAAATTGGGGCAACTAGGTGGCACAGTACATAGAACACTGGCCGTTGAGTCAGAAGGATCTGGGTTTAAAACCAGCCACAGACACTTGACGTTTACTAGTTGTATGACCCTGGGCAAGTCCTTTAACCCAGATTGACTCACTCCCCCATTAAAAAAAACACATGGATAAAACTACAAGGCTGTTGAGGTTCATGGTACTTCTAAAATTCAATGATGTAGAGATTTGGGGGTTCATGGATACACCCTCCAATCAAAGGGACAGAGGATGGGCATACTGTGGAGTACCAAGCCAGATGGAATGTTACGGAATAATGAGTTTTTCCCACTCTCCAACATAATGTCTCATTTTCTCAGTTTCCCCCCAAACCTATCACTTTTCTAAACTTTCCTCTTTCTTTTTATGTGATACCACCTTCTAGTCTCTGAGCTTCATCACCGACTCCTCCCTCTCTCTCATACCCAAATGCCACGTGTTTGGTCCTGTCTGCATGATGTCTATTTTGTCGATCTCTTGACTCACAAGGCCTAGATATTAATTCAGACACTCAAGCAATGGTCTCCTGACTGGTCTCCCTGCCTCCATTCTTTCCCCTCTCCAATCCAACTGCCACACAGTTGAAAAATTGGCATTCCTAAAACACACATCTGGATATCCCCACCTCCCCCACCTCATACTTCATTTACTTCCTAATACCTGTAAGGTAAACTAAAAAAAAAAGCCCTCTTTACAATCCTGGAGATGGAACGCCTCCATTGACGTCCAAATCCTGTCCCATTTTATTCTACTTTCCAGATTCTTCTGGTGACACTGGATTATTGGTTGTTACTTATACATACCATCCCACTTTCTGTGACCATATGTCCTTAAGTCTGGATTGCATTCCTTCCTCACAAAGAAATTTCTTAGCTTGTTTTTTAAAATTTCACAGCTATGAAATAGTTGTATGGCATAGTAGCTAGTGTTTGACAGCACAGTAGTAGCTAGAGTGCAGGGTTTGGAGTAAGACCTGAGTTCAAATCACATCTACTAGGTGTGTAACCATGAGCAAGACACTTAGCTTCTTTGCCTCAGTTTCTTTAACTGTAGAACAGCAGTAAAAATAGCATCTACTATTCTTGTGAGGATCAGAAGATTGCTTAGCACAGAACCTGCACACAGAAGGAATATATAAAATTTTGTTATTATATTATGGTTAGTATCACTCAGATGCAATCTCTTACACAAAGCCCTTCCTGATTTTCCCAGTACATAGTATTCTTACTCTCTTAAAATTTATTTTTATTACTGTTCATATACATATATATATATATATATATATATATATATATATATATACACATATATTTGTATTTACTTGCTAAGGTATTGAAGTCTCATACTGTGCCAGCCCTGACTGAGGCTAGCCTAGGGGAATGGGATGTTGCAGGACCATTTGACTTTTAAAGAAAAAGAGGTTTACTTAATAATAGCATGAAAAAGATATTCATCAAGGATGCATTATTGATTCTTTTGGACCCTACGTTTTTGTCTTCACATTTGCCATGGCGGCACTCTAAAGCGTCAGGATGTTTCAGTGCTGAGGATCCCCCACTCCTCCTAACTGGGTTTAGGTGACCACGAAGCCATATCAATAACTAAGCCTTAATTACCTGGACCAATTAATTTTCAACCTCATTTTAGAGAAAAAAATTGACTAGGCTGCATGGAGAAGCTAAGTGTTTCTTATTTATTTATTTATTTTTTTTGCATATCATGGAAGCAGTCTGGTGAAGGCTACAATTTCTCCCTCTTTTACAGAAAAGGAAACTAGGACTCAGAAAATTCAAGGTGGGATAGGAAAACAAATCAACCTAACTCTTATGTAATGTGCAGAAATGCATAAAATAGCATATACAGGATTATAAAGGAAAACAATTATATTAATATAATATGTTAATAAATGAAATCCTAAATGCTAATGCATTACTATTAATATGTTAATATATTGTATTACCTTTAGCGATACTCCTATATGTTAAAAAGAAGTTTTAAAAGTTTTTTTTTTTTTAAAAGGTCATAGGATCCCTGAAAAAGATATGTCTCCTACCACAGGTGCTGAATTTGGATTTCTCGGACCTGATCTCAAGTTTCCCCTATGCTGTTTATCCTTTTTGTGACCTCGGACAATTAATTTAACTTCTCTGAGACTACTTTTCTCATTTGTAAAATGTGGCATAGACTAGATGACGTCTAAGGCTCCTTCTACTTATAAATATATATCTTAATGACCTCAGTTTTATTGATATGTTCAAAAAGTTTCCAGACCAATTCTTTTGTTTGGTTTAGGTCAATATAGAATTTTTTTTTTATTTTGTGTTTGTTTATGTTTAAGTTTCACAGTAAAATGAGGCCTACTGAGAAACAAATATTCTACTTACAGCATGGTTACTATGGTACCAACTGTTGCCTGGAAGATTTTTTCATCTACAGTAATGCTGGTTTTCTTCCCCTAAGGAACTAAATAAAAGTGTCATGATTATTAACTAGCCCAAACCTATATTTTTATCTTTCTGAGGAAATCCTAGAGTGGAAATTCCTTGCACAGATGTAGAATGTCAGCTATCTATAAGTGTTTTAAAGATTTGCCTGAGACATTGAGAAGTCAAACGATTTGTCAGGGTAACATAGTAAGGTTTGAAACCTTGTCTTCCTGATTCCAAGGTCAGACATGCTATCCTTCCTGTAAATATCATACTGTGCCATGGTCATACACATACATACACCCCTGTATTTGTACATGCATACATAGACACATATATGTATGCATATATCTGTGTATATACACATATACATATATGGGTGTATATATATATGTGTGTGTGTGTCTGTATCTGTACAATTATATATGTACATTTTAGTACACATATATACATATATGTGTGTATATACACCTGCCTACATGCATTCATACATACATATGAGTCTATGAAACCATAAGTCCAGGATACTTATGAACTCAACATTATAAAAATGTACCTTATGCTTATATGGATTTCACTTAAGTTATATTAATTATCTTGAGTTGTGGATATGAAAGTGAAATATATTACCTCATTTTCATGTAATAACAACAGTTTAAAAGACTAAGAAAAATGGTCAATTATAAAATCATTTTAGACCAACAGAAATTTTTTCTTCTTCCATAGCTTCCTCCAGGGTTTCTAGAATAGCAAGTAGAGGAGAAATAATAGTTGATGTTTGCAGAGCACGTTAAGGTTTACAAAGTACTCTCTATGTGTGATCTCATTTGAACATCCTAACAGTTTCAGGAAGTAGGGACTGCAAGTTTTAATGCTTTCTTTTACAGAAAAGGAAACTAGGACTCAGAGATATAAAATACTTCCCCTATGGCCATGTAAGCATTCAAGGCAGGATAGAAAGCCATAACAACCTAATTCTAAATCAAGAACTGTATCTTATAAGAAATATTTCCCTATGAGCAAGAAATAAATTCTCTAAGTGTTAAGGCAGGAAGTTGATTTTAAAGATGGCATAGTATAGATAATTAAATTTTATGGTGAGCAACGGCTTGGTTTCTCAGTTTTGCCTTGTAGATCAGATGGAGAGATATAGTCTAAGACAGAGATGCTAAACAGCTGCCTACCACTGAACTCCTGAGTGGGCCCTTAACCAGATGAAAATATAATTGGGAATATTTAATAAATAAGTACAAGTAAAATAAAATAGAATACAGGATAAAGCTAAAATGTGGCACACAAACACACGCACATATTTGATACCACAGATCAGTACTTATACAGGTGTGTGTGTGTGTGTGTGTGTGTGTATGTATGTACATATGTGAATTTGGATAGGGTTAAACACTAGGCCAAAAAAAGAAAGATTATTAATAGCCTAAAATGAAATATTTTTTGCATGGTGCTGCAGTGTTCAGTCCTTGGGCTTAAATTTTTCATTTTTTTATCATTGACTTAAATGGAAATCAGAAATGGAATACTTTTATAATTTACAGGTGACGCAATGCGTAGAGAAGATCTAACATGTTGCATGAAAAAGTGATGGTCGAAATACACTCACATATATAGATATCTATATTATGAGGCTAGAATAATAGGCGGAATATGATAAGATTACGTTCATTCAGAATAAATCTAAAGTCTAATGCATGTTTTAAAAAAATCCATTCTGGAAATATAGGACAGGGGAGGTTAAACTAGGCAGCAAGCAGTTCATAATGAAAATAATTAGGGGTTTTACTAGAATGCAAATTCAATCTGAGTCAGAAGTGGAACATGACAACCGCAAAAAAAAAAAGGTCTGCTACAAATAAAGACTTTAGTAATGGGGTAGAAGAATTGTGTAAAGAAAACGGGAGCAAATAGTCCTGTTACACTCATTCATAGTGAGCTTATATCTGGAGCACTGTACTCATTTTAAATGCCACATCTAAGGAAGAACACTGAGAAATTGGCTAGTATTTGAGAAGAGTGACCTTCTCATACCATAATCACTAGAAGGACCTATGGATACTTAGCCAAGAGAGGATAGGAAAGACATGTTACTGTCTTCAGGTTTTTAAAGGGACATCATGTGGGAGGGATAAAATCTACTTGACAAGGGGTATGAATTAGAGAGGCAGATTTCACCTGGTTGTAAAGAAAGACTTCTTAATAATTAGGTCTAGCTAAAAGTCAAACTACTTCTAAAAGTATTGGCTTCCATTTTACCAGAAGTCTCCCAGCATAAGCCATATCACCATTTTTCAGTGATATTGATAAGAGGATATTCCTGTTCAGATCAGGCTAAAAAGGATAACCTCTGAGGCCCCTCACATTTAGCAGATCCTTTCATCCTATGAGCCTTTTGTTGATCTAGCTGAAAAATGCAGCTCTTGTTCATTCACTGACTTTCAAATGTTGATTGGACACCTACTATGCCTTGGCATAGGTATTTCTAGTAATTATGTTCTGTTATGAGCATACAATCCCTGGGCAGCTGCTTTGAAGAGTCCTTCACTTGATGGTATGAACCTGAATTTATTTATTAAATAATGACTGTTTCTGGTAATAAGAAAAATGTATCAGAACACAAAAATCAGACATAGCTGACCCTGGATTGATTGAGTAATTCATTCAAGACCATAGGAGGCATGCCATCAAAGGGTAGAGCATCTCCAGAGTATCCAAAAATGTGGGTACAGGATTGAATTTCAAACAACATCTAAAATATAGCCAACATCATTATGGAAGAGACTGACCTGCCCAGCTGTAATTAGAAATTGTCAGGATGTTGCCAATGTCCTAATGCAAATAATAGCCATAGTCAATTATCCTATGAGAGACTAATTGCTGAAGAATCCTCAACTCCTCCAATATTTCCTATGCTTCCCTCTTTTCCGATTTTTGTCAAAAACTGCTCATTAACCTATATGTTGAACTACTTCATTGGAATTTATTACATGGCTATCTGGGATCACCTAGAAAGAAACATAAAACACATTTCTCTAACTTGGTCAAATACAAATAGACCAGGTGCTTGAAAACAGTTTGTGGAGATCCTTTGTTTTCTATTTCTTGTACTTTTTTGGGGGGTCACTTTTGTATCTTTTTTGACAAATGAAAACCCTTCTTTTCCCTCTGCTTCCCTAAAAAAAAATGAACCAGCAGTTCTTAATCTTCTGATAAGGCTTCTTCCTTCCTGCAGATTGCTAGCAGTGATGAAAATTGAGTGGCAGATATAGTTAAGAACCAAATAATAACCAGTATTTTAGAGCTTGCCTTCTCCTTAGATGTCTATGAGGACTGTGAGCTGTATCAAAGCTAATAGAAAGGAAATAATGTTTATCTCTACCACACTTGCAAATTTAATATACTTTTCATTACATTTCCATAACATACAATGAACATAATCTGCTTTACTACTAAAGATTGTGGTTAGAATACTATTTGTAAAATATACACAGGTCATACATTCACATATATATGCATATACATACGAATGTGTATGCATAAATGTACACATATAGATAATATTTCAGTATACTTGTTTTCCTTTGTCATCCTAAGTATTTTATTCTGGGGTGTGGTCAGTACATTTCACCAGTCTGTCAAAGTGGAACATGGGATCATGACACCAAAAAAATGGTTAAGAACCCCTGATATGCGGAAATGCAACATTTTTTTTAATTTAATAAGCTTTGTGTTCAAACTCAGATTCTATTATTTATAGGATATGTGACCCTAGTCTAATCATTTAAACTCTTTGAGGCTTAATTTCTTCATCTGTAAAATGGCCAACAGTTAAATGTGTTACTTCACAAGGTCTGTGTAAGAAAAATATATTATGAATTTAAGCATTTATGTATTGTCATCATTTTGTCCAGAGCCATGACTTTGCTGATCAATGGAAAGTAGGCCTGCAATTTCACTGTTATAGGAAACTCCAAGATCAGGAAACTTCCTCTAACAATACAGGTAGGCACCTTTTCTGCAACTTTTAGTCTCAGAGAATTGACTAGAGCACTGAAAGGATAAATGACTTGTACAGGGACATAAAGCCAGGATGTGTCATAAGCAGGACCTGAACCAAATTTTCCTTGCTTTGGAGGCCAACTTTCTATCTCTATCTAATTTGCTATGACTGTCTCTATCATTTTATTAGTACTTAGAATTCTTACTGTAGACATTTCATCCACTGTTGTAGAACAATGGCTTCCCTGAAGTTCGTCCTTAGAAATTTGAATGAGGCTACTGAGAGGTTAAGTGACTTTCCTGTGGCTTTGAATATTTAGTATGAATGAATGGTTGGTTGGGTGGATGAATATGGATGGATGAATGAATGGATGAATGAATGAGCATTTATCAAGAAATTGTGATATGCCTAGGACATTGTATGAAGCAGAAACAGATTCTGAACTGAGACTTTCTGATTTCGTGTAGGGTCCTCTCCACGACACCATATCAACTCACATGTTATATACACATGATTTGTTTTTATCATTATTTAGCTTGTGATCTTGAAGAAAGTGCCCTAACTCTTTTCTCAGTCTCAGTTTCCACCTATTTTAAGGAAAACCTGGGGAATAATAATTATTGTGAAGAAAAATGAGATAATGTATGTAAAATGAAACCATCAATGTGCTAGGATGCTATTAGTAACAACTGAGCAAACACCACCATGCTCTAAACCATTGGAGCAATTTTGTAGTTCAGAGATGTTTTATGCTGGAGATTTGTGCCTACTTCCTTTCACTGGGTTTCTTCTGAGTATGAGTGATTCCAGGGCTTCAATTTTCCCATCCTGAATCCTCCAAGTCTTGACTTTTACCCTTATGAAAGGAAGAGCCTTAAATGTTATTGAGTCCACTTTGCCATGCAAAGATTCACTGAAATTGCTGCTTTGGGGAGTCTTACCTGTCTGCATATAGTTGTTATCTGGAGAGCCTTGGGACACAACAGTGAGAGTCCTGTCTGGACATAGCTAATTTTAACCAATTGTGAAACCCAGGAGAACTTCTGCTGCTCTTAACCCCAAATCAGAAAAGCTTGTGATCTCATCAATGTGGGTAGATGTTAACTATACTCCTAAAATTCTGGAAAGGGCTGCTATGAACTTGAAAATACATCTTACCATCACTAGTCCTTTGCTGATGAGCCTCTCTGAAATAGTCACTGGATAGCAGCTACTCAATCCTTCCCCTGTTCCATCCAAAGGGATTTTTTTATGCTACAGTGCCTGTCATAGATTTTATTACACTGATACAAGTTATGGGATACCAAAATCCCCTGCAATGTTTAGAATTCAGTCATTATAATGGAAAGATTTCTGTTACACTTTGATAAAAAATGAATTTTTAAAAAAATTTCATCAATATGGAAATTTCCCTCATATGACACAAATTGTGTAACTCACCTGTGCCATCTCCTCTAGTGCAATCTGTGACCATGTCTTCATAGAAACGTTTTACAGTAGGTCCATAAAATATGCTTGGAAACCATCCTATATTCTCTTGAAACTACATAGATACCAAAAGAGCATGATGTAAACAAACTACCCTCTTTTCTGATGATAGAAATATCATAAGATATGATCATATGATCATAAGACATCATGATCACCTAAATATCCACACTGGAGAAACAAGCAAAGTAATACCTGCTCTGTTGCACATCTTTCTTAAAATGTGCATAGAATAGTTTTGGTTTTCACTAGACACATTAGATGATTGTAATGCTAATTATATCATCATATAAATATCATCCCTTAAATATCTCTAAGATTTATCAAGCCAAAAATAATTTAATCTACTAAATATTATGTCTAGCCTAGTCCAGAGGGATTTTAAAGATGACTGAGTGATTTCTCCCCTGCCCCTTATATATCAATGACTGTGTGGACGTGATGGTTCTAAAACACCGGGACTCTTGTTTTAATTAGTGTCCTAATTTTTGCTCTTTTGCATTATTCCTTTTACTTTTAAATATCTGACTCTATTTGAAGAGGGACATGTCTGAATCAAAGGAATTGACAACTTGAATCAAAGGTGGCACCGACACTATGATTAGCTCATTGGCATTATGATCAGGCATCATGGTATGCTGAATAGGTCACTTGACTCAGAATCAGGACGACTCGGGTTCATAACTCACCTCTGATATTTACCAGCTGTGTAAAGTTGGACATGTCACTTATCCTCACTGTGCCTCAGTTTCTTCATTGAAAAAAAGGAGGTAGTTGGACAAGATTGATAGCCTCTAAGGTCCATTCCAGCACTGAATTTTTAATCATTTGAATACTTTAACACACTGAAATAACCTTTTATTTTATTATTGAATAAATAGCAGATTTCTCCCAACCCTTTTCTTTAAAATGGATTGCAAAGAGATGTAGTGAGTTCTCCTCCTGGGAGGTTCGCAAGCTTAAGCTAACTTACCACTTGTTGGGTATATTATTGCAGAAATTATCTTCAGCAATGTGTTGGATTAGAAGTTTACTGAGAGCTCTCCCACCTCTCATATTCCATTTTTATAAATTGTCATGCAGAAAATATCAATTAAGCTTCATCTGCTAATGAATGATTATAATTTTCTACATGTCAGCACTGCTCTTTTGTTGTTATCGTTAGTATCCTTGTCTTATGTGTTACTTTTAGCATTGACTCAGTAGAATTTTGTATTTTACTCTTTTTTGTGATTAGATACATGAATAGTGATAGGAAAGTATTCCTATCATTCATATAGAACACATATTCCAAAACTCATTAGTTTTTTCTTTGTCCACTTTAAGATCATCAATGAAATTAACTTGCCACTCTTCAAATATGCTTGAATTATTTTACTTCAGGTCATTTATCTGACCTGAGTCAGAATTAAATGACTTGATTTACTACTATTGAGGTGGAAGAGGGGACAGCTGAAGGTTAAAACACTAATTCTGCCTTTATAGCCTCATTTGAGGTTGACCTCCATGCTCTAGTAACCTCCCTGAATCTCTAATTTCTCAAGCATCTGTAACGCTCAGCAGCAGGCATGGCCTCACATGACACCTAGAAGCAGGAAGGCAGTAGAACATTTATTCAGAAATTAAGATTTTTTTGAAATGAAAACCAAAGTCATCTCAGCTTCCAAATACTTTTGTTAAGTCAGGAAAAGGGCAATTCATCTTGAGAAAGACACAGTCAGAATAAGGAATGTGACAGCTATAGAGAAAATCAATATAAGCCATTATCAGTTTCAAGACAAATAAATTTGGAGAAGGAAGATTTCAGGTTAATCCAATAAGAAATGAGAAAAATACAAAGAAATAAGAAATAGTTCCTCCACTAAATTTCTACTCTGATGCCTAGTGTCCACAACTCCCCTCCCCCATTAATTTTTTTAGCATTTTTATTTAAATGTTTAAGTTCCAAATTCTACCCCTCCTTTCTTCCCTCTCCTCCCTCTACCTTGAGATGATAAGAAATCAGATATAAGTTATACATATGAAATTATGTAAAACACTTCCATATTAGTTATTTGGTACAAGAAAACTTGAATAAAATTTTAAAAAATGAAAGAAAGTAAAAAAGAAAAACATGCTTCAGTGTGTAGTCAACATCAGTTCTTTCTCTGGAGACAGTTAGTATATTTCATCCTTAGTCTTTTGGGATTGTCTTGGATCTTTGTGTTTCTGAGAATAGCTAAGTCATTCAAATTTCTTCATCAAATAATATTGTGGTTACTGTGTACAATGTTTTCCTGGTTCTGTTCACTTCACTATGCATCAGTTCATGTAAACTTTTTCGCATTTATTTTTCTTGTCATTTCTTATAGCACAATAATAGTCTGTTAAAAACCATAGCCTGTTTAATCATACCTTAATTGATAGGCAGCCTTTGATTTCCAATCCTTAGCCAACAAACAGAGCTATGCTAAGTATGTTTGCACAAATAGGTATTCTCTCTTTTTATGGATATGTTTGAGATATAGACCTAGCGATGGTGACCATAACTTTTGAAGACTAAGACAGTAGAACAAAACTCTGCAGGTGCTGTTATTGTCAAAAGGATTTGAGTATACTGGCAGATTCTCACTAATCAGAGGATTGATCTAACAAAAAATAAGAAGATATCAGATGAAGTTTGGCTACCAGATGATTACTTTTTTTAGCCATGGAAATGAAAGACTACCTCCCATATTCCTACTGAGGATGAGGGTCCCTTAATCTGTCATTGAATTTCATAGGCATATGAGTAAAATATAGAAGTTCTGAAGAATGCAATGGGTGGACTTTGGAGGCTTATACTTTTCTGAGAATGATAAGGGAATAGATGCTATTTCACAAATTATTCACTACATTTGACCACATATTTATAGTCACATAATTGGTATAGAATATAAAATCCAGTTGTATCTACTGTTTTATTATTCTCCCCCCAAAATGATACAATAGAAGAAAATACAACCTTAAAGGCTTTCTATTAACAAGAAGTTTCTCATGAGCACATTAAGATTTAAATATTACTGGACTAATACAAGAAATATCCTCAATAATCTTTCTTACATACTTTAAGTAGTGTAAAGCAGGGAGATTATAATTGCAAGGGTATTAACCATCATCATGCATGGTTCAAATAAGGGAAATGAGATTCCCCATAAATGATGAAGTTCCCCAAATGTTTTCTTGTACATATGATATTGTGCTGATTTTAACAAGTCCTAGACTGTTATAACATTGTAATAAGACATGTATTATTCAAAGGACTTAACCTTCCAATGTGACATAGCAGATATATGGTTGAATTTGTGGTACAGGAATAGATGGTAACAAATAACTCCTCTGAATCTAGCATCATGAGCAGTTCACCATCTATCTCAGTCTCACTTTTCTCATCTATAAAATAAAAAAAGAAGTAGAGCAACATGGTGTTATAAAGTCAACCGGGAGTGAAATGAGTTCAAATCCTACTCTCACACATATTGTTGTATGAACCTAGGAAGTAACTTAATCTGTTAATGCTCTAGGTGATTCTAAGAATGTTTCAGAATAGTTACTGAATTGCTAAAGGACGTTTCTGCAGGTAGAATTCTCTTAACTAAACAGAATTATAAATATTCACAAAGGAATATATCTTTTAAAACTCATCTCACAGTTATTGCAAGAAAAAATGAGACAACATATATAAAGCAACTTTGAACTATCTAGTATTAATTGATCAGGGAAGAACTAAATGGATGAAAAGTACCTATGATGCAATTATGATAAAGAAGTGGATGGTCAATCTATTGACCTAATATTCTGTTCATTACATGTATATGGGGCAGCTAGAACTGATAGATAAAATATGGGGGTCAAAGAGAGAAAAAGAAGAGAGTGTGATGGATGCAATTTAAGGTGTTCTATACTTCTATGCTATTTTCTTATGCAAAAACTCATTTTTCCATCCAAAATTTCTCCCACTCATACTCTAAGGTTGTGAATCTTTCAGAATTATAGTCTTTGAGTGGTCAAAACTTGCGGTCAAAGGGCAGTGGAATGATGCCTAGTGGGTTCAAGTAGACTGCCACATGTACATATTGTATATGTTGCATCTCTCATTAATATAATCTCCTTTTTTCTTTTTCTTTATATCCTTAACACAGCATAGTGAGTGACACATAGTAAGTACTTAATCAGTGTGTGTTTAAACTGTTGTATTTTCAATGATGAACTGAGCTACAGTAATGGTATAAGGGATATCATGGAGGAAACCAATTATCAGAAAAAGAAGGGGAACAGGTATGTGGTATAGGTAAAGGATAATAGATGGATGACCTATGAGTTCCATCTTTACCTTCATGATATAGAAATATCTGGAGGAAACACTTTGCACTTGTTGATCCTCTGTGGAGTATAAATGGAAGAAAAAAAATAAAAATAGGAAAGAATGAGAAAACATAGAAGAGTTCTTATTTATAATGAAGGGGGGAACTACTTGCATAAAGGAGTTCCCAAATTCATTGAATTATTAGTTCAAGATGGCTTAATAATAGCAAATAATAGTATTTACACAGCCCTTTAGGATTTGAAAAGCATTTTACAGATTTTATCTCACTTTAACCTAAATATAATCCTAAGAGGTAGATGCTATTGTTATTTTCCCAGTTTTGCTGATGAAGAAATTGAGGCAGGCAAACATTAAGTGAATTGCTCAGTGTCACACAGCTGGTTAGTAGTTCAGTCAATGAACAGACATTTATTAAGTTTTTGCTATGTGTCAGTGATGAAGTGTCTTCTTCATCTAACAGTCAGGAGGCAAATGGCATTGGATCATGTCTCTGATAGGTAGTTATGTGTAAGAAGAAGGGGAAATGGGAGAGGGCTACATGATGAAGTGCTTTGAATGCCAGTGAATTTTGTATTGATTTAGGAGTCAATAAGATGCTACTTGTGTTTATAGGAAAATCACTTTAATGGCTGAATCGAGGATGGATTAAAGTGAGGAGAGACTTGAGGCAGGCAGATTCACCAGCACCTATGGCAATAATCCAGACTTCAGGTGAGGAGGGTCTGCACTAGAGTAGGGACAGTGTCTAGGGAGAGAAAGGGGAATATTTGAGAGATATTGCAAAGATAAAACTGACAGGTCTTGGCAATAGATTGGAAATTGGGGAGGGAGGGAGAGAGTGAGACATAAAAAGAAATTCATGATGACTCCTACCTTGTGAACCTGAGGGTCTCTGAGGGGTGTGTTGTTCTACACAGTAATAGGAATGATAGGAGGAAAGAGGGTTTGGTGGAAAGAGAATGAATTCAATTTTGGAAAAATTTAGTTTAACATGTCTACCAGATATCCAGTTCAAGATGTCTGAAAGGCCATTGGAAATAGGAGACTGGTGGTCATCAGAAAGATTGAGACAGGTATTGAGGCAGGTATAGGTAGATGTTAGAATGATTAGCTTAAAGATGATAAATCCATGGACTAAGAAAATCACTAGGTAGAATAGTATAATAGAAGAAAAAAATTGCTCAGGAAAGAACCCAGTGGGGCACCTATAGTTAGAAGGTGAGATCTGAAAGAGGATTCAGTAAGGGAGACAGAACAAAAGTGGACAGATAGGAGAGTCAGGAAAGAATAGTGCCCTCAAATCAAGGAGGAATGATCAACAGTTCCAGGCAGCAGTGAACTCAAAGAGAATGAGGATTAAGAAAAGGTCTTTGAAGCTGAATTTGAACTAAGGTCTTCCTGAATCTATCCACTTTACAACTTAACTGTGTCAATGTTTTCTTTTGTTTTGTTTTTGAAGAACAAAATTAAGAGTCTTTAAATGGTAGTAAAATCAGGATGTGCATATATAGGGTGCAGTGTGCACACAAAAATATAGGATCCCACTACTTAAAGGCAGAAGACCTTAAAGGTTGATTAGTTCTCTCCTCATTTTACCACTGAGGGAAAGGGAGTATTAGCAGCTTCCATTTCTATAACACTTAATTTTTGTTAAATTTATTTATTTATTTTTTTACATTTCACAAAATTTTTGGTTCCAAAATTTTCTCCCCTTTTGTCCCCTCTCCCCACCGCAGTACACTGAGCATTCTAATTTCCCCTATCACCAATCTGCCCTCTCTTCTATCATCCCTCCCTTCTCTTGTCCCCATCTTCTCTTTTGTCCTGTAGGGACAGATAACTTTCTATTCCCCATTACCTGTATTTCTTATTTCCTAGTAGCAGGAACAATACTCGACAGTTGTTCCTAAAACTTTGAGTTCCAACTTGTCCCCATCCCTCCCTCCCCATCCATTCCCTTTGGGAAGGCAGGCAATTCAATATAGACCATATCTGTGTAGTTTTGCAAATGACTTCCATAATAGTCGTGTTGTGTAAGACTAACCATATTTCCCTCCATTCTATCCTGCCCCCCATTGTTTATATTCTCTCTTTTGATCCTATCCTTCCCCGAGTGTTGACTTCAAATTACTCCTTCCTGCCATTTCCCTCCCTTCCATCATCCCCCCAACCCTGCTTATCTCCTTCTCCCCCACTTTCCTGTATTGTAACATAGGTTTTCATACCAAAATGAGTGTGGATTTTATTCCTTCCTTTAGTCAAATGTGATGAGAGTAAACTTC
>CM053769.1:515735068-515800834 GCA_028658325.1 Potorous gilbertii
GGGGGAGGGGAAAAATGGGGAGAAAATTTTGAAACCCAAAATCTTGTGAAAATGAATGTAAAAAGTTAAATAAATTTATTTAAAGAAAAAAGAATGAATTTAAATGGCTTAGCTCCACCCAGACATAAGTCTTTTGTTGTCCAGTTTGGAAGATGGAGTTGCAGGGCACAAAATGACCAAGATGAAAATAAGGACTCATGATCCCAGGGAGCAAAGAATAAAGTCATTTCCTTCCTACCAGGCTAGACCAATGGAACTCCATTGGGAGGGTGAATCAAGAGCTGAAGCAGGAGGTGAAGGGTGAGAAGTGGCAGCCGGGAAGAGAGTGAATTAAGTTTTCATATAGGACAGTGAAAAAAGAGAATACAAAGAAAGGTACATTAGGAATAGGTTGTGACTATTGATAATTTTTTTCACCAGGTTAAAGCATCAGAGTTATCTAGGACATAGAATTATGATGTTTTAGGAAATATTAATCTCACTTGTGTGCAGGATCAATTGTGTAATAGAAAAGAATCAAGGTTTTAAGATCATTTAGCAGGCTCCCAATAATCTAGGAATAAAGTGAAAAGGGACTTGACTAGGGTAGTTGCAAAAACAATGATGATAAATGTGTGTGAGATTTTATAAAGGAAATGGTGATGCAGTCTACTAAGAGGAGAACAAGTTGAGTTGTGATTCCTAGATTTTAAGCCTGGGTGAATGAGTGAATGTCATGCCATTAAAAGCAAAAGGTCCCAATGAAAGAGAACTGGCTTTGGTGGGCAGATGACAAAATGAAATGGAAAATCATAATCATATCTCTCTCTCTCTTCCTTTCTCTCCTCTCTCTCTCTCTCTCTCTCTCTCTCTCTCTCTCTCTCTCTCTCTCTCTCTCTCTCTCTCCCTCTGTAATTATGATCTGACATTAATTCACCTTGAAAGTCATAGAGGAGATGTATCTGGAAAGGGGAAATATCCATTCCATTAGTGTTCAGTGTGGTGCTCATTCAAAATGTTTACCTTACGATGATATGGTATAAAGTCCTCATGGTAACAGGATGAATGAAAATACTCTTCCTGAACACAAGTATCAGTTGCCTGCAGTATTTTGAAATGTCAGAACTCTACAAGTATAGTAAGTGATAAAAGTGAACATAAAATTTGAATTTAACCCAGATTTTCTGTGTTTAGGGTTTTTATCTTGGAAAGGATAATTGCTTTGCAGAAGGGAGAGACCATTATTCCTTACCCACTTACTTTGATATACCTCTTTCTTTGAACAAAATTTATCTTAAAGTTCCATCCTTGATATACAAGACCGTACCACTTGTGCAAAGAGTTCTCAGGGCATCCATAAGATGAAAGCTTCAAATTTCACTCAGAAAGCACTTATTTTGATGTTTTTGCTAGTGCTTTTTCAATGGGAAAATGACTGTCATTACTTTTTAATTCTTTTAATAAAGAGACCAAGAAAAAGACAAGTCATTAGAATATTCTAGTTTTTACCAATCATTGCCCTGTCAGATTTTCCTTTGACTTGGCTTTTTTCTCAGTTTGATTGCTGTGATTACTCCCAATGCAGGCATTCAAGTTGAAAACTACTTATATGAAACTACCAAATGGAAAAAATGAATAGCAACTCAGAGGTAGACATTTCTGGTCAACTGCTTTCTTTCAGGTACCACTGATTTTTGTAGAAGTGTACAATGCTAAAACTGGAACTAACCCTAATGTTTTACACATTAGAGAAGTGAAAGAAAGGCACAGAAAATGACTTTGTAAGGTCCTAAAACTAGCTAATGACAGAGCTCAAACTAGATTCCAAATATCATGCCTCCCTAGCCAATGTTTCTTTTTTTTCTAATATACCATGCTGATTATGAATAAAAGACAGAAAAGGAAAAGAGAACTACGGGTGGGGAAGAAAACAAGTTTTTCTTGTTGTTATGGCAATTTTTGTTGTATTGTTACTGTTGTTCCCTAATGAACAACTTCTTTTATACTTTCTTGTCAGTGAAATTCACAAAACTTGGCTTATTTACAAGACTCTTATTTTCATACCTATTTTCATGACTATTAATTTTGTACTTTCTTCAATATCCCCTTCAAACTTTGCAGTTATCAAATAAATATGTCAATGCTTTATTGACTTTTAGACCCCATATCTCTGAAGCTAATGGAATTCGTGACTTGCTAAAATCTAGTACTAATCTTCTTTATGGCTCTCTGCCTAAACTTGAGCCTGGGCTAAAGGCTAATCTTGGGCTAAATCTTACATCTGAGTTGATGCTTTCTAGGATATGGACATTTACTTTTGTCTTGCATCTTGGCCCCATTTTTCCTCATTGATTCTTTTATAATTTTGCAGCTCTTTATGAATATGAATCCTAGCTAAAATGATCACTACCCTATTTATCCGGGGTTCAATTCACCTGCTGAGGCTTCAGTTCCCGTGTCTATAAAATAAAGGGATTTGATTGGATAAACCCTGAATTGTCAGTATTGTGATGTTCGTTTTAAACTATTCTCTATATAACACATGAAATCAGTAGCTTAAGGATTTTTAGTCATGAGGTTTGTTGTTTTAATATAACCCCGATTTCCACCCAACGAATCATAATATCTGAGTCTACTATCTTATCTTTCTATATAGTTTCCCAAGAGGAAATGTTCTGCTTTCTCTCTGATTTGCTATTCATCTGGAGCCCATCAATTCCAACTTCATGCAGAACCATTATCCTCATTGATCTACTGACTCCCTCACATTTTAACGTTGTTAGTCTTCACAGGCTCCTTATCTTCTGCTTTAACACAATCAGATCTCTCCCATGTTGGAAATGAAATGAAACAAAACTTGTCTTGAACTCACTGCTGCTTCCATGTATGGTTTAATTCATTGCTGTCTTTAAAGGCTAAAAGTCTTGATACTCTACTCTCTGCTTGCTTGCATTTTCCCCCATTTTTAATTGCCTGAAATCCAGATTTTTTTAAGTCTTCTGGAATCTTTTTCTCTTTTTAATTCATGACAATCCCTTGTTGTTCTCCTTCTTGACTGTCCAAGAAAGAAGTATGTTTCAGTAGATAGAGATTGGGCCTGAGAATTACAAATATTTCTATTTTGAACAAAAAAAGGGAAACAAGGCTAGTGAAAAGGTGGGGATTGTATGATATATGAACTAAAGGAATTGGGAATTTTTGACTCCAAGGCAAACATTATGGCAATTAATTCCACCCCTAGTGGAGTAGTAGGAAGTAGTAGATTACCCATTACCAAGAGTCATTACTTGGGATTTGGATAATCAGTTGTCAGGGATTCTTTAAAGTGCAGTCCCGTTTTGAGTTGCGTGAGATAGGAAGAATTCTGAAGTCTCAGCCAACTATTTGATTGCATGATTATGTGAAACGCAACTATTCTAAAGCCCAGAGACAGTAATAACACCTTACGGGAAGATTAGAAGAGACATGTAAAAAGACGATAAGAAATAACTTCAGACAGAGTAGCCAATTGACACAGGGTCATGAATAATTAGACTGTTAAATTTTATTTTTTTATAATAAACTATCATGAACCACAATTTATTTTTTTTATTTACCTGTATAAATGCTACATCCCTCAGTATAATGTTAGCTCCTTGAGGACAGGGATGGTTCTTTTCTTACATTCCAATTGTGTGATCATAGACAAACTATTAAATAGCTTCATGACACAAGCAACTTGATCAGACCAGAAACTAAAGGTAAGTTAGTGATCCATTTATCTCAGTGTATCAATGAGTTCTTGTATGAATGAAATATTAAGCCAAGATTTTCCTCCCACCTACATACATATAAAAATACAATGCAAATATACATGTACATACATCTAAACACATATACATGTATGTACATATACATATGTGTATATTCACACACAAAATAGGAGTTCAAGAATATAAAAAACAGTTTGTTCCTCCAAGAAATTTATACTCAACAAAAAAGGATGTTCCATATATTTTCTCAGAACTTTTTGAGTTCTAGGTTGCATATCAGACTATGTTCAACACTTCCCTCCTTGTTATCATGTGTATCAATTTAATCCAGCAAACATTCATTAAAAAAATCTATTACATACAAAGAACCCAGACTTGGGGCAATCAATAAAATGCCATCTAAAAACAGGAAAATATGAAGGCAATCTTTTTATGTATAGAATCCCTCTTTGACCTGGACCACATTGGTGAATGCCTTTGAAGAACATTTCTCTCCCTGTTTTATGCTCCACTTAATACTCATTCTTAGGTCATTTCTGTCATTACAGGCCCCCAAAATTGATCTTTTTTCTTTTTATGAGAGGCACCTTGCGATAAAAGTTCTTGTGAAATGGCATTTTTCCTTTAAATCAAATATTTTTATGTAATAAACAAATGATAAACAAAATGGGATTTTATATTCTCTATATCTTACCATAATTACAAACTGGTAGGAAAAAAGTACTCCATTGCAGAATATCACTTATGAATGCTCAATTATTCAATATTAATATTCTGATTGAAGGTGGCGTATGGTCATACATAGATTATTTTTATGGGTGTGTGTGTGTGTATGTGTGTGTGTGTGTGTGTGTAGATAGGAGTGTGGAGGAGCTTGGTGACACTGAGTTGGAGAGTTGTATTGGGAGTCAAGAAAATCCCTCTTGCTAGGTTCAGATTTATCCTCCCACACTAACTAGCTGTGTGATCCTGGGCAAATCACTTAACTCTATTTGTTTCGGTTTCCTCATCTCCAAAATGAGCTAGAAAAGAAAAATTCAAACCATTCCAGTATCTTTGCCAAGTGAAGCTCAAATGGAGTCACAAAGAATTGGACATGAATGAATGAAGGAACAAAAACACCAGAAATTATTAAGGTTGTCTTGGACACCTTTGGGGGTATTAACTAGGTCTACGATGCTTTTCTTTGCTTTCCGTCCTTTTTCTCCCTTCAGATATATTGGTTAAATATCTCTCAATATCTTCATAATTATTAGTATCTCGAGTACAGATTGCCTCTCTATATATGTGTGGAACAATCCAAATATTTTTCTCCCTTTTGTTCTCTTTAGGGTCATTTCTGCCAACTCTAAAAAAAACCCCACACAAAACACACAAAAAAACAATTTTTATAGAATGTGGAGTTAAAGTTACATGGTGGTTTCACCATCACTGAGGGAGAAAACAGTTTCATTTCCCCCATTTTTATTGCCTTTACAGTCTTCCTTACATGTTTTATCTTTGAATGACATTGGGAAGACTTTAGTTAGGTGAACAACACTACATGTTTTCTAGATATTGGTGTTACTCTAGATTTATTTTATATTATGATACATTCATAATCATCAATCTTTCTTCATTGTAAGTTTTAGTAATGAGTTTTTAATCTAACCTAATGTTGCTTTTGGCAATCAGTCTCCTTCTTTGTCCAGTATATCAAATTTAGACAACTAACTTGTGTTCTATAGTCTCTTGGTTTCCTTGTTGGGACAATTAATTTTTGTTGATTAAAATTCTTAAAAAGAGATTCACCTGTATTTTTTTACATTTTAACATTTTGCTTTATAATTGTTATCAAATTATTTTATCTGTGTGTTTTATCTCTCCCTTCTCAAAGTCAAGAACCATACATTTTATCTCTTAATACTGACCTTTAAAATTATGCTCTATAGACTCAATGAAGTCTTTACTTTGTTCCTTAACTAGGCATGTTGTAGTCATTGATACGATTCATCTTACACAGGTCTTAATTATAAAATTATGATCTTCTATCTTGTTAAATACTGTGTGGTACTTCTCTTATTTTATTTAGAACTTCTTTCATCCTCCTTTAAACATTTTGTGTTCCATCATTCTCGTATATCAGACCAAGGCTATATAATAATTTTATCTTTCTGATTTTTGAACCCCTCAATTTTTGCATTTATCTATTTTGAAATGAAGTTGATTAAAAAAGATAACATGAATAAAATATTAAAAATAAAGAATGAAAAAGTGAGAATTATAGTGGCAAAGAGAGTGAGAAAGAGAAACAGAAAAGGAGACAGAGATGAAGAGACATGGAAAAGTGATAGACAAAAAAAGACAGGGACAGAGGACAGAGACACGCAAAGACAGAAAGACAAAGATAGACAGACAGACACACTGAGAGACACAGAGAAGCAGATTCACTATTGTTATTTCTATCAGAACCAAAAGATTCCAAAGTGATAAATGATAGTGTGTCTGTTTTCTCCTGATTCCCATCCTTTATAATCCTAGCCTAACCCAAAACATCCCAAAATCATGAATAAAAGTCAGATTTCTTCTGCTTTTCCCTTTGAAAGATGTGTTTCCAGAAGTTAAAATATTCAGAAAACTATCTTTAGCTTGGATACATATAATAAATAGTCAAAATGACTTAATCTCTCAAACATGACCTTAAAACAATGTTGCTGTTACTGTGTACAGTGTTCTCTTGGTTCTAGTCATTTTGCTCTTCATTATTTTGTCAAAGTCTAGTCATGTTTTTATTTTAAAAGTCTTTGAGCTCATCATTTCTTACAGCACATCTGTATCCAGAGAAAGAATTGATTTATGGAGAATGGAGGAAATTATGACCAAACAAGAGATAAAGAACATTATGAAATGCAAAAATGAATTATTTTGATTATATTAAATTGAGAAGGTATTGTACAAACAAAGTCAAGCAAACAATATTAGGAGAGAAGTAGAAAACTGAGAAAGAATTTTTGCAACTAGTATTCTGTGATAAAGACCTCATTTCTAAAATATATAGAAAACTGAGTCAAATTTAGAAAATACAAGTCATTCCCCAGTTGATAAATGGTCAAAGGATATGAACAGACAGTTTTCAGAGGAAAAAATTAAAGCTATCCATATTCATATGAAAAAATGCTCTAAACCATTATTGATTAGAGAGATGCAAGTCAAAACAACACTGAGGTGCCACATCACACCTATCAGATTGGCTAACATGACAAAACAGGAAAATGATAAATGTTGGAGAAGATGTGAAAGAGTTGGAACACTAATTCATTGTTGGTGGAGCTGTGAGCTGGTCCAGCCATTCTGGAGAGCAATTTGGAGCTATGCCCAAAGGGCTACGAAAATGTGCATACTCTTTGACCCAGTAATATCGCTTCTAGGACTGTATCCCAAAGAGATCACAAAAATGGGAAAAGGAGGCACATGTACAAAAATATTTATAGCAGCTCTTTTGTGGTGGCCAAGAATTGGAATTTGAGGGGATGCCCATCAATTGGGGAATGACTGAACAGGTTGTGGCATATGAATGTAATGGAGTACTATTGTGCTAAAAGAAATGATGAACAAGTGGACTTCAGAAATCTGGAATGGCGTATATGATCTGATGCTGGGTGAAGTGAGCAGAACCAGGAGAACATTACATACAGTAAAAGGCACAGTGTTCGAGGACTCTTTTTGATAGACTTAGCCCTTCACAGCAATGCAAAGACCTAAAACATTTTCAAAGGACTCATGACACAAAAAGCCAAGCACATTCAGAGAAAGAACTATGGATCTGGAATACAGAATGAAGCAGACTCTTTTGTTATATTTTATTTTGTTTTTCTCATGATTTCTCTCATTTGTTTTAATTCTTCTATGCAACATGACTAATATGAAAATGTGTTTAATAGGAATGTATGGGTAGAACCCTTATAAGATTGCATACTGTCTTGGGGAAGGAGGGTGAGAGGGAGGTGAAGAAAAATTGGAACTTATGCAAGTGATTGTTGGAAACTGAAAACATAAATTAATAACTTTAAAAAAAGAACTGATAGAAGTATGTATAGAATAACTTTACATTTATATACATATTTGAATCTAATGATAGCCATCTCTAGGGTGGAGGGTAGGAAAGAAAAATATTGTATGATAACTTTATTATATAATTAAAAGGAATAGCAAGTTGTACATAATAGATTTACAGTTTAACGTACAATCACCTTTTATTTTAAATTCTACTGTTCTGGAAATGCTTATTTTATTTCTTAAGTTCCAAATAAATAAATGAAATCTTTAGAAAAGAAATAAAAACTATATTTAAGCCCCACTCACAATTGTATTTCTGATGTTTAGGTACTATGTCTTTTAAAAAGAACATGAGACTGAAATGAAGGTTAATCAAGCTGAGTTCCAGTTCTTTCTCTATAACTTTGTGACCAGGGGAAATGGATTTTATTTTTCTGAACCCCAGGTTCCTCTTCTCTATAATAAGGCAGTCAACCTAGTTAAAGTCAAATACATTCTTGTTCCAAATGAATGAGCCTATCTTCTTAATCCAGTCATTCTATAGTAGCTCCTTGTCAGCTCTTTAAAATTCTGGAGAAAGACCACATAACTTCTGTGTCATACCTGCAGATCAAGGAGGAGTCTCATCTTTTTCAAAGGGCAAGTCAACTCTTTTATCAATGGAAACCCAGTAAAATTACTTCTGCTTACTTTTTTGCACAGAAGTTGCAACTGATTGTGTTCTTTTCTAAGAATAAGTTTGTTTTGAATCAAGCAAGTCCAATCATTTGGTAAAATAAAGTTGCCATTTCAATTCCCTGGCATAACTCATTAGAATATACTTCCAAGGAGTCTATTGTTTTATCTACTATGGAGAAAGTGAGAATCCAGTTATTATGCAACCTTCTTTCATAGGAAATATTTACTATTCCAAATACCTTGAAGGAAATTGGATGTAACTTGAGAACTAGAATACTGACAATGATCACCAAATAGGCAGCATTCTAACAATGTCCAAGAAATTTCATAAAAGACAAAGTGTTTTATAAAAAAATATATACATATTATATGTTACAGTTAATAAAATGACATCTAAACAAATTTGTTTTTACAGTTAGCCATTATTATCTTTTCTGCCAATCATTAAAAAATTAACAATTACAGTTTCAATATATGGGTGATTGTATCTGTAAAAAAAAGTATCTGACACTGAAATAAATGGGGAAAATAACTTCTGATACAATTTTCCTCAAATAACATATGAAAAACTAATGATTTCTTCCTTTTCATCACATAGCAGGAAATTGTTTAGCTCACATGTGCCACTATCATTTCATCAACCCCAGGATACCTCAGGAAATTAACTTATAGCCTATGCTTTCATTTCAGATTGTATATTTTTCTTCATTCCTCCTGTCAATATTTTCCGAGAACAGGATAACACAAAGATGCCTTTAAAAGAGCCAAAAACAATTTGAGCTTATATTATGTGTGTTCAACTTTATTAAGGGGCGAGTAGGTTGCTTTTTTGTGTATGGAAAACTGGAGTGGGAGTCAGGGAGACCTGAGTTCAAATCATACCTGTGGTTTTTACTATCTGTGTGCTCCTGGGAAGGTCACTTAAACCTCTCCGTGCCTCAGTTTCCTCTTTTTCTAAATGATGTAGACTCAAAGCTTATAAGGTCCCTTCCAATTCGACATCAACAAGATATATGCAATGTGACTGAGTTTTTAAATGCCATTAACTATCTCTTTTATTAAGTGAAATTAAATATCTGATATCTGAAAATAAGAAAAATCAGTAGTGAGTCTAATTGTTCTGATTCCTCATGTCTGGGAGTTTGGAATGAGATGATCCTGAGTCAGACATGTCTCTGTCCCTCTACTGTTCTTTTAGTTTGATGTTTGGTGGACAGTGCCCAAGTAGATGAAATGACTCCTTTATGTAATTGAATACAAGTCAGGATATAAACTTGCCTTCAAAGCTAAAGTCAGGTGCTTCCTCTTATTAGGAACTATTTCTGGTGTCCTGATTTTTTACTATTCCCTCCATCTTCAGATTAAAACTACTTGTCTTTCAGCACATTGTATTCTCCAGTAATAGAGCAGCTAGATGATGCAGTGAATGAAGTGTTTGGCCTAGAGTAAGAAAGACTCATCTTCCTGAGCTCAAATCTGGCTTCAAACACTTGCCATCTGTGTGATCCTTGGCATGTTACTTAACCCTTCTTGCCTCCACTTCCACATCTGTAAAATGAGCTGGAGAAGGAAAAGGTAAACTACTTCATTATCTTCGCAAAGAAAATCTTAAATGGGGCCACAAATTGTCCTATGTAACTGAAATAACTGCACTGACCCGTATACATATATATAGTATGTATAAGCTTCTTAGAAAGGATAGACTTTTTTTTATTATGTCCACCAGACCTTTTTCACAGTTAGTCCTTATAAAGGTTCATTGAATTAATGAATAAATGAATGTGTGGATAGGTGAAGAAATAAATGAATGAAACACAATTCTGATTGGATGACTAAGCAAGTCACTTGATTTGTACATGTCCCTAAGCAGCAGTAATAAAAAGTAAAGATGAAAATGATACTCCAAAGACATGTGCCAGCTAAGACTATGAATCACAAGCTAGATACCAGTCTTCAATGGTGGCACCAGGAATGTCTTACGTGGATGAAAGTCCATATCTTCACTACTCCACCTTACTCTAGTCACACTAATACTCACATATTAACTAACTAATCAGAGTGTATGTACATGTGTAATTTTATATATGCTACATGGTAGCATCAGAAAAATGCTCTTGGCACAACACTCTGATTTCTGCCTTCCAAAAAAAGCTTTGTCTATCCTATGTCCTTATGAAGTCTTGAAGTCTTCGTATGTACCTGCAAATTTAGGCTCAGTCTTCCTCTTCAGTCTACAAACATTGGCATATTGCCATCTGAGATTCCCAGGAATTAATAGGAAATTTCCTGGCCATGTTACTAAATCTCTCCATTTGTTCTGTAGCAAAGAAGAAAAAATGTCAATTATTCTGAATGGCAAAGCCAATATCCCAATGTCAATCCCATCCGACCTCCCTGGTATTTTCCAATTCCAAGACTAACGTGTACAGTGTGCCAGGTAATCAGACAAAAAGGTTTTATTCAGTACTCACTAGGTACTAGACCCTCAGTGCTAAACACTGGGGATACAAATGCAAGCAAAAAAGAAAGTCAGTAATATTTATATGAAGCCACTGGGACGTTTCTCAACATTCATATTGTATTGTCAAAAGTTGCTGACAATATACTAAACCTAGTCCTAAAGGGAGGTCCCAAGGCTGTAATAAGGGTCACAGACTTGCCAATCCGAAATGAAGAAAGACTTGAAGCATTTTATCATGCAGTTTAAGAACAATTATCTTAATTTAAATAGAGTTTTTCTCACTTATCTTCCTAACTCATTCACACTTTTTAGTGGAATGGGAAGAATAAGCGTGGGCAGGGAAAATCTGATGTTTGCGTGGTGTTTGAATGATAAGAACAGATGGAATTATGATCTAGGGATGGGCCAAGGATTTCTCAGCATCTGAAATGGTGGTGTCAGCAAACAAATAATATTTGAATGCAAAAAAAGGTGTGAATGATTTGTTTTATATGGTGTTGTCAAATATATACAGCATTTTGCCTTATTCTTTATGAAGGGATCAAGTCTAGTAGTAGTTAGGGGTATGATGACTTACCTCTGTCAAAGGCACAGGAAAGGTAAGCATGGAAATGAAAAAGAGAAGTTGCTCTTAAGTCAAAGAAAAAAGAAATGGAGGCCCTCCAGAATAACATACACTTGGTAACAGGTTCAAGATTTCAAGGAATTAGGACATATTCCTTCCTACCTTACTCTGTCTATAGAATTTGTGGCATAATGTATAAATAACTAGAACATATCAGGGAAGGAGAATACTCATGTAACTTTTTCCTGAAGACTAACTATTCACACAACAGTAGACCAGTCATGGGATAGCCATAAAATGATAAGGGGTAGGAGGTTTGAGACAAAGATAAAGAAAGAAAGCTACTTCTTCCAACAAATATAAGAATGTGAGGTAAAGGGATAAGACAAAACCCTCATGATAGCTTTGGAGTGAAGTGCTTCCTTCATGAATAGTCATGAGTTGTTGTCCATGTGTTTTGGGGTCAGTGACACTCTTTCCGTAGATTTTATTTCTTACTAGTGATTTAGCAGAAGTAAATCTTGTATTTTTAAATTATTGTCTAAAATACATATATGTTTTAGATCATGAGTTTTTGTTGACTTGCCCTACTCATAGGGTTACCTGCCATTTATACTGTATATATGTTATATGTAAACATTATTTTTGCATATTGTCTCTTCCATTAAATGTGAGCCCTTTGAAGACAAAAACTTTTTCTTTTACCTTTCTTGATATCCTTGGCTCATAGAAAGTGCTAAATAAAAGCTTGTTGACTGATTACATTGCTTAGTACAGCACAAAGCTCTAGTGGATGTTTAAATATTTGATTGTAAGGCTCTCTAATAAGTACTAATATTATACTATGGAAATACTCGTTTGTTTCTAGGATAAATAGAAATTATAAACAAAAGCCTAGTTAAAAATAAATATATAATGTGTGACATACTTCCACAAAATGACATAGTACAATATGCTCTGATGTATCTCTTAGATCTGGACAGTGGGACAGAGGTCATCACTGGTCCGGTCCAAGGTGACATGCCCTGTGAATTTTTAAAGGGATTTTTTTCATTGGCACAGATAGAGTTTCAATCTAACAACAATTTATTTATAATTTGTTCTCAGGATTGGGTGCTTATTCAGCTGAACAGCACAATTTTTGTTTAATAAAAGCCTAATCTGCTCATTTGTTTATTGTTTACTCCCTAAAGGCCAAGAATATTGTGACTGAAAACAGTGCTTCATAAAGAGAAGACAGAATATTAATTCCAAACGCTGTTACTCTACCATGTTTCTGAGAGCCAAAGTATACTGTAACATTAATAATGCTATGTGAATGTAAATTTTTATTTTCCCTAAATGTTTTCTGTCTTTTCAGCTGAAACACCTTCAACTTTCCCAAAATTATTCTTGACTTTGAGGGAAAAAATATGGAAAAAATGTCCCTTGGATACTACTCATGATCATTTGCTTACCTCTTTTGAAAGCCACAGTACAAAATCATAGTTCAATATTTCTAGTCCATGTATTAGCATTCATTATATTAGTTATTTTTATTCAAAAAAATGTCTTCTGATCAGGGGAGACATTAGTTATATTATAGATTATTTCTCATATGGTCTAGATGGAAAGGAGTGACCAGCTAACTACCTCTTTGTCCAAACCTACTCCCACCAAATCAAAAACAGTACTGGAATGTACAAGAGAATATTCTAAGAACACATTGTTCACAGGATTTAGAACCAAAAAAAAAGTCAAAGAAAGTATTTAAGCTAATTCCTTCATTTTACTGATGATATAACTCAGTTTCAGGCAGATGGATATTGTTTCTATTTACAAGGATTTTAGATTAGGAAAATCTTGTTTTCCCTTTTACAGATTCAAGTGCCTACAATTCCTTAACCATCTCCCCCACTTTCCTACCTCCACCTTCAAAAATTTTAAAACTTTTCTTTGTCTATAGTCCAGCTTTACTTTACAGTAACTTGTAGCTAAAAGAAATATTTCAAAGATTAGGTCTTCATAAACTAATTTTTTATTTTTAAATATATCTTCTATTAAGATTTTTCTTTTGTTTTTATATGACCCACATTTCCAAATATATCTTTTCTCCTCTCCTTCCCAAAAAACCATCCAATATAACAAAGAAAAAGAAGAAACTGTTTGGTAAAATTAATCAATACATGGAAAAAGTTGGACATTATACATATGTATATACACATATATTTATACACACTCATATATATGTGTATACATGTACATAAACACACACACATATATATATATATATCTATATCTATATCTATATAGATATAGATATATATATATACACACGTATACATCCATTATCTTCAAAAGACATCTTTCAGATTGGATGAGAAAGAAATTGAATCTTCATTTTCATTAGCATCTAAATTAACTTTAACATTTCCTATAATTATAAATATAGACAAAAAGTATGACTCTCAAAAGAACTCCATAGGTTCTTCTTCATGACAAAAGGGTCCATGAAATAAATCCAAAAATTTAAGAAGCTCTGATCTCTAGATAGTCCCTCATCAGTTTGGGTCCTGCCTTGTACATTGACCATGATCATCACAAATCACTGATAAGGTTATACCATCTTGTCACAACTCATCTGATGCTAATAACATATGATCAGTGGAACAACAGAAATATCTTTGTTATATCTTTAGTGGAGTTTTTTGACACAAACACAGATCCCCTAAGCTGGATCCATCCATAAATCTTCCTGTCTTATTATAACCAGGTTCCTGACATTTCCCATAAATATGCCTCCATTTTAATGAACTAGTCATGTGCTGGACTCCATTACAGCTATTTCAAAGGAATCACATACATTTCTAAGATATATTTAGCAGATATATTGTTAGAAAAGAATCTTCAAAGCAGTGTGTACTCTATGAAATCACATTTGTCTGTTTCTTTGTGGTAAACAATGAGTACAATGCAAGTTTGTATTATCTTCACCTTTCAGTCTATTGGGATGGGCCCAAGAAGAAATGTATTTATAATTGTTTAGATAGTATAGCAGCAAGGTTTGTTTGCTATTATTGTTTAGAGTTTTAAATATTAGGTCCCCTAAGAGATTTTAACAGTACAGAAAGAAATTGTTTATGAAATCAGTTTTAATTTATTCTGCCAAAACTCACTGTCTTTTTTTCTTTTACAATTCATTTTGGATATAAGAAATAAACACTTATAACCTTACTGTTTCACAACATGTTTTGTCCAATAAACCTCTTTCAACAACAGCAAAAAAAATGTGTTGTGAAGCCACAGGTAACAACATATCACTCTGAATATTCTTTTAGATTTATTCATTAAGTACATGCAGTAAATACAATAATACTGCTTACCCCCAAAAGCTCCAAATTGAAATTTATGATACATAGTTATAACATGTTATTTTTCCTGTGATTATGAAAGAGAAAAATAAAATGATAAAACTTCAATTCTAAAATAAAATTATAAAACTTCAATTCTAAAATAATTATGAATATTTTACATAGGACACTGTAAAAATAAAAGAAATAATCCAGGAAGACTTTCTTTGCTTATTATTTTATTATTATATTATTTGCTTATTATCTGTAAGACTTCAAGTGAAATTACTTTATTCTGCAAATTTTGTTGTCATAAAAGAAAAAGCATATTTGTAACAAAATTGGGCAATTAGTCTCACTTTAAGGTGCCATTAAGTGACATTTACCAATAAATATTTGGCAATTATTGCTTAAGGCATCACTAAAAAGTTTAGAATGATTCTCTTAATCCATTCCGGGAGAGGGTTCACAAATCATTAAACCAAAATCACTTTATATATGTTTCACATTTTTCATTGATTACTGTTTTACCAAATATACCCCATTTGAGGTTTAACCAACATCTAAACTAGATGTATATATTTCCCCAGGGCATCAGGATGGAAAAGGTCACAAACCACAGCACCATTTATGTTCTGGGACAGAATATTAGTTATATTTCCTCATTTACTCCCTTCCAAAAAGATTCAGTACCTCTGTACCTCCCAAACTCATAAAGTTACTTTAAAGTCTGTACACATTCATCATGAAATAGATAGTAATTCACATGAAATCAGGAATTAAAAAAATAGGTGGCAAAAACCTCAGATAAAGGCATGTACTTCATCAGCCATATGCATCTCTTATGGAAATTATGCTAGGGAATGAGTAAGACTAATACTTTCTGCATATTCTGTATACATCTCCATGTAAATCAGATTTGTTTTAATTACAGAGCATATCTTTCTCTTATTTTAATTCTTCTTTTTACTTAATTTTTTCAATCTTTTCTCTACTGAGCTGATAGTCCTATGAATACAAAGCTAATTTAAGACTAAATACTATGTAAGTTATGTGTAGTTTCCTATGCCTTAGAATGAAACAATAGTCTGGCAACTGATCCCATCACTTCTCGGCAAAGAGGGAGAACAAAGGAAAGCCGTCTCAGATTTCATATTCTTGACCTCAAAGATCACTGCAGATGTTAACTGCAGCCATGAGAGTAAAGGATTCTTGCTTTTCGGAAAGAAAGCTATGGCAAATCTGGGCAAATTATTAAAAAGCAGAGGCATTATTTTGCCAACAAAAGTCGACATCGTCAAAGCTGGTTTTTTCTTCCCAGTAACAATATATAACTGTGAGAGTTGGACTATTAGAAGAACTGAGCAACACACAATCAACACTTTGAAACTGTGGTGCTAGAAAAGACTTTTGAGAGGCCCTTGGACAGCAAAGAGATCAAATTAGTCACTAGTTAAAGCAATTCAGACTGTTCACTGGAAGGTCAAATATTGAAACAAGCTAAAATGTTTTGGTCACATAATGAGAAGGTAGTACTCATTGGAAAAGAGCCCATTGTTGGAAAATAGTAGAGGCAAAAGAAGAAGGAGACAGCAGAGGATGAGATGAGGACATAGTATCATGGAAATAACAAACATAAACTGGAGCAGACTGCAAGAGATAATAGAGGAGAGAAGGTCTTGACATGCTGTGGTCCATGAAGTCACAAAGAGTTGGACATGACTGAATAACTGAACAACACAATGTGTCAGGCTTTGTACTAAACACTGGGGATGCAAATAATAAAAAAGAAAAACAGTCCTTGCTTTAAGAAACATACAATATAATGAAGGGAAGACAGTACACAAAAAGAAACTGAAGCTGGTGGAGCTCAACAGGGATTCATCATCCATCAAGTCTTAGCAGAGCTGCTGATGGAAAGTGAAGAGTTACCTGGGGAGTTCTGAACTTTTGCCCTCCATCCATCCAATGAGAACAGAGAGGCTATTCAGGCTGCTGAGGTGCTGAATATCACAGGTCAGTTAATCAGTATGATGGGATTTCACCTATTGTTTCTATCTGGTAACTTTATACCATAACTATAAACAATTCTCAAAAAGTATTTATGTAACGAGCAATAATCATTAAAACAGTTTAGATTTAGGTTATAGATATTATTGAGATTATTAATACATGCACATAAATATAATTACTAATATTAACATGTATAGTATACAGAAGTGAATGAACTAAGTAGCCTAGATTTCAAGGAAAACTGGAAAATAGTCTGTCAGAAACTAGGTATATACTAAGGTTTCATACCACATGCCAAGAAAAACTCCAAATTACATGACTCCAATATAAAGTGACATCATTAATAAATCAGAGGAACAAAGAAATAAATGCCCTGTCAGACCTTTATATGGGAGAAGAGTTCATGACCAAATAAAGGATATTTTAAAAAAAACAAGAAACAACAGAAAATAAAATGGAGAATTTTGTTTATTCAAATTTAAATACTTTGCACAAACAAAACCAATGTAATTAAATTTTGAGGGGGAGCACACATTTAGAAATATTTGCATCAAGTTTGTTTGGAAAAAAACCTCAGTTTACACATATATATTATTTAACTTATTCAGATTTAAAGAAATAAGAGCCATTTCCCAATTAAGAAGCACTTCAAAGATATAGGAAGAGGCATTTTCTAGAGGAGGAAACCAAGCTATCATGATCTACATCTAAGAAAAATAAAAATAAGACACAAAATTAAAGCAATCCCCAAGTTCTACCTCACATCTATTAAATATCAATTCTGACACATAAAAAAGAAAATACAAAGTATTATGAGAATTGTGGGAAAACAGGTATATTAATGAACTATTGGTGGAGTTGTGTATTGATCCAGACATTCTGGAAAACAATTTGGAACTCTAGCCTGAAACTGTGCATACCTCTTTGCTCAGCAATATTAACACTACATCTCTACACAAAAGGTAAAAGAAATACCCAAAGGATGCATATATATACAAAGATATTGACAGTAATTTTTTTTTCATGGTACCATAGACTTGGAAACTAAGGAGAGTTATCAATTGGGGAATGGCTAGGCAAAAGATGATATAAATGAAAGGTAATACTATTGTGATATAAGTAACAATAAAGAAGATGTCAGAGAAACCTGTGGAAACGTTTACATCCTAATGCATAGTGAGTGAAATAATCGGAACTTATAGAACAAAGTATATAATAAAAACATTGTAAAGATAAACAGCTTTAAAGTCTTAAGAATTACAATAAATTCAATAGCCAACGAGAACCATTCTCCTCATATGTTTTGATGGATTTAGGGTGAAAATTGAAACATAATTTTTGATATGATTAGTGCAGGAATTTATTAGACTATGCATACTACAGGACTCATTTTTTTTCTTTTTCAATAAGAAAGTTTTCATAATTAGAAAAAAATGAAGTACTCCTAACATTTGGGAATGAACTGTCTAAATTTCATATCTAAATTTCAATATAGTAGTTCTTTAGCCTTTCTTATTTCTTTCTTTTAAAATATATGGCTGCAATTATTAATTTTACTCTCCTACTCTATGCTTGCCTTTGCACTGAAATCACTGAGAATAAGAGTATATGTTGATTTAATGTAGAGAATGATATCAACTTTAAAGAATTTATCTATGTTCAGACTTTCTGCTGCTGATGGTAGCATAGAAAAGTTCATGATGGTCTTTTGGGGTGAAATATAGGTATTGATACATAGTATGTGTATATTTATAGTTGTAAACACACATACAGAGCTCTAAAATATCAGATGATCAAATATTTTATGAAATGTTTATGCTTGTGGCCTTTTATAGAACAATAAAAGCCAACTCTACCAATTACTCTATTTTCTGCTTCAGGAAAAATCTGTAAAACATTCCTCCATTTAACTCCATTTAGCTTTTGTATTTATATTACACACATAGGGAAAGTGAAGATCGTTACTGTTCAGTTCATCCAGTATCGTGTTCACTCATTTTCCTTCGCACAAGGTCTCACAGTAAGAGTACTGCCAGTGAATTGGCATTTATCTCCCTCTCCCTCTATTTCTCCTCTCCAAAGGAATGTAAATCCCGTGGCCAGAAAGCTGCCCATTAACTTGTAGTTCACCAGCTAGTTTCCTTCCTTTCTTCCTTCCTCCCTCCCTCTCTGTCTCTGTCTCTCTGTCTCTCTGTCTCTCTCTCTCTCTCTCTCTCTCTCTCTCTCTCTCTCTGTCTCTGTCTCTGTCTCTCTCTCTCTGTCTCTCTCTCTCTCTCCCTTCCTTTCTTTCTCTTTTCTTTCTTTCTTCTTCTTTCACAAAACCTTAAACCCATTTCACTCTGACGCACATAGATTGTACAAAAATGAGTCCCTGCCCACACGCCACTTAATGGCTCTATTTTGGGCCCTCCTGCCTTAGAGTGAATGTCTGTGGTAACTGTTTCACTTTGGAGCAGCAACCCTGAAAGTCTTCACCTTCCAGTTTGATTACCCCGGGCTTTCTTCTAATTAAAGGGGCCATCCTTTGACTCACTACTTAAAGATGCCCTTTCACTTAATGGGCATTACCCCACTCAAAGTGAGAAACTGAAAGGACTTAGCCTAAAAGGGTCAGCATCTCACATCGCATCCTGGACCATCTCCAGACATTGTGATCAATATCTGGCCACTGGACCCAGGTGGCCCAGGAGGAGAAAGTGAGGCTGGTGACCTTGCACAGCCCTCCCTCACTTGAATCAAAGTCAACTGCAAGTCATGTCATCATTTCCCTGACGTCACGGTCTTCTTTGAAAATGAAGAACAAACACAATTTATGTGCTCTCTTATATTTTACCTAGTATATGGTCTAGATATCTTTGGAAGTTTCTGAAGACTATGGACCACTTTTGAAAATAATATAACAATATATTGTTACCTACATTGAAAACTGAATGTTAAGTTGTTGTTAAAGGTTAATGCAAATAAAGAAAAAAATATATTTTCTCATGCAAGTTTATAGTGTCTATAAACTATCATAGTCTATGAATCCTGGATTAAGAAACCTTGTCCCAATATGAAAACATTTGACACTTCATCCCTTTTGCTCCCTGTTCTAACATTCTACGACTGTCACTACTAAAATAGAAGACAGTCCATGGGACTGAGGGACATTTTGTATTATTTTTATTTATTTTATCATGTACCATGACTAACAAATTCTTTTCTAAATGGTGATGAGCTTCTTTATGCTTAGCTATCATGTCCTTGGAAAGCAAACATGTTCTGTTGCTGGAACCATATCTCTAATCTTTGTGATAGAAGAAAACTTTCAAGGGTTTTGTATAATTTGGGGTGATCTCCACTCTATGATGAGGCATTGGAATATGACTTGTGTATCTTGTGTACATTGTTCTTCATAGCTAGTAAGAATCAAATGATGGCTACTTGGGCATGATGATTCATATACTGTAAAGACATTACAATCATTGCATCACTCCATATCTCACCACATTTATGAGTCATTTAAGAGATTCTAAACACAATGAATTCCATTTAGTTATCAATGTAACTCTTCATGATACTTAGTCCATTGAAATTTTGCAGGATAAAGGTAAATGAACTGTAGAAATTAATGATACTTCAGATCTACCTGGAGAAGAGATGTTCTATCATCTCAATATCAACTGTTGATGTTGTTTCAGCATTGTTTAGGAGACAAAATACAGCAGCATGAGATTCCCAGTATGTTATTTCGCAAGTTGTTAAACTTTTTTTTCTCATAAAGTATTCTTTGTTTTTCTTCTTCCAGAAGCTTTTTAGTGAATTGGGTTTTTTTTTGGATAAAATGCAAGGTTTGGTGAAATGTAGAGGGTAATTATTTTGAGGGAATCAATTGGATGTTGAAATTATTACTTACTTTATAGGAATTAAAATCACAGAAGGTTAATTGAAATAGTTTTCTTTATATAGAAAATAATATGATTAGGGAACTCTTGGTGAAGAACCTCTTCTACCAGTGAAGATCAATAAAGACCTTACAACTCATAACCTTGGAGAGTTATATGGGGCACTGAGACTTGTCCACAGTCACACAACCAATGTATATCAGAAACAGCTATTGAACTTAGGTTTTCCTGACTTGGAAATATATGGATATAGATATATACAAATATTCCATAGTGAAGTGAAAATGGCACAAAAGGACCTTGGTCCTTCTTTGGAGAAGAAGATAAGTTTCCATACTTGTAATTCAATTTACATTAATCCAGAAAAGATTGCATCATGTGGAATCTCTTTAGTATTTCTTTGAGCACATGGTAGATGAAGATTAATTGCATTCAAGGGAAAGATGGAGGGAAGGGCCTCTCCATCCCAGGCCATTTATTTAATTTAAATAAATATTTGTTAAGAGCCTCTAATGTTAAGAGCATTGTTCTGGCACTGGGAAATCTGAAAACAGAAAAATGAAATAGTCCTGCGCTCATGATGTCTACATTCTATTGAAGAGACACAACTTGTGTGTGTGTGTGTGTGTGTGTATACACAAAGTATACATAATATACACATCAGTATATAGCAAGATTTTTAAGAAATAATAACTGTTAGGAACAGGGAAGGCGTCACCAAGGTGATCACACCTTAACTGGAACTGAGTTGGCAGAGAACTGGCAGTGACTTGGGGTGGCTACCAGATGGAGCTGGTTTAACAACAGTCAGTAGAAAAAGTTCTAAATAAACTGTCAAGGAAGCAATCAGTGTCAGGGAGGAATGGCTGTAACTACCTGACAGAATACATAGCTGGAAAACATAGCAGATCTTTAAAGGAAACTCAAAACAGGCAATAAATAGAGGTCAAAGAAGACAGCATCAAATAGAGATGGCAGCAAATCTAGAATTAATGGGTAGTATCCTAGAGCTTAAAAAGAAAGAGAATGCTTGTGGAATGCTCAAGACTTTAACCTTTGAGGAGCTGGGGTAACAGTTAGGGAGCCAAGGCATAGTGAAAGGGATGTGGCAACCATTACTGGAACTGATACAGAAGTGAATTAAGAAGGAATAAGAAAAATCTTAGTTAATTAGGATAGTGTACAAAGCCAGAGAAGGATGAGAAACTGAACCAGTGATGTAGGTTGCTTGTACTTTTCCTGCCAATCGATAGGATTGATAAATTAATCTGGAATAAGAGTGGCTCTACGTGTGGAAGTTGTGTTCCTGATTTCTACAATTAAAAAGATGTAGTGCATTCAACCAATCAGTTTAACATAGTCTTAGAAAGGAAAAGTCATCATAAACAAACACTCCATGAAAACACTAAACATGTTCACTAACCTATTGTATTTCAGTTGTAGGGTTATTAATTGATTAAGTAAAATCAATTAATATAATATATTTGGAATTCAAAAAGGTATCACACAGGACTATTATGGGAAATACAAACAAATGGAAACTGTTTGATAACATTAGATAGGTATTAGCTGTTTGTACAACTACCCAAAAAGTATTGAATAATTTATCAGTATTACCTTGGAAGAAGACTTCTCAGGTCATTCCCTGAAACTGTGCATTTGTCCCTGTTCTGTTTCCCTTTTTTTTAATAACAGAAAAAGATTTAAAGATATGCTTACAGCTTGCAGGGATAAGTAATATGTTGGATGACAGAATCAGAATCCAAAAAGATCTTGAGGGACTTGAAATTTAGAGTCACATCAATAAGATGGAATGTGATTGAACTAAGTGGAAAATATTTATTATTTTTAATATAATCAATTGTATGGATACAAGATCCGGGATAACTGGCATGACACATGATAACTGTTAGAACACAATTTTAGACAACATTAATAAAAGTATAGTTTACAGATCAAGTGGAAATATTCCCATTGTGCTCTGTAGGTAGACATTAGGAATGCTGTATTCAGTTGAGGATTCACATTGTAAGATGACTGACAAATTAGTATGTGAGTAGGAGGCAAAAATTCCTTAAAGTTAAAACGATAAGAAAGAAATAGTTGGAAGAATTAGGGATAATTATGGTGAAAAATGAAATGAAGGAAGACATCTATTTTTAAATATATGAAAGCCTGACATATGGAAGGTGGAGGGGTTCATTTTTTTGGTGCCATTCCAGATTACAGACAAGCTGTAGGCAAAGTTTCCTAATATGAGGGCTATGAATTTTGGGGAGATAGACAGATAGATAGATAGATAGAGAGAGAGAGAGATAAACTGTATTTTAATATAATTGATTTCCTTTGGAATCAGGGAATACAATTGGCATTTAAGTGGGGCACTGGATAAAGAATTTGTGGCAAATCAGTAAGACTTGAGTTCAGATCAAGTCTCAGACACTTACTATAGCTGCGTGATACTAAGTTAACCTCTTAACCTCTATTTCCTCATCTATGAAATGGCTATAATAATAGCTCCTGCCTCCCGGAGTTATAAGGATCAAATGAAATGGTATTTGTAAAGTGCTTAGAAAAGTACCGGACTTATAATAAATGCTATGTAAATGTTTACTATTATTAATATTAGTAGTATACTATTACTTCTAGTTACTAAAACATTGTTCTGAACAGGGGTCTGCAGGCTTTATGAGATCTTACAAGTAATATATGAGATTAAATAAGTTAAGAACCTCTATTATAGTAATAGAGATTGTAGCTTTTCAGTGTAACATCCAGGTGGCACATGGGCATCGCTACCTCAAACCTCTCATGCGATCAAATGGATACCTGTTTACTCAGTCCCTCTAACCTTTTCTCACACTGGCAGTTTCAGTTTCCCAGAGAAAGGAGCTCTACCAAGAAATTACATTAAATACCTACCCTACAAACCATTTTAGCTTTTGAGCTCTAACTGATTTTTTTTTCCATTTGCATCAACCAGCTGCTCACAATGACACATTTTCTTTTACTTAGAAATAAGGCAAAATAAATATTAATATTTTAGACATTCATGTAGTAAACAGATGCAGTAACAACAAATGCATTGCATTCACACCTAAACCTGGGTCCCTTTCTTCTGCTAGAGCACTCAGTGTCTATGGGCAGAATAGATAGCATTTTTATAGGCACCCACCATTGAGACATAAGAGTGTGGAAAAAACATGTTCTTAGGTTTGGTCAAAAGTCTGAAATGCAAATTTTGCTCTTCTTTTTCTGTCATAGGAACTGTCCCTAAAAGTTCATTAATGAGTATAGTTTCTCTGTTAAATATATTCCATGAGTTATACCATTGTATGATTGATTAATACTTCATTGAGCATGACATGTCAGCCAAATAATCTCTCTGCTAAGTGATTTTTCTGATTCTCTTTTTCCAAACTATTCTGTCAAGTTCAACCTACTCCTAATTAGCAATTATCATAATCACTTCTAGCTTTAAGCTTAGGTGATACAGTTCTGAAATCTGTACTTTCACCTCTCTGTCTCTGACTATTTCCAACCCTTCCTTTCATGGACAGTTAAGTGAGTAGTGGGCCTTTAGTCAGGAACAGCTGAGTTCTCATCTGGCCACAGAATTTACAGCTCTGTGACCTTGGGCAAGATACTTAATCTGTACTACCTTAGTTTCTTCAACTGTAAATGGGGAATAATCATAAATCTTACCTCCCAGGATGTCTGTCTGCCAATATCTCTCTCTCTCTCTCTCTCTCTCTCTCTCTCTCTCTCTCTCTCTCTCTCTCTCTCTCTCCCTCTCCCTCTCTCTCTCTCTGTTTTTGTTTCACTAAAAGTGTCTCTGATTGAATAATGTGATTGGGGAGGATCTTTCCCACCCATTGTGGGAAACTTGATTAGGGGACTTGTTTTGTAGGAGGCACTGGGTCAGAGGGTTGTGCCCTCTTTCTCTAAAAAGTGTATAAATACTCCGAGGGTGAGTTTTTACTTTGGGGGGCTTAATTTTTGGAAGAAGGTCTGTGTGCCAGATGACACTCCGGGAAGCCCCAAAGCAGCCACCTCGGTCTTTTTGTGGTGCTTTCCTCTCTGGTAAAAATGTATGTATGTCAGTGGTCAGGCAGTTCAGAAGCATTTTCTATTGTTTTTTGATTTCTCTGCAATTTTAACTTTGATTTTCTCTGATATCTGTGCTTCATTAAAGTAATTGTTAACCCCTCGAAAGTTGCCTTTCCTTTTATGAATGCAGATCTAAGAACCTATGATTGTAGGTCCCCTTGTGTATTTTGGGGTGCTTACTGATATACCTCTCTCTCTCCTGCTTTCATCTTTCTATGAGTAAACTCCTAACCCAGCCTTAGCAAATAGTAAACATGTTATCATTTTCTGAATATAATAAAATGAGCTATTATTTCATAATTATAAGGAATTTTTAATATCTGTTATTCCAATATGCTATAGCTTCTAACATTAAAACGATCTTATCTCAGAACTCTGAGTCAGTATAAATGCTTGCCATTGAAATAGGAACAAAGCAGACAACTCAGCAACAGATTATTCCATATGGAAAGGTAGAACTTGAAAGGGATATTAGAATACATAAGGAAGAACTTCTGAACAAAACATGAAAGAATTAAGACAGAATAGTGAATGGAGTGATTGACTTGAAGTCAGGAGACCAGGATTCAAACCCATCTTCATATAGTTACCAGCTCTATGACCCTGAGCAAGTCACATAATTTCTGTCTGCCTCAGTTTCCTTGTATGACAAATTGGGATAATGATACCATCTTCCTCTCAGGGTTGTTTTCAAAGGGGAAAGAGATAATATTTATAAAATATTTTGCAATTTTTAAAACATCATATAAAAACTAGTATTTTTGTTGTTAACAACTAGAATTGTACCCAAATGAAATGGGCTGCCTTAAGGTGAGAAAGGGAATTCCTTCCTCAGGACTAGAAGTTTAAATACCCATATAAAAAGGACACCATCTAGAACTAAGGATGTATATCAAGGGTTCACTTAATATACTGGAGCAACTTTTTTTATGATTACATTGCCAGGCAACAGTTCCATTTGTTGCTCATAGCGTTAAAAGAGGTCTCAGAGGTTATCTATATCAAACTCTACAACAAAAATAGCAATCCCCTCTATAAATTTCTTGATATATGGTCATCAGGCTCCTACTAGAAGACTTTTAGTGACAGGGAACTCATTACTCCCTGAGGCAATTAATTCCATTTTTGGACAATTCTAACTGTCAGAGTTGTAATTACTTCCAGTGAAGTCTCTGGGGTTATTAATTTTTGCCTTGCTTAAATTTAACTATAATTTTAGTCTGCTTTTATAAAAGCCCTCCTGTAACTTTAGATTTCCTCAGTCATGGAGAACTTTCAATTCAATCTTAATTAGGCTAATTATTTAATCTGTAGCAAGAGAAATAAAAAAAAAACCTCCCTCTTAAATAGATATATTCCCCAAATTGTGTGGAGGTATTTTAAAATATCACATTGAATGGGCATCATTCATAGAATCATAGAACTTTAGCGTTAGGAAGGGCCTATATTAAGAAAGCATCCAGGTGACTGCTTAATCTTTTAGATGCAGATGGCATGATCCAGAAGGTGGGGAAGCCATTTGACCAAGGTCAAACATCATATAAGTGGCAGAAATGGTACTGGAATACAAGTGTAGACTCCTAAGCCAGAGTTCTTTTTTCTGACACTCTTGGACTGCTATTTATTGAACATCTAAAATCTATTCGGTACCTATTGAAAATTAGACATTACGTGGAATAAAGAAATAAAATATGATCTCTACTCACAAGAAGTCATAATGAGTGAGGGGAGGCAATGTACGAATATCATAACTTTAATATAGTAGCAAATGTATTAAATTCATTAAAGCAGTTAGAGGTACAGATACAATTGAAAATGCATAGTCCTAGAATGTCAGAAAGATTTTATTCTTAGACCCCAATATGGATGTAAGGAAAGGATATAATGTGAAATGAGCTTTGTTGGAAGGAATTAGAATACTCCTAAATCACAAAATTCTTGAATTTCTATTGATCAAAACCCATATGACCACTGGCTGGGGATATTGTAAAGACAGAAACCTGTGCAGGATGGACAAGCTGGACTTTGAGGACCTTTCTGTCTTTGTTATTCTGTATTTCTGAAGTACGTAGAAGAACTAGTGGTATAGGGCATAAGGTAAATGTAGAAAAAAATGCATGTAAATATCTCAACATAACCTCCTTAGTAAACTGACAAGTAATGTTAGGAAACTCTAGTTTTGTTTTCCTTCTGGCAACTCACAAGATAAGCATTCCAAGATTGAAGGCGCATTATCAGATTTCTAAGTCATCCAACAATAAATTATAGTAGTCAAACCATAGCATTACAAAAGCCAGGGTTAATCATGTTTTTCAGTAGTATTCACAGAGTTCATAATTTTAGATTTTGTGCAAATGGAAAATTGCAATCTTTCGTTATCTTTTCCACAGGGGCTTCCTGGCAGCTTTGAGTCAAATATGACAGATATATTACCACTGTAAAGCCTGTTTACCTGCAGCAAACATGACTTATCTTGGGAGATATTGTTTGAAGAGTACACTAAAGTACTGTGAAGAAAAATATTTATGAAGATTGGTCTGCTCACATGTTCTTATAGTATTTGTCTTTCTCCTGAAAGTTCAGTGCTTATAATGGCAAATTTATTTCATCTGTTCTAATGAATGCATTAAATTTAACTCCTGATAGGACTGATTTGTGCTACACAAAGCTGTATGGTTTTTTTTTTTTGGTTGTTGTTCAGATGCAGGAGAATATCCCCATGTAGGTGAAATATGTTATGATTTATAAGAGATAATTTGGATTGTCACTCTTCCCCCAGAAGTATATTTCTATTACTAAAGATTCATTTGGTTAATGAATTACTCCGTTTGAATAAAAATTTACTTGGAAGATTTAGAGGAATTAATCATCTAGCAGCAATTTGCATCTTAGTGTAAGAATAGGGGATGAAGAAAGGACCTGTAATTTCCTTTTCATAAGGAATTTTCTGATGAGGAAACTCCTTGGAGCAGCTCATATATGAACCCTTCCTACAAGTGTTAGAAACTTGCTAAGGCCTTTGAGAAGTTGTGTAGTTAGTATGGGTCCTAGGCCAGATGTAACTCTCCCCTTCTTCGTTCAGATAAGCTCTTTATCCACTACAACATGATGCTAGCTTTACTATCTTGTATGAATCCTTTACTTCAATGGGGGTTGGGTGAGGAGGAGCAGAGGGATACTTAAGACCACAATTGGAGGAAGATTTTGTCATGTATATATTTTATTTGTGCACAGTTATTTTCATGTTTTCTCTTCAAACAGACTGTGAGCTCTTTGAGAAGAAACACCGGTTTTTGTTTTTTGCCTTTCTTTGGATCCCCAACAGTGAAGGACATGTTCTAGCACAGACATGGAACTTAAAATGTTATTTGCTGGCTTTTTAATTTATAGTAAAGCGTTTCAGAAAGTATATGTCACTACATTACATGGTCAGGTCTTCTTGCGGTTTTTCTATGAAAGGAATAGCTCTGAAAGTAATTTTCTTAAACACAGGTATGAATATGTGACTTCCCTACTAGAACAACTCCAGCTATTTCTCATTGCTTCTATGATAGAACATAAATTCCTCAATTTAGCTTTCAGTGTTTTACACAGCTTGGTCCCAATCTACCTTTCTAATTTCGTTAGTTATTACTCTCATTCCCATATTCTCTGCTCCAGACAAACCTGTCTTCTATCTTTTCCTCATATATAACACTTCATCTCCAGTTTCTATCTTCATGTTCTTTCACTAGCTAAACCCATGCCTGGAATACTGTCCCTTCTTACATCCACCTCATAGAGTCCCTATAATCATTAATATTTGTCTCAAGAAATATATTCTAAATGAAGGCTTTCCTGGTCTCTCCAACTGTTTGTGGCCTTTGTCTCAAATTATCTTTTACTTAACACCCACATATACACATATATGTGTATATATGCATAAATATGTATGTGTAGCATATATGTATATATACATTATATATATTTGTAGTGCCAATGTGATATTCATAGATCATGAATATCCCAGGCCAATTCTGAATTTTGAAATACAACCATAATGGAAGACAGAACCAAAACATTCATTCAGACACCAGAAAGCCAAATCCATCATAGTAACAAAAATCTATACACAGTAACAATGCAGAGGACAAGACCATCCCCAAGCCTTCCCACTTCTAGGCTTCCTACAAACCAGTTCCATTAAACAAATCACAAGCAGGCTCCCTTAAAGAAATCACACTAGCAATCAGCCTACATCCTTCTTAGCTCTGACTAGACGCTGATCAATGTCACCTCAGTTCTGCTCTGGCTCCACCTCTTCCTGTTCCACCCATTCAGCAAACTCCTCCCACCACAGGCTCCATGTGACTCCGCCTTATGTGACTTTGACTTCCATGTGACCGAGACAGGTCACATGGACCTATTAATGAATGGGAAAGATCTTGTCATTTAAATTACCATTATAATAACCCATTTATTAACTACATTTTCTATAAGTATATATATGCAAAGTATAAAGTGTGTTTGTACATATATAATACACATAAATATATATGTATACTTTTACCTCTCCTATTAGAATGTAAAATGTTTGCAAATACAGATTGCTTCAATTCTTATATTTATTAAATACTTCATTGCTACTAGAGCCATTTTAAAAGCACCTATTCTGTTCCAGGCACTGTTTTAGTTTGTGGTAATCAAACAACAAAAATGAAAATGCCCCTGTTCTCAACATGGCAAATTTTGACCACATAAATAGAAAAAAGGAGATGAATATGAGCAATGTTGCAGAGGTAGAAACTATTAGAGTTAGCAACTGATTACATAGGAGGAGTAAATGAGAATGAGTAGATGGGAAAGACACTGAAGTTTAGAATATAAGGGTTTAGAAAGATGATGGAACTTTTGATAGAAATAGCAAAGATCAAAAGAGGAATGAGATTTTTGGGGAAATGTAATTCTATTTTCATAATTTTGAATTTGAGATGTTCATGAGACATTCCATTTTAAATGTCAATAGAACATTGGTGTTCTTCAGTCATTGAGTCTTCATGACACTGTAGACCATAACACACCAATTCTGTACAACGTGTTTTCTTGGCAATGATATTGGAGTAGTTTATCATTTTCTTCTCCACTAGATGAAGGCAAACAGAGGTTAAGTGATTTGCTCAGGCTGTGAGTGTCTGAGGCTGGATTTGAACTCAGGTCTTCCTGACTCCAGGCCCAAAGCTCTATCTCTTAATCCATCTTGCTGCCTCGAATAATCTGTTGGAGATATGTAACTTGAACATAATAAATAAGAGAGAGTATCTATGCTTTTTCACAACTCTTATCTATCAGTACAGCTTTTACTCTACCATTTAGTAAATATATTCTAGAAAATTGATTTAGACTAAAAGAGCTTAAATAACTTTCTGAGGATCACCAAGCTAGCAAGTGTCCAAGGTGGGATTTTAGCCCAGGTTTTTCCCACTCTAAATAGTACTGTGGTCATTATGCCACATCAGGGTAGATTAACCTGACACTATATCTGTTGAGGGAAAGGAAAGGTGCAGAAACCACTAGAGGTCCCTGGCAACCTAGTCTGGAAAGAATTCACTGGACTCAAGCAATCTTAAATCAAGTAGGCAAATAAGTTTATTATTACACCTTTCAGCAGCAAGAGTTCTTAAGGAAACTTCAATATAAAAAAGTTATAGATAAAGTTTATATAGATTAATCTATAGTAAGATGTGTGCCAAATATTCTAGCTAGGTGTTTTGAGGTATGATTAGGGAGTGGTTAAGAAGTGGCCAGTTCTTAAAGGAACATGCACTTTTGGTATCTATTATACAGGTATTTTATGCAAAATTCATCAAGAAATAGCCCAAGGCAGGCTACATGGAGGTGTAGTTTTAGGCCTGAAATGTCACTAAGTTAACCAATGGTCAGGGCTGACCAGGAAAATCAGGCTTCTCTTATCAATGTTTTGTTGGACAAGTTTAATGGAAAGGGAGTATACATACATCTAAACATAGGAGATTATATATATATATATACGATTGGTCAGTGAGTAGTAAATGTCGTTATGACCCAATGCACAGTCAATTCAATCAAATACATCTGACTCTAAGTGATAAATTCTATAGGTGCAGCTGGCTACTGTGGTAGGAAGGGAGATAACGGTTCCTGCTGGGGCAAGCTGTCCTTGAGCTACAGGTTAACGGCCTGAGAGAGTGTTTTGAGGTTAGAGAGAAATGTGATTTTTAAAGAGAAGTGTTATTTTAGAATTGGGGTCCAAGCCCATGCATCATATCCATCTTTTGTTAAACAAATCAAATTATTTTGCCCCTTTGTTATTAGGGTTGTTTAAGTTTTATTCATGAAATTGCTTAATTTCATAATTTAAAAAATTTCTTCTTTTGTAAATACTAGGGATAATTACATATATAATTATTTACTTTAGGTTTTTTGGGAGGATAAATAAGAGAAACCTAAATCAGTTTGAGATCTTTCATCTAAAGAAGAATGAGGGAATCTCTATGGTTAGCTGCAAATCCAATGATACTATGAATGCTTTGTGCACTTATTTTGTGGATAACCCCAAGCTCTCACCTTTTCTTACATATTTCATCTGATATTTATAGTTTTATAAGTGCTCTTGATTGTTTCTGGCACAATGCAAGTCTGAACATGATTCATCAACCTTTGGGGGATATGGAGGTAGATAGTCAAACCAACTTTAACTACAGAATCCACTTAAAATAAGTGCTTCAAGTGAAGGGAAAGATTCTGATGCTTTACTTTTTTTTTTCCTCTCTGCATCTTTTAGATGCTAAGTATTATTAAGACAAGGAAGTTGATGAATCCATTTCTACCCAAAAGTGATTTCTATGCCTAGAAAAAGATTATGTCAAGCCTGTATCACTGATGCACATGGATTTGGACCATTTATGACCCTATATTAGTTACATTTACAAGCACAGGATCATAGAATGAAAGCTAAAAAGAGTCATAGAAGCTTATTAAATCCAACCTCCTCATTTTACAGATGAAGAAATTGAGGATCAGAAAGGTTAAAGGATTTGCCAAAGGTCACATAAGTACTAAGTGAAAGAGACAAGAAGTAAATCCTCTGATTCACAGTTAAAGACTTTCCATCTTGGTATCTTGCCAATGGCACAGATTTTTATGCAGGTATTCAGCATTTTCAAGCATAGCTGTGGGCTATTCTTGATGCCTACCCTTACCACCACCCAGTGACACAAAATTCTGACATTTGATATTGTGAAGCTATTGTTATTAATATTAGATTAATAAGTTCTGACCTTTAAAAATAGTGAATTTCTTCACTAAAAAATGCCATTATATACCTTTCTCTTGCTGACAAAAAGATAGGGGTAAGAATATGTAATTAATTGAAATACATCAAGGGAAGAAGATGATCCTTTTCTATAGTTTCTTCCATCAATTGCGTTTTGAATTCATGATGTCTTTTTCCCCTGGAGTGGGAAAAATAAATGATTTATAAAATAGCCAGGAAGGAAGCTAATTAATATCATTATAAGTACAACAAAGATTATTGAAAAGTTTCTTGTTACCCAAAATACTTTGGAAAATAACCTATGATTACCTTGGATACTGTGCTTTAATGAATCTCACATTGAATTTCCATAGGTTTGCAGAGAGCCATCAGACTTAATTTTGCATGATTTTTTATACAGAATTTCTAATAGATGGCATCTTAAGCACTTGGAGATAGAACTATTTATTTAGGGAAGCAAAATGTTGTAAGGTAAGAAGCACTGGCCTGAAACTAAAGGGAAGGAATTGAAAGCAGATTTTTTTAATTAAAATTGTACATGATTGGATCAGAAAAAAATGTATTGGATTTAGTTTCCTTATCTTTGGTTTTAACTTCAGTTTCTGAATGTACATGAAACAAGGAAGGAAATAAAAAGACAGACAATATTTAAAGAGACCAGAAAGACAGGGTGTGAATTGAGATAGAGATACAGTAGTTTCACTTCATCAGAGACCTTCAAACAAAGCCTAGATGATTAATTGTTAGAGATGTTATGGAGCAGATGTTGAGTTGCAGTTGATTTGAGCAAGATGGTGCTCTAACTACGAGATTCTGTGATTCTTGGAGCAATACAGCTCTGTCAATATCTATTTACCTTGGAAGAAGTCATTGGACTTTTCCATTGGCATGAATCCCACTATACAAGCTTCTTCATCTCCCTCCTGGTTTAATGCCTGTGAAGATGGGGACAGAGTCAAGATGACAGACTGAAGAATCACAATTGCCAAACTTACCCCAAAACTTCTCATAAAATGACCACAGAGAATTAATCGAATCATTCTGTAGAGCAATTTGGAACTATGCCCAAAGGGATATAAAACTGTGCTTATCCTTGCATTCACTTTTAGCTCTGTATCTCAAAGAGAACATAAAAATGGGAAAAGAATCCACATGTACAAAATACTTATAGCAGCTCTTTTTGTGATGGCAAAGATTTGGAAATTGAGAGGATGCCCACCAATTGGGGACTGGCTGAACAAGGTGTGGTATATGAATGTAATGGAATACTATTGCTCTATAAGAAATGATGAGCAGGCCAACTTCAGAAAAACCTGGAAAGATATGTATGAATTGATGCTGAGTGAAGTGAGCAGAACCAGAAGAACATTGTACACAATAACAGTCACATTGTGTGATGAGCAACTTCAGTAGATTTATCTCTTCTTAGCAATGCAATGATCTAAGAAAATTTCAAAAAAATTCATAATGGAAAATGCTATCCACATCCAGAGAAAGAATGCTGATTGAAGCATACTGTTTTCACTTTTTTTTTCCTTTCTTATTGTTTTCCTTGTGGTTCTAATTCTTTTTTTTTTGTTTTTTTTTTCCAATATGACTAATGTGGTAATAAGTTTATTATGATTATACATGCATGACTCATATTACATTGCACACTGTGTCATGGAGGGGAAAGGGAAAAGAGAGAAAGAAAATATAAAACTCCAAATCTTATAAGAATAAATAAATAAATAAGTTTATGATAACCACAGAAAATGCCAAACTGAATTATAAGAAGAAAATCCAATAAAGAGTCACAATGGATCATTTTCCTTTTCCTGCCCAGGGCAGCCAAGGAAGACAGAAAGAGATGTCTGTGAACAATTACACAGAGACTGGATGGGAATGCATCCCTGGTTGTGGATCTTAGAGATAGCAACTACAGCAGGAGCAGGGGCACCAGTTATTCCCAACCCAAAGGAATAATAAGAAGCCTGAATATCTGGTCAGAAAGGAGTTACAAAGGAACCCTGTGCTGTCACTGGGCAAAAGACTGGAAGGAATTTCAGAGTGCTGTAACCTATTACCCAGTTGTAAGTAACAGTTTCAAAATGGACAGAGCAGTTGTAGTTCCAAAGAGTAGGGCCCATTATTGGTAAGGACTAGAAGGCAGACCATAAGGGCAGTGACCAGATAACTCCTGGATCATACTCGTCCCTTGGAAACACCAAAAACCTATAGGTCCCTTAGATCAAGCTACAAAAGGTCAGGTCAGTCACACCTACAGAGGTAATGACAGCACAAATTTAACATAAAGCCTAAAGTTTAAAAAAAATGGTTGGAAAAATGATTGAATAATAACAAAAAAGAACTTGATCATAAAAATATTTTATGGTGACAGTAAAGCTCAGGTGATGAACTATGAAGACAATGACATGAAAATATATACATATAAAACCTTAAAGAAAAATGCAGATTAAGCACAGGTCCACAAGTATTCCTAGAAGAGCTAAAGAAAGAGAAAAGAACCAGATTAAAAAAATGATGGAGGAAAAACTAGGAAAAGAAATGAGAACTGTGCAAGAAAATGATGAAACCAGAATTAACGGCTTTATTTTTTTTAAAAGAAAGGACAAAATACTAAAGAAAATAATTCCTTAAAAATCAGAATTAGTCAAATGGCAAAAGAGGCACCAAAAAAGAACCCTGAAAGAAATAATATATAAACAACAGAACTGGTTGGATGTTGTAGAAATACAAAACCTAAACAAAGAAAATAACTCCCTAAAATTTGAATTGATCAAGTAGAAGCTAATGATTACATGAGGTATCAAGAAACAATAAAACAATGCAAAAATCTTAAAAACAAAGAAAAAAATGGAGGTATCGCATCAGAAAAAAAAAACTGACCTGGAAAAAGAGATAATTTAAAAATTATTGGACTACCTGAAATATATGTGTGTGGATATATATGTGTGTACAGTGCATGTTTTAATATTTATATTTATTTAGATATCTATGTAAATTATACTATATATCTATGAATTTATATATCTATCTATATTTATCTCTATCTATCCTTTAGAATATTATCATTAGGAAGTTAGAAGGAGTCTACTTACATGGAGCATGTGTCTGTATTATATTAGAATATTCTCAAAAGAATAATGGAAAAATGAAAAAGGAGAATATACTGGGAGAAAAGTAAAGGGATTAAATAAATGGGGAAAATTATCTTACATAAGAGACTTTCAAGGAAGAGTTTTGACAATGGAGGGAATAATGGCTGAGGGAAGAGGCAACACTTCACCCTCACTCTCATCTGAACTAGTACATATATATATATATATATATATATATATATATATATATATATATATATATGTGTGTGTGTGTGTATATGTAGGTATGCACACATTCGTATACATACATACATACATCCTCACATTTATATGTACAATTGAGTTAAAATTCACCTTACCAAACAGGGAAGTAGAGGAGAAAGGGGAGGGGGAGGAGAAAGGAGTGGTTGGTTAAATAGTGAAGTTAGATTAAGGGAGTCAGAAGTAAAACTCACCAAGAAACCAAGCAAATAATTTGGAAGCTGTCATCTTCCACCCTATATTTAAGGAATCACGTCATTAGTCAGTTGGATCAATTAACATTTTCAAGAATACTTACATGAGAAAAATTTTTATTGTACTGTACTGCAGCCTTTGAGCAGATATCACATCATGACACAGGCAGCAAATTGTTGCATGAACAAGAAAGGAATGAGAAAACTTTCTACATCATTGAACTTTATTATTGCAGAAATATTATAAGACCAGTAGTATTCAAGTATAGTACTTTATTAGCAAAATAAAAGAAGCCAAAATAACTTTATTTTTATATTATATTGTCACAATATTATTATATTTTCACATGGTAACCACAAGCATATTTACATAAATCCCTCAACTATAGAGCTAATACTGTCTTTTAAGCAGAAAGGTTGTATATTCATATTTGTGTTGATTGATATATTATCATTTTCTCATACTAAAATGAAATCAGGGTCAATATCTTATCTAAATTTTGCATCTCAACTCTCATTCCCCCCTTCCATGTCAGCAACCAGCATAGTTCTCTGCATATAGTAGATGCTTAGTAAATATTGCTTGAAATAATTAAATGAATGAATGAATCATTTTACAGGGCAATCTCATTATTTTTCTTTTGGTTATAGAAATAATCCATTAGTTTGGCTAGAGAATATTTTTTTTCTTTATTCACTTTAGTGCCCTGGAACTTGCTCAGAAGATAGAGTAAAAAGGGAAGAAAAGAGGAAGAGATCAATGCTATTCACTGTAGAAATGATGTCTTTTAAAATCCTTATCCTGATATTCTATTTAGTGCTTTTCTCAATTTGGTACCAACCTGCTTACCTTTCAGTATAATTTCACATTACTGACTTTTCTATGTTTCAGCCAAGCTGGCTCACTTGGTATTCCCTAAACTTAGAACACTATCTGTCTCTTTGACTTTGTACAGGGGTTTTAAGAATGGATTCGCTTCTCATCTCTTCTTCATAGAATCATTAGATTCCTTTGATGCTCAACTCTGGTGCCACCCACTACAGGACACATTTCCTGATGGTCCTTGTTAGCCCTCTTCCTAATGATTATATAGATATTTACATATAAACTGGCATAGTAAGATAGAATCTTGTAGTGAAAGAAATGCTAGACTTGGAGTCAAAAAGCATAGGCTCAAATTTTGCTTAAAATTTTCTATTTTTGTGACTCTAAATAATTGAGCAATACTGAATCTTCTTAATGAAAAGAAAGACACATGAAAAAAACAGTGAAAGGAGTCTAAGTCCTGTGGTTCAAACTCTGCACATCAGTCCAGTTCAGAGAACTCTTGGTAATCCATCGGTATCATCCTTTCAGCTCAAGGGTGCTGATCAAATGAGATAACTGGAGTGAAGCACTTTACAAAGTGTGATATTCACTTCTTATTCTTCTCTCCTTCTTTCTTGTTCTTTTTATTTTTTCCTCTTGTTCTTTCTCCTCCTCCTCCTGTCATTGTGCTTCTTCTTTTACTTCTTCCTCCTCCTCTTCCTCTTATACTACTTCTACTGCTACCACCACTACATCACCAAATACTACTACTACTTTTCATCATTGTCATCTGGTGGATGACAGTTCAAATTATAAATTTCTTGAACTTAGCTGAGTTAAATCTAGCCCCATTTTCAGAAATAAGAGTGTTGGACCAAACAGTTATCATAGGTATCTGTTACAGAAATATTTCTATGGCAAGAAAAGGTTGAGATAAAATTGCTTTATGGAGAAAGTTGATGCCCTCAAGTTTCTTCAACTTCATCACAAACCAACCTGCATGTCACACTCTCCTCTTTTCATGGACCCCCTGTCTTTTTACCCTAAAGTCTCTATTTGTGGACTTAATCACATCTATTACCAATTCTGTCATGACAAGGGTCCTTAACTTGAAGGACACAAACTCTTAAGGGGTCCTGGGATAGATTTCAGGTATTTCCAATCATTTCAATGAGAAAAAAAACACATTTATATTTTCATTAAACTCTGACTTAAATTTAGCATTTTCTTTGATTATTAGTAACATAATTATACTTAGAAGGCATCCACAATCTTTTTCAGATTCTCAGTGCTATACAGCATAAGAACCCCTGATATAAGGCAGTTCCACTGACTATATCCTCTCCTTCTTCATTCTCTGGTTTCACTATACATTGGTTTCATTCTACCCACAGAAATGCTGAGGTCTTTCCTATTCTCTGTGTGCTTGTGGGAGACCCACTATTTTTTTTAGCTACATGATGCTGTCAAGGTAGCATCGTATCTTTCCTTAACCATACAACAAAACATCTCAAAGGATTAATCTGCAATGCTACCTCTTTTTCCTTATTGCTAGATTTGAAGCAAAACAGTATTAATATAGACATAGTTTTTTTTAAATATATACTCTGAATGCTTCTGTCTGCAAGAGATAAAACCATCATTTAACATACAAGATAAGATCACAAAGTAAATACCTATATAACATGGAAAATGGAATTTTCTGTCATTCGAATGACATTTTGTGTTTCTGTTAATGTTATTGATTTGGAGCATGCTTTTTTATTTGAATGCTGATGGTTTGTGTTTCATCACATAAGGACTTTCTGCCCATGTACTTAAGACAGTTATTTATTGGGGAATGGAAGTTGTTATTATATATTTGTAGCAGTTTCTTACATATCAGAGAAATGTGCTGCAAAGTTGTTTGTTTTTTTTTTGCCAATTGTTTTTTCCCTTTCAATTGTGACTATTTACTTTGTTGTTTTTTCAAACGTTTTCAGATTTTATTTACCTGCCTTGGTTCATTTTATCTTCTTTGATCATATCTACCCTTTGTTTAGCTAGGAATTCTTGTCCTACCCATAATTTTGGAAATCTTTCTATTCTGTGTAAATATATAAATACATACAGAAACACATACATATATGCACACACTTCTATAATATTATGTATACATACATAAATACATTTTTAGATCAGCTAGGTGGGTTTTTGTGGGGGACAACTAGGTGGTGCACTGGGAATGGAGTCAGGAAGTTTAAATCTGGCCTCAAACACTTACTAGCTATGTGACCTTGGGAAAATCACATAACCCTTTTTGCCTCAGTTTCTTCATCTGCAAAATGAGCTGAAGAAAGAAATGTCAAACCACTCCACTATCTTTGCCAAGAAAACGCAAATGGGGTCAAGAAGACACAGATATGCCTGAAACAATTGAACAACAAAAACAATTTTTGTGTCTATTTTGATTTTAGTTTATTGTTTCAGAAATTATCCTCTGTATATAAAAACAGCCATTGTCTGATATTTGTTAAGTTCATAATAAAATGGAATTTTAATAACATTAAAAATAAATATTTTAATAAAAATATTAATAAATGTTTATTATGATCCCCTGGGTGATGTACATCAAGTAACTTTCTATTTTGCCTAACCCTAACTCCAGCTTTTATCATTCTCACTCATTTTTCAATTTACTTTATCCTGACTTGTGTCCTAACCAGACAACTGAAAATGACTTCTTAAAGGCTCTAATGGCTTGTTAATTGCCAAATCAAAGGCTGTTTTCTCAGCCTCTGTCTACCTTGTCCATTATGCTGCATTTGATACTAGTGACTATATCATTTTCATTGACATGTTCCTAGTCTTGGACTTCTGTTACTTTTAATTCTCATTTTTTCCCCTTTGCCATTCTAATAAATTTCTCAATCTTCTCAGTGGCTTATTTTCCTCTTCCCACTCCTCATGCGTAATCATTTCCAAGGATTCCATTTTCTACCCTGTTCCCACCTTTCTTCTCCTCTTATGTTCTCTCCTTTGGACAGTTTATCCACATTCTTAGTTTCAGCTATTGCTTCTCAGGGCATAACTTACAAACCTTCCTGACCTCTCTCCTAAGCTTCAGGCCAACCATTACAATTCTCTCCTATGTATGTTAACTGGGATCTTAGAGTCTTCAATTAGAAGAATATATAGGGGTCGATTGATATAGTCACTTTCAGAGTACGTCTCCCCTCTAAACATGATGACTACATGTAAAGTGGTGATATAAGATAGATGTTTATCTAGCATATTCTTGTATTAACTCATGTGTCTGAGAGCTCAGCACCTATTGGAGCATTCAGTTCCATTTATGTGGAAACTACCCCAATTACCACTAAGCTTCCTTGAAAAATAAGGAAAAAAACTTCATATTCAGTTTGCATATATTATATTTATACGCAAACATATATATATGTTTGTGTGTATGTATGTACACACACAAACACACACACACATGCACACATACCATTTCCCCTGATAGAATATAAGCTCCTAGAGGGCGGAGATTGTTTCATTTTTTTGTATGCGTTTGTAGTTTCAGTATCTAAAGTAGTGTTTGATAATGAGGGAAACTTGCCTTTGAGTTGTTTTACTGACTGATACTTGTAGTCAGTGTTTTCCCCTCATAATGTGAAATCTGTATCCTTATAACTTTTACCTGTTTGTCCAAGCTCTGCCACCTGGAAAAATACAAAAATAAGCTGACTTCTTCTGGGGTAGCTATTCAAATATCCTAATATCCTGACCCAGTTTAGTCTAGTCTCCTTTCCAGGCAAAATATTCCTAGTTGCCTTATTATTGCATGGCATAATTTCAAAAACCCTTCTCTGCCTTGATTGCCCACTTTTACATGAGTTCCAGGTTGTCACTAGCCTTGCAGTATACCCAGAACTAAACACAATTTCTCCAGTTGTTGTCTGATCAAGGCAGAATACTATCAAACTGTTACCTCCCTCTTTATACAATACTTTTCTTCTATTAATACAACAAAAGACTATAGTAGCATTTTGACCTGTGGTTACACAATAGGGGGAGGCTTGAATTGTGCATGTGATTAGATTAGCTGGCACTTATGTTTCCTTACAGTTGAAGATTCTGTATCTTAGTGGAGAGAATTGTCAATATGGGCCTGGAGATCAGGAGTGACATAAGTAAGATTTGTAAACCAAATAGCAAAAGGTGATAGATAGTTCATGAGTGGGATCTAAGTGGAATCTCAAATTTGTAGTTCACTGAAAACCTTTAAGTTTTTACCATTGGTATGGTTATTTAAATATTTCTCTTCCATCTTGTGTAGATGGTTTTATTTTAATATAAATGTTGCATTTCAAATTTATTCCTATTCACTTTCATCTTACTAGATTTAGATAATGGTTTAAGGCTTTATAGATGGTTTTTTGAAACCCAATATATCATCACTGCAAGTTCTATGTCATCTAAAAATGAGAGAAGCATGTTTTCTCTGGTTTCATTCAAGGAATGATTAAAATCTTGAATGTCACAGAGTGAGAGACAAGCCTTATGTCAATCCACTAGAGATCCTCTTCTAACTTGATATTGATTAATCGCTACTTTAATAGCTGGTCACTTGTTTAATAATTTTCAAATGCATATAACTGTACTTATAATAGTCATGCTATTTCTTTGAATATATAAATTTTTCAAGGTAAAATGAATGAATCTATATGGAATAAAACTAGTTGCTTTTTCAATTTTTGTCTTTATCTCAAGTACAAAGAGAATGTATATTCAATTGAATTGGTAACCTTCCAGTTTCTCAGAGAATGCTGTAGAATGCTAGTCAAGTTCTTATAGCTGCAATGCTCTAATGATATAAATATCTTTGTCCCTGATTTCTAGTGTTATGAATTCATTATTAATAAGAAACTTGGTACTGTTTTTAGTGATGAAAATAAAAGTTTCTCTGTGAAGGAATCGTGCTGCCATACTTTCTTCACTGCCCTGGTGATGTTAGCTGGGGGATTGTGATTACCTCAAATAATGACTGTTGGCCTAAGCTACTTCATTCTCTTGAAGGTCCCTTTAATGATTAGTGATGTACTGTGATAAAAGCTCACTATTTGACAAAAAACTGTTAGAATATCTGGAAAATAGTATGGCAGAAACCAGGCATAGACTAACATCTTACATTATATAGACTAAGATAAGATCAATATGAATACATGATTTGGATTAAAAAGTGATACCATAAGCATATTGGGAGAGCAAGGAATAGTTTACCTGTCATTTCTATTGTGAATGGAAGAATTTATGACTGAGCAAGAGACAGAGACATGGATTATGAAATGCAAAATGGATACTTTTGTTTACTTTAAATTTAAAAAATTTTTGCACAAAGCCAATGGAACCCAGATTAGCAGGAAAGAATAAAACTGGGAAATATTTCAGACCCATTTTTTTCTGATAAAAGCCTCATTTATAAAATATATAAAGAACTGAGTTAGATTTATAAGAATACAAGTCATTCCCCAATTGATAAGTGGTCAAAGGATATGAGCAGGCAGTTCTCAGATGAAGAAATTAAAGTTATCTATACTTACATGAAAAAAATGCTCTAAATTACTATTAATTAGAGAAATGCAAATTAAAACCACATCACACCTATCTGATTGGCTAATATGGCAAAAAAAGGAAAATAATATATTTTGTTTAAGATGTGGGAAAATTGGAACACTAATGCATTGTAGGAGGAGTTGTGAACTGATACAATTGCTCTGGAGAACAATTTGGAACTATGCCTAGAGGATTATAAAACTATGCATACCCTTTGATCCAGCAATACCGTTTCTAAGTTTGTATCTCAAAGAGATCATAAAAATGAGAAAAGGACCCACATGTATAAAAGTATTTATTTAGATCTATTTGTGGAATCAAAGGATTGGAAATTGAAGGAATGTCCATCAATTGGGGAATGATTGAACAAGTTGTGGTATATGAATGTAATGAAATACTATTGTGCTATAAGAAATGTTAAGCAAGCCAATTTCACAAAAACCTGGAAAGACTTACATGAACTGATGTTGAGTGAAGTTAACAGAACCAGAACAATGTACACAATAACAGCAACATTGTGTGATGACCAACTTTGAAAGACTTAGCTCTTCTAGCAATGCAATTATTTAAGACAAGCCCAAAAAACTCATGATGATGGAAAAATGCAATCTACATGCAGAGAAAGAACTATGGAGTCTGAAAGCAAATCAAAGGATTTCTCTCTCTCTCTCTCTCTCTCTCTCTCTCTCTCTCTCTCTCTCTCTCTCTCTCTTCCTCCCTGCCTCCTCCCTCTCCCTCTCCTTCTCCCTCTCCCTCCCTCTCCCTCTCCCCCTCCCTTTCCTTCTGTCTCATTTTTCCCTTTTATTTTGATTCTTCTTTCACAACATGACTAATGTGTAAATGTATTTAATATCATTTTTTTTCATATATAACCTATATCAGATTGTTTCCCATCTTGGGGAAGGGGGAAGGGAAGGAAGGAAAAAATTGGAACTCAAAATCTTATAAAAGTGAATGCTGAAACTATCTTTACAAGTAATTGGAAAAAATAAAATACTCAAAAAAATGGTTCATGATGTAGAGTAAATGGAATTGACTTCAGTCTAAGAATCATGTTCATTTATGAATGATACATTCTAGGATTCTAGGACCATAGATAGTGTTGGAAAGGACCTCAACTCATTAACCCTTACCTGATGGAAGAATCCTCTATCATCCCAAGTAAGCAGAAATCCCTCCCCTTCATGAAAGCTTCTAATGAATGAGAACTCACTCACTCATGCGGGAGTCCATCCCAATTTGGATAATTCTAATTTTCCGAAAGATTTTTGTTTTATTTTGTTTTTCTCACACTACTTCTCTGTAACTTTCACCTGTTGATACTAGGACTTTCCTCTAGAGCCAAGGAAGCAACTTTTACAACATCCAAGAATGTGACTGTTCTATAACAATGTTATTTTAAATGTGAATAGTCTCTATAGACTCTTAGAAAGCAAGACCAAAAAACAAACAAATCCTTCTTTATGTAGCTCCTGTGACTCAAATGATTTGGCTGAGTAAGACTCAGAGTGAGTCTGCATGGTTGGGAGGAGTTCTAATCTTATCTATAAATGACTCCCTATAATCTCTGATTTAAAGGGTGATCTGATCTCTTGTCACCTCAATTGATTTAATAATAGAGGTAATGAAGTGTTAAATGTGTTAACAAGGTGATAATTCCCTGTGATCTCTTTGTGAGGTGGTAATAGTTCCCTTGAGTAAATTAAAAAGACCAACTTCATTGGCTGAGGAAACAAATTAGCTACAGCCCTAGGGACTGAGGAAGGTCAGTTTCTCTTTGTGTAGATCCAGGAGAGGGGGAGGAAAATTCACTTGAGAGAGGAAGGAGCGTTGAGAAATGGTAACTGACAACAGAGTAGTGTTGCATAGAAAGGTAGACCCTGGGCATTCTGCTAAGAATCTCATCCAGAATAGATAAAGGTACTCAAAGGGAGTTGCATGTCCACTCTACAAAAGGAGAAAAGACTTCCAGGAGTTGTGAGCTTCTTGGCTACATGTAAGTGCCACATCCATGCCTCACTACCACTGTTTTCTCAAACTGAGTTTTCTTCTGGCTGTTGTGTATATTTGTGGTAGAATTTACTCCATCTTTATTAAAATACTTATAAAACTGTTGTCTTCTTATGATGATATCTTGTAAGAGCTAAATGAGTCTACTAGCTGATGCACTTGGGGAGACTCATGAACTATGGTGTTAGGAGAACACAGGGTTACATTTGAGCCCAAGGTAGCAACAATCCTCTATGACAATTTGAGAGAGTATTCAAGAAGGGACATTAAAAAATAGTATTAACAATGATTATAACAAAAAAAAACTAGCATTTATATAGTACTTTAAGATTTGTAAAATACTTTACAAATATTATTACAAATCAATCTCATAATAACCCTGGGAGGGAGGTGTAATTATAATCTCCATTTTAGAAATGAAGAAACTGAGAGATTGTAAGTGCTCAAGCAGAAAATGAACTCATCTGCTTGACTCCAGGACCAGCATTCTGTCCTTTGTGCTACATAGCTGTTATATGTATAAAACCAAAATTCTCTTTGGCGTTGTAATGCCAATCACAACAGCACACCTGAAGACTACTGCTGTGAATAATTTTAAGGGTTTAATCCCATAGTATAATGAACTCTCTGTGTGTATATATATATATATATATATATATATATATATATATATAGGCTATGGTCTTCCCCAGAATGATGCATCCTTAAAGGGTAGCAGAAAATATCACACCACTCACCCTTGGGTCACTGTAAGAACAATCTCATTAATCAACATGTAGTGTCCAAGCAAAGTGCTCTCTCATATTGGCTGGAGGCTGACTCCCAAACCCCAAGGCTCCTCCTTCCTAAATGAACCTTCCCATCCCTTTTACCAAAAATTAATCTGAGATATGTATGCATATCATGAGGTCTAGCATAGTAGTTGTTTAATAAATGCTATTAAATTAAAATACAGATTAGGAAACTGAAATCATTAGACAGAAAAGAATTTGTCTACTTGGCCTAACATGGTTAAAAAAGCGGAGCTGGAATTCAAAAGTCAGTCCTCTGAATTTGGTGCTCTTTGCCTTCCACCATTCCAATTTAAGGAACTCAATGGGAATGATTTTAATAGATTGCATCTCTCACCACTTACGCTCAAAAGTAGTCACTGGTCTTTGGTTTCAGGCCCTTAGTTCCTAAGAATAATGGTGAGGGGCATGGCGGGGTGGGAAACTCAGCTTATCTGTGATGGTATAAAAGCTTTTGAATATAAATAATTTGGCTTAGGATAAGTAGCCATAAATCCCTCTTTTTAACTTATTTTTTATTTATTTTATAAGCTAACGTACTCTACACAGAAGGTATTGCAAGTATGTATACACTACATAAGAGAAATTAAATATCAGGGAAAATAAAGAATACTTCATTTGATAATGATGATTATTTACTCTGAGACCTGACTTTATCAGTTTTACTGTAATTTATCAGCAACCATCAGCTTACTGGAATATTGAGATTTTTCTTTTAGACCTCTGAAAAGGCAGAGAGTCCAAAAAAATGTGCTGTTTAAGAATAAAAATTATATCAATATCTTTTTAAAAGATTCTCTCCAAAGCATGTCTATTCATGCTTGGTCAGTTCAACCTAGAAAGCCTGCCTCATGACTCTAGCAGGTCTATGTGCATGTATAGAGTTGGGCTGCAGAATTCCTCAGAGAGTTTGTACAACATTTGGATTCCGTCTCAAAGTGCTATTAGTGCTAAAATCATCATCCACATACAGAGTTGTAAAATGTCCAGTTTAGGCAATTTAGGCCTAGGATGTCAGTGCTAGAAAGTTTCAGTTGCATTTTAAGTATCCCTGGTTTCCCAGGTGGCATCAAATCTAAGGTGAGAAAATGATGATTATTGGTATTATGGCATAGACCTCATACCATCACTGGAGTTACATGACCTATTAAGTTGGTATATTCCCTCATCTCAGTTTGAAAGCATATAGGTTCCTAAGAAAGGAAAACTATCATGCATTACAACAAAGAGCTGCAGGAGCCTCATTTCGACCCATTGCTGGCACCCTTGTTTTCATAAAGGTTATAAATACTGCTAATGGCTCCTTTACTACATTTTTTTTTCTCTTCTCCCACGTCTATCTGTGCTCAGAAAGCATCCCAGATGGTTTGGACATTTTTATCAGACTTCATCATTCTTTCCAGTTCCTTTTGTTCTATAGGCATGCTTTGTGGGTTTTGATGTGGAGAAAAACAAAACTCAGGGGAAATGTGCCTCATGGATCAAATGGAAGAATTACCTGAGTGTCTACTATGGGTAAAGAATTGGGCTGGTGTTCTGATGTATGTGCCCTTGGGATGTATGTGCAAAGGACAACATACTTAAATATAAACAAGTGTCAGCTTAATACCTTTAAATAACTCTTGACAGCATTTTGGTAATGTTTGCTCTAATCCAAATTTGTACGGTCATCACCTCACATTTCTCCATCATTTACTTCCTTGATATACCCTGTCTTTTCAGCTAAGCTTTTGGATGGCAGGTATTAATTATGCGAGGGAAAAGAAACATATAGTAGGAGGTAGTCCAGGGTGCAGGTGAAAATACCTATGAAAGATGAGTGATACTGTCAGAGACCTCTATTGTATTCTGAGAACTGAGAACAAGATCATTTTTACTCAGGGCTACTGTAGCCAATGCATTTAAGGACAGTAGAATGACAGGGGAGGGCTTGTATATCTTTTAGAAAGAAAGATTTCTTATATTTTACCATTTTGCAAAGACTATATGAAGCTCGAGAAAGGCTGGTTCAATTTGCAGATCATCCTGAATCTCTAAGTACTTTCCTCAGTGGGTATATTTTCATGTGTTGTGCCAGTTGCCTTTCCTTTGAGAATGACACCAACAAAATTGCAACTTGTATTTCTGAGGACTTCTGTGTATATATTTTTTTACTTCTTTTGTCAATGACCAAGGAATTTGTAAGTTTAGAAAAGAAGGAAGAAATGTGACCCCCCAAAAAAAATACTTAAGGAGCATTCGAATCCCTAGGAATTTTCTTAGCACCAGAGATCCAGAAGACCCTGACCACAAGCGCCATTAAACTGCACCTATATCCATATCTAGACACACAAACATACACACAAATATATACATCCATGTACACACATACACAGACATGTGTATGTGTATATATATATATATATATAATATATATATATATATATCTGTGAATGTCTGTGTGTTTATGTGTGTGTGTGATTTTCATAGAAATATGGATTTAGAGAGCGTCCTCTAAGACAACCTCCAATATCCTTTGAAATCTTCCACTGATGGAGAAGTCTCATCATTTCATTATCTAGATGGCTCTAATTGTCTGGTGAGATATCCTCAAAATGGGACAAAATACACCTCCTTTAAACTTGTTCTTAACTCTCAGTATTCAACAAAATAACCCATTAAACACACTATGGAATTCATTGTTCTGTGTTGAAATACAAGAACGTTTCCTGTTCAAGGCATCTATTGATCATCTCAGTTTTATGTTGGTTTGTATTTTATGCAGTTGTAGATATTTATTTCTTGCCCGTATTATTTTGTTGGTGGTTTGCTATGTTTCTTTATGCATAAAATAGAGATAATAATGGTTTCATCAAGAACAAGTCATTTCAGATTAATCTCATTTTTTTAAATTGACATGATTACTAAACTAATAAATAAGTGGAATGATTTTGATAGAGACTGACTAGATTTTAGGAAAGTGTTTGATCTAATAACTCAAATTACTCCTATGAAGAAGAGGAAGATGTGAATTAGATGAGAGGCAGTCAAGTGGATAGAGCATTAGATCTTGAGGAAGGAGACCCATGTTCAAACCTGACCACAGTGTGATCCTGAGCAAGTCATTTAACTTCTTTCAATGTCTATTTCCTCCTATGCAAAATGGGGATAAAGCAACAAAAATGATATAAGTTTTTGATCAAGTATCTTACATTATTCTTATGGAAAAGATCGAAAGATATAGATTAGACAATAAAAATAAATAAATAAATAAATAAATAAAATAAAAAATAAAAATAATAAGTTGGAACCATAACTGCCTGGTTGGCTCAGACAAGTTCCCCAATGAACTATCTCCCCATGGCAGCCACAGCCATAGAATGAGAGAGTTTAGAACTGAGCCCTCATTGTTCCCTCCCCCCACCTCTATATGAAATCTTTCGAACTGGAGGAAATCAGCAACATTTGTGCTTTACCTCAGTTTCTACATCTGTGAAATGAGTTGGAGAAGGGAATGGCAAGCCATTCCAGTATTTTGCCAAAAAAACTTCAGATGGTGCCATCAAGACTTGAACATGACTGAAAAACTAAAAACCAACAGAAATCATAGACTTTGAGAACAGGATCATTTTCTCACTTTGATATGGTATTGGGGCAGGAATTTTGTGGAGGTCCTCTGTAGTTCTTTACAGTAAAAGAAAGCACTAAAGACCTGTGTCACAGGATCACAATGCTAGCAGAGAGGAGTAAGGTATAAGAAGACTGGAAAAGCAGAAAGGGTCCAAGTGTTGAAGTAGTCTAAAAGCCATGACTTAATATTTGATCTTGCAGGTAACAGGGGATCACTGGGTTTATTGATGGAGGGAGGTGATATGGTAAGACTTGTTTTTAAGGAAGAAAAATTTGACAGCTGACCAGACTGGAGTGAGGATCCACTTGAGGCAGAAAGATGACACAACTCAAAATACTTAGTGTGCAAGGGGCTACCAGAGAATCTTCACTGTGGAATTGATACAGTTTCTCTGAAACAATCCTTCCCACAAATCAAAGGTTGCTTTGTAGCCATGAACTGTTTTTTTAAATGTATTTTTATAAATGTATTTTAATATAATTGATTTTCCTGTATTATCCTAGTATGCATTTGAAAACATTATTTTATAATATTATTTTAAAATTCAATTAAACATTCTGTATTAACTTACTCTTTTTCCTCAGTTGCAAAGTGAAGACCGTAATAGCATCTACCTTCCGGTGTTGTGAGGACCCAATGAGATAGCCATAAAGCATTTAGCATGGTGCCTGGCACATAGTAAGCACATGTAAATATTACATAGTATTATTATATATTACTTATCATTTCTATGCCAGAGATTCACAGGTCTCTTTACTCAGCCCCAACCTCTCTCCTAACCCTAGCCTAGGATCTATTGGATCTCTCAAATCTCCTTTAGACATTTTAACCTTGATGTGTCTAAAGGTGAATTTATTTTCCCCCTAACAACCTCTTCTCTTTGACACATCTTCATTACTGCTCAAAATACCACCTTCCCAATCTCATATGCACATAACTTGGTTGTCACCCTCAATGCCTTGACAAATATATAATCATACAAATTGTGCTTGTGTAAGATCTCTCACACATGGACCCTTCACTTCTCTAACACTGTCACTACGTTGACACAGGTCATTACCTTACTTCTAGACTATTGCCCCTTCTCCAATTCCTCCGGTTCCCTCTCTCCTTTCTCCTCCTCAGTTTGGAGATGCTAGTTAAGAGAGAGGTTATGGCTTCAGGCAATGGAGTGATAACGGTAACAAGAACTAATGCTTACATAGCCCTTTAAGCTTTACTGAAGGCTTTATCATCTTATCTCAATAGATTCTCCTAATCATCCCTAGGTCCTATTTTTATCTAAAACACCACATTTTTCTCAATCTCATGTACACATAATTTAGTTGTTACCTCCCTTATATGTTAAGGAAACTGAAAGTTAAGAGACTTGTCCTAGCACCAGTAGCTAGAAAGTGAAAGCTTTTGAGGGAAGGGATTTGAATCCCAAATGTTCTAATTTAAAATCCAGGGTTCTCTCCACTCTCTCCTCTGTATCCATTTGGTGAGTTACTGTGAAAAGAGGAACTGCTAGGGTAGGGAACTGCTAGGGAGAGGTAGACCTGCTAGTCCATAGCTATCGGAGAAGGTAGAAGGAGATAAGAAACTGACCAAAGCTGATTAAGTTGACCAGGACAACAACTTAGGCTAGTGAAGTTAGCTTAGTGGCTGAAATTTCTGACTCCGCTTCAAAGTTTCATTTCTTTCCAGCTTGTTAGCTTGCAAACACAGTTGAGAATTTAGTTATTTGAATAGTTGTTGAATAGTAGTTGAATCTTTGTAAAATGTCATTCAAAAGTGTTAAATAAAGAATAAGCAAATCAGGCAAAAATGATACAATTTGTTGTTGAAATGTTATTTTAGTTGTGTCTGACTCTTAATCACCCCTTTGGGGTTTTTTTTGACAAAGATACTAGAGTGGTTTACCATTTCCTTCTGAGGAAATTTAGACAAATGAGATTAAGTGATTTGCCCAGGGTCATATAGCTAGTAAGCCTCTGAGACCAGATTTGAATTCAGAAGATGATTCTTCCTAACTTCAAGTCTGGTGCTCCATCCACTGTACCACTTAGCTAATGATTGAATAGACAATCCACTCCCCCCAAAAATGAATACAAATCAGAATATGATCAGCCTGCATCAATTGTATCTCTTTCTAGACATTGTTGAAGAAAACTCAGCTCCTTTGCTAACTCAGAAACTGCATGTTTTAGATGCCACAGGAAATTCAACTAGCTGTGACATATTAGATGTAACAAATTGTTGTCTACTGATAGGATGATGGAAAATTGCAGATGTTACTGGCGTGTTAACTGTTCCTCAATGTTTATTGCTCACCAATGCCATTGGGATCACAGTACCAATACCTTTGGAACTTTGGAAGTATTAACTGTTATCATTTCCATGTGGTATGGCTCAGTCTCATCTATGTATTTGTTTTCCTCCCAAATTATTGTTCAGGATGCTGTGTATAAGTCTCATTAGTATCTTATTCCATGTAATTGAGAATGTATTTGATTTGCATTTGATGAAAACATTTCCTCCCACTGTGACTCATAAGCAAGAATCTCTCTCTCTCTCTCTGTCTCTCTCTCAGTGTGTGTATCTCTATACATATATGCACATACACACATACGTGCACACACATATACACATGCGCATAGATAGATAAATAGATAGAGATAAAGATATTCATATATTCCCTCCAACTATCCTAATCCCAAGAAAGTTCTCATGAGCTACAAATATCATCTTTCCATGTAGGCATGTAAGCAGTTCAATAAGTTCCTTAGGGTTTCTGTTTCCCGGTTACCTTTTCATGCTTCTCTTGATTCTTGTATTTGAAAATAAAATTTTCTATTCAGCTCTGATCTTTTAAGCAGGAATGCTTGCAATAGGTCTTTTTCATTGAAATTCCATTTCCCCTCATGAAATATGATACACAATTTTGCTTGCTAGGGAATTTTTGGTTTTAACTCTATCTCCTTTAACCTCTGGAGCATCATATTTCAAGACCTTTGATCCCTTAGTGTAGAGATGCTAAATCCTGTGATATCCTGATTGAGTTTTCACAAAACTTGAATTGTTTCTTTCTGGAAGCTTGTAATATTTTCTCCTTTTCCTGGGAAATCTGGAATTTGGCTACAATGTTCTAGGAATTTTTTGGGGGGATCTCTTTCAGGAAGTAACCAGTGGATTCTTTCCATTTCTATTTTACCCTCTAGTTCTGAAATATCAGGACAATTTTCCTTGATAATTTCTTGAAAGATGATATCTAGACTCTTTTTATGTCATGACTTTCAGGTAGTCCAATATTTTTAAAATTGTCTATCCTGGATATATTTTCCTTATTGTTTGTTTTTCCAGTGAGGTACTTCACATCATCTTCTATTTTTTTCATTCTGTTGGTTCCATAATTATAATTTCTTAACTTCTCATAAAGTCATTAGTTTCCATTTGTTCCATTATAATTTTGAAGGAATTATTTTCTTCATTGAGCTTTTGGACCTCTTTTTCCATTTGGCCCATTCTACTTTTTAAGGAATTCTTCCGATTGGCTTTTTGAACCTCTTTTGCCATTTAAGTTAGTCTAATTTTAAAGGTTCCTTTTTTTCCCTTCAGTTTTTTTTTTTTTTTTGCTGTGCATGCATGGGTGTATATGTGTATGTGTGTGTTTCCTTTATCAAGCTGTTGATTCATTTTTCATGATTTTCTTACATCACTCTCATTTCTTTTCCCAATTTTTCCTCTATTTCTCTTAGTTGATTTTCAAAATCCTTTTTGAGCTCTTCCATGGCTTAAGGCCAATTCATATTTTTCTTGGAGGCCTTGAATGCAGGGGCATTGGTATTGTTGTCTTCTTCTGGTTGTATGTTTTGATCTTCCTCATCACCAGTGATGTAAGAAAATGCCTCTTCACCAGTCAATTAGTTGACTTTTGAGCTCATTTTAAGGAAAGTGCTCCAGAAGCAGCTGCAGCTGCAGCAGCGGCTGCTACCCCTCTGGGGCTAGAGATGGTATTATGGCAAGACTGTGCTCCTTTCTCAGCCAGGTGAGAGACTCTTCCCACTGACCTTTGAAGTTGTCTTTGGTATTTGTGGGTTGAGAAGTCTAGAAACCACAGCATTCACCAGCAATTCAGTTCCCTAAGACCTGCTCCAACTCCATCAGTTCTAGCACAGCACCCACCAAACTGCATTTCACTCTGAACCTACTGTAATAGACCTTTCCTGATTGTCTTGGATGGGAAATTTGCTTCAGTCCATCATTTTGTAACTTCTGCTGCTCTAGAATTGTTTTAGAGTCCTTTGTAACAGGTTTTTTGAGGGATTTGGAGGAAGAACTCTAGCAGGTCTCTGCTTCTACTCTGCCATCTTGACTCCACCCCCAATTTTTCTTTTTCAGGCATTCTTCTCCTCATTGACTTTTTGGACTTCTCGTGCCATTTGGGTTAGTCTATCTTTTAAGATGTTATTTTCTTCAGTATTTTGGGGGTCTCCTTTAGCAAGATATTGACTTGATTTTCATGACTTTTTTTGCACCACTCTCATTTCTCTTCCCAATTTTTTTCTCTACTTCTCTTATGTGACATTCCAAATTCTTTTTGAGTTCCTCCATGGTCTGTGATCAACTCATATTCTTCTTGGAGGCCTCTGATGTAAGAGCTTTGACTCTGCTGTCCTCCTCTGGTTGTATGCCCTGATCTTCCTTGTCACCAACATAAAGTTTTATACTCTGAGATTTTTTTACTATGTTTACTCATCTTCCCAGTCAAACACTTAACTTTCTAACTATTTGTCAAGGTAGGACTCTGCTTCCATTGGGGATGGGGGTGAGTGTACTGTTCTAGGTTTCAAGAATTTTGTTTCAGCCCCTCAATACACCACAATCTTTGGTTGCAGACCTCTGAAGTAACCTCTGCTGCTGCTACCACCACCAACCCTTCTCCCCCAGTCCCCAACCACACTGGGGCTGGGGAAGACCTAGCTAGAAGATACACTTCTCTTTCACCCAGGTCCCACAGAGTTTTCCGACTGACTTTTTTTGGTGTTTGTGGATTGGGAAGTATGGAAACTGCCACAGTTGTCAATGATTCGTCCCCTGAGGCCTGTTTCAGCCCATCTGTCCCAGTCCCCATGTTACACTGTGCTCCACTCTCTGCCCAATGTTAAAGACTCTTCCTATTGACTTTTCATGCTATCTTGGGAAGGGGATTTATTTCACTCTGTCATTTTGTGGGTTCTGCAGCTCTAGAATTTGTTTGGGGTCATTTTTACAAGTATTTGGAGGGCTTTGGGGGAGAACTCAGGGAAGTCCCTGCTTTCACTCCACCATCTTGGCTCCACCTACCCATAGAGGTTTTAATCATCATAGATGGTACAGAAACAAACTATTTGCAGTTGTAAGCCAAAAAGGGAAGGATGTATGGTTTTAATAGAGGGAAAACAGATGTGTTAACTTCCACCTCCAATTCATGACTTAGTTGCTTCAGCATATAAAGTGTAAGCAACTTTCCTTAAGTCTTCAAACTAGAGTCAACTGGTAGAATGTAAAGCCATACCTTCTTGATCTCCATGATCAAAAGCTTACCTATTATACTACCACCTCTATACTCAGTCATATTCTTTTATAACCTGTGTGTGTCAGAAATACAGGTAACATATAAAATTCATTCAGGAAATATAACCCCTGAGATGACTAGATATAGTTACTTTTTCTAAAGAACATTTAGAGTCACTGCAGTGCTTGGTTTTTTCTTTTCCCCCATTCAACTGATGAATCACTTCTTTGTTTCAATTAAGGTTTTTAAAGTGCCTGTATAATATAAATAGTGTCAAGGTTAAGTCTTTGTATAAATCAGAGATAAACAATCAGTTAAGTGTCCTCTGCTATCTCTCTGTTTGTTGTCAGTCTATTGTAGGACAGGAGCTATTTCTAGATGTTGATGGTACCAGATTTGAGTTCACTTTATAAATGACACAGGCCGTCAATTAACAGCATAAATTTTCCCCTTCTAAATAAAAGGTGACCTTTCTTTTAATCTCTCTCAATGGTGTTTCATTAGAAAAGAGATCAGGATGATAAAAGGAGCACTTTTTTCCTCTTTCAGATTTTTTGTTTTTGTTTTGTTCTAATTTCTCACCTCTGCAAGATGAAAAGCTGGTTTTCTTTCAGTCCATGTTCAGGATGGCAGAAGCAATTTCTCCTTAAAAATAATTGCACAATCTTTTTTCTAATGTCACTAAAAGCCAATAATGCATTAAAAATATTTTAATTCTCCTTGTCACATTTTGAGCTTTAACTGCTGCTTACATGCATGAACTTAAGTTAAATTCTCCAAATATGTTATTTTCATTGACTTTCTATGTGTTGAACCATTCCATTTATTAGAATAAACCTTTTACATCATCAGAGAGTGAGATCTCTCATCTGAACAAAGTTGGACCATGCATTTACTTTTGTGATATAGGGAAATTACTATGTCAGAGCTTTCAAACATATCTGGAAATAAACACAGGACTCCACTATCAATGTTCATAAAGAGAATCTGTGGCTTCACCAATTACTACTTGTGAGATCTTAGATGGAGGCTATCTTTAAAAAATGACTTTCCATCAGAGGCTCTTCCCTACCATTATCATCTTCTTTTAGAAAGAAATAGAAATCATATCAGAAATCTTTTTTTTCTGATAAAATAGTTTTATGACTGATGTTATTTAAGTGACTATCCAGCTCTTGATTAGGCTTGACAGTTGTGAAAAATGCTTTCGAGATAGATCCTAGAATTATTATTTTGCTACTACTGCTCCTGCTGCTGCTGTTTGCTGTTCTTGAATCACTGCAGTAGTATGCAACTCTTGATGACTTCATTTGGGGTTTTCTTGGCAAATGTACTGGAGTGGATTGCCTTTCCTTCTCCAGTTTATTTTACTGATGAGGAACTGAGGCAAACAACGTTAATGACTTACCCAGGGTCACACAGCTAGTCAATATCTGAGGCTAGATTTGTACTCATGAATATGGGTCTTCTTAATTTCAAGCCCAATGTTCTCTCCATTATGTCTTCTAGTCATTCCAGAATTATTCTTTTTCTTCAGTATGTCTATGGTTTCAAGTAAAACCTGGGGATCTGCAGTACCAGATTGGGTTTCAATCAGAATTACTGGATGTCAGAGTTGAAAGGAAACTTAAGTATCACATAGTTAAACTCATTCAATACATGAATCCTTTCATCTATAAATAGATATTTTTGCTAGAGAATATAGTTGCAGTAAGTAAGAATGCTTAGCTTGGAGAAGAGAAATCTAAGATGTGATAGAGATGATATTTATTAGTATTTGAAAGATTGTGACATGACAGGAGGGAGGTGTGGGTTGGCCTTTATCTCTCTGACTTTATAGAATGGAACCAGGAACACTGGCTGAATGATACAGAGCCAAATTTGGACCTGATTTAAGAGAAAAGGTTCTGATAAGTAAAGTTTTCCAAAAGGGAAAAGGACTCCCTCCAAGAGTACAAGGTTTTACATCTTTGTTGTTTTTTTGAGCTATGTTTTATTTGAGGTACTTTTGGGTATGAGTTGAGCTAGGTGATCTCTCAGGTCCCCTCCATCTAATTCTAAAATTTTATGTTTCCATGTTTTTCAAGTCAATTGGACAGCAAGCCTGTTGAGATACGTCAACCTATATTCCAAAGACTTTTTTGCCTGCCAGCCTCTCATGGAAATGTGAAAGAATGAACATTTCAGAACTGTTTATACTGTGATCATAATCTCCCCTAATACACCTATTTATTTATTAAACATTGGAATGATGATCAAGTTTTCTCTTTCCTTCTCAATTCTACCTTCTCCTCAGAATGATGGATTGAGCTTAATTATTTCTATCCTGGTAACTGAATAACTCATGAATTCACTTGTTTTTGATTCCCACTAATGCCTATTCCATGCCAGATCATTCTCTAAATTGATAGAGATCTGAAGGAACTGGGTCACATAATATTATTCAATACTTCTTTTTAGAAGTATGGTACTTTATAGATCATCAAATAATTAATGACTGAATAATGGAATAATATTCACATCACTGTAATTATTAACTCTACCACATCTGAAACTTATGATGATTTCTTTTAGTGAAAATTTGCATCTTCATTATAATCTTTAAAGAACCATATATAAAATATTATATTGTTTGAAGAACTGAAGTTGAGTATTAGGTTAGTAGCAGATTAGTTGAGGTAGCACTTAGCAGTTATGAACAGGCATCAGTATATTATAAATCCATATTTACAAAGGAGAAGTAGAATAAGGGATGTTATCAAATAAATGTATGACTGAAAAAGAAGATGGGTAGGGCATGCAGTGAGAATGAGGGATAATCAGTACATAGCCTTCAAATGCTTCATCAGTAACTTTATGACATCAAAAGATCACTAGGAGAAAACTAAAAATATTGCTTAGATCCCCTGTGACCAGCTTATGAGAGAATGTGGATGAAAGTCATATGAAATGGACAGATTCATGAAGAGGGTTTGATGTGCAGAGTTGGAGGAAATTCTCACATTGATGAAAGTACAGGTATATTGGAGCATTGATGCAAGATAAGAATCCAGCTCACATGATTGTCTTTTTGTCTCAAAAATAAAGGAACAACTAAAAATATAGACTATCTGCAAAATTGAGGCAAAGGATCTTTCCCCAATGTTAAGCAAAATGCATAAAAACCTTTATTAAACATATCAATATATATGAGTTTAAGGGTTACAGCAATGTTTTTCTTGGAAATTCATTTTTCTTTTCTCTTTAATTGTGAAGAAATCAAGAGGGAGAAAAAATAGGCTTTATTCAAAAAATTAAAATGTAGATATAGGGGCTGATTTCAGGGTCAATTTCTTCAGTTTACAATAATTTAATGTTTTGTGGTTGATTTATAATTTAGGTGGGTGTTTGATCACATGACTTCTAAGGTTCCTTCAAATTCTAATTGTATATGAGTCCATGCTTCTATACAAGTTCCAAATTTCTAAGATTCCGTCCAGTTTTTTTTTAAGATTTTGTGTGTATAATACAACAAGTGATTGTGCATCCTTCTTCTTACTAAAGCATTCACAACTGCAAAACAATGTTCTTTACAGCTGAAGACCATGCACTTAATAACCTATGTGCCACTTGAAAATCTGACAACTACTCTAGATCTGGGACTGGAATTTCGAATTTATATCCTCTAAATGAAATGCAAACATTTCTGGGAATGTCCTCTCAATGACAATATGCACTAAACTCTTATTGATATCTATCTTAGCTGTAAATCTAATAGAGAAATGTATAATTATGATGGCACAGAATGCTGGCTATCTAAAGTCTCTCTGAGATTGTGGTGTTCTCTCTTATGAATGCTCTGATGGTGCAGTGCTTCCCTGACCTAACTTTTCAAGCTGATCAAATCACCTAATTATCTAGGCAAGATTCCAGATTAGCCTGTTTCTTAAACTGTGTTTTAAGGATCTTGGCCAAGAGAAAATTGCCTGAGGAAATCAAGCCAATCATAAGCCATCAACCTGAGTTATTTGCTCATAAACAAAGATAGCATAGTTATTTCAGAAGTCAGTTATCAAGTTTTCTTGGATGCTTTTTTTTTAATGCAGCACTTCCAAAAATTGTTCATTTGAAAGTTCTGACTGTATAATTTATACCTGGTGTCCTGGAACTAATCTTGGCATTAAAAAGATTGTAAAAGAATGCTAGACTATTCAACAGAGGTACCTACTTTTTCTTGTAAAATGAATGACCAAATATTCTCAGGAATGCTTCATGGAAGAGATTAAATTTATTCTACATGACTCTGAAGGAGACATCTAGGATCTATGGTTCCTAGTTAAAAGGGATACATTTTTTATGCCAATATAAAATGGCTTCTAAATAATTAAAGGTATCTAAGTAATCGAATGGATATGTCTAAAAAGGTAATTTGCTCCATATTGCTGAGGACTTTAAAATAGAAATGGAGTAATGACATCATAATATTTAAAAGTTTTGGTAATTGTTGAAATACCTAACTTGTGATATCCCTTTAAATTTAAGAATTTAATCAATCAACCAACATTTAAGTACCTATTTTATTCTTGACACTGTGCTAGCTACTAAGGGTATAGAACAAAACCAAAAGTATTCCCTAATCAATTAGGAGAAATAACAATGAACATTTACACTTACATATAAAATTTATATTGATAAATACAATATTATGTTGTTGTGGGAGTTAATAGCAACTCCAAGGATCAGTTAAGACTTTATTCAGGAAGAGGCATTAAAGTAGGTTTTTTGGTAAAAAAAAATAGATTCTTGGTTGGCTTGGTGAGAGTACTTTCCAGGCTCCATAGGAGACAGCTTTGTAAAGTCACAGTTGCGGTAGATGGAACATCATGTGTCAAGAATAGAAAAGAGGCCAGGTCTGCAGAACTGAAGATCATATGAAGGGCAACACTGTATAATAAGCCTGGAGAGATAGGTGGCAGCCAGGTTGTATAGAGTTCTAAATGCACCAGAGGAGTTTATTCTTGTTTCCAGATGCAATAGAGAACGTTTGGGAGTTTACTGTAGAAGGATGGGACAGGGTTAGACCTATAATTTAGGAATATCATTTTGGCAGCTGCATGGAAGGTAGATTGGAAAGGAGAGATCATTAATGCAAGGAGATTAGTTGGGTGGCTATTGTAATAGTTCAGGAAAGAGGTGATAGTTTTTTTCCTCGCACTCAACACATCTCAAGCCCTATTCCATTTGTAAATATTTGTACAAAATAGATGGTGAAAAATATTGTATGAAGCTTGGTAGTTTTGTGAAATGACAATACATTCTATTGTTTTCATGTAATATTTTTATATTTATTAGGATGTTGCTTTATTTTCTTCCTCATAAGAGCAGATACATTGCATATGACAATGAGTTCTAGGGTAGCTTGTTCATACAAGATGTCCTGAAAATCTTAGTCTTAGAACAGCACTGAGACTTTTGGACACACTATATAATATTGCCATTCACAACCAAGAGGAGAGTTGGGCCACAGAAGACCTATTGCCTACTAAACTGTACACTCCCAAGTATCAAGTGGTCTTAGGACAGAATCAATACCCTTTTAGAAATCTGACTTGTTTCTTCATATCACTTGACCATATTTCTGACTTTATCTGAAATAAAGGAATTACTTACATAGGAGTGATAGTTCTAGTTCTAAAGAATTTAATGCAAATTCTCTTAGGGAAGTGTGAATTAAGCTCCAGACACTTGATTTTCAAAACAGACTGAACTACAATGTTCTTGTTCCTTAAAATAAATGAATATCCTAAGCATCAGCTTCTCTGAGTGTTTGCCAGACCCCAACACATCATTTCATTTTTCTCCTTCCCATAGTATAATTTGGCTTGTGAAATTTAATAGTACAGTGTTGTGGAATTATAATAACTCAGTACAAGAATTACTATAGAAGGGACACGAGAGCTAAATCCCTTTGTGAGGAAATGGAGACTTTGAAGACTAGAGCACCTGTCCAATGTTACACAGCTTGTGATTAGGGATGGAGCTGAGTATCCTGATCAGTGGAGAAATTTGAGTAAAGTTTTATTTGTTAGCACAAGTGTAACCAAGCTTTATAGAAGAGGAATGGAGATGAAAGTCAGTGGAGAAGTTCTGTAACCTCAGGAGAAATAATCTAATTCCTCTCCAAATTTATGAAAATACTTGGAAGCATGGGTCCTAGAGTGATTGTTTTGAGGCATGGTATTCCCTAGCTATGGTCCTACCACCTGTATTTAACTGTGAGGTACCCAATCAAACCAAAATCACTTCAACAAATCTAGTCCTATGAGAGCAGCATATGTGATGAATCTTTTATGGCAAATCCATTTGGCAAACACACGAATAGAAACAGCTGCTTCCTCAGTTGCTAAAGAGTTTTGAGCTTGGTTTGGGGAACAGAGGAGTGCTGAAAAGAGGCTGAAGAAGATAAACAGCCCTTAATTGCTCTAAAAGAGGGAGGAGGACCTGTGGATCTCTTCAACAGAAAAACAAGAGGTTGACTTTTGGCATGACCTTGGGCACTTTGCCTCTCAGAGTTTCTTCACTTGTAAAGTGAAATTATTTGACTAGCATGGTGTAGCAGAAGACCATAGTTTATTAGGTTAAAGCACCCAGATTCAAATCCCACCTGTAACTTATTCTTTTGGGGTCGGACTTTGGACAAATTCCTCAGTCTCTCTGGGTTTTAGCTTCTTCATCTATGAAACAAATAGTTTATACCAGTTGGTCTGTAAGGTCCCTTCTTGCTCTAAATGCTATGATCCAATGATGGGGTAGGGAGTTCTTGGCATAAGCCAGATGACTTCCATTACATTTGAGAGGACCTATAGTGAAACCTTGGGAAGAGAATTAGACTAGGAGGCACATTATCTGGGTTGAAGCCCCAGGACTACCATGTATGAATACCATATATGTATGAAGCTTAGTAGTTTTGTGGAATAACAATTTATTCTATTGTTTTTATGTAATATTTTTATATTTATTAATATGCTGCTATATTTTCTTCCTCATAAGAGTAGGCACATGACGTATGCCAATAAGCTTCAGGCGAGCTTGTTCATACAAGACATCTTGAAAATCTTAATCTTAAAACGGTACTGAGACTTTTGGACATGCTATATAAGATCCCTATTCATAACCAACGGGAGAGTTGGGCCACGGACAACCTATTTCTACTAAGCAATACACTCCTAAGTACCAAGTGATCTAAGGACAGAATTGATACCCTTTTAGAAATCTCACTTGTTTCTTCATATCACTTGACAACATTTCTGACTTTATCTGAAATAAAGGAATTACTTTTATAGGAGTGATGGTCCTAACTCTAAAGAGTTTAATGCAAATACTCAGAGAAATACGATTTTTTGAGCAGATATCTAACATTCAAACATTTGATTTTCAAAACAGGCTGAATTACTATGTTCTTATTCTTTAAAATAAACGAATGTCTTAAGCTGTAACAACATACATTGAAATTATATATATGCTCATATACATGCATATGAAACATAGACATATATGTGTGTATATGTATGCATGAATAAACGTATGTATAAATAAATAAATAAATGCATATATCTGTATATACATTCAGCAATTGAAGTAATTTATTTTGCTTGATTATACATATCTGTTACATGAATTTGTTTTTCCATTCTCTTTTTAATGATGTAGAGAACAGTAGGGAGAGAAAATAGACCTGCATTCATATAAAAAAATAAAATATAGAAATGGGTGGCATGCTACAGATATGAAAGTTATTATACACTTTCAAGGAAGGTCATTATAATGTTCGTTTTGCCCAATGATTTTATTTCTTTACCAGAGATCTCTCATGGAATGGAGAAGATTTGAAATAGTTTTAATGTAAAAGCTAAGCAAATTAAAAAAAATTTTAATGTAAAAAAAAAAAAAAAGATGGTGATAAGTGCATTTTAGAATCTGTGAAACTGTATATAAATATCCACACAAACGCAAAACATATGTTATTCCAGTAATATGGAGACCTTTTGTTGAGAGTCTCACTATCACCATTGACTGCAACATATCTATGATTTAGTGCATGAATTATCTCTTTGGACATATGCTTGAGCCATGTAGAAATTGACTGACTTGTCCTGACTCACTTACTTAGTGACATAACTTTCTTGTTAGCATCAAAGTGATTCAGGAAGTCGTGTTTAAATTGGCTCACAGACATTTTCTAGTTCTATAATCTTTGACAAGTCATTTGACCTGTTTGCCCTAGTACGCTCATCTGTAAATTGAGATAATAAAAGCAATGAAATCCCAGGGTTAGGAGGGTAAAATGGTACAATATTTACAAATCAATTCATAAATCTTAAAGTTCTATATAAATGCATTACTCTCCCTCCTTTTTCTCTTACTACTTCCTCTTCTTCCTCCTTGTTCTTTTTCTTGTTCTTCTCCTCCTCTTTCTTCTTCCTTTTCTTCTTCCTCCTCTTCTCTTCTTCTTCTCCCTCTTTTTCTTCTTTTCTCCTATTTTCATCCTCTTTGAGTATGCAAAATGATGATGCTATGATAGTGTTTTAAGGAACTATTTCTTGTTGCCCATTCCCTTTTCCTTGTCTTCCACATAACAAATATCTTGAGAAACATCTTCACAAAATGTTCAACAGATGAAATTTGGTAGAAAAAATACTGTTTACAGATGCCAGTTTTGGTTTGATTTTTGCTTGTTTTACTAGCTTGATCTGGTGTCTGAACTGGATTCCTCTTTGCACAAGGCAATAAATTTAATTAAATTGAAAATGCCTCATCTTTCACTTATGTGTTCTTCTTTCTCCAATAAGGTTCATAATATCATTAATTTGGAGCTTGGAAGGACCTAAGAGTTCATCTGTTCCAGCATTTTCATTTTAGAGATAAGGAATTAGGCTCTTAGAAATTTCAGACTTGCGTTAAATTACACAGGTAGCAAATAGCAAAGCTAAGATTTTGACCAAGCTATGATGACCCCCTATCCAGCTGTCTTTCCATTTTATATACTACGAGTAGTAAGCTAGAACTTCTAAATCTTAGTTAATGCTACTCAGACAGGTTCCAATTCCAAACGTGTGAATTAGCACCACATTATATATGTACATATACATGTATGAATGAATGTCTTCATATAAACGTACATGCAAATGTGTTTTGTTGTTCAGTCATTTTTCATTCATGTCTGACTCTTTGTGACACAATTTGAGATACTCTTAGCAAAGATACTAGAGTGGTTTATTGCTTCTTCCTTCCCCAGCTCATTTTACAAATGAGGAAACTGAAGCAAACAAGTTAAAGTGTGTTGCCCAAGGTCACCGAGTTAGTAGGTATCTGAGTTCAGATTTGAACTCAGGAAAATGAGTCTTCTTGTCTCTAGGTCCAGCATACTCTCTAGCTGCCAACAGGCACATAGTTATACCTATGGATACACACACATGTGTATGTGTGCATGTGTGTGTGTGCGTGTGTGTGTGTGTTGCAAAAGATTACATGAAACATAGTACATGTAGATACAGTCTGGCTAGTCAGCTATATGCCAGCAAATGTTACACAAATTTGTGCTATTATATGCAAAGCTAAATACAATTATTTTTGTATCAGGTGGTAAAAGCTCTAACTTCATACATAATGTATACTAATGTGCATGAGGGAAGTAATTTCTACTTATGTATTTCCTTTTTTAAAAGAAGGAATCCAATTAGTGCATTTTATAGATATTTCCTGGGTTAAATATTCCAGGCTAGATTGTTCTTCCAAAGATACTCAGCTTATTATCTCATTCTCTTCTCATGTAATATGCTTTGTGAACCATAAATTGGGAGTGGGAGGCGGAAAAATGAACAAGTGAAGAATGAAACAAGCATTTATTGAGTGCTTACTATGTGCCAGCACTGAGCTAAGCCCTGCCTATATCTCATTTGATATTCACAACAAACTCAGAGGTACATATTACTTTAATGAAAGTGAGGCTGACAGAGGTTAACTGACTTGCCCAGAGCTACCCCTGGTAAGTGTCTGAGGCCAGATTTGAATTCAAATATCCCTAAATGTAGACCCAGTGCTCTATCTACTGTGCTGCTTAAGCTGCCTCTTTGGGAGTCAGAGATGAGCCCCAGGTAACAAAGGTTCAGACATTGTTTTGCATTATAGTTCATTCACTCCAATGAACACTTTCATTATTATGGATATTTCTCTAAATGAGATATTAATCCTGGAAAATAACTAATTTTTACCCCAAAATGTGTTTCTTTAACAATTAATGTTTTGATATTTCTAATGATACAGTTATACCCAAATGAGATAAGGACCAATTGCTAGCACACTTTTGTAGCATTGTTGAACTTCATAGCTGCCACACACAAAAACCAAAACAAAATAAACCAAAAACAAGCAGCAAAGGTTGGCAAATAACTATGAACAAAGACATACATATACACTTTATTTTCAGTTTCTTCCTATCTTGGAAATACCTGCCAGATTGTATATTTTTTTGGTGTAGTCTCCAGGAATACAAAATCTTTATATGTTATGCTTTGTCCTGGGGAATGGGATGTTATTCCTATTCAATCAAAAGCTTGGTATATTATTCTCTCTTGGTCATACCCAGTGGCAAGTTGCCTTAAAAGTGACAAGCTGCTTTCCTTGTAAATTACTTTGCCATGTTTGTGTGATTTTTACTAAACACTTTACTCACAACAACTTGACAGGGAATGCAAATAGTATTTTATCACCATTTTACAAATAAGTAAATGGAATCTTAAAGATTTTAAGTGTCTTGCCTAAGGTCACAGAGTGGAGATTTGAATGCAAACACTTTGAAAGTATATGAATTTGTATAAACACCTTAAGGGGCAAGATCACACAACTCTGCACATTGAATTATGACATGGTAAGCAATACTTGAAATCTTCACAAATAGCTCTGCCTGAAAAATAAATACTATTGTTCAATATTTGAATAATTGTTTGGATCAATTGTTTGGTGAACTAGAGATAAAGTTTATAAAGTTGAGCAATGGACTAGTTTCTGCAGAATGAGACTTCTCTTTGAGTTCCTTAGCGTGAAAGTTTTTAGTGAATAATAGCCCATTATTGTTGTATCAGTTGTTGCTGTTGTTTTTTTTTCTTTTTGTTATTTTGTTGTTGCAGTGGTGGATTTTTGGTGGTGCTAATGGAAAATCATTTGCCTCTCATCAGAAAGTGATTCCTGGAAATGGGATTCAAATGCTGCTTCCCAGCCTCAGGGCTTTTGGTGGCAGCCCTGACTGCTCTTCAATGGGGGCTTATCTGCTGGCTCTCAGGTCGGGGCAGGGCCGCCTCTCAGCCTCAGTTCCTTCAGGGGGTTTATGCCAAGAACTTTTGTAATGGAGCAGCGGTGGAGCTCCAGCCTGCTCTGCCCGTCGCTGCCTCTGCCGTGGCCGCAGCCTCCCAGGGGCTCCGAGTCCCAGAGATCCCCCGCTCCCCTCTCAGCCCGTCTCTCTCACTGACCTGTGCATCTGTGGGTGGAGGGACCTTCGTGGTCACCCGGAGATTCAAGTCCCTGCCGCCTGCTGGGCTCTGCTCACTCCTCTCAGTGCCGCGTGGCCGGGGCGGGGGAGGGGAGCGCTCGGCTGGGCAGGGCTGTGCTCTGGTCCGGGGTACCTTTGCGGTCGGTTTTTCAAGGCTCTCTGCAATGGAAATCTCCTTCACTGTGTTGCTGCGTGGCTTCCACTGTTCCAGAATTTGTCAGGAGTTCTTTTTA